>JAVGWX010000003.1:96268312-97010812 GCA_036924085.1 Ariolimax columbianus
CAGCAAGATCATATTACATATAATCATGAAAGGACTGGGAAAAAAAGGTAGCGTATGAAATACACGAAACGCAGGCAGGTTTCAGACAAGACAGAGGCACACGAAATCACATCTTTAATATGAGATACATTTTTGAGAAGTGTAGAGAGTACAATGTAGACCTCTATACGTGCTTCATAGATTACAACAAGGCTTTCGACTGTGTACAACATCAGCAACTGTGGCAAATAATGAAGGACATGAGTTTTGTGACACACCTGATATATCTAATAGAAACACTCTACAATGGACAACAAGCGGCCGTTAGAACCAATGACGGTACACCAAATTGGTTTGAGATTCACACATAAGTCAGACAAGGTTGCATACTTTCACCTTATTTATTTAACATCTACTCAGAAAACGTCATGCGAAAGGTAAAAACAGATGACAGCTACGGGAATTTTGATTCATTCACAATAGGAGGGAAGGAGATTCCAGAACTAAAATATGCAGATGACACAGTCAGGGGCCTGGAACTTCTTCTTCGTACGCTGTCAGACGTCAACTTGGATTTGTTCGAAGAAAGCAGCTGTCATCCTGAGGCTGTCGACATTGCCATAGAGCTTGTCTAGTGTTGGCACTGGTGATGGCCACATGTGCTTTCTCTGGTCCTCGTACGTCGGGCAATTTTGCAGCAGATGTTCAGCGGTCATTTTCCCTGTGCCACACGAGCATTCGTCAGTGCCACCTATCTTCAATTTATTGAATAGATGGTACCTCAGTCTGTTGTGGCCTGTGCGGAGTCTGAAGACTACGACCAGTTCTCTTCTGTTCAGCTGGTAGTAGGCATCATTTTTGTGTGTAGCCAGTGTGTTCTGTTTCCCATTTGGCCATGTATCTGGCCCTAATAATCCTTTTGGACTCTTCGTAGGTCACACTAGAACCTGGTTGTGGTAGTCTTGCAGGGCCTGGAACGACTGCCCATGTCCGTTCAGAAGCACAGTGAAGCTCAGAACCTTTTCCTGAACATTAAGAAAATTAAGATAATGCCCACTGACAAAACAGGGATGCAACCCCAGATTGCTATTAATAATAAAGAAATAGAAATTGTCACAAATTTGGAATACTTTTACTCTACATTATCCAGCGACGGAGACTGCGTAAAAGAAATTAGAAGACGTTTGGCCATGGCGATGCAGAAGCTAAACAAAATGCACAATTTTATTGTGTAATACTAACAGTGGCAAATAAAACCATCCTAGACGACCTGAATGTTAAATGAAACTGTCTCATAAACAATGTAATGCATTTTAAATTGAATTTTTGTCGGCCCTGTCAAACGGCATTACGTCAATAACCAGAACAAGGGCGTGATGTAGGGTTTCGCCTGAACTTCGTTACTCGTCACTCCCGCACCATCATCATCATCATGTAATATATCCTTTCCAGAACGTCACTATCATAACTGCCGATTTGTGAGACTCCAGATCTTTGGCCAGCTACTCTTCTCTGTCGCCGTCATCCTCAGAACCTCTTTAATGTCCGGTAGTCATATTTTCCCAGCTCTGCCTCTGTTTCGCTTGCCAGGTACCATCATTTTCAGTATCAGTTTTTTTTGTTCCCATACCATTGTGGCGTTTTATGTGGCCAAAATATTTTAGTTTCCTAGACGAAATATTGTTTACTGGTCAATTTGGTTCTATATTTAGCTCAATTTGGATTTCTGCGCTTTTCTTCCTCTTTAACCGTCGTATTCTGAGCACTTTTATGTAGGATTTTAGTTCGATTCACTTTTCTTCCTTAGTATTTGTGGGGTCTATATTTCGAATCCATGCTTTGCCACTGGAAAAAACACATGAATCTTTACTTCTAAAATGTTGATAGTGTTCTGCCATGACTTTTTATTTTAGTTAACTTCTACAATGATATGGCTGTAAATGTTCATTTTTTTAAATGTTGGTAATCTCTATTTATGCATATAATCAAGCCAAGGTATTAAAAACTTGTCAAGTTCGTAACTTTTTGCTTCTCTAGGATAACTTTAGGTCTGGTTTTTGCTTACCAGTGCTCACCATCTTCGTCTTGCTGATGTTCAGGTATATATATTGCTCCTCACTGTGCTGTTTAACTGACAGGACTAGATGTTTCATCCTCGCATTGCTCTTAGAAATGACAATTGTATCTTATGCAAATATGAGTGTATTAGACCAATTCAACTATTAGTGTATTAGACCAATTCAACTATCTATCATGGACATTGTTGCCAATAGTATTTGTGACGTAACCAAACTTATTTTCCTTAGATCTAATTATTTCCCTTTCCACATTAAAACATAAATTAAATACGGAAACTTATTCTTTCACGGAAAAAATACAGCTATTAATGTATTTACATCACTGGATATGATTACATCAATTATAGTCTAATGTATATCTATGTAAGGTCTCTTATCAGAGGGTTTCGACACTTAGCCTATGGTTTCTCTGGTTCTAAACCCGGTTCTCTACTTGATCACAATCTAGTTTTTCTCTTCCCAACAACATCATATAATATCTAACTAAAATCTTGAGTCGTGTGGTCTCGTCGCCTGTAGCGTGTCTGGTCACTGGCGTTCTGACAGCTTTAATCTTTCCAGTTTCCGCTGTTGAATAAACATTTCGAATTCGGGCGATGGGATATGCTCCCTACTGTCTGGGATAAGCCTGTGTATTTAACATATGGGTTCGCACACCATTCTGACATTCGTACAGGACTTTGATCAGTTTGGTGTCTGGGTTAGACCTGCGCTTCTGTCATAGAGGCTCCCACACCCTTCTGACAATTACCAAATACTTACGGAAGTCAGACTGCAGTGTAGTCCAACGACGATTTAATGCAAGTCTTTGAATTTATAGATGTTCTTAAACCACTTAAGTATTGTCTGGCTAAACCCCAAATTCCACCATTTATAGAGTTAACCCAGCAAACTAAGATACGTACCTCCCGTTGACTATCTGCCAAACCTGTTTGTAACCTCTACTATATCACTTTTTATCTGTCTTCTTATTTTCCGTCTACTTCGATGGATGCGCTGAGGACAAGTCACATGGTACCAAAGTACTCTCTGTGTGAATAAATTCGTATGACAGCTTTTCTTGGCCGGATCACTAATACGTTAGCGGTCTCTGTCTGGATAATCCCACTCCCTTAACAATGTCCCCATCCATTTTTATCCCTGGACAGCTCGCCACTACAGCACATGTGAATCCGCTAATCCACTCCACTATCTTTCTTAATCCTGAGTTCTCCACGAGTCTAACTAAAAGTCTTAAGACAATCCCAAATTTAACATGACATGGACACGTGTCCAATATTCAGAACTTAACGCACTAAACTGGATATTAAACAACATTAATTCTGACCAGCTAACTTTCCCTTGACCTGATTTCTTGACAATGAAAAGGTACAGTGAGGAATCAAGCAGGCTTTGTTTGAAATCACCGAAACAAACTAGCCTCTATCTGAACTCAGACGTTCTGTCCTTATTTCTCACCCATCTCCTTGCTTCCTACTAAGTTACAATTCGCTTTCAATTTCTAAATTACAATTAGCTTTTAATTGCCTCCTTGGTTCGGGAATCCTCCCTGTGATCCTGTGGCACCTTACGGTGAATCCCTGACCACTGACACTGTTAGATTAGTTCTGATATTTCATTCACACCGACTGTGAACGGGCATACTTTCATACTCTTCAAAACAATTTTATTTTCTCATTATGTTTTCAGTATAAATGTTGAAAAGATTAAGAAAGAGTATGCATCCGTGTCTTACATCTGCTTGCATCTGATACCAGTCCCTTGTCGTATACCTGTTTGCACCTGATACCATCCCCTGTCTTACACCTGTCTGCACCTCCTACCAGTCCTTTGTCTTACACGAGCTTGCACCGCATACCAGTCCCTTGTCTTACACCTGTTTGCACTTGATACCAATCGCTTGTCTTACATATGCTTGCACCTCATACCAGTCCCTTGTCTTACACCTGTTTGCACCGCATACCAGTCCCTTGTCTTACACCTGTTTGCACCGCATACCAGTCCCTTGTCTTACACCTGTTTGCACCTCATACCAGTCCCTTGTCTTACACCTGTTTGCACTTGATACCAATCGCTTGTCTTACACCTGTTTGCACCGCATACCAGTCCCTTGTCTTACACCTGTTTGCACCGCATACCAGTCCCTTGTCTTACACCTGTTTGCACCGCATACCAGTCCCTTGTCTTACACCTGTTTGTACCGGATTCCAGTAAAATGAAGATTTGACAGCTTTTTATCTCCTTCATCTGCTTCCCTTGTTTGCGTTCTCTTTTAACCGCAGTTTATATTCCATCGTGTTTAACAGTTTGGCAAGTCGAGCGAAAATTAACATCAGGGTCGGGTGAAATATAATGATCACTTCATGTCTACCCTGGGACCTCTACGAATAAACTGTGGCGCAGCAGTCTGGCCAACGAGGTTTGGTTCGAAACTGTTATCCTTATAAGCGGGAGCTTATTGAAGAGCTCTGCTTTGCACGACAGCCAGGAAGACCCTGATTCCCACTTCTCAAATACGCCTCGGGATGTAATTTTAAAAACTAATGTAAGGCGCCACCAAAGAAACATAAACTGTGAAATAAACTCCCACAACAGCAACAGTTTGCGTGCAACATATACATCCCAAGATGTGGTACATTCGCTTTCAGAGAATCTCTTTATTCGATTCAGATGTTCCCATTGTTAGTTGTCACTTGTAAGATAGCTAGGGGGTTATGTTAGCAAATTTGTCTCTCTCCTAAATGAATTACTGCCCGAGAGGATCCCGGGGCTCCTTATTAAGCAGGAAGGAGTATAATCACTGTACCTCCAAGCATGCTGCAGAAGACGACTAAAGAGAATTGTAAAAAGAGTTAGCAATCGCATCGTGTAAAAACACATCGATGCATAAACTACCCTTGCAAAAATCACACAAAGTGTTATGGCGCAGCTTTCCTAAAGGATGCCAAACTATAGAGGTTATACTTCGACTGCAGTGAAACAAATGGCAAGAAGAAGAAGAAGAAGAAGAAGAAGAAGAAGAAGAAGAAGAAGAAGAAGAAGAAGAAGAAGAAGAAGAAGAAGAAGAAGAAATACGAACTATGACTTGCGGGCTTTACCTGCTCAGGGCAGGCTGGTTTTAGGTGCGTCAGACATACATCTCGTCCATTCGTCTCTTAATACAAACAGCCAGGCAGCGAAAAGGGCAGGAGTGGCTGTAACTGTCAGAGGCTTTTTGTTTTAAATGCTTTATGGTGCATTTAGTTAGAATTGGGAGGCATGATTCATTCCATCCACGGCTTTGACAGCATTTACGACCAGATTTTAACCTGAGATGAACCAAATCACATGCCGCAATATGTGGGAACCACAAACTTGATCATTTGTACCAAATGTTGTGTTGAGTAAGAAGGAGCTCAGGATAAGGGCGGAGCAGCTAGTTACACGAACCATCAGTGTCTACATTTTCGACATTCTCATTGAAGGACTGAAAACGTATGGGTGTGCCACATACTACTGTAAATACAAGCCTTTTGACTCACGGAGAAATTCCATTTGAAACGTCACATTCCAAGGCTAAGTTACGGAACTTGTATGTGTCAACTATCAGTGCAACTATGATAGCGAGTTCGGGAAACAAAGATCGGTATGCAGTTGGTTTTAGAGCAGGATTCTTTGAAAAGATCACTCTCAACAATGATTTGTTGTGTTTTTCACCGTGAATTTGTTGTATTTCTCTGTGTGAAGTATGGATTGATTATAAACTTTGGCACAATATGAATTTCACTATTTAGTCCACGGTAGAATGTGACGTTTCAAGGGGTTTTCCCTCGTGAGTCAGATGGCCTATCTAAAGTAGGTCATGGGTGTGCCGTGACGTTGAATGTTGACAGAACTTTACTTGGGCAAGAGTTGTTTTGTTCTGTCTGTAATAGACGTCATTGCACTCTGTCAGATCTATAGGTGCTCAGTCCATCTTAGCAAATGGCGAAAGGTGTCGATACTGAAGGCTCCTATAGCTCGTTGGTTGTACACACTCCTGCTCCGTCCTCTCAATCGGCCATCTCTGCTGGGGGTTATGCTGGCGGTTTTGTTAATTCATTGACTTATCCCTGCATTGAATGTTTATTTGCGTATTTTTCTGTCAAATTTAGCATTTTTCCATCTCTGCGCTCACCGAGGCTCTGGAGGACTGCTACCGCTTCGAGTTCTCTGATTGGGGTGCTTCTCAGACCTCCAGTAATAATTCTGAGTCTGGTATTCTGTGCCCTGTCTTGTTTCTTTTGGGTGGTTTTTGCCGCTGTTGCATAGGCACCCCTGCCATATTCCAGTGTTGGCCGTACATATCCAGTGTAGACCTGTCTGACTGTGTTTGCATCTGCGCCCCAATTTGTCCCTGCCAGTTTTTTCACCAGTCTTAGTCTGAGTGTGGCCTTCTTTGAGTATCCTCTATATGTGGGCCCCATGTTAATCTTTTGTCATATCTCATTCCTAGGTATGTAGGATTGTCTTCTCTAGGAAGTAGGCTGTTTTCTAAAGATAGGTCAACCTGCTTTGTAGAGAGCGAGAAGAGTGTTGAGAGTGTCTTGCTTTTGTTTGCTGTGACACTCCATGGCAGAGACTTCATTCGAAAGGCAGTCGTTAATCAACTTCAAAATGTCACCTCTATCCATCGCCAATGTCTTCACTGCGGGTGCCCCTGAGGCGAGGATGAAAGCTCTTTCATTTCCACAACTATCAGCGTGGCCAGGACAGTAGATTGACACAAATTGCCAGAGGTTCGATTTTTCTATATCCACTCATGCTACACCCAGTCCTGCTGCACCTTCCAAGGCAGGAGCTGTCTATATTCGCAAGGCTTACCTCCGAACCTTAATGTCAGACAAGACTATGTAGAAAAGCATCGTGTTCCATGCAGTGTCCGCGATACCAGCGGTGAAGAACAGCTTTCAAATGTTGCGCCTTTTAGCCCCACAAATCCGATTTCAGCTGGCTTTTTCGGGTACCGTACTTGCCTTCCCACTGTGATTCCTTTTCTCTTAGCAAGACTACACTTGTGCAGTTTGTTTCCAGGCCTGCCGCTTGGAGATAAAAATAGTTTGGTTCGCTGACATTGGTGCAAGCAGCCAATTATGAGTAGCTGACTGCTGTGAGCTCATTCACTGTGTAACATTTTTTATTAGACAGAGGTTGGGACGCATATCACCTCGATCAGAAGCCCGACATCTTAACAGCTTGACCACCTGATTCTCAATACTAAAGGTAAAGGTCGTCCACAGCAGAGACTGCTATCGGGGATGAAATGTTAAATACTTCATTATACGAGACTACAACGTTTTGAGAGGTGAGGTGGCCAGGTCTCTTTCTCTCTGCCTCTGCTTCCCTTACAGTAAGCCAGGCATCAATTTACAATCGGGTTATTGGAGCTTGCTGGTATCGACAGATGAACCTTATAAGTTGTGTGGAAAACAAAAACATGTATGGTCAGATACCGCGCTAGGACGAAAACAGAAACAAAATTTAAGTGTCTAGCTAAAGAACTTCGCCAGGAACAACAAGAACATGAGCTAACAAAACCTCATACCCTGCCGTGAATAGTGAGTAATCTACTAC
This sequence comes from Ariolimax columbianus, assembly GCA_036924085.1. NCBI lineage: Eukaryota > Metazoa > Mollusca > Gastropoda > Stylommatophora > Arionidae > Ariolimax > Ariolimax columbianus. Next base: position 96,275,962 of record JAVGWX010000003.1, read on the forward strand.
TACGTTAGAGGAGATTAACGACTGGTCAGGCATAACATACTGGTCAAACATGTTAGTCAGGGTCAGGCATAACATACTGGTCAGACATGTTAGTCAGGGTCAGGCATGACATACTGGTCAGACATGTTAGTCAGGGTCAGGCATAACATACTGGTCAAACATGTTAGTCAGGGTCAGGCATAACATACTGGTCAGACATGTTAGTCAGGGTCAGGTATAACATACTGGTCAGACATTTTAGTCAGGGTCAGGCATAACATACTCGTCATGCATGTTAGTCAGGGTCAGGCATAACATACTGGTCAGACATGTTAGTCAGGGTCAGGCATAACATACTCGTCATGCATGTTAGTCAGGGTTAGGCATAACATACTGGTCATGCATGTTAGTCAGGGTCAGGCATAACATACTGGTCAGACATGTTAGTCAGGGTCAGGTATAACATACTGGTCAGACATGTTAGTCAGGGTCAGGCATAACACACTGGTCAGACATGTTAGTCAGGGTCAGGCATGACATACTGGTCAGACATGTTAGTCAGGGTCAGGCATACCATACTGGTCAGACATGTTAGTCAGGGTCAGGCATAACACACTGGTCAGACATGTTAGTCAGGGTCAGGCATAACACACTGGATAGACATCGTAGTAGGAGATTGAGAACGAACGCAGAAGAAGAAGAAGAAGACATGTTAGTCAGGGTCAGGCATAACATACTGGTCAGACATGTTAGTCAGGGTCAGGCATAACATACTTGTCAGACATGTTAGTCAGGGTCAGGCAAAATATACTGGTCAAGAACCCACCTCGACTTCGGCATCTCTCTGGAAACGGGCTGTAATCATGGCAGCCTGACTAACTGGGGGATCGACGTGACCCCCGTAGTTGTGAGGGATACGCAGATGAGACCAAGCGTAGCACAACCGCTTGGAAGACGTCGGTCCACCTTCATCGGCACGTTCGGGATGTGAGGAAAGCTACTGTTTCCGCCACTTAGCGAACTTTTAATGGCGCGCAAAAACGTAATCGTAATCATTGTGGGCATTAGACATCATCATCACCACCATCACCATCACCATCACCATCATCATCACCATCATCACCACCATCATCTCCATCATCACCATCATCACCATCACCATCACCATCACCACCATCACCATCACCATCACCATCACCACCATCATCATCACCATCATCATCATCATCATCATCATCATCATCACCATCATCATCATCATCACCACCATCATCATCATCACCATCCTCATCATCATCATCATCCTCATCCTCCTCATCATCATCATTACGCGAATCAGACTAATTGCAGATAAAGGCCAACTACTTTGGTCCGGAATTGTGTTATCTTCATCAATGTTTAGTATTAGATATTTGGTTTTCTGTACATGTATTCTGTACTTGGTATTCTTTACTTTGTATTCTGTACATGGTATTCTGTACATGGTATTCTGCATTGGTATTCTGCATTGGTATTCTGTACTGGGTATTTTGTACTTGGTATTCTGTACATGGTATTCTATACATGGTATTCAAAGATCATATGTATTTACAAGCACAGATCTGTGACCAGTAACAAAACAACAATACAGAAGGTAACATATGAAGATTGATGAGATATAGTGAAGATGGATAAGATACAGGATCAGAAAGAAGTTTAACAATTTTAGCCAGACATGCCCTGTGTTGCTATGAAAATCAATGGGAAAATACGCAAAAGCACCTTTTGAAGAACAATGCAAGAGAAAGTTGGATAGCTGTAATCTCGTGATCCGAGCGCGAGAGGACGGTCCAAAGTAAGAAAATAGGAAGAGAAAGTTGCACTCTTGTGTTCCAGAGGAAACAAGCAAGATTAAGTCAAGCAAATGATGTTATAAGCATCGGAAATGGGAAACGGTTTATAGAACCGACTTGGTTGCATCTGGGGCGCCCCCCCCCCCCCCCCTTTTCCTTATGTGTCAGTTCCTTTCATTGCTGAATGTGCCGACGACAGAACTCGAACTCCGTAGTTCCCGTGCCTGATTCGAAATTCCCCACTGACTTCACCAGGTATTCATTTACAGCTTGGTCGTCTGGAAGAAGCGGTCATACCATGAGAAAAAAACTCAGCCTGAGCATTACGTTCTTCTTCGTCATTCGTTCTCAAACTTCCACTGCCAAGTCCTGAACGTTCTCAAACTTCCACTGCCAAATCCTGAACGTTCTCAAACTTCCACTGCCAAGTCCTGAACGTTCTCAAACTCCCACTACCAAGCCATGAACGTTCTCAAACTCTCACTAGCAAGCCCTGAACGTTCTCAAACTCCCACTACCAAGCCATGAACGTTCTCAAACTCTCACTAGCAAGCCCTGAACGTTCTTAAACTCTCACTACCAAGCGCTAAACGTTCTCAAACTCCCGCTAGGGATCAAGATGCGGAGCAGCGCATGAGCTGCAGTGGTCAGCGACCTATAGCTGACTGCTAGCGTCAGGGCCAGCGAACCAGAGCTGCCAAGACCCTTCTACACCTCCACGCGGGGATCCTGGATAACAGGCTGCAGCAGGGCAGACTGGCTAAGGAGAAGGGATCGAAGAGGGAATGCTAACCCGTACTAAAAAAATGCTTGCTGAAGTTGGATGTGTTGGACCGAAAGGTGCAAATATCGCAGTCAAGCTGTAAACTACGACACAACGCATTCCGTTCTCTGGACTACATTCTGCCACTTAAGCCCTTTCATGGTTTGGTAGCGGGAGATTGGGAACGAACGAAGCCAAGCCAAGCCAAGCCAAACTCCCGCTAGCAAGCATCGAACGTTCTCAAACTCCCACTACCAAGCCCTTATTCCATAGTCGCGAGTGTTGACTGACGAAAGATTAGTCTGGCTGTGACACCTATTTTTATGAAGTGTATCCCTGGTCTTGCACCTAAGCTCATATCTCTCTTGTGGCAAGGCGCTCGTGTTATCTGGAGGTCCGGTGTTTTAATTTCGGTCCGCCCATTACTTTACTTTCTTTTCTATTGTTCTCTATGTGTTACCCGAGTGCAGATAATACTTGTTTCGTGATCGCTGCCTCGAACAAACATTCCTTCCTGCGTATATTGCTGTCAAACAATGAAATTATAAGCTTATCTTCTTATCTTGAAATCAGACAATGATATTATAAGTGCATCTTCTTATCTTGAAATCAGACAATGATATTATATGCTTATCTTTTTATCTTGAAATCAGACAATGATATTATATGCTTATCTTATCTTGAAAGACAATGATATTATTAACTTACCTTCTCATCTTGCGGTCAGACAGGACTATATAGATCACCATCATGTTCCCTGTCATGCCCACTGTTCCAACGATTAAGAACAGCGTTGAGAATATCACAATATAGGTCGAAGTGATAACACTCTCGTTTTCGTATGAAGATGACAATGATGAGACACCCAATGAAGACAACGATGTGGCCTCTGTGGTCCACAAAGACGAATCGTTGTTGGCGAGGACTGGATCAGTATTGTTCGTATCACGACTAGCCATTGTAACTCTGTCCCAGCTCCCGTTCGTGTTGACATAGTTACCGACCGGTAAAGGTGATATTTGCCTGTCTATCAAATCTGTCGTCGGTGGATAGTCATGATGATGCTGAGAGTGGGTATGCATTTCCAGGTGCCGTTGCTGATTGTGGCATATGAATTTATTATGGTTAAGAACAGTTCAGCATAAAATGGAACATGGAGTTACATATATCGTTGGCAAAGACACTTCAACGTTTTCCAACACAAACAGCAATACAACTTATTCGAATGAAACTGCAGCACATTATCCAATAGTATTTCACTGCAAGAAAATGTTAATTGACACAATCGATTTGAAGTGATATTTTGATGGGGACATTAATACGACTGGACACCGTGATCGTAAAACTACTTCGTCTTCAGTTTGAAGGTGCACTAGGCTATAGCAAGTTTTTCAAAGTTCAACCAGCTACAAGAACTAGATGGGCAGCTTCAAATTATTTTAAAGACAGGTCCAGATTGATATTTAGAAATATTTGTTTAACCAGAGAGTGGTGAATGCATGCAATGGATTGCTACAAGATGTGGTGGATGCAGGGTCAGTTAATGCATTCAAAACTAGATTGGATGATCAGTCATTTTTAGTATCGGTGAAGTGCAATAAACTGGTTCTATACAGACTGTAGAGCCTTCTAAACCAGTATTAAAAACTTACGGTACGTTACGTTACGTTAAGTTAAGTTAAGTTAAGTTAATAAGTTAAACATGTTGGGGATTTTTCTCTGAATGACCACTTCTCCACATACAGAAAGGATTGGCAAAACTACTATACTCTAAAACTGCCATTACAAACAGATATCACACGCATTCATATACTGGCTATACGTCATAATATAGTCTGACGGACTGCGGTCTGGGGTTGAGAGGTATGTAACTTCGCTAGCAGAATTCAAAAATTGTAAAATATATATGTAAAGATCACGTGATGCGGCATAACGGAAATATTAAGTTACGCCTCTATTATTTGGTGACCCACATCTCATAATGAGTGACGTGATCAGTATTAGGCCGGCCACCTTTACTTCCCATATTTTTTCTGGTACCCAATTTCTGTGGCTTCGTTGACCACAGGAGCGGGTTTGCGATCGGGAAAAAAAATCATGCATCTACTGGAATATGGCTAGGCTTTGTTCGTTCTCAATCCCCCACTACCAAACACTGACGCAGGCCTAAGTAGCAGAATGTAGTCCAGAGAACGGAATGCGTTGTGTCGTAGTTTACAGCTTGACTGCGATGTTTGCACCTTTCGGTCCAACACATCCAATTATTATACTCCAGTCATTAACGTGCTATAATCAAGTTGTGAAGCTAGCTACAGGCCGTTGCACGTTTCCACTTTGATATCTACTTAGATACGCAGAAAGGAATTGTTTAGATCGTTATTTCCCAATTGGTCCCTTTCGCTATCAGTTCGAGTGGTACCAAACAACCTGTAATTGTTATACTGTCAGCTGGCATACGGCTTTTTCCCATTGCTGGGGTAGTCGACGGGTTTTTACCCTGAGAACTACAGGCCGCTTCGCCCCTGCTAAGGCAACGTCGTGTGCTGGCTATGTTTCCAGGGAACGCTACATAGAGGATGAAATTGTGGACTGTTATGTGGTGTTGGGTGGAGTGGTGCGTGTTGTTGGGTGGACTATTGTATGGTCTTGGGTGAAGTGGTGCATGTTGATAGATGGACTTCTTCTTCTTCTTCGTTCGTTCTCAATCTCCCGCTACCAAGTCCTGAACAGGGCTTTGCAAGTAGCAGAATGTCGTTCGGAGAACGGAATGCGTTGGGTCGCTAGTTTACAGCTTGGCTGTGATATTTGCACCTTTCGGTCCGACACATCCGTCTTCGGCAGGGATGGATGGACTATTATATGGTATTGGGTGAACTATTGTATGTTCATATGCTGACTTTTGTATGTTTATTTGTGGCAATAAAAGTGGTACATTAAAAAAAATGAGTGAACATATGCATGTTTCTATTGTATAACGAAAACCTCACAAGACAAATGCACATACTTACACTTGCAAAGCAAACATAGAAAACTTACAAATGGATACTGCCAATCCTGCAATAAATGCGTTAATGTTACTGTGCCTGAACGGGGAACAAGGTACAACAACACTTCACCCAGTCAGGTATGTCTTGATAAATGACTAAAGATGGTTGTGCATGGGACCAGTAGTCTCTTCCTTTATAAACTTTAAGCTACAAAAGCTTCAAAAGAAATGGACATGTCAGCATTTGGTGATTTGCGTGTACTTATTGAAGCCCTTTGCCCCATGTGTAACTGAAACATTTTCAATGGAGGGTTATAATATGAGTACAATTTGTCGTTTAAACACGCATATCTCAATTTAAGTACGTGAGGCTGCTTAGTACTCTCATTGTATGGGAGATTGAGAGTCTAGAAGAGAAAGAGTGGACCGTCTAGCGTCAGAGACGAACTCGAGGAACGTTTATTTGACTGGAAAATAACGAGCTGTCAAAGATAAGAGTGTTTGTTAGTCTTGAAAGATTTATATGTGAGAGTTGCCATGTGGTATGTGAATTATTATTTTTATAATTATTGTTATTACTCGTTTTCAAACTCTCGCTACCAAGCCCTAAAAAAACGCTTTGCAAGTCGCAGGATGTTGTCTGGAGAACGGAAATCATTGTGTCGTAGTTTACAGCTGAGCTGAGATACTAGCACTTTTCGATCCGACACATCCGACTTCAGCTGGATCTGTGAATTCGACGTCCACTTGTAACTGAAATATCCCACCCCATCCCCATATCCACAGTTGTCCACTTTCCATATACCTCTCCCTTCTTCTTGGACGTATTTTATAGATAGCTCCCTAACGAATGTATTATTATTATTATTATTATTATCCCTCTCCCATTCCACTGTACTCTCTGCGATGTACTACGGTGCTCAGATGTGGACACTAACAAAATCACTGGAGGACAATTTGAGAGTGATCCAGGCCTCCCTTGAGAGACGTTTGGTCGGAATCACTTTCCGGAACCAAAGTATGCACGGTCTCCACAATTCTTACATACGACGATTGTCCCTGGTGAATGATTCGGTAATCCATGCAGACAAGGTAAAACATAGATGGGCAGGTCACATGATTCGGTAATCCATGCAGACAAGGTAAAACTTAGATGGGCAGGTCACATGTTAGGACGAAACGATGGTCGATGTAGCACAGCGACAGCAGTCTGGTACCCCCGAGATAAGAAGAGATCGTCGGAAAGACCTCCAATGCGTTGGTAAGACTCCATTGCTGTACGCTGCAACATTCGAGATGCCCCTATAGGAGTGATTACCACGCACTGGACTTCCGTGGCCCAAGACAGGGTCCGCTTGAGACGAAATTGATACCCGCAGCTACGCTGAAGAAAGAGTCATCAATATTATTATCATTATCAGCATTATTAATCAGGTTCCCTGAGCGAGATTTGCTTCTTGGTGATTCTAGTTAATCTTGTAGATGTGTCCCGCAGTTTTTCTTCCCGCCCTGGTCAGGAACCAGAAATGTATCTGACTTCTCGACCACAGAGGGGGGCATGATGCATTTGACGATGTGCAATGTCGAGTACCAAGATAAAACAATTCCGAGGAGCGATAGGCAGGATTATCACATCCACCAACAAATGGGACCTAGACGGTAGACCGTTAATCAGTCCGCGCCGCCATGTTTCATTTTTAAATAGGACACGGGCAACGTTCTCTGGGTGCAATGCAAAGCACAATTGGCTCTGTGCAAGGTTGAGTTTGGCGCTCTCATCGCAGTACAATGCTGAGTTGATTTCACCCAGCGCAGTGTCTGTCAGGCTACCACCTCCATCATCCCATGGGGTCTCAGGGGAGTCGGATATCCGTCAGTTTCGCCGTGTTTCAGTTTTACAAACGGACGTGGGATTGGCTATGGGTCGCTGACTGCTGCAGCTCATGCGCTGCTCCGCATTCCATATATATATCATCATTATCATAATCATGTAGCATGTGCTTTGCAGAACGTCGCTCTCATAACAGCCTGTCTGTAGGAAACTATCTTTCGCCAGTCTTCCGGCCTGCTCCAAGGTCAAATTCAGCGTCTCCTTGATGTCCTGGGTACATTGTCTTCTCGGTCGGCCCTTCCTCTCTTCCCAGTGACCATGCCTTCCATAACCGCTCTCTCTAGTCCGTTGTGTCGTTTCACGTGTCCAAAAAAATCTCAGTTTTCGGGTCATTACGTCATTTATGAGCCAATTCTTCTCCACATTCAGATCTTGCCGGATGAATTTGTTTGTTTATTTCTTTGTCCACGGGATTTTCAGAACTCTGCTGTAGCACTGTATTTCAAAGCACCGATCTTTGCTCTTATTACTTTTGTAAACGTCCATGTTTCACATCCATAGGTTGCCACAAGAAAAATGCATGTTTTTAGGATTTTTGTTAGTTTTTGTTCTTTGTTTGTATTATGCAATAGGTTTTGCATACTCCGTATCTTCCAAATTACCATAGTCAGTCGTCTTCTTACTTCCTTTGTACAGTCGCCATTGTTGTTCAGTATTGACCCCAGATATTCAAAATGGGCAACATTTTCAATCTCATCGTCAACTATCTGGATTTTAGGTTGGAGGTGTGTCTTATCAGTTGTCATTATCTTTGTTTTCTTTGTATTCAGGTAGAGATTCTAGGCTTCCCTGTGTTTCTGGACTGATGTAATTATTTGTTCTAGGCGCTTGGCGTTGTTCGAGAGCAAAACTGTGTCGTCGGCATATCTTATTAATATATGTATATATACACATACATGCATACATATACGTATGCACATATGCCTATTCACACACGAATCAGTCACGTGAGCTACACACAATATAGATATGGTGTGTGTGTACAAATTAAAGCATTTAAATGTAAATCTTAGTAGCCGTTGGAAAGTTTTCAAAAACCCTTTGAGCTGATACGAAGGCACTCAAAGCGGGTGATTTATAGACATCAATGGCCACGCCAAAGACAAGATAAGTTTTTTTCGTAGATTCTATATGAAGCAGGGTGGTCATCAGAAATCAAAGAAACAGTGAATTAGACAGCTTGTCACAATCACTCATAAAGGCTATACATAGATTAGTGTTTAGTGTAAAGAATTATTTATAGGCATTGTAAGTTACCTTCGCAGAAGAATATCTTAGGAGAATATACCCACCAGAAACATTGATACACGTACATACAGATGGCTCATCTAACAAAGCCACATCTAATGGAGGTGGAGGGGTCTATTACAGGCTAACGAATGGAGAAGAAAAAACTCGAGTATTATTAACATATTCCAATCATTTCCGTGCAGAAGCAGAGGCACTGAAGGCCGCAGCTGAGCTTGTAATCAAAGATAAAGATATCCACCAAGACATCATAGTATTCCTGACTGATGCCGCGTCATCATTAGCAGCGCTAAAACAACACAAAGATGAAGATCTCGAGCAATGTATGTTCTCCCTAACACAGCTCACAGCAGAACACCCAAGGTTGGTCATACAGTGGATCCCATCCCACTGCAATATTGAAGGCAATGAAGCTGCAGACAAACTAGCAAAGAGTGGAGGAGCATCCCCATAAACAGACCTGAGCATCATATATAATGAAGCCAAGACCATAATTAAAGCTAACTTCAGGGTAAAATAGGCTGATCAACACCCCGACTTCCGAAAAGAAGACAGTTACTTTAACTTAACTAGAGAAGAGCAAGTCATCATCTTCAGACTGAGAACTGGGCATAACAGACTCAAGAGTCAGCTTTTACAACCAAATGAGGATTGAGACAGATGACAGGTGCTCATGTGGGGAGCATATCATGACCGTGGAACAAATCCTGCAAAACTGCACACTCACACGGGAAAAGAGAGAACAATACTGGCCTCGTGAGACAGATATGAGACGAAAGCTGTGCAGATGAAACGGCCTCACAAACAACGTGTCCTTTGTAAGAAAAATCGGAACCTTTATCTGAGGATGAACGAAGAAGCCGAAGAAGAAATTACCTTCGAAAACAGAAAAAGAAAGATACGTTTCGACCAAAGAGACTTTATCAGGGCCAACGAACAACAAAAATATAATCTAGCAAATCAAAGAGGAAGAGACAGACACAAACAAAAAAGCTGGGATCACATTAAAGAGTAAAGTAAATGGGTTTTAGCTGGAAAGCACGTACGACATAGTTGCAGGACTCCTCATCTGTAGAATCTACAGAAGCCAGATGGTTATAAACTAAAAAGAATTCAAATACAATGGATTGCTGCCCACTACCAGAGATGGGAAAACTTGAAGATAGACTAGCCGAGAAGAGCGGTAGAAAAATTCTTGCTGGACAGGAAGCAATATATAAAGAGATAGAAACAATGATTAAATAGCAGCTTCCAACTCACTATGGCTTATGTTATAGCAGTACTTCTAACTCACTGCGGCTTATATTATAACATTTCTTTTTTTTTGTTTTGTTTTTTTTTGTTTTGCGTTCGCCTTATTTTTCTAATTCCCAAGGCGGTGTGCGTTGCACTGTGTTTTTATTTCGCGCCTTTCGGCCCAGTGCATCCGACTTCAGCATGCATTTTATGTAAGGGTCTGCTTCCTCCTGCATTTTCTAAGGGTTTGCTTCCCCGGGGTAACGGCCGGTGCTGGGATGGGGATTGACCCAGCACCTTCGGGTTGTGAGCCGTGCCACTTAACCACTAGGCCACGCCGTCTCCCTAACATTACTTTTAACTCCATATGGCATGTGTTATAACAGTACCTCTAACTCACTACGGTTTGCGTTATAAGTACCTCTAACTTTCTACGATGGGAAGGAAGACTTGCGTCTGGTCAGGCACAACATACTAATCAAACATGTTAGTCAGGGTCAGGCAAAATATACCGCTCAAGACAACCAACGACTTCCTCGCAGTCCAACCTGGACACGGGCTGTTTTTATGGCAGCCTGGCCTGGGGGATCGACGTGATCCCCGTAGTAGTGAGCGACACGCAGATGAAGCCAAGCATTGTATAACCACCTGTAGGACCCCGGCCCGCCTCCATCAGCACGTTCGGGAAATGAGGGAAGATACTGCAACCCGTTACTTAAAGTCCTTTTCAGGGGGCACAAAAGAGTAAACCACTTATTGTGGGCATTCGAAACACCAATTCGCTACGGCTTGTGGTATAACAGTACCTATAACTCAATACGGCGTGGTCTAGTGGTTACGTGATACGGCTCACGACAAGGTGCTGGATTCGCTTCCCAATCACAGCACCGGCCGTTACCCCGGGGAGGCAAACCCTTAGAAAATTCAGGAGGAAGCAGACCATTACATAAAATGTATGCCGAAGTCGGATGCACGGGGCCGACAGGCGCAAAATAAAAACATAGCGTAACATACACTGTCTTGGAGAATGGAGAAATAAGGCGAACGCCCAAAAAAATTAATTTTAGTGCATGTACTCATGGAGGGAGGACAAAGGGACTGTTGGATATGTCCTCCGAGCCTGTCTACTCCACGAGAAGGACAAAGTGATAGCATTACCATATCCGGCACATTTAACTGACGAACTGGTTAGATAAAAGTAATCGCACTGCAATAACTGCTGGTTGGTAAACGAATTATTAGAAATATCATTGTTTAAAACAGCTTGTTTCCTTCTTTTCTGTATTTTCCTTGTCTAATAGTAAGGCAGGTGCCCCATTTACAGCTTGGTTGATTGAATTGTACCTGATTACATGAGTTAAACTACATACCTTTATCGTGAAAAGCAAGTGCTCTGCGCTCTAATCAAATTATATAGCGTCGATTTTATGAATGAAGTAAATGTGATTTTTTTTTCTTGTAGCGAAGGAAGAAGAATATAATCTATATGCAAGACAAAATAAAATAACACAAGAGAAATAAATACAGATCTGTATTACATTTATTGAAGAAATGAAGCAATAATCCAACATAACAAAACACAATTCTTACTTTAGAATACACCTATCTCCACTCATGAACAAAGTGATGTATTTATCAATCTCGTTTCGAGATTTGTAATATGCCATTTATAACGTGAAACAACTGTTGTCGCTTTGTGCAGACTCCAAAAAAAAGTAAAGTAAACAAAATATTAATTACTTGTTTCATATTTATATTTCTCTTACTGATAATACAAATAAATCGCACAAATGCTACACTGATATCGGGTGGATACAGACCGACGCGCCTCCGTGAAAAAGCTATCTGTGGCAATCACTGTGGTTACACCAAACTTCCGTATTTCCGGACACGCCTATCGGTAGATGGCGGGGCCTCTCTTCGTGTCTCACTGACCCGCCCGGACGCACACACGATATTTAAGATGGATTATTTTCACACAACTTGTAAAACTACTTTGTGTCTTTTTCTACTTTGTTTTCTGTCAAGTAATCACTTCTATCTAATTTACTCTCATAAGTCTCATTAGTTTTAGGATTTTCTTGTCACAGTAAAGTTTATCTTTCAAGCTGGTTGGAGAGGATCGTGTTCGTCTCGATAAGCAGACAGCCTTATTTATAGAACGTGTTCTATTGTTTGTCTTTTCACCCCACATGGACATACTGACCAGGACGTCGGGTCAAGGTCGTGCACAATATGCTGACCAAGACAACTTTCTCCCTTACATGTAGCGTTACCTGGAAATAGGCTGTTCTTAAGGCATTGGCTGGCGAGATGTGGATCGGTGTGATCCTGGAATAGTGTGTGTCACCAAGATTTAGCCAATAATAGCACAACCGCCTGGATGACCTCAGTTCACTTTCATCCGCACGCTCGGGATGTAAAGAAAGCTGATATAACCCACCACTAAACGCTGGAATTGATAAACCAGTTCTCCTCTATGCTCAACTCTTGCCAAGCCAAGCTATTTCAATTTGAAATGACCTATTTCCAGTCTAGGCCTAAGTTTTTTTGGTTGATCACTTCTTGGTAAGGAATGCCATGTTTCTGTTTCATCAACTTGTGGAGGTGCGCTGGCTGGCGACATGTCTCTGAAGCTCGTTTTTACAATTATTTGTATTTATTTACAGGCTGCTCTGTCTTGAGCAGCAGTGCTAACCCCACTCCCTTTCCAACCTTCCGTATAGAACTAGTCAATCCGTCTGCCAATTCCCGTGTATCTCCATCATCATCGTCTCGTTAGTCAATCCTAAGACTGGTTATAAGGTTGTCTGAGCACGTCCCTGCATTTGATGTTATCCCCTGTTGGATCAGTCCTAAAACTTGTTGTAAGGTTGTCTGAGTATGCCTCTCCATTTCACTCTATCTTCTGCAGATATCTTCATCTCAGCCTATCCTCTGCAGCTCTTTTCATTTCAGCATAGGATCCTACTGTAATGTTTTTAGATGCCAGAGATGTAAAGGGGAGTCTTGGTCGTCCCCTTCCTCTTTCTCCACTGTAATATCTGATGTAGAAGATTTTCATGTGGCATACTCTATCCCAGCCAACTCTATCTTCCTATTCAATATTTGTCTTTGTGTGTCTACCTCAATGAGCACATCGTCATTTGATCTTCTTTCTGTCCAACTCACTCTTTCCATTCTAAAATAGCACCACATTGCAAACGTTTCCAAGCTTTTTTCATCCTTCTTTGCCCAAATCGATGTTTCAGTCACATACAGTGCAGTTGGCTATAAATAAGTTGTGATTATTCTTTTGTTCAGCTCTGTCCTGATATTCTTTGAAGTTAACTATTTGTGTTTTTATCTGAAGGTCTAACATTAGAATATGCATAATAAAGAATCCATAAAAGCAAACAAATTTGTAGTCTTTCTTTGATTACAATAATCGTCTGTCGTTTTTCATACAGGTTTTGGATTAATCTGCTTCTGTGTTCATCCTCAGATGAAGGTCCCGATTTCTGTTTCGAAGGAAACGATTGTTTGTAAAGCTGTTTTATCTCCAAATAGCTTTTGTCTCATATATGTGTCGAGAGGCCAGTATTGTTGTCTCTCTTCCTGCGTGAGCACGCAGCTTTGTAGAATGTGTTCCACGGTCATGGTATGCTCCACACATGGACACCTGTCATCTGTCCCAATACTAATTTTGTTGTAAAGATGACGCTTGAGTCTGTTATTTTCAGTTCTCAGTCTGAAGATGATGACTTGCTCTTCTCTAGTTAAGTTAAAGTAGCTGTCTTCTTTTCGGAAGTCGGATTGTTGTTCAGCCCATTTTACCCTTAAATGAAAACCCATGAGTTGGAAAGTCTTAAGGCGTATAATGGTAATTCCATGCTATTGGTCTCCCCTTACGATTTGATTTAGATGAGGCAGTAGTTCTCTTCTCCTCTCTTGTCACATGCCGAGTTCTCGTGGAAACCACTTGTGCATCTTCTCCGCCTAAGGAAAGTCTTGAGCAAGGAGACAACTAGAATAAGATTCGACTTTGACAGATTGAAACACTCGGAACTTGTAGAAGTGTTCGGTGCCATGATGGAGGAAGATTTGCAACGCTCACTGTCTTACGGGAAGACCCAGCTAATGATATGATTACATACGCTTCTAGTGCAGCAATAATAGACACAGCAACAGAGATCCTATGGAAGAAACAGACACAAAGAAGCTTTACATTATAAAGGAAATACTTGATACGTGCAATAAGAGAAGGAAATTGAAGAGCTCAAAGAGCACCCCAGAAGGATCTACTAGGTATAGGTTGATAAATAGAGAAATAAGGTTCAAGATGAAAGAGGCAAAAGAGGCGTGGATCGCGGAGCAGTGTAAAGATATTGAGCACAAATTTGGCAGAAATTATGCTAAAGTATCATATAAGATTGTCAAAGATCTAGTAAGAACTATACAAAGTCGCAGTATGACAATACAGGACAATAGTAGAAAATGCCTTGCAGACGATTAAGAGGTAATGTCACGCGCTTAATGGAATACTGCTCGGAACTATACAATCACGGGTGCTTGTGTGAGCCAGAAAAAGTAATCGCCATATATCTCCTGGGATTGACGAAAACCAACCAATAACTAAAGATGAGACGGCTGAAGCGATGAAGACGTCGTAGATGAGAGAAACTGCTTGAGTGGATAATATACCAGCAGATCTCATACAGATGGGTGGTGATGCAATAATTCATACCCTGATATTCATCTGCAATAGAATATAGCAAACAGAAAAATGGCCGACCACCCGGTCAAAATCGATTTGTCAAAATTATAAATCAATCAGCCTCATTAGCCATCCTAACAAAGTCTTGCTCAGAATAATTCTTGACAAATTGAAACCTCAAGCCGAGAACATCATTACCGAAGAACTGATGGGGTTTCGAACCGTCAGAAGCACCACCGAACAGATCTTTAATCTACGAATACTAAACGAGAAGTATTTGGATCACCAACAACATCTATACCATGTATTTATTGACTTGAAAAGGGCGTTTGATAGAGTCTAGCATGATGCTTTATGGCAGCAATGAAGATTTACAACATCAACAGTAACATAGTGAGAGTTATCGAGAATCAGTATGATAAGGCAACAAGAGCAGTCTTTGGGGATAGAAAAATAGGTAAATGGTTCTGCACATCCGTCGGCGTAACACAAGGATGTAAACTCTCCCAGCCACTTTTTATTTATTTCTAGTAAGAATTATCAATGATGCCCTTGAAGATAATGTTGGCACCGTAAGGATAGAGGATATAATTATTACCATTGTACGCTTTGTGGATGGCATTGGCGGGGACTGAGACAGAACTTCAGGAATTATTACGAAGACTGGATGTAACAGAAAATGGTTATGATATAGAGATAAATGCAGAAAAGACAAAGTTAATGACCAACACCACTGAAAGAATCAACACTGTGATCAAAGCAAACAGGATCTTGAAACAGTGAATTATGTCAAGTATATGGGTTCAACGAGCAGAGATGTGGGATCAAAATCAGAGGTCCTGGCCATAATAACACAGACAACAGCAGCGCGTGCACGATTGAAACTTAAATAAAAAGATAAACGACTCACCCTAACTATAAAGGCCAGACTAATGCGCTGACTGGTTCTTTCGATGTTCCTCTACGTCTACGAAACATGGACTATTACAGCAGACCTCCAGAAAGGATTCCAGACCATGGAGATGAGAAAACTCATAAATGTCACCTACAAAGACATATCACAAATGATGAAGTACGACAAAGTATCGATAATGTAAGTGAACTTTACGACGACCTACTCACAACGATCAAAAGGCGAAAGCTGCCTTGGTATGGCCACATCTCACTTTACGACGACCTACTCACAACGATCAAAAGGCGAAAGCTGACTTGGTATAGCCACATTTCCCTTTACGACGACCTACTCACAACGATCAAAAGGCGAAAGCTGACTTGGTATGGCCACATCTCACTTTACGACGACCTACTCACAGCGATCAAAAGGCGAAAGCTGACTTGGTATAACCACGTCTCGATGTCCAAGGGCCTTGGAAATACGATACTGCAGGACACAGCACAAAGCAAGCGTAGGCGTTGACGACCGAGAGAACGATGAGAAGACAACACTCATGAATTGACTTACCTACGACCAGAGGCGGCACAAATAGCAACCACAGACAGAGAGCGAGTTGGCGCATGATTGCGGAAGTGTCAGCATGGGTGCAGCAAACGATCTCAAGAGGTCACAAGATAATCTGAACTGAACTGAGATGAACTTAAAAACCATTTATTATTGCACTTACATTGTTCTTCATTTCTCAACATAATTTTCACTAACATATACTTATGACATACGTATCCCATCGCTTTATCACTGCACCAAAACCTGCAGCATATACGTCTTTTATCTGATGTCTCAGCCACATTTGCACTTCACGTTCAACCTCTTCGTCATTTGTAAAAATGTAACTCCCACACCCACCCTAAGCTGGGATCATACATTATGATTTAGGCTAAACTATGTCAACACTCTATTGAAGTTGTTACACTGTCTTTCGTTACTCGCATATCTCACAGGTCCCAGAAAACAGCGATTCGTTGGATACCATCACAATGTAACATAAAAGGAAACAAGAAGACTGACAATCTAGCTAAAGATGGAAACAAAACTGATACACGAAAAATGCTTCGTTAACTGTGAAGAAGCAAAAGCCACAATAAATGGATAATGTAATGTAAAGGGACAGGGATATCACTAAAAATACCACGCAGATGACGTGTTTAATACCAACTGTCCAGTTAACTCATTGTGGGCATTCAACAACAACAACCAACTGTCCAGAAAGACCAAGTTATCATACTTCGCCTCCAAAATGGTCACAACAAAATGAGGCATCAGATGTACACCAAATTCAAGAAAGGCACCACCAGTATACCAGACGGGACAGCAGCACATGCACTTCAAGACTGTCAGTTAGATCTGATGAGTAGGGTGTGGCCCACTCCCACTCGAAGAGAAACAGTACGGGATATTAATACCCTGAAACGAATAGCATTATTGAAGAATCAAGAGTTCTAGTCTAAATGAGCAATGATCACTGAGGAAGAAAGGAATTTACTCCACGGGTGCGACATATGGTGCTATAGAATTGTGTCTCAAAACTTTACTTTCATCTACGTCGTCTCTTATACAATTGCTATGATAATATCAGTACAGATCGATTACTTATCATGGCAAAGATACAGGATTTTTGTTGACATATTCTATAAAGCGGTTTTCTGCTTGACAATACGTTATAGAGCAGCTCTCTAGTCGGTAAGGGTCTTTATTTCGGCTGTTTAGTAAACAGGAGTCTATATAGCGACTAGGTGCAGTTGTAGTTGTTCTAGCGACAACAAATGTTTTTAGTTGGTAACCTATACAGAGTAAGTACATTGTTCACATAATTCTTATTTGTGTTCCACATTGTCGTGTTGATTTGTGAGGTTGTGGCCATTATACGTTTTAATTTGAGGTTGATTAATAGTGTTAGCGTGCCAGAGATATTTTAATCTCAATATGGGAAAGTTGGACGTCAACGCCCTTCGCTACATGTCAAGAGAGGACTTTCGTGTTCTTATTGCAGTGAGTAATCAGATCAGATGAATCGACAAGACATCACATATCAATCATCGAAAAATTAAGAATGTCTGCTCTGAAACTTTTACTAATACTTAGATAGAATATAGATCTATAGACTAATACTATTAACTATTATTATTACATTTATTAATTATTACTATTAAAGTATTAGACTAGTAAAATACTAATATTAGCAGTACTTTGTCTGTGTCCATATTATAATTGTTACTTAAGTCTTACTTAATGTTGGTGCAACCGGCCCGGATAGGCTTTTTGAAAAGCCTTTTTAGTAGTTTTCTGTCCATTCTTATTGTCACCTTCCTATTGTCATTGTCACATTGTGATTGTCGCTGACTATTGAAAAATGAAAGTGTTGTCTTCCCTGTGGGCCTTCGTACACTACTCTTCTTTGACTGAAGTGTAGTGTTCATGAAGTTGTCTTTTAAAAGTGTTATAACTTAACTTAACGTCTTTATAATATTATACTCAATATACTACTGGTTTAGAAGACTCTGCAGAGTCTGTATACAACCAGTTCCAATTACATCACCTTGCTCTAGAAGCTGTGTGCATCCAATCTATTCTTAAATGCATTAACCATCCCAGCCTCCACCACCTCACTTGGCAATGCATTCCAAGCATTCACAACTCTCTGGCTAAAAAAATACTTCCTAATATCTAATCTGGACCTCTCCTTAGTCTTAGTCAACTTGTAGCTGTGCCCTCTTGTTCTTGTTGGTGGTTGTATTTTAAAAAACTTGTTATACTCTAACTTATCCATTCCTCTGATCATCTTATACACCTGTATTAAGTCACCACGAATTCTTCTCTCTTCTAGACACTGTGGACCGGTTCTTTTTAATCTTTCCTCATAACTGGAATCCCACTATCAGCTTTGTCGTTCTTTTTTGTATTCTCTCCAGTATGTCTATATCCCCTCTCTGATAAGGACTCCACACCTGTACACAGTACTCCAACCTAGGTCTAACTAATGCTTTATACAGTTTGACTATCACCTCCTTGCTCCTAAGTTTAATATTTCTTTTTATCATCCCTAACATTGCATTTGCCTTTTTTACTGGTACCTGAACTTGCTCCCTCACCTTACATGTATGATCTATTATAACCCTCAAGTCCCTTTCTTTATCTATCTTTCTAATATTGTTCTCTCCCATTCTGTAATTATGTTCCATATTGGATTTACCCATGTGGATGACTGTACATTTATCTACATTAAACTCCATTTGCCAGATTACAGACCATTCTCAAATTTTATCTAAATCTGACCTCAATATATCCACTTCTGCTTTAGATGAGACACTACTGCATAGTTTTGTGTCATCAGCAAATTTTGCAATAATGGATCCCATACCTATGTCCAAATAATTTATATATATCAAGAATAAAATTGGTCCCAAAACCGAGCCCTGTGGCACTCCACTTTTCACTTCACACCACTCAGAGTACTCCTTATTTATACCCACCCTTTGCCTTCTTCCTGTTAATTAATTTTCAATCCATTTGGCAACTTCCCCACCTATTCCATGTGATTTTAACTTTTGAAATAATCTTTGATGAGGTACTCTATCAAAGGCCATTGCAAAATCCAGATAAATAACGTCCACTGGCTCCCCTTTATCTAACATTTTGGTAACCTCCTCCATGAATTCTAATAGATATGTTAAGCATGATCTCCCACTGGTAAACCCACGCTGACTATTTCTAATTAGATTAAATTTGTCTAAATGCATTACGATGTTTTCTTTGATTATTGACTCTAACAATTTACAGACTATGCTCGTTAAGCTCACAGGTCTATAGTTTGCTGGATCTGCTTTTTTGCCCTTTTTGAATAAGGGGATCACTCCCGCATCTTTCCAATCCCCTGGAACAATCCCTTGTGCAAGTGATTGAGAACATAATATAGCCAATGGTTTTGCTAATTGGTCTCTAATTTCAAACAGCAATTTTGGATGAATACCATCTTCACCTGGACATTTATCCACTTTCAACCCCTCCAATTTTTTTTAAACCAGTTCCTCTGTAATACAGATTGATCCTAATCCTGCTGTATCCATGTCTCTTTGAAAAATATCTACCAGCTCTGCGATCTTGGAGCAGTCCTCTTTTGTGTATACTGTGCCAAAGTAGTGATTGAGTAGATTTTCTGCCTCCCTATTTTCACTTATTTTTTTTCCTGTGCTGTCAATGAGAGGGCCTACTTTGTCCTTTGATCTCTGTTTATTTCTAACATAAGAGAAGAAGCTTTTACTATCAGTCTTGATCCTCTGATCAAGTTTCTTTTCAAAGTCTATTTTTGCTGTTTTATTCGCTTTCTGAGATATGTATTGCTTGTCCAAATATTTTAAATGTTTCTTTTGATTTACCTGCGTCTATATATTTTTTTCCATGCTTTATTTTTAGCTCTTCTACATTTAACTACAATTTTAGTTATCCACTTTTTACACTTGGGGTTTACCTCCCTATATGGAACACATTCCTCTTTTAGCGTTTTGAGAACTGTTTTAAAACTCTCCCACTCCTGTTCAACATCTGTTCCTCCGACAATACCTTCCCAGATTATGTGGTTCACTGCCACTTTCATCCTCTTAACATCTATCTTAGAGTAGTCATATATTTGCGTGTCTATGTTTACTTCTTTCCCTGCAATAAGATCCCATCGGATGATTTGATGGTCGCTTGAGCCAAACAGTTCCCCAACGGTAACGTTGTCAATCATATTTTCCTCTGTAGTAAAAACTAGGTCGAGTATGTTTTTGCCTCTGGTGGCTGCTTCTACATGTTGAATTAAAAAAATTTTCAGTTATGCACTTAACAAAAGATTTTGACTCTACAAGTGCTTCTGCTATATCCCATTTTATTT
This sequence comes from Ariolimax columbianus, assembly GCA_036924085.1. Classification (NCBI taxonomy): domain Eukaryota; kingdom Metazoa; phylum Mollusca; class Gastropoda; order Stylommatophora; family Arionidae; genus Ariolimax; species Ariolimax columbianus. The sequence continues at coordinate 96,296,418 of JAVGWX010000003.1, forward strand.
CTGGAAAGTTGAAATTCCCCATTAATAATAATTTCCTATCACTTGCCTTTACTATGCTACTAATCAGCTCCTCATCTTCCCCCTTTTGACTTGATGGACATCTATAGCATACTCCAATCACTGTTTTTTTCACCCCCACTTTCTATTTCACCCAATACACTTTCATTTTTGTTACCACATGATAAATCCTTTCTGCTCGTTATATAAACAGAATTTATACAGTATAATAAAACACCACCCCCTTAGCCTTGTCTCCAACTATCCTATCTTTCCTTAACATTATATTTCCCTCTATTTCAAGTTCACCATCTGCAATGTCCTCATATGCCCATGATTCTGTAAACCCTATTATATCTGGTTTTTCTTCCTCTACATACAGTTCCAATATAATAAGAGTATAACTATAAGTTCAGTATGATGATAGACATGTCATATCGTCCACAAATAGATTTTATCTAAAATCTCTTGTCTGTCACTGATTCTTTCATTTTATCTCTTTTCAACCAAAACTTCTCCATAACAATGACTTCTATTATTTTTGTTACATTCCTCTTATTAACTCAGTAAGTAGCATGTCTTTTGCAGAACGTCGCTTCTTACAACCGCCAACCTATTTTAGTATTTGGCTGTTATACGTTTCTTGGCAAGTGTGCAGTGCAGTAGGTTGCCATTACTTCTGTACACGAAGGAGTGGAAAAAACCCATGTCTGCCAAACGACACAAGCGTGATTCGAACCAGGTGCATTGGGATTGTGAAATGGACGCTTCAGCTCTATTCCATGCAGCCTCCTCCCCTTTATTCAGTAGTCTTAACAAAACCACAAAAATCACCTCAATGATGCATCTGAAGTACCCCGGTCCACCTTCATCAACACTCTTGGTATGTAAGGAAAGCTACTGCAACCCGCCACTCAACTTTTCAGGGCGCACAAAATAGTGATTTCAAACATTGTGGGCATTCAACAACAGCAGCAGCTTATATCTACACTCTTTTGCAGAAGAGTAGACAGGGGTAAGCTTCCTGAAAACAAACACAAACCTAATATCTTTGCAGTGAGAAACAATTGCTATATCCAGATGCTTCTCAGTTGAATGTCTTTTTTTATAAATTACCATAATTGATATTGTTGTTCATTTGAAGCAAATTTAGAACCCAGAAGTGAAATTATTTTGTCCTAACTTAGAGTTTTATGTCTTTCATGGATTTGTACAATTTAAATTTTACTTAAGTAGTTCCATGTCGTGGTTTCCACGATAAACTCCTTCTGGTATTTACTTTAGGTCTCTTTAAATCAACTATTTCAGTTATCCTTAATGTCATGCTGATTTTGCTACACAAGAAATGGGAAATGGCATAAACTTATTATAGCTGTATGAACTACTAATAGCTTTCTTACAGAGATAAAGTTTTCTATCTCTTAGCAACATGTGGTTTAAATAAGCTAAATATAATCAATTGTATATCTAATTATTCAAAATACCTTAAAGTTTTTTTTAAGTGTACTAGATTATCTCTAAAATCAAGACAATTTGATTGCTTTGGTTTTCTGACATTTAACAAAAATGAACTTGCAGAGCTTTGAAATACAGAATTAAATGCAAACTCGAACATATTGCAAAAGAGATAAAGACATACTGCATTTGATTTAACTATATATAATAGTCAAACTTCAAGTCGAGACTTTTATTTCTGATAAAGCAGCAACATAGCTTATGTGATCAATAACAAGTTGTAAACTATCTCACCATTTCAAGGTGGCATACACAATGCGTTTGTATATATATATGTATATGTCTTAGTCTACCTGTACTTCTACAGGGGCAGATGAACCTGTTCATATCTCAGCTCTGGCATGAGTTGGATGTAGCTAGGAGGAGGATTTCCTGCTAGTGGGCTAGACTCGAGCAGCTTATTACTCTACTGTACTGGAACAAGTGCAGCGACGGTGGTTAACCTATGTGCGAGTCCATCATAAAAGACTAAAACACTAGAGCAAAGTAGACCAACAGCCTGTTAGACGCTATCTATGCTGCTCTTAACAAACCACCTAACCATGGCCGTTGTTATGCCATGTCACACAGTTAGTCGGCAGTGGTGCTATTCTTGTCCTTGTCATACACAGACCCTGGCGGACCACTTTATATAATATATAAAGTGTAGACAAAGTCCAACAATTGTTAAAAGCCAGCACATTTATAATCAAAGAGATAAATCTGGACAACACTTTCACTTTTTATACGTCCAGGTTGAGATGGGAATGAGGAATCATGAACTGGTTCCGACTGCTTTGGTAGCTGCTATTGCTCATCTGCCAGCTGGAGGAAGCCATAAAAAGCTGAGGGAGCTTCACAGGCATGGATTGGTGGCTTATGAGCAGGGTAACAAACGATGTAAGTGATTGGATGTCATTATAGGCTGTCCTGAAGAATATTTCATGTGTGTTGTAGTATGTATGTTATGTAGTCTTGCTACTTGATATTCAAAGGTTTTCATTGACAATTCCTTGTTTCATCATGATGTGTCAAGGTCATTGGCCTAGGGGAATCAAGATCTTCACAACTTACTCTGTTGTTTTTGTTGTGCTTTTTGTTTTGTTCACCTTGCTTAGTTAGCTGTACTGTGTTTTGCATCTGATTTCAACACACATTTTTTTTTAATGAGATTACTTACCACTGGACATGACCTTTCTATTTTATTAATCAGACCATAAGAAAGATTGGGTTTGTGAGTCCACTAGTATCATTGATTTCTATAACTTGATATCCCTAGCGTTGTTTAATCACCACAACTTGATATCCCTAGTGTTGTTTAATCACCATAACTTGATATCCCCAGCGTTGTTTAATCACCATAACTTGATATCCAGAACGTTGTTTAATCACCACAACTTGATATCCCTAGCGTTGTTTAATCACCATAACTTGATATCCCCAGCGTTGTTTAATCACCATAACTTGATATCCAGAACGTTGTTTAATCACCACAACATGATGTCCCTAACGTTGTTTAATCACCACAACATGATGTCCCTAACGTTGTTTAATCACCACAACTTGATATCCCTAGCGTTGTTTAATCACCATAACTTGATATTCCCAGCGTTGTTTAATCACCATAACTTGATATCCAGAACGTTGTTTAATCACCACACTTGATATCCCTAGTGTTGTTTAATCACCACAACTTCATGATGAGTAATGAAGACCTATGTGAACGTAGCCAACAACATCCACTGGAACAACAAACTGCGAGAAGAAAATGGGGCTGAATTGGACATACACTGAGGAAGGTTCTGTCCAGCATAACTAGGTAGGCTCTCACATGGAATCTTCAAGGGAATTGAGAGGCAGACCTAAAAAAGCATGGAGAAGAGAATACGAGAGAGAACTACAATTAAATGGCTACACCTGAAGAAAGCCAGAAAAAATAGACCAGCATTGTGACTGCTGGCAGTGTGCGGTTAATAGTAATGCACTGAGAAGAGTGATGGACTTTTTGATTGCTTGTTCGTCTATTTTAAACATGTCTATTCGTTTACAACATTCTTTTTTTTGTTGTTTCTATGACTTCTTTCAAACCCTGTAGGACTTCTACACTTACAGTATGTTGTTCACATGCAGATTTGAAGAAAATCTATGAAAAACCACGTTCCAGCATCATCAGTTAGTGCACTTCCCATCATCATCAAGTGCTGTCTCCACATCAGAGGTTGACAATAGTGGATTTACAGTTGTCTCTGTCCTGTGCCAGACTGGTACACTCAGTCAGACTGTGTCCCAACCACATTTTGTCCATCTGTACCTCTGCCGCCCTCTGGCTCTTTTGCCCTCCACTCTTCCCTCCAACATAGCTTTCAGCAGACTGTCATGTCATTTGACATGACCAAAATATATTTGTTTTCTGTTTTTTATGTCCTTCAGAAGTATTTCACCCCTCACAAGGGGCAGCCAATTTGCAAGTAAATAACAGGGTGTGGAGGAAGATGGAGTGGTACTGCAGTCCTGGCCCTCTAATCAGGAAAGGGATGGCCAATGACAACCCCAGATCCATACAAAACCAGCATGACTGCGTGGGGGAGACATGAGCATTCAAATTATCCGCTGGTCACTTTGTGATGAAACTACGCGCCTAGAATGAGAAACTGGTTGTCTGCAGAGTCTTATAGGGGTCGCTGTGGTCGAGAGGTAAGGCACTCGCCTCTCAAAGCGATGAATGAAAACGGTGGATGATCGAATCTCACAATATTTCAAACAATGCCTGGTCTCAAGGGTGATGGGACCAGAGTGCTTGCATCCTTCGTTACCTCCAGTCTTCCTATTTCTGTCTTGCCACTGGCCCAAGGTAACTCAGGACGAGAGAATGAGGTTGATGACCAGCTCAGTTTCTTCCTCACTATAATCCTAATACAGCGCGAGTTACGTCATGAAGACAAAATCCGTCTGATGATATCGCCATCATCGTTTGCGATGGGCAACTAACTAATTGTGTGTGAATACAGAGTGTTATAAATCCTTCTGCGCTAGATGAACTTCAACATTAAAACAAACTAGCTGTTGCCGGATTACACCATATTTGGGAGGGAACCAGTAATATCTTGTTTTTATTGTCATTTTTGTTTTCCAGATCATGGTTACCGATTGACGAATGCTGGGTATGATTTTCTGGCTTTGAAGGTGCTAACAGAGAAGAATGTTGTTGCTTCTGTTGGTAATCAGATTGGTGTGGGAAAGGAGTCAGGTATGGCATGTCAAATACACCATTTGAGAGTAGTAGTGATAACACAAAAGCTGATGAAGCTTACAAACAGTTTGTCATTGTGTTATTTTATTTACCCATTTCATGAGGTAAACCAAAATATAATGTAATATCCTCACTAATTTATCAACCTCCTTACCCCCCGAGTAGAAGAGGAACGACTAAGTAAGTAAATCCTAATTTATCATGAGGAATGGTTATTGTTTTGGTCTATGACGAAAGCAAAATTGGTTCTTCCTCTGTGTTCATCCTAAAAAGGACATTGTGTCACGGGTTGCAATATATGTGCCTTTCGGCCAGTCACATTCAATTTCAGCTGGCTTTTTTTGGTACTGGGTTTGCCTTCCCACAGTGATCCCCTTTCTCTCAGCCAGACTCTCTCAGCAGCCTGTTTCCAGGGTCGCACTTTGAGACAGAATAGGGTCTTGGTCAGTTGTGGTACGCCAACCCTTATGCAAGTTAGTTATGGCATGAAGCGAGGAAGAAAAATTGTCACATCACCTCACAAAAATTGAGACATTGTACAATGAAGTCTCTAACACTTCAATCCTTGACACCAGTGTCTGCCAGGAAGCTACACTGAAACCTCAAGCCTCAAGCCACAAGACAATACTTGTATTAACCTTCTAGTTTCCACATTTTTTTAATTACGTCACAAACATTTAGACTTACCTATTTTTTGGTACACCAGTTATCTTGTCAATCCATGAAATTGTCACAAAGCACTGGTAGTGTTCCTAACCAGATTGGCATATCTGTTAAGTTTCCACCACAAACGTATTTATAACATCTACATAAACAAACTAAACAGACCTTCCTCAGAAAAGTCTTAAATTCCATCCTCCTCAATAATGGGATAACCTTCAAAATCCATGTGAAACAGAAAACATCGTTCAAAAATTTTATAAAGTCAAAATAGTCATTTTATTGTTGTCAGGGCAGGCGGAAGTGGTCTCGTTTTCAATTCAGCCGTTTCTATAGCGAAACGGGTGTTAACCCTACCAGACCTAAGGCCCTGAACCCAACTGTCCCCCATTCCTGGGTTCCAGAGCATTAAAGAGAAAAAACCAACATGATATAGAAAAATGTTAGTTACATGCAAACAAGTGGTTAGAATAAGATGTAACTTGGAGACATTGTAGAAAATAGGTTTACCTTTCATCTAGCGTCAATATTCCACCTGTGTGTGCCAATCCACCCAGCAAAAGGCAAAGAATCTGTCTCGAGTCATAAAACATTTCGAAATCCGGGAGTAAACACAACAAAGAGCCCTCATTTGTCCAATAATCCCGATAGCTGGGCTTTATACTTATATTCCATATAGATCCTCAGTCCAAGAAAACCCTTCATCTCATCACTCGAGCTCTCACTGTCTGTTTCACTTGAACAGAGTCTGAATCAACCAAATTATTGATCACCTGTTGGACTGTCATAAGCCTAGACTTACTTTGCTTTCCTGTTGAAGTACTTGGTTCATCAGCCGTTCGTTTCATTGTCAATTTTCCGAATTTGTTCACGTTAAACCCCACAAAATCAATTCAAACATGGGGGCAGCCATTTGCAATGACTAATCACGAGGATTGACCATGATTGGTTGGTTATTTTTAGATTCTGACGCATTTTATGACGTACTATCCAAATTACCGAAAATTAGGTACAGCGGTTTAGCGGCAGTTAAGGAAATTACCTAAAAATGGGGACAGCGGTCTGGTAGGGTTAAAACAACGAATACATGGGGAATATAAAGAGACAATGTCCCAGGTGAATTTTTCCGCCAAAGGTTCAGTAAAAGTTAACGCATATGCTGTCAGAATGTGTACACAATCCTTGTTTCCTGCTACTTTTCAGATGTCTACATTGTGGCAGATGAAGAGGATAAGCAGTATGCCATGAAGTTTCACAGGTATGGCTCATCAGTAATAATTCCGTTGTTCATATATCACTTTAGCATGCGATAGTAACACAGTTTGTGGATCTCTTGTGTTCCTTAATAGGCAGGAAAGATTGTGTGCCAAATGCTATCACCAACCGAGAGCTGTTCAGCCAGAGCAATCAAGAAGATATGAACACCATCATAATTGGTAGATGCTGGAACTGGATAGGCCATGTCCTAAGAAAAGAACACAGCATTATCACCAGAACTGCCTTGGTATGGACCCCAGAGGGAAAGCGAAAAAGAGGTAGAACTAATACAACTTGGCAGCAAATAAACATGAATCTATGGCTACAGGCCGAGGGAAGTGGAGAAAGTTTGTTGCTGCCCTTAAAGATGTCGCTGTGTTGTCAGTCACTGACCAAGGAACTAAAAAGAGCCCTGGTGGCACTGCGAAAAGACTAGTATCACTGTCACCTTCCATGCATGTCATAAAAATTATAGGTGACTATAGAGGGATGTGCTTCAGGCTAGCAACCTGATCATGTAAAAATAACATTACCGTTATAATCATCCACCACAAAAGCTCATTTACGTGCTTCTTGTAACAGGACCAGCTACAGTTAAAACCTATACTTCACATTGGAGAAAAACAGTGAATGAATAAACCCTGCTGTGCCTCTAGGAAAGGGCATCTCACAATAGCAAAGGGCACTTACGTAGCATTGTGCATGAGGCTGGATTCCTCATTGTGTCAAATAAAATGCTGAGGAAACCGCCATTAAAATCGCACATGAATATATTGGTGCAGGCTTACTGCAATGAGGCAACTACAATTGTGACCCTATGCTACTATTTGAGTGTATAAGGAAGAATGATAATACATTACTTTTTTGGATATTTGTAATATTTATAGACTTGCAGTCAATTTTTGTATCAACACTTCAACAAATTTCTATTGTTTTAATCTCTCAGACTTGGCCGCACCTGCTTTAGACAAATTAAAAACAAGCGTGATTACTTGAAGTATAGAAAGTCTGCATCATGGCTTTATCTTGCCAGATTGGCAGCTACTAAGGAATTTGCATATATGAAGGTAAAGTACTTATGTATGTCCTTTTATAACGGCCTAACATTTCTTTTCTGCTTATTAACGACGTTCATATATTTTGCATTTTCGTTTAATATATTTGGGTATGTAGCTTGCCTTTTGAGAAACGAAGGCGTGAAACAGTGGGGAGTTTTGAACCACACAAGTTTAAAGCGTGTCATGGTCCGAAGGGAGGTGAGACTAGCATCTAGTCATATTGAAGATTGATGAAAAAATGCGGAGATCCTGTGTACACTATGCGCATGTTAAATAAATCATTGCCAGTTGAAAATCGATTAGAGTAGGTGTTAGTCGCTGTGTAACACAGGAATACGTTGACTGTCCTTATTTTCTCTCTTTGCCGTGTTCTGTCGATTTTACCAGCCATCTATGCTGTTACTGCAATGTGCTAAAAAATGCCAGCTGAAATTAAATGTGTCTGGCCAACAACCTCACTATGACACATCAGAACATTCTTTTCAAGGTGATAGCTAAAGAAAAAGCAGATAATTCACCTCCAATAATAGGATACAAAAAATAAGAGCTCAGAAACATTTTCTCCGGGGATCGGGACAACTTTTCTGGGAAAAGAAAGCACATGCTTTTAAAAATATTTTTTGTTTTTTGTGAGTTGCTTTTTTATGTTAATTAGTACATTCTTTTTCCACAGGCCTTGTACGATCGCAAATTTCCTGTCCCTAAACCTGTGGATGTTAATCGTCATGCTGTTATCATGGAACTCTTAAGTGGACACCCTATGTATGTTCAGGGAGTACCGTACATATTAGTGCAGTTTTATTCTAGTAGTAGTTGTTGTTAGCTATTCTTGGCTACATTTTTTAGTTGGGCGGTTACAATGGCTCTCCTCACATCACAAGGTGTACTTGAGAAGGTGGACGGAGTCCTCCTGCCTGTAGTGCAATGTGAGGCTCCTCAGTAGGTTTACCACAATGTGGATCGCAGTACATTGTATTGTCCTTTTATTATAGCATTTGCTTCTTCGTAGTTGACCAGGTATTCTACTGGAAAAAAAGCAGCAGACGCTTTTATAGAACATTTTGCCAGAGAAAACCACATTGATGTCCCTACAGACAGGCATACAGAAATAAGTGAAGAACAAAAGAGCCACGACAACATCAAGATGGCACCAGAGGAGCACATGATGGCAAAACTAACAATGAATGAGGCCATGATAACTTTAAAGAAAAAAAAATCGCCCAGAAAAGATGGGGTAACAAATGAAATGCTGATGGGGCTGGGCCAAACAGCAAAGAGGAAGTTACTGTCAGTCCTGAACCAAAGCTGGAAAAGCGGAATTGTACTGCAGGCATGGAAAGATGCTGTACTTATACCAGTACCAAAGAAAGAAAAGGATAGAACAGATCAAAATGGATACAGGCCTATCAGTCTACTGAGCTGTGTAGGTAAACTGATAAACACTAGACTAATGTGTCTGAGGTTGCCGATTCGAATCACAGTGGAGACCAGGATTTTTTCACATGGATCTTCTTGTACAAATTCCCCTGATCTCTTGGTAGGGAGATCGGACTCCTGGCCTCAGTGTTGAGCACGTTAAAAATCTCTTGGTAGTTGAAAATCGTAAAGAGTAGGCTTAACGGTCACTGCCCGGACAAAATTCAAGTTAAAAATCTACTATAATTATTTGTCCTTCCCCCAGACCTAGTAAGCCGCTGGAAGTTTTAAAATATCTTCGGCTGCCTGGCAACAGACATTAACATGCATGTTTGAATGCCAGGATTCTAAGTATCTTTTACGTGGTCCACCCTTGGCTCTGTATCCATCCATTGTATCTGTATAGCATTGCTTTCTGAGGGATACTATCTGATGTCTGTCGTGTCACGTGGCCGAAACATTTGGTTTGTTGTCTCTTGATAAAGTCTAGCACTGGTGTTGTACCTACTTTCTTCGTTTCTGATTCTAAAGTCTAGCACTGGTGTTGTACCTACTTGTCTTCGTTTCTGATTCTAAAGTCTAGCACTGGTGTTGTACCTACTTGTCTTCGTTTCTGATTCTAAAGTCTAGCACTGGTGTTGTACCTACTTGTCTTCGTTTCTGATTCTAAAGTCTAGCACTGGTGTTGTACCTACTTGTCTTCGTTTCTGATTCTAAAGTCTAGCACGGGTGTTGTACCTACTTGTCTTCGTTTCTGATTCTAACCATTCTTGTTCTTCAAGCAGGCATTTCATCTCTGTTTTTATTAGTTTCTTTGTTTGTTAGTGTCCAATTCTAACACGGATATGCGGATAGAAATATTGTGTTGTACAGCACTCTTTTTGTATCCATTGTCACATGTTTACATAGTAATATTGGGGACATTTGCCCAGTGATTTTTTTTTTTTTGCGTTCGCCTTATTTCTCTAATCCCCAAGGCGGTGTGCGTTGCACTGTGATTTTTATTTTGCGCCTATCGGCCCAATGCATCCGACTTCAGCAAGCATTTTATGTAAGGGTCTGCTTCCTCCTGCATTTTCTAAGGGTTTGCTTCCCCGGGGTAACGGCCGGTGCTGTGATGGGGATCGAACCCAGCACCTTCGGATTGTGAGCCGTGCCACTTATCCACTAGGCCACGCCGTCCCCGCCCAGTGATTTGACTTACTTTATTACATCTGTTATGCATTTCGATGTTGCCTTTTCCTTCTACTGAGATCATGTTACCCAGGTGCAGGAAATTTTTCACCTTATTCACTTGTAGGTTTTGTATGAATATTATTATTTCTTTTCTTACAATTGTCGAAACTCTTTTTTTTCTTTATAGACTTGTAATGATAATGTCCTAAATCTACTGTTCTCAGGTGTCAGGTACATGAGCTGTCTGATCCCAGTGCTTGTTACAATGAGTGTATGGAGCTGCTTGTGAAGCTTGCCAACCATGGGCTTATCCATGGAGACTTTAACGAGTTCAACTTAATGCTGGACTCGGAGGATCACATCACTATGTTTGACTTCCCACAGATGATATCAACATCACATCTAAATGCTGAAATGTAGGTCTTGATAAGCTGTCAGAAAAAGGTAGTCCCGTGACAGATACTGTCATACGGGATGGAGAGTTGAAAGCGTAACCTCTAACACACCACATACAAAATTTCCAATGTCGCCACATTATTTTTTAGCACATCATGTTTTACTATGACTTTGAGAGCCTGTAACGATTTTATTTGTCTGTTTGTAGATATGATTTGATTGTGTGTATAGTAAAGTAACCCATAGCATTACTGCCGTAGGGGTGTGAGGTGTTAGCGATCTCACATTTCAAAGGCTCGGCTATATGAGGGCAGTAACCATCTCCTCTCCCTTGCCGCTTTTACTTCCTGGACTGAACCGGTACCCATTTAAGGCTGTGTCGACCCAGGAGCCGTTGCGATCTGAAAAAAAAACATTACCACCTCAACTGGGGAATGAACCCAGAACCACTGAAATGCGAAGCCAGCGCGCTAACCGCTGCACTACGCGGCTCCCTTGATTGTGTGTAGAGACATTAAAAAAAGAACTTGTTGGTGTTAATGTTTTTGTTGTGTGTGTGTTAGTTTCTGAGATACAAGAGGATGAAGATGATAGCGACAAAGGTTTTGTACAAATTAACTGTACCAGGTCTTCAGTTTTGTGAAGTGGAATAACCAGTTGTCTTCCTTGCTGCCTAGTTTTCCTTACTCAAGAGTGAATTGGTTCCTTTGATACAAAAAAGGAAATATCTGAGTAAACAAAGCTTCTGTGGAGGGAATTAATGCGTGGGGATAACATAGTGGGTTCTGTGGATTCTCACACTATGTGTATTGGTAAAAGTGACTGAAGAGAGTTGTACGTGGGACTAGCAACCTCATTGTGCATAACAAATTACTTTGGTGCAGGTTTCATGATGGATGCAACATGTAGTGGTCTTATACTTTGGTTGGAGTGAAAGATTATCTCCTCCAGAATTTAAAGATAGTTCACGTCAGCAATTACTTTTATTAATATCTCTGGTTTGGGTCTCCTCTTCTTCTTGTAGTAATAGTAGTAGTAGTCCCTTTTGGTCATGACTGGCTATAGAATGACCCAACTCTGAAGTGGTAACTTTCTACTTAGTTTTTCTTTTTCCTTTCTGGCATTGTCATTTCAAATCTCTGTGTTACAAGAGTTTCTTTTCACCCAGCACGAGGTGGCTCTTTGAGGTATATCTCCACTTGGATCGATCTGCAGCCCCATGTTCTCAGGAAGTTATACCCATGTCCATTGCCTTTGTGTCCTCCTTAGACACATCTTTGAACCTTAACTAATGGTTGGTCGACTGTTCTTTTGCTGTCTGTCAATCGTCCGTGGGGATGTAATGAGCATGACCACGCCATTGTAGTCTTGGCTGCCTGAGGAGAGTGTACATGCTTGGGAGGCTGGTGGAAGGTGTTAATCCTTTGTTCTTGTTTGGCATTGGTTGCTCAAGTTTTCCTACCATATCGGAGCATGCTGATGACACATGCATTATAAACCATGGCCTAGGTTTTGATTGTAAGTTTCTAGTTTTCCCAAACATGCATTGTGAGACAAGCAAATGTGGTAATTTCTGGGTCTAGAGAGAGTTTGTCGTTGATGAGGCACCTCAGGTATGTGAATTCGTGCACAGCTGTCAATTCATAATTATAAATGTTAGTACAATAACATTTATTTTGTTGAGACTTATAGCATTTAACAAATAAAAAAATATACAAAGACAGCCAAAATACGTAGGGAGATGGGCAGAGAATGTGGGAATCATGGTATGTCAATTCATAATTATAAATGTTAGTACCATAACATTTATTTTGTTGAGACTTATAGCATTTAACAAATAAAAAAATATACAAAGACAGCCAAAATACATAGGGAGGTGGGCAGAGAATGTGGGAATCATGGTATGGCAATTAGGACAGAGTAGGCCAAACAAGAAATGATAATACATGTTGTTGTTGTTTAAAAACCACAATGAGTAAGTTTACTCTTCTGTATTACCTGAAAAGAGACATTAAGTGGTGTGTTATAGTAGCTTTCCTCACATCCCAAGCGTGCTGATGAAGGTCGGCCGTGATCCTCCAGGTGGTTGGGCTATGCTTGACTTCATCTGCGTGATGAATCAATTCAATCCATGTCTCATCAGCCAGACTGCCTTGAAAACAGCCTGTTTCCAGGGAATGATAACACAGAAGAGAGATAGTGGTCTTGGTCATAATATTATGCCTGACCCTGGACTAACCTCTCAGTTCCCCATAATAATACATAACGTGAACATACTGACCAAGATTCCACCTCACTTCCATGCAGGTCTCCCTTTGGCCAGCTGTGTAATGACAATCTGACAAACGATGTGGGGATGGACGCAATCCCTGTAGTAGTGAGCTATACGCAGATGAAGTCAAAGCACAGCACCACAGTCTAGACAAACCCTGCCCATCATCTTCAGGATTTGAGGAAAGCTGCTGCGACCCGCCACCAAGCACCCTTTTCAGGGCGCACAAAAGAGTAAATATACTCTTGATGGGTATTCAACAACTTCACTTAGACACTATTCTACCATGGGCAGTATTATTGTCTCTAGGGGTCGATAGTTTCTACAAGATGTCAAATCTTACAGCATATCTGTGTTACTATTCCTGGCTCCACTATCAGGCCTCAGTAAGTAACATAGACATGTAGTGATATGACAAGTGGAACCTGAAGCACGCTGTAACAAAAGAGGCACAATTGCTGGAACAAGAAAGAGGATTTTCTTCTTTGTTCGTTCTCAGTCTTCCGATACTAAGGCCTGAAAAGGGCTTTACAAGCAGCAGGATGTGGCCCGGAGAACGGAATATGTTGTGTTGTAGTTTGCAGCTTGACTGCGATTTTTGCACCTTTCGGTCCGACTTCAGCAGACATACATTTTTTAGTACCGGGTTAGCCTTCCCTCTTTTCGATCCCTTCTACTTAGTCCGTCTGCTCTGTTACAGTCTGTTTTTGAGGATCATTGGGTGGAGGTGTAGAAAGGTCTTGGTATTTCTGGCCCTAACACTAGCAGTCAGCTTTGGGTTGCTGATCACTGCAGCTCATGCACTGCCCAGCATTATGATTCCAGAGAAAGGATGACAAAGAGAGAAGATATTGGACAAGCGAGTCAACAACAGAACCACTAAAAAGCACTAAGAAATTTGTAAAGTTCCATGACGCTTATGCAAATGTGCATAGCACATGTAGAAGGTTGTTAAATAATTTGGCTATAATGTTGTTTCTGCAGGTATTTTGACAGAGATGTTCAGTGCATCCGTGACTTCTTTGCCAGACGTTACAACTATGAAAGTGAACTATACCCAACATTCGCTGATATTGAGTAAGTACATGTGGTCAGGGTTAATTATGTTCGATGTACTGACCAGCAGGTGTTAGGCAAGTGGCTAGTACATGTGGTTCATGCACTTTTGTCTTGGTTTATGGTTGATATTGTTTCTGATGTAGCGAGGGGCCTAGTAACATGGACACTGGTGTCTTATCCAAGGTTGAAGCCCTCGGAAAGGCACTTGTTGGGGAGGGGGGGGAGAGAATGTTGTTTGAAGTGCAATTACTGGTGATCTGAGTTAATTCTTGATGATGTGTCTTTGGTATCAAGTTACAGTGGTTCTTCTCACATCCCAAAACCTTCAGAAGATGAACAGGGGGATCCTCATGGCTGTAGTGAAATGCGATTCTCCTCATAAAGATCACCAATGTAGGGATTGCAGTGTTGATCCCCATCTCATTGGTCAGATTGCTGCGAGTTGGTGTCTTGATCAGTATGTTTCACCTGACCTTAATTACTCTTCATCCCAGGGGGATACAATTTTAAAGACTAGCCTGTTGCAAGAGCAAGTAGTCTGTATTCAACCCAAATAAACACTCATTGTAGCCTTTACATTATTGCAATTTTAGCAAATGATTAAGTAGCTACATCAGTATCAATGTCGAGTTCTGTTCTGTGCACTCTGTCCAGGCCCATAGGTGCTCAGTGATGAAAAGTGTAGATTTTGATGGTTCTTATATCGCACTGGTTGTACACACTCTTGTTAAATTTTCTCTCAAGTGTCCCTCTCTTCTGAAGCCACATACTTCAAAATGTCACCTCTATCCATTGCCAATGTCGCCACTGACTGTGCCCCTGAGGCCAGGATGCTCAGCTCCAACCTTCTTTCTTACCTCATAGCACAAATCCACCTACTATATATATATTTGTATACATCATCAACATTCTGGACATTTTCACTTATTAGTTGTTCAGTAACCTCATCATCTTTAAACACTCTGGGAACACACATACCAAACAACAGAAAATACAGCAATATGTACATACGTTCAAATACGCTTCTCTGTCCGAGTTAGTGAATTCAGCCAACTGCACACCAAAAACTGTGTCATCATTTGCCTAGCCATTCTTTTTGTATCAACTGACTGGCTTCTAAATGGACCCTTGTTTATCAATTGACTGGACCCATGTTAATCAATTGACTGGACCCTTGTTTATCAATTGACTGGACCCTTGTTTTTATCTCAGAGTTTGTTGGTAAGTTGCAACACATAGTCTTGCTCCAAAGTAAGATGGTTCTTGTGTAGTCACACTAATATTCATTCATCATTCAACACACAGTGGAACAAAGAAGCGTCATAAATATCTCCTTGAGAGACCACAATCGTAATGTTGACATCCGGCACCAAACAGTTCCAGGATATAGTTGACTCTGTATCAATACAAAAGTACAGATGGGTCGGCCATGTGGTATGTATGACTGATGGAGAGTATCTTTCAGGTGGCCATACAGTTTCGGCCACCAGCCAATGAGGTGGAGAGAATCATCTGCACCACACCTTTAGACTATCATGGTACCCCAGGACGAACAACAGACACGTATTCATTCAAGTTTTGCCTAACCTGACAACCTTGCCTGAATATCGGGATTCTAGAAATTAACAAACTAAATTTATTTCAGGAGAATTGACACCTTAGATGTGGAGGTTGCTGCAAGTGGCTTCACAAAGGATTTGGCTGATGCTTTTGATCAGGTATTTTGTTATTTTCGTATCCACTTGTACTGTATTAAGTTTATGTGCCATCTTAACATCGAAGGTTGATAGCAATGGATCTCCAATATCTGCTTTTGCTTTGATGGTACAATTTCTTGAAGTTATCATTCTCATATTAATATCATTGTTTGCCATCCACCTTTTCTTCCAGCATTGTCATAGCTCTTCTTTTAATGAGACCAAAATATCTTAACTGCTTAAGTGCTAAGCGAGTGCATGAGCTGCAGGGCAGCGAACCAGAGCTGCCAAGGCCCTTCCATGTGATGATCCTGAATATCAGACTGCAACCGAGCAGACTGGCTAAGGAGAAGGGATCAAAGAGGGAAGGCTAACCCAGTACTAAAAAATGCATGCTGAATCAGATGTGTCGGACCGCTGGGTGCAAATATCACAGTCAAACTGTAAACTAGCGACACAGCACATTCCATTCTCCGGACTACATCCTGCTATTTGCAAAGCCCTGTTCACGACTTGGTACAGGGAGATTGAGAACGAACGAAGAAGAAACTCTTTTGCCAAATTAACTTTACTTTTTATACCTTTGGGCATGTTGATGGTGGGCCTAGCTGTAGTGCAATGCAAAGCTTCTGAGAAAAATAACCACTTCATAGATCAAAGTTAATCCCTACCTCATTGTCGGGCTGCTGTAGCTTTAACAAGTGTAAATCATGGATATGAGGCGGGGTCTTAGCATGCTGACCTATGCACCAAGGTATTTCAATTATTATCTGTGTTTTTAAGGCATCTGCCTTAGACCCAGTTAGTTTCCTTGATGGTGCTGTTTGAGACAAAATTTTCTTAACTGCCGAACTCTTGATTTCATTCATCAGTTCTCTTTACCAAATTATCTTTTACTTTCAGCCAACAAAAATGTCACTGAGAACATGTTGTAAGACGCAGCAGTGCAGTTTAACTGAGAAAACTCTACAAGCTAAATATAAAAGAGAATTTATGACTTTCCATGGATCACAAGTAGAAAGTATATTTTGTTTCAAACATCCGTCCCTCGTAGTGGAGGGACAGGGTTTGTGCTCCATTTATTTAGCCATTACTTGTAAATTTAGGAAGGCAAAGCAGCGAGTAAAGAAACCTGTCACTTGACTTTATATAGAACTCGTTCTAGCATAATAAAGTATCAATACACTTCATCCCCTACTACAGCATTAGTTAGGAGACTACTTCTTACACATGTTATCAGCAGGGGTTAGATACTACTCAAACTAGACATGTCAAGACTAGAGGCCTTCCACATGCGCAACCAGCGGCATATCCTGGACATCCGATGGCATGACTAAATCCGGAAGGTGGAGGTCTCTGCTAAGACAGTCCTCTTCTCAATTTCAGAAACACTTTACCGCCACTGAGTTTGTTTGTTCAGCCATGTTGTGTGGCTGGGCCAGGACACCCTGACCCACAAGATACTACATAAGTCGTTCCTCTGTGCCAAAAGTTTTCCCCCGACCGGATGGGGGGCGCTAAAGAGGCCATCCCCGTACAGTACAGCTCCAGCGGATATCGACACTCACATCCACTCTGGACAAGGCCTGGAACCATGCTGCAGCAGTGGGTCATGGATGTGGCTGACCGGTGCAACGGGCTCAGACAATAAGCGAACATTATTATTAGTTAGTTAGATTAGATTTGTTGCATATTACAGTGTTTCCCATTAAGTTGTAGTTAAGTATTGACTAATAATAACTGCATTTGCTATGTACGAGGTGAAGTCAACAAATAACATATACTAGCAGAATATCTGCCAGCCAGTACAACTATACAAAATGAAAGAAACAACAGCAGATTAACATTGAAGGTTCTCCCTTATTGCACTCGCTCCATGCCCTCCACATCACATATTCCCCCCTCTCTTTAACTTGCCCATCTCCTTTTAGGTGCCCCCCCCCCCCCCCCCATTCTTTTTAACCACCTATATGCTTAACCATCTTCCACTCGATGAGCGCATTGTACAGTTGTTTTTTTTCTCTTCTTTGAGGTTGCCAAAAAAAATGACGGCATAATAAAAATGGAATGCATATTGATAAAAGTTTAAATCAGATTTTAAGCAGAAAACATAGGTCACGTCTAGGATTTGAATCACAAACCTCTAGCATCCTGTTGCGAGGATCACACAATAAAGTTTAGGAAAAGAAGAAGTATTTAGTAAAATCAAAAATGATCTCACTTTATTTTATTTTTTTAAACATGTACATTCACTTACTATTAAAGCCGGAATATAAATAAACCTGTGTTTCCCCAATCTAATTTTTTTTTTAAACTGAAGTTATCCTGAAAACGATGCCATAAGTAGAATGGAATGTATTGATCCTATTTTAAATGAAAAATAAGAAGGAAAAAATATTGGGCTCGTCTAGGATTTGGACACTGGACTTCTCGCACCATAAATACAAATTACATGATTTTATCAGCCAATCAAATCACCCCCGCAAACTCTGGATAAACAAAACCAATGAGAATTAATGATATGATGATATGAATTAAGGTTACTTTTTTATGAACAACTAAGTTCATGAAACACTGTCACAGTAAATGATATAGCTTTTATGATACTGGCTTCAGTCGTTGACCCAATGTGAAATCTAGAACTTTAATCCTTCCCATCTCTGACTATCTTATCAATTAATCAAACCCCTGCGGGATGTCTTTCCTTCTCATCACCAAGTGTGTCTTGCGGATGGTCCCTGCCTCTCTTACCTTTCGGATTCCAGAACATTGACTTTCGCAATATCATTCCACCTTTCATGCAAAGCGTATCCTATATATATCGACACCTTCACTTGATCGACTGCCAGCTGCCCGGTTTTATACCACAGATCCACGTTAGCAACCATATTGTACCATTTCAATCCCAATATTTTGCGTGGACATCTGTTTATGAATGTTCGCACCAGCCTTTGATCCATATAATAGTACTACCTTAACATAATTGTCCAAAATTGGTGTAACGGATGGTTAACTGCCAGGCATGTCATAAAAGATAATCAAGGGAAATTGAACATGAGGAGTCTGTAGAAACTATAAACCGCAGAAAGAAGAAGAAAAATACACTTTAGGATATCTGGAGCAGTGGTTAGTGCACTGGCTTCCTAGCTGAGCGATCGGTGCGGAGTCCACCCAGTCTGAAAAATTGGGTACCATAGTAATCAAGAAAAGTAAAGGCGGCCAGCGTTAAATCAAATCAACCACATCACCCCAAGTGTGACGTTAATAAGAAAAATGTGGGCCTCCAACACCATGTTCCCAATATGCCACACTGGCATGATATCTGGATCTCTTCTTTTTTTTACTTTAAGGTAGATGAGTGGACTGGCCAAGTAAAAATTCAGCAATACATATTTTGTATATCAGTTGTACCGCTAAATTTTTGTAAAAATTGTTAAGATAAGTTAATAAGAGCAAAACAGTATGAAATTAAATGAGGAAAAACAAACAATCCCATATATTATCTTTGCCCAATATGAATCTTTATTTTTTTGTCTGTGGGATTTCCATTTATTCTTATGCCAGCAACATCCATATATGTCCATACTGATGTATATGTGTCTTTATGTATTCATAGTATGTGCCCTAACAAATTTGCCAAATTTGTTTTCACAGACGATGGAGGAAATGGGAATCCTTCAAAACCCTGAATCTGGTAGCCAGCCAGCTGCTGAGAATGACACTGATGATAGTGAAGTGGAGCATTCTGATGACAACAGCAACCACGAAGATGATGTCGGTCCTACAGACAGACTTTCTT
The DNA here is from genome assembly GCA_036924085.1 of Ariolimax columbianus. Lineage (NCBI taxonomy): Eukaryota > Metazoa > Mollusca > Gastropoda > Stylommatophora > Arionidae > Ariolimax > Ariolimax columbianus. Next base: position 96,315,949 of record JAVGWX010000003.1, read on the forward strand.
CAACAAAGGACTCAAAGCATCGGAGTGATGAAGAAGGTGACGACGAGGAAATAAACAGGCCTCCTCCTGGGAGAGACCCAAGAATTCTGAAATGGTTGACCCATTCTAAATGTGAAGATGATGATTTGGCAGCACAACTCACTGACTTGGGTGTCCATGATGCCCCAACAGGCTCAAGCCTTAATGAACAAACTTTATCAGAATGTTGTCAGCAGGAAAACAAACAAGAAACCACAGTTGTATCAGAACCCCTTGTAAAAGATAGCGTGTCTGAGAAAGACGGAATTGAAAGTTCTGAAGAGCCACAGGAGGATTTAAGCAAACTAAACCGTGAGTTTCGACCATTTAGAAATGAAGAGAGCCTTAAACATGTCAACAAGCATATTGTTGAGGCTAAAACTGACGATGCGTCTCACTTTACCCCTAGTATAGCTTGCTCCAGTATAGCCCCTGAAGTGGCTAGACGTCAGATTCGGAGTCAAGCCAAGCGCAAACAACAAGCACAGCAGGCACGCCGTGTGAGAAAGAGTGGTGAGGCATCTTTGGTAACAAAAGACCGCAGAGAAAATACTGACAATATCAAACAGTCTTTAGATGCTGTGTGGTTTTAGTTACTACTTGAGTGTGTTATAAAATAAAACTTGACATAGCACAGATATATACTGATTTGCGAAAATTTTTATTTTATTGTGAAATCTAAACGCTACAGAGTATACTATTAAGTATGAATGTGTCTTCTCATTTTTTGAAATAATCTTAAGATAGACCAGTCATTGCAAGCAAACAATTTTATCCCATGTCTTGTCATTTTATTTTCTCCCAATTGTAAAGAATATTTTTTTCTGTGTGCTTTTCATTTCCTCTTTGGTCTGCAGCATCCACAGTTTCCAATCGCAAGCAATGATGGCGACACCATCAGACAGTTTTTGTCTTGATGGAACTGTATCTGGATTATAGTGAGGAAGAAGCTGCACTTGTCATCAACCTCACTCTCTGGTCCCGAACTACCTTGGGCCAGTGGCAAGACATAGTCAATACAAAAAACTGTCATATGACTCTTCCCATTGCTGGGATAGTTAAGGAGTTTTGAAGACTGAGGATTACAGACCGAATTCACCACTACTGTGGTCACGTCGTGTGCTGGCTATGTTTGTTTATTTCACCCCCAACAGAAAAACAACATATGCCATATCGGGGGTTCGAACTGCTGCCTCAAAACCATTCGGCCACGCGCTCCTCATAGTCGATACAATTGGAGGTAATTCAGGATGCAGACTGATCCCACCTCCTTCTTCTTTCGTTCGCTTGGAGTATGTCTACATCTGCAAAGTTGCCGCTTGTATGAACCTCCTGTCTTCTGTAGTTCACACATAGGTCCATATAGTCCACCTCCATTGAGACCAGGGGTCACTTGAAACCTTGTTTCCGTTCATTGCTCTGAGAGACGAGTGCCTTATCTCTTGGCCACAGCGACCCCCAATCATCCACACAAGGTACATGTGGCTGTATGTGTTTCTTCATTAATTATTAGTATCTGCGGGGATGGTGTGGCCTAGTGGTTAAGCGGCACGGCACACAATCCGAAGGTGCTGGGTTTGATCGCCATCACAGCACTGGCCATTACCCCGGGGAAGCAAACCCTTAGAAAATGCAGGAGGAAGCAGGCCCTTACATAAAATGCATGCTGAAGTCGGATGCACTTGGCCGACAGGCGCAAAATAAAAACCACAGTGCAATGCACACCGCCTTGGGGATTAGAGAAAATAAGGTGAAAAAATTTTTAACAAGGATCTGCCATGCATATTTGTTTCTTTCCTTTTTTTTAAAATTAAGTATTGTTAACACTAGTGGCATACTTTTTAGTTTTTGTTCCAAAGGTATGCAAGAGTTGCAACCAAGTTTTCTTCAAACTTGTACTTCATGATATCCTTCTGTCTGCCTTCCAATTCACCTTTGGCATTGTTTGTTGTAGGGAGCCCAGATGTTGTGTTCGTCCATCATAATTGATGAGGACCACTTTGTCAACATTCACGTTGAGTTTAAAGATGGCTAAATAAGCCAATAGTAGCCTGGGACTGTACAAGGAAATAGGACATCAACTTCCAACGGGATTGAAGAAGGGTTGATGAGACGATCGTCTCTGGATAGCCTCATTTATTCTTTATATCTCATGTTTCTGAAAATCCGCCGCAATAGTACTGCGCCAGTCTGAGCGATTGGTGACGATTCTTTATCAGTCACTGTTTTTAATGCTGCACTAGATCAGTGATCTCTTGTGTGTCCTTAAGCAGTGGTTAGTGCACTGACTTTCAAGTCAAGCGATCAGGGTTCGGTTCCCAATTAGTTCAGGATTTTCCTAAAAAGGCACCCCAGGGATTGACTCTGCCTAAAAAAATTTGTGCCACAAAAATCTGGAAAAGTAAAGGCGGCCAGCGTCATGTTGACCACATCACCTTTAGTGTGCTATTGGTCAAGAAATATATGGGCATAACACCATATTCCCAATATGGAACACTTAAGTTTTAATGGGGCCTTTACTTATTGTTTTTCTAATGGTGAGGTGATTTTTTTCATTTTAAATGGCATCATTGTGCTACGTACTCTTAATTATAAATAGTATGTAAGAGTATCAAAAATACAACTCTGTTATAAGGAATGAGAATAATAAAACGTCTAAATTTACCATGTTTGAGTTGTGTTTTGTTTGTTGCAATCATGACCGAGTGGTTAATCCTTTAGTTGTGTATTAGCATTATTCTGTAATGTACTATTCATATCAGCTACATATTTGTTGTTGTTGAATGCCCACTATGAGTCGGATTACTCTTTTGTGTGCCCTAAAAAGGAAGTTTAGTGGCGGGTTGTCATAGTTTTCCTCACATCCTGAGCGTGATGATGAAGGTGGACCAGGCGGCTGTGATATGCTTGGCTTCATCCGTGTGTCGATCCCTCACCTTGTTAGCCAGGCTGCTATGAAAACAGTCCATTTCCAGGATGGTCTGAGAGGAAGACAATGTGAGGGTCTTGTCCAGTATATTTTGCCTGACCAGATGTTAGTCGTCATCCCTCAGAAACATAGTAAACAAGTCACTTTCAGATGATTCCTGTTTTTCCTCTTCTACTGGCCATTGGGAATACTTTAACATCCACACTTGACTATTCTCCCATTTGATCTAGTCCAGCATACGTCCGTCAATATTGTTCATTTTCTTCCTCAATGGTGTGCTATATTCAACACTACCTGATCATGTCAATGTTTTGTTTGTCGGCAGTCACTGACTCTTTATGAGTGGAAATGGAAGAATGACGTGATCACTATTTATAATAGACACACATTAGAAGAAAATGAAATTATATCACCTGTGCTCACAGATGAAACTAATCCGGATATTCCAACTCATTCACTTGTTTAGTAATAGCCCTGCTATTGTTTTTCTTCTGCGTTCATTCTCAATCTCCTGCTGCCAATTCCTGAACAGGGCTTTGTAAGTAGCAGGATATATAGTCTGGAGAACGTAATGCGCTGTGTCGCTAGTTTACTGCGATATTTGCACCTTTTGGTCCGGCACATCTGTCTTCGGCAGGCTGCTGTTGTTTGAAGCCCAGGACGTCAGCCATATGACTCCAACATTTTAAAGAAAATCTGTTGTTTGTGAATGTCCACAATCAATGCGTTTACTCTTTCGTGCGCCCTGAAATGGACGTTAATTGTTGGGTTTCAGTAGCTTTCATTACATCTGAGTGTGCTGATGAATGTGGACCAGGGTCCCCCAGGCGGTTGTGACAAGCTTGGCTTCATCTGCGTATTGCTCGCTACTGCAGGGATCACGTCGATCTCCTACCTTATTAACCAGGCTGCCATGGAAACAGCCCATATTTCCAGAGGGGGGGGGGGTGTTTTGGCCAGTATATTTTGCCTGACCAGATGTTAGTCTTCCTGCCCAAGAAAATATGTGATTTGGTGATGCATAAACGCATAGGCTCCTTAACCCATTACACCCTACCCTACAAAGGGAATTTTGGTGATTTAAAAAACAATTTGCAGAATATATATGTATTATGTAAGCAATAAAATATATGTACCTGTAAACAATAGAAACTGAGTTTTCATTTATGTAGGTGTGGAAACTTCTAATGTCTGCTTATGCGAATAAACTAGCTTTATGAAAAGGCGTCTTCTAATTAACTTCGATAATGATGCACCAAATCTCTTTGTGTAGTATATGTGCAAGCTATTTCAATGACATGTTTCACTCCCAGGTCGCCTTCATTAAAGCTCTTGGAGAGTTCAGCCTGACATTTTGCTTGAACAATATTTCCGTTATGAATGGCCGTTCCTCTTCTGCTGTTCGTTTGAATGCCTAATGGGATACATCAGATTGTCAGTGACGAAAGATAAAAATGCGAGCAAAATTAATGCATTCATTGGTCCTGTCAATATTTCTCTATGCTTGTGAGCTGACCTGCAGCAGAGAATACAGAACTTGGAGGAAAGTTTCTGAAGACTTCGAAATATAACATACAAATACCAAGTTACAAACCAGAAAGAATTACAACAGCAATAGAGCCTTTTGAAGTTCTCTTGGCATTGATCGACAGACAGAAACTCACTTGGTACAGCCACATATCGAGATCAGTTTTGCAATATGATCCTGCACAGCAGGGTTCAATGTGAACCAAGGGGAGGTTGTTCCAAAAAGAGGTGGGAGGGCAACATAAAAGACTGGACCAATCTCCGACCAGAGGCAGCAGCTACTGGCGGGGGGTGGTGGCCGTCATGGGTGCCATAATTACCCCACTGATTACAGGATGACCTGACCCCAGTAGCTATGGTTTAATGATGACCAGGTTCAGGTGCAGCCTTCACAGCAAAGGTTAGCTGCAATGGATCTCCGTTGTTCTGTCTCTCACCTTAATGGTACAATCTGCCAGCCTTGCTCTTGTCAATTTTTTAAATATTATCCTCCCACTTGTGGCATTGTGTACCTCTGGTACATTTGTCCACCTTTCATTCTAGTAATCTTTTCAGCAAGGTATTGTGCTTTTGGATGTGGGCAAAATGGAAAGAGTGAGTTGGACAGAAAGAAGATCCAATGCACGCAAAGACAAATATTGCATATGATACAAAAACGTTGGTTGAGTTGTAAGGGTCACACTATGAGAATAAGTCTTCTACAAAAAATACTAGAAAAGAGAGGACCAAGATTCACCTTTACATCTCAGACAAGCAGGGACATTAAAGTAAGAACGTATGTTGAAATGCAGAGGATATGGTCAAATGGAGAGACATACCCAGACAACCATTCTCAGGACTGATCAACCAGATGACGTGAGCAAAATCTGTCACCCTGATTTCGTTATCAATTCTCTTTGTAACCCTAATTTCTCCAGGGCATCCTTATATGTATGTTTTTATTTCCAAAGCATCAATTTTCTTCTCCTACCAGTTGTTCATCGTCCATGTTTCTGCACCATACATACCTCATCACCTGTTTTTAATGTGCGAATGACTTGCTTGGATGTAAAATATGTTGGTGAAAACAGATTTGGCCATCTCTATTTTCTACCTGATTTCAATTTTGCATCTCCCATTTTCCTTTATATTTATAAGGTAGGATAACTCTTGCTACCTATTTTATAATATTTGTAGTGTACATGTTCCTATACTATCTATTCTCTTATCTTTTGTGGGTTCTGCTTCACATTCTGATGGGCAATTGAAGTTCTGTACACACACACAGAATATACTTTTCACATGAAGCCACGTATCTACACAGGCTTTTAATGGGTTGTGTCTTTTTAAAAAAAATTTTAATAAACAATCACTAGAGACATTCCAAATTATAAACTTCTGAAAGAAACAAACAAAAATGTGCATTACAAATCCTGCATGTGTTAATATTGAAAACATTTCTGAATTAAACAGTTATTTACAAATACCTGAAGCTTCAACTTATATTTCATTTTACCAATTCTCAAAGCGATACATTTCGGTTATTATTATTTAGCTCCGCACTTAACAGTGTGATATAACATCAATTTTCTCAGACTCTATTTTGATTTGATCTTAAAATAATTTTAAGACAAACAACAATCCTATCATAAGATGAAGATTTTTGAGTTAGCCCAAGCTGTCTCTAAACCATGGATGTGGAAACTAAAATGCTGGCAGCATCCATATGTGGCTTACAGGAAAGGACGGGATTATTTATGTCTTATAGTCAAATATTTTATATAATATTTTCACAGGATATTTTCAAACATGTCCTAATGCATAATAAACTGTCAGCAGCTCTGGGTCGGTGCAATCTTTTTAAGCTATACAGATCAGTATAAAAATAACATGGTGTCGTCATTTTAGCCAGGCGAACAACCACAATAATCATTCATACGTTTAATAAGTAAATAGAAGTACTTTGTGGCAGACATGAATTACGCATAAAAATCACAAAAAATGTTCATTCACATGAATGCTCAACCCAATCCAGTAGGTATCGGTTGCGCGAAAACATTAGCTACTGTCCGATTCTGTGGCATTAGGTATATTTCACCATTTAGCTTTGCAAACCACGTTTACATGTTTAGGCTGACCTAAAGATGGTAGACTATCTAGCACATGCACAACTTTCATTTAGTGCATAGAATTATTTTATTTTCTAGACTTGAGAAAATATTATTCAGACTATCTAGCACATGCACAACTTTCATTTAGTGCATAGAATTATTTTATTTTCTAGACCTGATAAAATATTATTTGATCAGACTAATGACCATGCATCTAGATTATTACATGTATATTCAACACATGTCCGATTAAGACTTTGTCTGGTAACAGATGAAACGGACTGTGATATGATAGTGAGGGTTTTTAACTAACACAAATATTTTACCTTTGACATTAATCGCTCCACACTAATATATATTTTTTATTATGAATACTTCATGTTATAGATAGTTTAACACATTCCGGACAAATGACTGATATAACAGATTCTTATTTAAACTCTAGAGGACCATTAACTGATAAATCGGATTTTGTTTTGTAGAGTCGTAATTCGGGTTTTTGTGTTAACCAAACTACTTAAAAATTACAACCAGAACTAGAATAGCTTCCGTTCGTGACATTTGAGGCGAGCCACGAGTGTTTTGGTACTGAATAAGTGATATATTTGCATTTTGAAGTAGCTAAACTGTGTTGTTGATTCCTAAAAAATAATGGCAACGCCCACTGCTTCTCTAGACCAAAACGATATAGTGCAGAACAAGCTATAGCTGTGTTTCAAAGCTTATTAGTTAGTGATTTTGATACAGAATTAGACGATTCAGAGGATAGCGATTAGTGATAGTACTACTAGTAGTAGACCTAGTGCTAAGAAATCAAAACGATCTGGCTTAGGGTTAGTTGGTGGTTGTTTCCAGTCAGGGACTATCAGTGCTCCTGAATCATCAAGCAGCAGCGATGAGACTGATTTAGAAGATATACCAGGTACGTCTAGAGTTGATGGTGATAATGGCAATTCTGCAAGGAGAAAGGCAAATTCCATACCACAGAGGCCTGGTAATGGGTGGCGTGATGCCTTAGATGGAGAGGCCATTGGAGCATCGAACTTCAGACAAATAAATTCTGGCAGCAGACTAAATCTGGATGAAAATTGCACACCTCTTCAATGCTTTCTCTTCTTGCTGAAAGAACCAATTGTTGACAACCTCATAAGAAATGTCTATGCCCAGCAGAAACTTGACATGAATACACCAGCACGAAAACATTCAACGTTGAGCAAATGGACACCACTTGATAGGAATGTTTCTTTAGTTTCTGGCCGTCCTGTGCTATGGAGTTGAACGCAAAGCACTCAATAAAAGATTATTGGTCCACCAAACCCCACAGAAGCAGTCCCTGGTTTAGGTCAATGTTTAGCAGAACCAAATTTTTATTGATTTATCAATCAATGCTACATGCAGCTGTTCCAGATGCTCTAGGGAAATGCAAGATTGAGCCGTTTGTAAATGAACTCGCTGCCCGTTTCCAAGAAGCCTTCTACCCATTTGAAAACATATGTATCGATGAGATGGTCATAAGTCACAAGGGGTGATATAAGTACAAACAGTACAATCCTAGCAAGTCCCAAAAATACCACATCAAATCCTACGGACTCTGCGACTCCATCACCGGATATGTTTTCAATCTCTTGGTGCATTTTGGAGCTGATACAGCTTACAAACCTGAAACGGACCCAAATTCTTCCCATGCTGTTAAAGTTTTTGACTACTGGAAGGCATCACAGGACATCCCCGTTTGTTTGCTGACAGGTACTATTCTTCACTGCCTCTTGTTCAGTTTTTGCGACAGAGAAACCACCACTACACTGGAACTCTGAATGTAAACAGACGAGGTTTTCCATCAGAAATAAAGAAGAAGATATCCCTGAATCAAGCAAAGTGGTTTATCAATGATGAGGAAAAGGTTATGTGTGTCAGCTGGAGAGATAAGAAATCTAAGAAGTCTAGCCAGCTGGTGACAACATGTGAAAGTGCCACATATGAGCAAAGGATGGAGGGTAGGAGTCAAGTTATGAAACCATCACCCATTCACAGCTACAACCTTTCAATGAATGGATGTTACAGAGCGGACCAGATGATATCATATTATCGAAACCACACAAGAAAAACAGTCAAGTGGTGGAAGAAAATGTTTATGATATCCTGATAGAAGAACTCTGTCAGTTAGTCGGAGCAGAGACACCTAGCAGCCTTCAGGTTGTTCTATTGTCCAAGCCAGGGAGAAAACCAATGAACATGGAGCTTGAGAGCTACCAGGGTGCAGCCCATCTCATTGACTATGATGGAAAAGAATTACAGTGCGTACATTGTACTGCTCAGAAAAAAAGAAAACGAAGCAGCTATTACTGCACAGGTTGTTCACACAAGCCACATCTGTGTGCTAAAACATGCTTTAGAGAATACCACACAAGATAAGATAAGCACAGCTGTGCTGAACAAAACAAAAAACTTATGGAAAAAATAATGGAAAAAATAATGGAAGTTGTGAATTTTTAAATATTTTTATTGATTTTGGTCATTGAGGAAAATTGTACATAATTTCAACATTTTTGGAGATAAATGCATCAAATAAACAGTGTTTTGGGGGACTTTGGATACTATTCTGCAAAATTACCAGACAAATTGAAATCAACAATTCAGGCCAATGAAAAATGATGATGAGTTACAATATTTTGACTTATAAATTATCTAACCTTTAAATAATTTCTTTGGAAAACATAATTATTTTTTCAAATAATGAAATATCAGCAATTTACTGACATTTTCATTTTCTGTACCCATTTTTCTTTACAATGATATATAATGAGTACTATATTTGTCTATGCTACGGTGGGTAATAGTCAGTTGTAAAAGGGATGCAGTGAAATTTTGCTACAGCTGAAAATTAATTTGGTCCAAACCTAAAAAGAATAAAGTCCTGAAAGAGTTAATTATGTGTCTTAACTCTTTACAGCTTGTTTTGCCGACACTGGCTGTTGAAAATCTAAATGAAATTCTTGCAATTTGGCCCAGACTTTAAGACACAAACCAACAGACTGAAAAAGGGCTAATATCTTTAGATCGTAATTTTAGCACAATTGTTTAATGTTAATTAATTTTATTTGGGGCAAAAACTGACATACAGTTTTGCCAGCACTTTCATTGGACTAAAAGACAATGCTGTGAAGTTAGCAAGGGCTGAAAATAGTGAAAAGACCTCCTGGCAACAGGAGAAAAAAGTTCTGGAAAAATGTTACTACTAGCTGTACTTTAATTTCTAAGATTATTATACAATTTATTTTTTACTGCTCAAGACGGTATTGATAACTAAAACATTTAAAAGTGAAGGTGCACAAAGCACTTCATAGTTATATACAACTTTTTACAACTATTTTTTTTTGCTTCTGATTGCATAAGAATATAGGACTATAAGTATCACATTCCGGGAATTCGAATGATTTTATGTTTACAATTGCTTTCAAAAGTTATTTATCACAACTTGTAATTGGGGACGGCGTGGGCTAGTAGTTAAGTGGCACGGTTCACAATCCGAAGGTGCTGGATTCGCTCCCCATCACAGCACCAGCCGTTACCCCGAGGGAATCAAATCCTTAAAAAATGCAGGAGGAAGCAGGCCCTTACATAAAGTGCCTGCCGAAGTCAGATGCACCGGGCTGACAAGCGCAAAATAAAAACCACAATGCAACGCACGCCGCCTTGAGGAATAGAGAAAATAAGGGAAAAGAAAAAAAAACTGCTATTCTATATTTGCTGTCTACAAGTATCACAATTTGAGAAATTACAATATGACACTTGTGACTTTTAGTCTACCTGACAAAGTAAGACTCAACTATAACTGTGCAAAATGAAAATGACTGTCACATCAAAGATCAGAACACATTCATGTCTGACATGTAAATTACAACACACTATTTAATCATGCCATCTTACATATGCTTTCACTACAACTGTATGCACATAAAATGCCATTACTCCTAACCCTTCACAGTCCAGAAACGTTCGTTCACACAATATCAATAGTGTGAAACATCAACAAACCATGCATCATCTTTGGTGCCACAGAGCAACATTGTTTCATTCTTTAGACAGACGTAACTGCCTGTGTTTTCATTTAATGAATAGTTCACCAAAATCTATCAGTATTGACATTTTTGGTGAATTTTTAAAGTTGTGACTTCCCAGACGATGAAATCTGTGCTTCAAGAGCCAAGCAATAACTTAATATTTGATCAGACTACTGGTCATCCATCTTAATGAAACAGGGACATTCAACGCCAATCTGATTTCACCTCACAACAAAACATATCATAGTGAAAGTAAATGTTATTGGTTGAATACAATTTGTAGAACTGGCATGACACAAATGAATCAAAAATTAAGTGCAAATTTGTTTCGCCACATTACTGAAATTTAATGCATTAGACAGGGGGGATAGTTACCTCAAATCGGGTAAAAATGAAAAAGCTGGAAGTAATTAAACCTTTGAAAAGATAAAAGTATATAAAAATGGTTCTACTATTTTATTTCAAGTAGGATGTGAAACTTTTTTTGACAACAACATTGTTTTCCATTCTAAACGTGTGAACTTACTGAAAAGATCTTATTTAACAGAAATCTATTGTGGGTAATAGCCAAGAAAAGTTACCCAACCCCTGCATTAGCCCATACATTGTTTGTAGTAATACTTCACGTGATATATAATTAAATTACTATGTCTCCATTAATTATAATTTTAGCTGCTAGTAATGAATTTTATTTTGAGAATAGAAAGAGGAACTATTTGATATTGATTTTGTCTTGATCATTAAACAAAAAGTTGGTCCTATGGTAATCTGAATAGACCATACTCACTTGAAAAAAATATTTGTTACAAATGACAATTTTCAATATAAAAGGAAATACAAATGAGATAAAAGAGTCTCAGTTCAATCTCAATTCTATGGTATTTTGACAACTGACTAGTAAAATGCACACATGACTCCTAAGCCAGTATAACATTTTTCAAGCCCTGCCAATGTAATACGAGCGTGTCAGAATGGTTAGAGTGCTTACTGAGTTCACTTTGAACATCCATTCTAGCCAGCTGTAAATGGATACTTGTTAGGGGCGATGAGAAAGGAAAATATTATAGTCCTTACCTCACAAAAAGGTGAGACCTATTCTCTCAAACTTCATCTCTGATGGCAATACCTGCTGTGTGGCTACTTTACCACTTGTTAATACATCAGAAGGACAATTAAGTGATCATTTCATACATCATTTTTATCTACTCAATGTCAATTCTATGGCATGTACTCCTACAAACGTACGAGCTTGTGAGATATCTGCTCGATCCCTGAGTCAGTATAACATTTTTTTCAAGGCCAGAATTACATGTAATTATTACATTTAATTTGCTTCTCTTCTTAAGTTGAATGTCAAGAATTCTGGAAAACAAAAATGATTGCACCCCAAATTTCTTTACAATCAGTAGATAAATTGTATGCTGTTTTTACAGCTGCCAAAATATAGTTCATTTTGACAAAATGTCATGTGGACGGGATCAAAATATGGAGCAGTGCATGAGCTGTAGCGGTCAGCTACCTAAAGCTGCCAAGACCCTTCTCCACCTCAACGTGGTGATCCTGGATAACAGGCTGCAACCGAGCAGACTGACTAAGGAGAAGGGATCAAAGGGGAAGGCTAACCTGGTACCCAAAAATCCACGCTGAAGTCGGATGTGTTGGACCAAAAGTTGCAAATATCGCAGTCAAGCTGTAAACTATGATGTTTTCCATTCTCTGGACTACTTCCTGCTACTTGCAAAGCCCTTTTCAGTGCTTGGTAGGCAGCAGTTTGAGAACAAACGAAGAGTATCTATGAACTGATGCTTGTACTGACTCAAATGCAACAGTGAAAAGAGTGAATGTGCTAATTTCTGTTAATATAAATATCCAAGTGAGCAGAAGGAAAGCAAAGACACACATTCATCAATCTGATTTTAGCCTCTCTCCTAAATTACTATGTACATTTGATGTTTCAGTAGTAGAGCCATTGTTGACCTCTCCATTTAGCTCACTTGACCCATCGTTGACCTCTCCATTTAGCTCACTTGACCCATCGTTGACCTCTCCATTTAGCTCACTTGACCCATAGTTGATCTCTCCATTTAGCTCTTTAGTTTCCTGAAATTAATGTAACGAGTCAATGAGAAGATTATTAATTATTCTTTAAAATAGCATTTTATTGTACATGCATTTCATGACGGACCAAATCTTAAAACTTTATGTAGCTTTTCTGTCCATGCTAATTTTGCTGATTTTTACCTTTCCGTTAAGGCCAAAATGCCAAATTTTGTACGTCAAAGTTTAATTTAAATAAAAGAAATTAATATTAAACAAATTGAGCTAATATTACGATCTACTCATCGTAAGACACATAATTAAGCTATCTGTGACATGAATTATTCATAAAAATGATGCTGCCAAAGATGGATGTATCAGACCGAAGGGTGCAAATATTACAGACAAGCTGCAAACTAATGACACAACTCATTTCGTTCTACGGACTACATTCGGCTACTTGCAGGGCTTGGTAGTGGGAGATTAAGAATGAACACAGAAAAAGAAAAAAGATTATATATTAGCATAAAGCATTAATGTGGAGATGGAAATTTAAAAGAGACAATTTTGTGTGTACTTTTCTCCACATCACATTTCGCCAATATATTCGCCAATTACCTTTACATATACCTTTCGTATTATGTGTCCCAGTCAAATTCTGAATCGAGCGTGTGTTGAATATCCACGAATAATCCAGACGCATGATAATTGGACTGATCAAATAGTAAATCATTTCTTGTGTCTTGGAGCTCCACTTTCATCGTGATAAATGTGTCGACTTTCAAAGATGTAAAGCTAAAGTTGACCTACCGGAAATAATCTTACAGTTAATGTCAATTGCGCATGCGGACGCAACCAGTTTGTAGAGTCGTCAAAGAATGATATTCCACAAACTAAATCACAAAACATGTTTCAGAGGTCGGTTTTGGTCGTGATGAGTGGCAATGTTTAGGTTTTCAGCATCCTAAAAGCTGGAAAGGATGAAACATTAAAAAAAAAACCCTATCATTAATCTATGAAACAATTTTAAATATATAAACAAAGGTATGGTAATATGAAATGCAAATCTTCAGATGTTGAGTGAACTTGTTCTTTCGACTAACTTTTTTTTTTGGTGGAACATTTGGTTGCAAATGTCAATCTTCATGTATTTATTATATCTTTGGCCATCTTGCCGACTTCTACTGTCCTGTATATTCTTTGTTATATTTTACTTTGGTGGTCTTGGCGTAAGGTGTTTGCAGAGGTCGAATCACAGTCAAGACCGCGATTTTTTCACATGGATCTGCTGGTTTAAATTCTCCTGATTTCTGGGTAGTGAGATCGGACGACTGTGTTCAGTGTCACAAAGTAAAGTAACCCATAGCATTACTGCCGTAGGGGTATGTGAGGTGTTAGCGATCTCACATTTCAAAGGCTTGGCTATATGAGGGCGGTAGTCATCTCCTCTCCCTCGCCACTTTTACTTCCCGGACTGAACTGGTACCCATTTAAGGTTGGGTCGACCCGGGAGCCGTTGCGGTCTGAAAAAACATTATCCACCATAACTGGGGAATGAACCCAGGACCGTTCAGAGGCGAAGCCAGCGTGCTAACCACCGCGCTACGCGGGTCCCTCAGTGTCAAGCACATTAAAAATTTCTTGACAGTTAGAAATCTAAAAGAGAAACTTAACGGCAGCTGTACAGACAAAATTCAAAAATTATAGTCAAAAATCTACATAAATTATATTAACATTAACATGCCTGTTTGAATATCAGGATTCCAAGTATATTTTACTGTGAACAATTGATGACTATGCATGACCTGCAGACGCTGAAAATCCTTATCATTTGCAATTTTGGGTGTGGCTCTAAATCTTGCAATAATTTGTATTTCTTCATACCACATACTTTTAGATATCAACTGTCCTAATTTTGAATTTGTTGAAATGACTACTGTAAGAAATCAACACAGGTTTTAATTCAAATACTGGGTACACACCTTGTTTTTCTTTTTCCGTGGCAGCGGACAAGTGAGATTGTTTTCAACATTCTTTACCATCTCCTCTGGTTTACTCCAAATCTTTGACAACCATGGTCTAATGAATTTGTGGAAAACCCACAGTAGAAAAGGAATGACGATACACGGCAGACACACCATTATGGTCTTTAGGCTCTCTTTGCCTGCCAGATTGAAAAATGTAATATGGTGAAAAATTGATAATCCGGCAAAACAGAACATTTTGAAACAAGCAATTTAGTTGAACACAAAATGAAAAAGATCAATAGAACAACAACATTCACATCCCTCTAACACAGACCTACATTTCTTCTTCTCCTTTGTACGCTGTCAGACGTAAACTTGAATTTGTTCGAAGAAAGCAGCTGTCATCCTGAGGCTGTCGACACTGCCATAGAGCTTGTCTAGTGTTGGCGCTGGTGATGGCCACATGTGCTTTCTCTGGTCCTCGTAAGTCGGGCAATTTTGCAGCAGATGTTCAGCGGTCATTTTCCCTGTACCACAGGTGCATTAGTCAGTGCCACCTATCTTCAGTTTATTGAATAGGTGGTACCTCAGTCTTTTGTGGCCTGTGCGGAGTCTGAAGACCACGACCTGTTCTTTTCTGTTCAACTGGTAATAGGCATCATTTTTTGTGTAGCCAGTATGTTCTGTTTCCTA
The DNA here is from genome assembly GCA_036924085.1 of Ariolimax columbianus. NCBI lineage: Eukaryota > Metazoa > Mollusca > Gastropoda > Stylommatophora > Arionidae > Ariolimax > Ariolimax columbianus. Next base: position 96,331,271 of record JAVGWX010000003.1, read on the forward strand.
TTTGGCCATGTATCTGGCCCTAATAAACCTTTTGGACTCTTCATAAGACCTACATGTAAACTGCATACAATTTTTTTGGTCAACTCTGAAGCGTGTAGTTACTCACAGAGTCAGTCATTCTCATTATGTCTTCAGTTGTATTTTTCATATTTCAGGTTTTTATATTATTCTCTGTGTTTCTATTTTGTGTCCTTTGTAGGATTCAAAACATGTTACAGATGAGTCATTTACATTGTTTCTGAAAATCTGTACACTTCTGTACTGATAATTAGTTCTAGCCCTTTCAATATTCAGAACTCTAAATTTAAACATCTAGTCACACTTATTTTTTTATTTGTTGATTATCATTATCACCTGCTTGAAGTTCTAATTTGTATTGTCGTTGCTGACATTTCTCTGCTTTATGTCATTCTACTGACATGATTAATTTGAGTACAAACTCAACAATATTCACATGAGCTTTTATCACAGACTGGTTAGGATCAGCTAGCAGAACAAAGTAGCCAACACTGGTCTGCAACAGGACACAGCTCTCTAACACACTTATGCTGCTGCAGAGAGCCAAAATTATGTAAGAATGGGCCTGTTGTCAAATAAATGTCTCCCAAAGAAGCTGCTGTGCAGTGAGCTCAGAGAGGCCATCAGGACAGAAGAGATGCTACAAACACATTGAAAGTGTTTCTGAACAATATAAACAATGACATCCCCACCTGCATCTTCTAAAAAATAATGTATGCAGTTGATAAATGTCAACTAGTACAATATGGGAAAACTGTACACCTAACCTCTATATGGACAGAAACAACCTGTACACCTGACCTCTACATGGATGGAAACAACCTGTACACCTGACCTCTACATCAGAAACAACCTGTACACCTGACCTCCACATGGACGAAAACAACCTGTACACCTGACCTCTACATCAGAAACAACCTGTACACCTGACCTCTACATGGTCGGAAACAGCCTGTTCTCAATTTCTCATCTGCCATAAATTATCGAAGAATTGTAGATCCATTCATTAAAAAAAGATTGTCTAAAAGTAAAAAATTACTTTAACTTGGGAGCGTGTGGCAAAGATGTTGTAAGCTTGACTTTCAAACTCAAGTCAACGTGCCAGGTTCAAATCAGGTCATGCTCAGTTTGACAGATAGTAGTAATAGATAGGATATATGTCCTGGATTTTTCCAGAAGCCGTTGTCCTAGTCATTGAGTTGAGTAAATATAATTGACCAAATGCAAAGTCAACATTGATTGATTGAACAGGCGTACTTGACAAAGTCAGGGGACAATTTTGAGGAACTGCTGCTGCGAAAGCTATACTTTAATTATTTCTTAATGATAATGGTTCACCGAGCAAACTACATCGCACATGGGCGCCTCCATATATGCGCAAGTTCCTTTCTTTGCAGCTGAAAATGTCGACAGCGGAGTACGAACTCTATAGTTAGTATAGTAGTAGTAGTAAGTAAGTAGTAGGCAGTAGCACTAGAGTAACTACTATTTAGACTAGTAGTAGTAGTTACAAGATAGTATCTTGTATTACTTGTAACTACTACTACTAGCCACTACTACTAATAGTAATACTAGTAGTAGTACTATCGTTTATTATAGTATATAATAATACCAATCAATAGTTACTTTAATACTACTACTAGTAGAATAGACTATAGTCAGTACTCTGCTGTCGACATTTTCAGCAAATAAAGGAACTGCGCATATATGGCGGAGCCCATGTGCAATGTAGTCTGCTCTGTGAGCCATTTTCCATTGCTATTTTTGTAATTAAGAAATAGTTATTGAACAACATAATTAAACTAAACTTTAACTATGAATGAAATGATAAACACAAAATACAAGATATTGAATAATTGATTTGTCGACTGGATGCTGCTACATTTTGGTTGAGAAATAACTTTGAAATTATAATCAAACTGCTGAACAGCAATTTTACCTTATAATATTTGTTGAAGAGAGTAATTACAGATCCAGTTAGATCTACTTAGGAATCAAAGCACAATATCGTTTCTGGTAGAACCACTGAACTCCTGACCTAAAACTACGTCACCATAACTAACCGGAAATGGCCATCATTTTGGGTTCCTGTTTTTGCTGATCAATAATTGCCAGGGTGGAATGCTGCCATTACTTAATTTAAAAAATAATATCTTGTAATAGTTATTCTCATAAAATAAATTTTACAATTTCCAATAAAAATTGTTTGCATACATTTTTTTTCCAGTTGATAAATAATCGTTTTGTCTTTTAAATTATGTACATTTGTTTATTGATAATTGTTTAAAATACAAGTTACTAAGAAGTTTTACACGAGAACAGTGACAGGCGTTAATCAACGTTTCGACCTAAAGGCCTTTATCAAGAGCTAGACAAACAAAGACCAGACGGGCTGAAAACGGTGAACCAAGCTAAACGAATATTATTTTACTGTTTTAAGTCTGTTTGTCCATGCCTCGATGAAGGTCTTCGGGTCGAAACGTCTCTTAGTCAAGCTGTTAACTACAACAAAACACATCCGGTTCTCCGGACAACACTCTGCTACTTGCAAAGCCGAGTTTGGAGCTTGGTAGCGGGAGATTGAGAACGAACGAAGAAGGAGTATATTTTCAATTTTATTAAAAAAGGCGAAGAAATCATATTTCATTCAGTCAGTATTGTATTTAATTGTATTACGCCGAGGATAATGCGTGATGTGCAGTCCCTTATACATTCAATTTTATTCGAAGCTGCGCCGTGGCCTTCAACTGCTTTACAAGTAGCGGAATGTAGTCCAGAGAACGGAATGCGTTGCGTCATGGTTTACAGCTTGACTGCGATATTTGTACCTTTCGGTCCAACGCATCCGACTTCAGCAGGCATTTTTGAGTACCGGGTTGCCCTCCCTCTTCGATCCCTTCTACTTATATTTAATACCGTTTGCTTATCACTATATATTTTTATTAATGTTTTTGACGTTCGCCTTATTTCTCTCTTCCACAAGGTGGTGTGCGTTGCACTATGTTTTTATTTTGCGCCTAACGGCCAGTGTATCCGACTTCGGCATGCATTTTATGTAAGGGTCTTCCTCCTCCTGCATTTTCTAAGGTTTTGCTTCCCAGGGGTAACAGCCGGTGCTGTGATATGGAACGAACCCAGCACCTTCGGCTTGTGAGTCGTCCCATTTAACCACTAGCCTACTCCTTGCCTATCGCTATATTTGAACTTATACTTTTATATATAGGTAGCTTAGGCTCTGTGCGTGAGGTTGACAAACGGCGCAGTTTCTTCCTCACTTTACTCCAAATCTCCGCGCAAGTCACCCATTTCAGCGGACACAGCAGGAGAAACGACTGTCCACACGGCTGAACAAAGAGAGTGGTCTTCATCACTTGTGATGGACAAAACTATCATCACTCAGTCTATACAATAGTCTTCATTTTGTCCCATTTTCACTGCAGCTGGAGTATAAGACTACCATCACAGCTGGTCTCCTTTTGGAAAAATGTGCCCATTTTTTTTGGTCCTTTCTTTTTTTTTTTTTTTTTTGTGATTTCTGTTTCAATTTCAATTTCTTTTACACGATGAGGTTGCTCCCCCCATACTCTACATTGCAGAGACATATCGGTGGGAATAATAACATTATATATTTTTTTAAATTACCGTTATAGGGGATACTATTTACTTTTCTTAATTGAAGTAGGTTTTGCTTTAAAAATATTTCTTGTAACAGTAAAATTTCATATTAAACTGTTCCTCCTTCCGAAAATATGTTTCGATTACCATATGTCACTGATACATAGGGCCTATATATGCCGTCTTTTGCCTTTCCATTTAAAAAAAAATGAATTTCCATTTCATAATGATTAAATGCATTCCCGTTTGTTTTTGTTTTTTTAATATTAAAGTAACTTTAACATATATGTTCTAAGTATCCATACAAATAATAGAACCCTCTTTGAATGTAGTAAAGTTTTAGTTTTTGCCGCAAATGCTACTTAATCTGGCAAATGCCCGCCATCTTGAATAAGTGTAAAATAATTTAATAGACAGTTCTGTTTCAAAGATATTTTGTTGTAAATTCGTGACAGCTATGTATGCGGTTTATATGTAGCGTAGAGCATAAGAAATATTTGTTAATATGTCATATTTTGAAAAGCAACTATCAAGATGTTTATGTTGATCGGACACATATTTGCAAGCAAAATCCTAACCACGTTTTTCATGTGCAGGTTTTCATCATCTTGAAAAAGTTGGTTTGTCTTAGATTTCATTTTTTTTTAAAGAGCTCTTGTGATTTTTTTTTGGGGGGGTGGGGGGTTGGACTGGAATGTGTATTGGGTCAAAAGAAATCATTCCTATTTTAAGTTTGCTTTTTAAAATGATCATTTTATTTATCAAATTTTCACTCACATTTCACTGGCTTTAATTTATTTTAAAGTTAAGGATTATTTTAAAACAGATATCATGATCATGGGGTTATAATCTAAAATGATTGGATATCAGAAATATATGGACCAATATCAATCAATATGGATATTTACTAATTTAGACTAACTTAGTAACTAGTAAGTAGTATTGACTACTATTTAGGTATAGTAATAGTATTTACTTAACTTTATGTGGACACCACATATCAACTCCCATTCAAATATATATTTAATATATCAAGAGTAACGAACCTTTCGAAAGATTATTTCTGTTCAGCTAAAACTAAATCCAACTAAACTTTCTTCGAATTAATTTGGTCCATGTTAGTCATGACTGCTGCCAAGCCTTTTAAATCTTTCTACATTCAAAACATTGATGATTAAAAAATGTCAGAATTTTGTTGACGTTCTTTTTTATGAATGACCAACAAGAGCCAAACAGCAACCTCCAATTACAAAAATGGACTCCTCCAGCAATTATATTTATATTGTATTGTTAGAAGATAATGCATTATAATGTAGAAGATGTGAGAATAACTAGGAAATAAAGTCAAGTCACCTACACTGTAGGCTAGATTTTTACCAAAACAGGTCTTCAAGAATGAATCTGCTAGGTTACTAAGCACAGATCTTAAGATAAAAAAGATAATAATTGGTAAATGAAGAAGTCAGTCAATTGAGTGCAAGAAAAAGTGATATTGATTATGTGCTTAAATAAGGGGGTGATCCTGTAGCGATGTCAAGTGCACACATCCACAAATTATTGAGTAGACCCTACATGACAACTGAAATCAAATGCAGGGAAAAGGTTTGCCTTCTCTCTTCAATCCCTGTTCTTTTAGTCAGACTGCATGGGTGCAGTCTGTTTCCAGGGCTGTCACTAGTAAGCAGAGCAGGGTCTTGGACAGCTTACAGGGTCTTACCTACTTCCCTGTGATGGGTGTTGATGGACTGGCAGTAAAGATCTATACTTGTGGCAAACTTATGCCAGTCTGCTTTTTTATAGTTCCATCTGGACAATGGCTTGTGGTCTTATGGAATGTTTCCCAGGTTTATTGTAAGTTTAATGGGAGTGTGATCACTTTCTGCTAGAGGTGTGAGTACTGTTTTATTGGATTTTGGACTTAGGTCGCCGTGGGTAAAAGCAAGGTCAGGGGATGATGTTGATGACCATTCTCTTCAATAGAACATTGAAGGGTTGTCTGGGAGGTTGATCAGGTAGAGGTCAACCTCCCATTCCTCTAGTTCCTGTCCTCTTGCATTGGTCTTTGCATAACCCAACCTCTCAGAATATCTGTTAAAGTCTCCTACCACTATGGTTGCCTGGACAATAATATTCATGGTTTCTAGGGCCAGATATTTTGTTGGCGGGCAGTATGTGTTATAGATTCTTACGGTCTTCTTCTTCTTCGTGCGCTGTCAGACGTCAACCTGTATTTTTTCTAAAAAAGCAGTGGTCGTCCTGAGGCTATCGCACTGCCATAGAGCTTGTCTAGTGTTGCCACTGGTGATGGCCACATGTGCTTTCTCTGGTCCTCGTATATCGGGCAGTTTTGCAGCAGATGTTCAGCGGTCATTTTCCTTGTACCACAAGTGCATTCGTCAGTGCCACCTATCTTCAGTTTATTGAATAGGTGGTACCTCAGTCTGTTGTGGCCTGTGCAGAGTCTGAAGACCACGACCTGTTCTCTTCTGTTCAACTTGTAATAGGCATAATTTTTTGTGTAGCCAGTATGTTTTGTTTCCCATTTGGCCATCTATCTGGCCCTAATAAGCCTTTTGGACTCTTCATAGGTCACACTAGAGATTCTTATGGTCTGATTCGAAGGTTATGTCCACTCCTATTGCTTGAGCTTCTCCGTTGGTTTCCACCGGGATCACCTTTGTTGGGATCAATATTTTAGAGAGGATAAGTACGCCGCCCTTTTGTCCATCCCTGTTCAGTCTGTAAGTTTCATATCCTCTTATGCAAAATTTGTGATTGGGATTAAGGTGTGTTTCTTGTATGCAGGCAATATGTATTCCTTTATCAAGTAGTCTTCTGGACAATGCGCCTGTTTTTTTGGTACATTTTCAGCATTCCATTGCAACACCTTCAGGGTTTGAGTGGCAGATGTATCAGTGTGTCCATGGTAAAAGAACATGCCTTTGTCTGTGTGGATACTTTATAGTGTCTCCCTGTCAAGTCTGGGTCTTTGATGATCTTTAGATGAGATACATAGTGTTGTGGTTTGCAGCAATGAGCTGTTTTATTTGTACCTTTCGGTGCAGCACTTCCATTTTCAGCAAATATTTTCTTCAGGTTTGCATCTCTAGCCTTTGGTTGTCCCCATCTGACCTGGCAGCCAAACCTGCAAGGCAGAAGGTTATTTATTAATACCATGTTTATATATAGATTGATGGGGTAGTTATCCAGTCATCGTGACAGTTGCCTCTTGTCAGGGAAGAGGCAGGGGATGTCCTATTTGGAGTTCCATAAGTCTGGTACCGCCCTTCTTGCCCAACTGACTCCCACATTCATAACTGCTATGCAGCTATCTCAGCAGCCATGCAGTTCTTTAGAACATTGATACGCCATGAACTTGGTCATTCTTCCCATTGCCTGGGGCCATTTCAGATATTGGGGTCTAGGAATGACTATCCCATTGAACTTTGTTTTTGTTGGGTTTATTAGGGAATAATGTCCATAGTTTGTCCTGTCCACCTGGGTTGTCGAGCTCCATCTGTCTGAACTTTGTGTAGAGTTTTCCTCTCCTAGGTGATCTGAACTCTTGAGCATCACTTGCCCGGCTGCGACCAATAATAGTCTGACCCCTCTCCAGTGACGTGTCTGCCTTGTGTGGCCCTACCAGAAACATACATTTCCACCAGCATAGCTCACTGGGATCAAGATGGTAAGGGGATCAAGATGCTGAGCAGTGCATGAACTGCTGCAGTCAGCAACTCATAGCTGACTGCTAACATCAGGGCCAGCGAACCAGAGTTGCCAAGACCCTTCTACATCTCCACGGCGTGGTACTGGATAGCAGGCTGCAACAGAGCAGACTGGCTAAAGAGAAGGGATCAAAGAGGGAAGGCTAACCCGGTACTCAAAAATGCCTACTGAAGTCGAATGTGTCTGACCAAAAGGTGCAAATATCGCAGTCTAGCTGTTAACTACGACACAGCGCATTCCATTCTCTGGACAACATTTCAGGGCTTGATAGCGGGAGCTTGAGAATGAACGAAGAAGAATACTGGGTCACTGAGGCTCACAAGGTCCAACACACCCCCACCCACCCCCACGACGAGGGGGAGGGGGGGGAATTATGTAATTCATATCATATTAAGTGGAAGACAGAAAGGCTTAGTGTGTTTATTGATGGCCTGTGCTCCACTGAGGATAAGAAAGATGATTGATGTATGAATGAATTCATTTTTAATTCATTAACATCAAATTGAAGAAAAATTATTTGAAAAGTTTACAATCAATAACCAAATTTTTTACATGCAGCATTCATTTTCCCCCCTCAGAACTGAAGATTGATGGGAAATGTCCTCTCTTCAAACTTCTGGAACAGTCAATAATGTGCACATTGTTAGACAGCCAGCACAATGTCATGCAACCAGTACTAATGCTACAAGTGCAGCCTCACAGTCAAACTACTCAGCAAATAAAACTGAAGCTATTATTGTCCAGATGAGCACACAAAATGTTGCAACAAACTCCAGCAAACTGAAGAGTTTGCTACCAAAAAAAATAATTAATATTATTCCTAAATCAGAACCTGATGGTTGCTTGTTTCAAGTATCAAATGAGGCAAATATGCAATCGGCCAGCAAATTTTCAACTTTTATACCTGGTGAAATAATTGTGTCACAGCCCTGTGATGACAAAATTTCACAAGGGATTACATTTACCTCACCTGCCACAGACGCTATAGAAAACATTTTGCAGCAGTTTCACAGCAATTTAGCTTCCACTGTTGCTTTAACGCATTCTAGTGAACAATATTTTGATAAAACCATCCCCTTTACTATAGAAGCAATTCAGGGCACCTTGTCAGACATTGTAACAGCACCCCAGCTACCAGATGGAGATGTTCAATCCACTTGGGACCACAACATGGCAACTTCTGCACCCTCTACGTCACAGACCATACCTGATGAAACTGATAAGGAGCAGGATGTTATTAAGAAAACCGTGGTGGAAGCATTTGTCAAGATGGTGGTGTGCAGGAAGGTGACAGTCCAGAAAGTGCATACTAAGACTGGACAGATTCTGGACACCAAAGTGAAAACAGTATGTGAACTTTGTATTTAAATATGTCTATACTAATATTTCTCCTTATCATATTTTCTTTCGGGGACTGCGTGTCTTAGTGGTTAAGTGACACGGCTCACAACTCGATGGTGCTGGGTTCACTCCCTAATCACAGCACAGGCCAATATCCAGGTATTCAAACCCTTAGAAAATGCAAGAGAAAGCAGACCCTTACATAAAATGCTTGCAGAAGTTGGATGCACCGGGCCAACAGGCGCAAAATAAAAACATAGTGCAATGCACACTGCCTTGAGGAATAGAGAAATAAGGTGAACGGAAACCCAAAAAAAACATTTTTTATCTGCTTCTTACTTGCCACATTTTTGTTTTTCTTAAAATCTGCATCTAGTAGTAATTTTTCTTCTAGTTACAATTTTACTGTTTTAATTTGGGGAACTGAGACACTAGTCCAGTGAGGCACAACATACTGATCAGGACATCACGTCAGGGTTAGGCATAATATACTGACCAAGACCAAAATCTCTCTTCCATGTAGCATTCCCTGGAAACAGGTTGTTTTCAAGGCAGCCTGGCTGGCGAGATGTGGATCGATGTGGTCCCCCGTTGTGGTGAGCACAACGCAGATGAAGCCAAGCATAGCACAACTGCCTGGAGGACCCGGTCCACCTTCATCAGGATGTGAGGAAAGCTACTACAACCCACCACTTAACGTCCTTTGCAGGGCGCAAAATAGTAAACTTATTCTTTGTGGGCAACCGTTATAAAAAAAGCAAGTGCTGCTGGGGAGCCCTTGACAAATCTAAGAACAGAGCAACAGGCAATAATTGAAGCAGTCAAACTATTTGATGAAAAGGGTTTAAAGGATAACAGTATAGTGTTTTTGTGTGACTGCATGGAAATTTGGCAGGCCACACAATGAGAACCATGAGATAGTATGGAAAGGGAACTGATATGCCAGCTAAACTAACTCTCAGACCACAATAAAATCACCCTCCAGTGGATTCCAGCTAACTACAGCATACCTGGGAATGAATGGCCGGACAGACTGGCCAGGGAGGGAAGACAAAGAGAACAATTCACCCACCCAGTGTCACTGCCAGAAGTCAAGGCACACATCCAAAAAAAATACAAACAACACTGGATAGAGAGAACAAACAGTAAATACCCACAATAGGCTGAATAGGAAACAGTATACCACAATTTTCCGCCTCAGAACAGATCATTGCAGTCTAAATGCACACATGTATAAAATGAAAGCAGCACAGACTGCACAATGCACATGTCAGAGAGGACCCCAGACTCCAGAACACATCCTGCAAACATGTCCACTGCGCCAAGGCTCCTGTGAGAAGACCTGGCCCAAGGAAAGTAACATACAAGACAAACTGTAGGAACCATTGAGGACCTGCGACTGACGTGTCACGTCATGGAGGCAGCCCATCTGGTAGCATAAAACGAGTATATGAAACCGAACGCAAAAAAGAAGATTCATTGTGGGCATTCAACAACAGTAACTATTTTAATAATATTTTCTTTGGCTACATTTAATTCATTTTTCCTCCTTGTAGTCTTTTTTACTTACACATATTTGATTTGTTTATAGTTGTCAGCTACGTTATTTCATATTTAACTTCATCTTCTATTGTTTTTTTTTAATGATAATTATTACTTATTTATAATTTTTTTAAATTTCTATTAGTATCATCTGATCATATTATTATTTTTTTGTGGTGATAATTATTACTTATTGTTTGTTTTTTTGGGGGGTGGGGGGTTTGTTATTTCTCTTAGTATCATCTGATCGAATTTTTTTTTTTTTCATTTACTACGACGAGGGAGAGGAGATGGCTACCGCCCTCATATAGCCGAGCCTTTGAAATGTGAGATCGCTAACACCTCACACCCCTACGGCAGTAATGCTATGGGATACTTTACTTTTACTTTACTGATTTTGTCTGGTCTCACTACTCATTGGTCTCTTTTTTCTATTCAAACATTTGGAGCTTTTTATGAAGCACATGCTTTCAACAAATACACACCAAGTACTGTTTTGAGTCATCGCTAACACCTCACACCCCTACGGCAGTAATGCTATGGGATACTTTACTTTTACTTTACTGATTTTGTCTGGTCTCACTACTCATTGGTCTCTTTTTTCTATTCAAACATTTGGAGCTTTTTATGAAGCACATGCTTTCAACAAATACACACCAAGTACTGTTTTGAGTCATCTGCTCCAGTTCTCTCCCTGTCTTCCATGTTTCCTTTTTTTGGTCTCGGCCTCACTTCACTTTGTGCATTTTGATATACTTCATCTGGGGTAGTTGTCTCGCCGCAGCGACTCAATTTCAACCAGTGTTCGTAAAGCGATCTCAGTCTCGCCAGGCGGAGCGATAGCGCGGGCTTGCGGAAAACGCTCGCCTGCCTATCAAGTAGAGCGAATTGGGTGCGGTTTGTTGAGCGCTGCCATCCCTCCTCGAGCGAGCCCGGTCGGTCGGTCGTCTGGTGCGTGTGGGAGGCCCCTGTCAGGCGGTCCTAGGTCAACGGAGTGAGGGACGGGTGGAACAAACCGTCCGTCCGTCCCGTCAGTCGGTCCCTGCGGCCGTCGTCCCAGCGAGGCTTTTTACACACCCTTCCTCCGCCGACCGGTGTGTGCTGTACGTACGTCTCCGACAGATATCTGCTTGATCCTGCCAGTAGTCATATGCTTGTCTCAAAGATTAAGCCATGCATGTCTAAGTTCACGCTGTCTCACGGTGAAACCGCGAATGGCTCATTAAATCAGTCGAGGTTCCTTAGATGACACGATCCTACTTGGATAACTGTGGCAATTCTAGAGCTAATACATGCTTACCAAGCTCCGACCCTCGCGGAAAGAGCGCTTTTATTAGTTCAAAACCAATCGTCGTTTCCCCTCGCGGGGTTGCGGCGTCCCCACTGGTGACTCTGGATAACTTTGTGCTGATCGCATGGCCTCATGTGCCGGCGACGCATCTTTCAAATGTCTGCCCTATCAAATGTCGATGGTACGTGACATGCCTACCATGTTTGTAACGGGTAACGGGGAATCAGGGTTCGATTCCGGAGAGGGAGCATGAGAAACGGCTACCACATCCAAGGAAGGCAGCAGGCGCGCAACTTACCCACTCCCGGCACGGGGAGGTAGTGACGAAAAATAACAATACGGGACTCTTTCGAGGCCCCGTAATTGGAATGAGTACACTTTAAACCCTTTAACGAGGATCTATTGGAGGGCAAGTCTGGTGCCAGCAGCCGCGGTAATTCCAGCTCCAATAGCGTATATTAAAGTTGTTGCAGTTAAAAAGCTCGTAGTTGGATCTCAGGCGCAGGCGGGCGATCCGGCTCGCGCCGGTTCACTGCCCGTTGTCTCCTGCCCTACCGTCTGCCGACTCTCTCCCACGGGTGCTCTTCGCTGAGCGTCCTGGGTGGCCGGCGCGTTAACTTTGAAAAAATTAGAGTGTTCAAAGCAGGCCTCGGCTGCCTGAATAATGGTGCATGGAATAATGGAATAGGACCTCGGTTCTATTTTGTTGGTTTTCGGAACTGGAGGCAATGATTAACAGGGACAAACGGGGGCATTCGTATTGCGGCGTTAGAGGTGAAATTCTTGGATCGCCGCAAGACGAGCTACTGCGAAAGCATTTGTCAAGAATGTTTTCATTAATCAAGAACGAAAGTCAGAGGCGCGAAGACGATCAGATACCGTCGTAGTTCTGACCATAAACGATGCCGACTAGCGATCCGCAGGAGTTGCTTCGATGACTCTGCGGGCAGCTTCCGGGAAACCAAAGTGTTTGGGTTCCGGGGGAAGTATGGTTGCAAAGCTGAAACTTAAAGGAATTGACGGAAGGGCACCACCAGGAGTGGAGCCTGCGGCTTAATTTGACTCAACACGGCCAACACTGAAATGATTGACATGCCGAGACCACTCTTCTGGGGTCTAATATGGAACTGGTGCTGGATTTAGACCCTCAGAAATCTGGGGCTGTGGCCCGGTTTGGTCTGCATCCAGTGTTCTGAAAAAGGAATTGACGGAAGAGCACTATCAGGAGTGGAGCCTGAGGCTTAAATTAACTTAACACGCCAATACTGCAGAATGACTATCAAAAAGTACACCTTCGTGGGGTCTAATAGAGAACATGTGCTGGAATTAGACCCTCGAAAATCTGGGGCTACCCCCTAAGAAACTTGATTGTCTCGCTAAGGGAATTGACGGAACTGCACCACCAGGTGTGGAACCTGCGGCTTAATTTGACTGAACACGCCAATACTGTAGAACAACTGACAAATCAAGAGCACTGCCGTTTGGGTCTAATAATGAACGTACACTGGTATTAGACTCACGGATGACAAGTCAGCTCTCAAACACTCAAATGAAAGAACGCTACGGAAATCGTGTTTAACTCCGCAGAAACCGCAGATTTCAAATACCTGGTCATTGACAAACAAAAGCCCTCAATAAATTCGTCTAACCAAATAGTGAACAGGTGCTGGAAATAGATCATCTGAAGACAGGTCAGTTTTACCCTACAAATGACAGGGCGTTGCTACGGAAAACCAGCTCAAATCGAGAGGAGCCGCAGACACTTTGGTTCACGTACCAGGCTGATAAGCCAAGGGCGCGAGGCTACCATGTGGGGGATTACGGCCGAACCCTTGTAAGCCGCAATCCCGCCCAAAATCTCAGCACCACTGCAATGGGAGGCTCCTACATGCTCGGGACCTGGGGCTTGCGCCCCAGCCCTATCAGGTAGAGCCACAGTAAGAGGTCCTTGCCGTCCGCCAATCAAAGCGGGCGGACAACTGCTTGATACTCACCTTATACGGCGATTGGGTGCGAAACCACCAACCAAAGACTTAGTACCTGGTCGGGGTGTCGAAAACAGTAGAGCAGCCACCTCACTGTGAACTGTCAAGACTCAACCACTGACCATGAGAGTTGTCCGCACACCAGGCGAACAACATCTCTGTGACATTACCAGGCTTGTCCTCTGGCTAAATGCACTCCGGCTACGATATTTACCTCTGTACGTTATCAGCCATATAACTATCATGCTGGACGCAGAAGAGATGCAGACCAGCGGACATTGCACACCTGCCCCACTGTGTCAACACCCCAGGTGGCGGGGAATGCTAGGCGTACCATCCCTGCATAGAAGCCAAGAAAATAAAAGGAAAAAGAGATACCCCACTCACATGCAAATGCTACGTTTCTGGCAGGACGTGACGATCCTGGGATACAGACACACTGGACTGCCTCTCTTCCGGGTAAACCAGTCCATCTCATATATCATCTCACATATCATCATTGCACCCTATAGACACGAGTAGTGAAGACTCGATAGTCTAGTAAGACAACTTCCATAAGAGAGACAACTCTGATCATAAACAACTGCTGCCTTGCAGATAGGCTGGGGACAGCCAAAGGCTAAGGAGGGCATCCCTACAGAAACGCCTGTTGAAATCGGATGCACGGGGCCGCAAGCCTAACAAAACAGTGCAACGTAAATCGCAGTATGATGGCAGTACAACCTATCAGAAAAACGCATGGCGCTCATCCTGCGGAGTCCCGCCAGGCAGCGATAGTGCCGGGCCTCACGCCTCGAAGGGGCCCACCCTTGACTACTGGTGGTCACCCACCCATGTGTCGTGTAGTCAAGGCACATGGCTATGGGGCAACTTCTATTGGCCAAAACCTCAAGACCTTCAAAATACTACAGTGGAATGCGGAGGGAGTCATTAACAAAAAACTTTCCCTAACACACCACCTGCATGAAGGTAAGATTGACGTGGCATGTATCCAGGAAACGCACCTCAACAATAACCATAAATTCTCAATCAGAGGATACCAGACCTTCCGTCTAGATAGAGAAGGCCACAAAGGAGGGGTCCTGATACTGACCAGAAACTGCATACCGAGTAGCGCGGTATCTGTCAATCACACCGGACAAGCAGAAATTGTAGGAGTTGACATAATGGCCCAAGAGACGAAGCTCCGCATTTTCAATCTGTACGGACCACCAAATAGAGACCTATCGCTCTCGAGTATGGAGGTCAGAGACTCCAACTGCATAGTAGTTGGAGATTTCAACAGCCACTCGGAGAGATGGGGATACTCTGACACAGACAGCAGAGGTGACGAAGTGGAAGATTGGGAGATAGATGCAAATCTCTCCCTAATCAATAGGCCGGAGGATAGCCCTAGCTTCTATTCAAGAACATGGCATACCACCTCGACTCCAGATTTGGCCTTCTCCACACAGGACATACACCATAAAATAGACCGCCAGGTGCTAAACCAACTGGCAGGTAGCGACCACAGGCCGATCAGACTAACCATTGACATGGAAGTAGGCCCACAGGAAACAAAACCGCTCCCACGTTGGAATTACAAACGAGCCGACTGGGACAGATTTGCAATCCTGACAGATGGGCTGTGTGAAACCATCAACACACGACACTCAAAAATGAAGCCCATGGTAGAGAGCCTAAGCAAGGCAATAATGCAAGCCGCCACTGAAACCATCCCAAGAGGAGCTAGGAAAAACTATAAGCCCTACTGGAATGATGAGTTGCAGAAAGTGGAAGATGCAGTAACAAATGCTAGGAACATGGCAGAGCGAGAAAAATCCATGGAGGCAAACATCGCCCTCAAAGCCGCCGCGGCGAAGTACAAACACACTCTCAGGCAAACAGCAAGAGAAAGCTGGAAAAATAAAACGGAAAGTCTAAACCTGGACAAAGACGGGAACAAGCTGTGGAAGCTAGTCAGAGCCATGAACGACGAAACCCCGTCAAATAAACAAATTACTATCAAGCAGGGCGAGAAAAGTTATTTAAAAAAGTGTATAATACCATATATTAATTCCATGTCTTTCCTGGTTCCCCTTACAGGCTCATTTCTTTCTTGTGACTTACTAGACTTGGAGAAGGTGAAGATCTAGGGTTTCCAACCTTCAGATTTTCTCTGTTTATAACTTAACTGAACATCTTTATACTGGTTTAGAAGACTCTGTAGAGTTTGTATACAACCAGTTTCATTAACATTTCTTTGCTCTAAAAGCTATGCACATCCAATCTATTCTGAAATGCATTAATTGTCCTTGCCTCCACTACTTCCTGTGGCAATGCATTCCAAGCATTCACCCTCTCTGACTAAAAAGATATTTCCTAAAATCTAATATGGACCATTCTTTTGTTATGCCCTCTTATTCTTGTAGGTAGCTGTATTTTGTAAAACTTGTTATAGTCTAATTTAACCTTTCCTTTAATTATCTTATGAACCTGTATTGTCACCTCGAATTCTTCTCTTTTCTAGACACTGTAAGCCTGTTTTTCTGAGTCTTTCCTCATAACTGTAATTCTGGAATCCTACTATCAGCTTTGTCGCTATTTTTGTATCCTTTCCAGCATGTTTATATTCCCTCAACAATAAGGACTATACACAGTACTCCAATCTAGGTCTAACTAAAGCTTCATACAGTTTGACCATCACTTCCTTGCTCCTATATTTAATATTTCTTTTTTATCATACCTAACATTGCATTTGCCTTTTTCACTGCTACCTGGACTTGCTCACTCACTTTACTTGTATGATCTATTATAACCCCTTGGTCCCTTTCCTTTTCTATCATTCTAATATAGTTCTCGCCCATTCTGTAATTATGTTCCATATTTTATCTATCCATGTGGACGACTGTACATTTGTCTACATTAAACTCCTGCATCTTTCCAATCCCTTGAAACAATCCCTTTTGCAAGTGATTGAGAACATAATATAGCCAATGGTTTTGCTAGTTGGTCTCTAATTCCAAACAGCAATTTTGGATGAATACCATCTTGACCTGGACATTTATCCACTTTCAACCCCTCCAATTTTTTTTAAACCATTTCCTCTGTAATACAGATTGATCTTAATCCCTCTGTATCCATGTCTCTTTGGAAAATATCTATAGGCTCTTGGATCTTGTAGCATTCTTCTATTGTATATACTGTGCTAAAGTACTGATTGAGTAGATTAGCTGACTCTCTATTCTCACTTATTTTTTTTCCTGTACTATCTATGATAGGGCCAACTTTGTCTTTCGTTCTTTGTTTATTTCTAACATAAGAAAAGAAGTTTTTACTATCAGTTTTAATCCTATAAACAAGTTTTTTTTCGAGGTCTTTTTTTTTGCTGCTTTATTTACTATCTGTGCTATGTTTTGCTTCTTGTCTAAATATTTTAAATATGTTTCTTTTGATTTACCTGCCTCTATATATTTTGTTAATGCTTTATCTTTAGCATTTCTACATTTAACTACAAATGTATTTATCCACTTTTTACGCTTGGGGGTTACCTCCCTACATGGAACACATTCCTCTTTTAGCTTGTCTAGAACTGTTTTCAAACTCTCCCACACTTGTTCAACATCTGTTCCTCCGACAATATCTTTCCAGATTATGTGGTTCGCTGCCTCTTTCATCTTCTTAACACCTGCCTTAGAGTAGTCATATGTCTGGTTGTATACAGACTCTGCAGGGTCTTCTAAACCAGTATAAAGACGTTAAGTTAAGTATGTTTATGTTTACTTCTTTCACTGCTATAAGATCCCATATATTACCCTACCCAGCAGTGTGGGGCATACTTTTATAATTTTTTTTTGGCGCCTATCGACCCAGTGTATCCGACTTCGGCATACATTTTATGTAAGGGTCTGCTGCTGCCTCCTACATTTTCTAAGGGTTTGCTTTCCCGGGGTAACAGCCGGTGCTGTGATTGAGCAGTGAACCCAGCTCCTTCGGGTTGTGAGCCATGTCACTAGACCACATCGTCCCCAGTGTAGGGTATGACTACTTTGGCTTGGTAATGATTAATCTTTGATTGTGCAAGGTCTTGCCACTGGGCATTTCCCACTATTACCTTTAAGGAGGTTTGGGAACATTCAGCACTAAGATTAATAATTTTTGAGCATTGTTTTTTGGTAAAATTTACTTAACAGAATGATGTTTCATTCATATATATATATATATGGTATATGTGGATTTCTTTAAAAATTAACAAAACAAATTTTCATATTGCTTCACAGGAAGAAGAAGAGCCAGTCATTCTTGGGGTAGACTGCGTTGAGACTACAGAAGACCTTATATCTTCCTCTGCTGCCGAGCTAACCACTACTAATAACTGCAGCACAGATCCTGTCACATCAAAATGGGGAACATCTCTTGATGGTGGATTAAAGTTTCTCAGTGCTGTTTCAGAAAGCCGCCAAAAGATTGGAAAAAGTATTATGAAAGATAAAGTGTTTCGACCGTCACCACAGAAAGGAGTCTCATTAGCCAGATTAACAGAGCTTGAAGGAAACAGTTCCACACAAGTAGAAACATCTAATCAGAAATTTATTGTTGAGTCCATGCTTAATAGGGACACAGTGCAAATGAAAGCAGAACCTAAAACTGACAGCGATAGTGATTGGAATGAAGAAATGAATGATGATAGTGAGGATTATGTTCCAGGAATGAACAAAATAAATTTGATGAAGTCCACTGTTTCCACGAGAAATAAAAATGCAAGGCAAGCAAATACAAATAATTATAACCATCATATGACCCAGTCTTGTAACAGTGAGAGTGCCATGAATTCTATGGATACTGATAATCTTGTTCTGCGCCAGAAGAAGAGAGGAAGAAAGAGAAAGTGGGACAATGCATTAGGAATGGCATCAAATTTAAGAACCTGTCAGTTCTGCAACAAGCATTTCAGCAGTATTCAAACCTGTGCAAAACACATGAAAAAGGGTGACTGTGTGTCATCAGTTTTTTGTTTTATATGTTCTAAATCTTTCCAGAATGAACATTTGCTAGAAAGTCATCTTCTGATACATGGGAATGAGGTTAAGAATGGCGCTTTTGAGTGTAGGGATTGCAATCGTTCATATAGAACACGTGCAGGATACATGAAGCACTTCAGAATGGGCACTTGCTTAAAAAGGGATGATTATGAAGATGGGTGCACAGGTGAGTTTAGCTGTGATTTATGTGAGTCTCGGTTTAGTTCAGAAGGCTATCTGAAACTGCATCGATATAAAGTTCATGAGAACCCTAAAGACACGCATACCTGCACAGACTGTGGCAAGAGATTTTACAGTATTCAAGGATTTAATAAACATAGACAGGGAAGACCATGTACAGAGCCGTTAAGGTGTCATATTTGTGGGAAATCATATTCCAGTAAAGCAAAGGAGAGCTTTAAAATACACATGAAACACCACAGAACTGAAGTGAATGGAATAACATTCCAATGTGATGAGTGTGAAAGGAGCTACATGACTCAGATGGCTCTTAATAAGCACAAACTATCTCACACGGGAGTGAAGCCATACAAATGCAATGTTTGCTCGAAAGAGTTTTCTATGCGTTACATGGTCAAAGACCATGCCAGAATGCACACTGGTGAACGTCCTTTTCTGTGTAGTTTATGTGGTGGTACATTTAGTAACAAAGGGCATTTAGGAAGGCACCTACGTTCACATGAAAATGGAACTTTAATGAAACGAGGACGTCCGAAAAAGATCAGAGATACAGAAACACAAGAGTTGAAAATGATTGAATTTGGACAAACACTTCACAACTTTGATGGACAGACTATTCAGGTGGTTGATGGGCAGATGTTTGAGACCCAAACTTCAGGAACACCTATGATCATCCAGGCCAACAATAACACTATCATCATCACGGAAGGATGGCCAAATGTAAGCACAGCATCAACGATAACTTTACCTAGCTCTCAAAACATTGCAAGTGTTACAGCCAATATAAACGTTTCCAATGGATCTTAAATCGAACTCAGCGCATCATGCCCAAACTCACTATATTAGTTTTCAAAGTCTTTTTGGCAGCCAGCATATGTATTAGACGTTTTTCTAACTATTTTCTTCAAGTTAACCACACGATTTGAGAAAAGCTGGAGCAGGAGAACTTGATGGGTAATTGTTGAAGACCTGGGAGCTGTAACATTTTGATTGTTTGATAACAGCATTTAAAACGTATAACATAATGAGTGCATGCCAGAAAACTATTAAACTTTTCAGCATTCTGAGTCTTGTAAGTTAATTGCTCAACGTATGGTCTCTTATTAATCTCTTCCCCTATGGTTCTCTTTGTCTAAGTGTTTTCTGGGAGGGATGTGTGCTTGTGTGATGGAGATAATTAATAGCATGATATTTAAAGTGAAAAATACAAATTATTTTAAAATGAATGCATTTACTGATTGCAAATTTATCATTTAGTTGCCTTGAACTATCTATCTTACTTCACTTACTTAGTCACTCCTCTTCTACCATGAGGTATAGAGGTTTGCCAGAGAAAACACCATATTGTTCTAGGCGCTGTCTTTCTCGTGGCCTCTTTCAAATGCAGCCCCCAGTTAATTAGGAACTGTATGTTGTCTTCCCATTGTACTTTGGGACGTCCTGTTGGTCTGTGTCCTTTATTTTTTTGTCTTCAATGACCACCTTGGTATCCGATCTTCTTCCATTCTACAGACATGGCCAAACTACTGCAATTGGAACTGCTCCACTTGCGTCTGCAGGGGTTGGGCTTGATTTCTACATATTATCTGGTTACTGATCTTGTCCCTTTTTGTCACCTGTTAGATCTCTTTCACAGATTATAAGATAGTTAACCAACTTGAAACAATACATAATTTTTATTTGTAGAATAGTTTACATTTGTGTAGGTGCCCTGGTGAACCATTGCAGCTGACTTCTGATGTGGAGATGGCACCTGAACTGAAAAACTTTGAATTGCTAATTTGTTGCATGCTAGTGTGTGCATAAATCCCGTCGTGTCCAGTTTCTCAGACACAGGGTTTTTACTTGGTATGGTTGCTGCTCCGCGTATGGAAAGTAATGGCAACATACCACCGTACTTGCACACCTACCAAGAAACATAACAGGCAAATAGGTTGGCAATTGTAAGAAGCGACATTCTACAAAGGACATGCTTCGAAGACGATTTGAAAAAAAATTTGCCTTAAAGGAGAAAATTTCATTAATGTGCTAGATTTCAGTTCAAATGAAGTTTCTATCTCCATATCGAAGGTTTGCTGCTATGTATCTCCAGTGTACTCTATCTCTTGCCGTAATGGTGCAATCTGACAGATGTAATCCACCCACTTAAAACGTTGTCTACCTCTTGAACAACTGTTTTTCACCCTACCCTCTAGTATGGTCTTCGGCAATGTGGGCAAACATTGTCGTGCTGAAGAATTGCGTGCTTGCCCATACGAACACGCAGCAATCGTGCTTGTAGTTTTTGCAAAATTTTCACATATCAATTGGTGTTGACGGGATTGCCGTGCTCCAAAAATTCTGTGTGGACTGTGAACTTACAGTCCCAAAAGATGGTCATTACCACTTTTTCCGCCAAGGCAACGACTTAGAATTTTTTTGGGGTAGGTGAGTTCTTATGCCTGTAGTCCATAGACTGGTGCTTGTTTTCTGTGTCATAATGATGTGCCCATTATTTGTTGCCAGTGACAATGCGGTGGATAAAAGCATCGCCTTACTATTTACATCGCATCAGAAGTTTATGCCAAACCTGCTGTCTGTGCGGTTCCATATCAGGTATCAGAGTGTGAGGTACCTATCTCCTTTATATAGACAGGGCATGGATAATGTGATGAACTCTCTCAATCTAAATCATAAGCGTTGCAGCGAACTCTTTCTGCTTGACACTGCGATTGGCATGAATTAGTTTGTTCACATGAGCTTGGTGCTGTGCCTCCACAAAAGTGATCGGTCGTCCGCTGCGAGTCTTGTCATGCAGGTTCGTCTTCGCTAGGTTGTCACCTTTTACAGTTCGTGCCCACATCCTGACGGTACTGACATCCACACAGGTGTCAACATATACCGTAGTCATTCTTTGATGCATCTCGATGGGCACACAACCTTCTGCTGTCAGGAATTCAATCACAACACGTTGCTTAAGCCGTATTTCGATGTCGGTCGCCATTTTACTGTGCACATGCATCACGTTCCAAGCGCCACAACATGCTCCTATAGACACTTCGTTGGAGATTATTTTCACATGGGTGTCACGTGGCTCTGAGTACTGTTGTCATAATTATGGCACTGGAGGTCAAACTTTTCAAATCATCCACGTACTTATAAATACAGACACACTCCACACCTACACAAAACGCTCTTAAATTTTGTTTCCTACAGGCCTCTCTAGATATCTGGCACTGCCAACGAAAATGTATGACCTCACTTGCACTCCCAACCATTTGGCTTCTGGGTGTAGAGCAGCCATCTAAATTTTAAAAAAACCTCTGCAATAAATGCTTCAAATATGATAGAGAATAAGAAAAGGGAATTTTCCCAGAGATCAGAAGAAGAAGCATGTGCATCTCTGTGCTTATCAATTTTCATTGTAGATATTTTTCAGATTTTTAGCAATTTTTTGTGTCTGTTTTGATTGTATATGTAAATGCTGTTCTATCAGTGCATATTTACTGTTCATGTAATTATTTATGCAAAACAATAACTTTTAAAGATCTGAGAGAAACACCATACTACCTTGAAAAATATGTTATCTTCGTGACTCTTCAAAAAGCTACTAAATCTATGTGCTTTATTTGTTTGCAAATGACTGTGCCATCACTGAAATAGGCATGCAGACCTATGTCAACAAATTATTTACCACCGCGACATGTTCAGTCTATAATTAATACAACAAATTATGAAGTTGTGTTTCAGCCTGCCCTGAATGAACCAATTTGAGCAGTGCAAGCAGTCAAGGTCAGCAAATCAGAGTTGTCAAGATCCTTCATATACCTCCACGAGTTGATCCTGGATGACAGACTGCAACAGAGCAGACTGGCTAAGGAGAAGAGGGAATGCTAACCCGGTACTTAAAAAATGCTTGCTGAAGTTGGATGTGTTGGACCGAAAGGTGCAAATATTGCAGTCAAGCTGTAAACTACAACGCATTCCGTTCTCTGGACTACATTCTGCTACTTAAGCCCTTTTCAAAGTTTGGTAGCGGAAGATTGAGAATGAACAAAGTCAAGTTAAGCCTGCCCTGAATGACATATATATCAGAGTCAAGAATAACCACCTCCAAACTGTATGCTAGAAAAATAAACCACTTCCACACAAGCTGCCTCTGTAGATTGTTGAGAATACAATGGCAGAAAAGGGTACGACACAGAGATCTTCAAGAAGACCAAAATACAGAGTATTTGCACACTATTTCAGAAGACCCACATCACGTGGGTTGCAATATGGTGTGCATGCCAAACAATCGCATCCTCAAACAACCATTGGGGATCAAGATGCTGAGCAGCGCAAGAGCTGCAGTGGTCAGCGACCCTTTAGCTGACTGCTAGCGTAAGGGCCAGTGAACCATAGCTGCCAAGACCCTTCTACATCTCCACGCTGTGATCCTGGATAACAAGCTGCATCAGGGCAGACTGGCTAAGGAGAAGGGATCGAAGAGGGAATGCTAACCCGGTACTAAAAAAAAATGCTTGCTGAACTCGGATGTGTTAGACCGAAAGGTGCGGGGGACGGCGTGGTTAAGTGGCACGGCTCACAACCAGAAGGTGCTGGGTTCGATCCCCATCACAGCACCGGCCGTTACCCCGGGGAAGCAAACCCTTAGAAAATGCAGGAGGAAGCAGACCCTTACATAAAATGCATGCTGAAGTCGGATGCACTGGGCCGACAGGCGCAAAATAAAAACCACAGTGTAACGCACACACGCCTTGGGGAATAGATAAATAAGGCGAACGCAAAAAAAAAAAAAAAAAGACCGAAAGGTGCAAATATCGCAGCCAAGCTGTAAACTATGACACAACGCATTCCGTTCGCTGGACTACATTCTGCTACTTAAGCCCTTTCAGTGTTTGGTAGTGGGAGATTGAGAACGAACGAAGAAGAAAAAGAAAACCATTGTATGGCGAGCTGAAAGAGGGCATGCGTCTGGTCGGTGGGCAAATGTAGCACTTCAAAGACTCCCACAAAATATCTATGACACGCTTCGTCTAATTAAGCTCGTGAGAGTATTTGGCACTAGCTCACCAGGCATGCCGTTGAACCACCATCAGAGGTGCCTCCATTTCTGAGGAACGTCAGATCTTCCAGACTTGGAGAAAACATGCTCTGCAGAAAGGCAAAACAACTGAAACCCACATGTCCAACCCTGACCTTGTATGTTGTATGTCTTAGTCGACCTGTACTACAGGGGTGGATGCTCCTGTGCAGATCCCAGCTCTGGTATGAGCTGGATGTAGCTGGAAGAAGGGTTTCCTGTTTAGCGGGCTAGGCTCGAACAGTTTAATACTCTGCTGCAAGCGCTTACGGAGTGGGGTTAACCTAAGTGCGAGTCCATCTTATTAGGCTCAAACACTAGAGCAAAGTAGACTCGCAGCATGTTAGGCACCATCTATGCTGCTGTAAACAAATCACCTAACCATAGCCGGTGTTATGCCATGTCACACAGTGGCCTCTTACGACATGCTCTATGTGAGGCATTGGTACTATTCTTTTCATTGTCATACACAAAGACCCTGGTAGACCACTCGGGATGTTGTAAATGGGGAAGAGGATTCTGTGCTAGAATTGGACTACTAAGCCACCTCCAGACTTACCAGTGCAGCACATGTCTGACTGCTATTGTTATTCGCTTTTTGGTAACACCTGACATATCTTTATTTCTGCTGGGCAAATAAAATTTAAACCATATTAATACATTATTTTTCATTGGGAAAGTTATTGTCCAGTGACATGAGTCAAGGTAAAAAAAAACTTTTGGCTAATGCAGTATCTTCATCATTTAACTTAACTTAACGTCTTTATACTGGTTTAGAAGAGCCTGCAGAGTCTGTATACAACCAGTTACATTTACATCACATTACTCTAAAAGCTATGCGCATCCAGTTTATTCTTAAATGCATTAACTGTCCCTGCCTCCACTACCTCCCCTGGCAATGCATTCCAAGCAGACACCACTCTCTGACTAAAAAAATATTTCCTAATATCTAATCTGGACCTCTCTTTAGTCAGCTTGTAGCTATGCCCTCGTGTTATTGTGGGTGGCTGTATTTTAAAAAACTTGTTATAGTCTAATTTATCCATTCCTCTGATCATCTTATAAACCTGTATTAAGTCACCACGAATTCTTCTCTCTTCGAGACACTGTAGGCCGGTTTTTCTGAGTCGTTCCTCATAACCTGTACTGTTTCTAGCCCTTCCAGCTACGGACACCATTTGGCGCACAATGGATTTACTCTTTCTTTCTCGAAATGGGATTCTTGGATCCAGACAGGAGTTGCAACCTTTAGTGTGATTCTTTATAGTAACATTTTTATTTATAACATTTGTTAAATTATTCTGAAATTAAATTAAATGCAGAAATAATCTTTTTAGTTTGTTTGTTGCCAATTCATGAATAATATATGTTGCGAAACATGGACAGTATAATGCAGGCATGTCAGGAAACTTAATCATTTCCATGTAAACTGTCTCTGCAGACTGCTCAGGATTGGTTTGCAGGAGAGAGTGCCCAACTCTGAAGTCCTCAGTGGGGCTAAATTCTCTAGCATTCATACACTGCTACAGAGAGCCCAGATCAGATGGACAGTGCATGTCAGATGAGCGCCTCCCTAAACAACTGTTGTACGGTGAGCTCAGGACAGCGCTTGCAGGGGAGACAAAAGAAACGATACAACGACACTCTAAAAGTTTGTCCATTGATGTTCCTGCCTGGGAGCTGCTTGCTCTGAACCGCTGAGCAGAGGACCATCATAGAGGCGCTGGAAAAGCGAGCAACACGAAAGGAAAGAATGCAAGACTGCCCAACTGTAATAAAATGCTGTTTATGTGTGCACTATGTGCGGTAGAGTTTGTCACGCTCAAATCGGACTGTACAGTCATATATAGTCACATCTGAGTAAACATGTTTGACGCTGTCGCCATCTTCACTTGTGATGGGTAACCAACATGGAGGGACAGACTGACAAATGCAGAGATGCACTCTCGAATCGGTTTACCAAGCATGCACACTCTCTTTAGACAGCAAAGACTACAATGGCTTGGTCATGTTTGTCGCATGGGAGATGGTCGCGTTCCCAAAGATATCATTTATGAAAAGTGAACAGTCTGCGACAACAGCTGAGGTTCAAAGATTCATGTAAGCGTGATATGAAGGCCCTAGACATGTGTGTGACATCCTGGGGAGATGAAACTGCAGACCTATCCAAGGGTAGATGTATCCTGAAGAGCCACCTCCCATTTAACTGAAATGAAGCTCTTGCAACACAGAGAAGTGAAACGACAACGCAGCAAGGAGAAAAACAAAAATTGATAAATTAGACTATAGCAAGTTTTTCAAAGTACAGCAGTCTACAAAAATAAGAGTGCACAGCTACAAATTAATTAAAGAAAGGTCTAGATCAGATATTAGGAAATCATTTTTAGTCATAGAGTAGTGAATTCTTGGAATGCATTGCCACGGGAAATGAAATAGTTGGGGCAGGGTCAGTTAATGCATTCAGAAATAGATTGGATACACATAATTTTGCAGTGGAGTATAAAAAAACTGGTTGCATACAGTCTACTAAACCCGTATAAAGAAGTTAAGATTTGATTTATTTTTTATCAGCATATTTGTTATGCACTTTTCTGTTTCCAGATTTCAATTTTCTTCCAGAGTGTTATTTAGTGTTCTTATGGCTTTGTTGTTCTGTAACTTTTCACGTCTCCATTAGTTTAGTTCTATTTTTATCAAAGTTGAAGCTTCCAGTTTTTTTCTTTCCAACTGTTCTAGTTGCCTCATTCATAAACTTTGTGTGCTGTACTGTGGCTTTTCTAAGTTGGACATTTCTTTCCATGGTTTGGTTTATCTCTTCTGTTTCTCTACCAGTTGATAGTTCTTCCATAAGCTTCTCTAGGTCGTTCACATATTTAAGATTATTTACTGCAACTAAATATACATTGTGCACATATTAAAAAACATCAAATATCATGCACAGTTGTTATCGATTACTTGAAGATGGCCTTGTGTGGTTGCGGTTGCTAATATAATCAAAGAGGGGGAGTGAACCAGCAATGGAAGGAACAACTGCACAGTAGTATTGCAACTTAAAAGCAACTGATGTAAGATGTGAAATAAACCAGTTAATAGGAGAGAGCAACTAACTTTGAACACCGATTACAAACATTTTAACAAGGGACGTAATTAGTCTAGACACCGCCTCCATCACCGAGTTCTTTCACATTTAGTAGCAGGCCTGTAGTAATAAAGGAAGCCATGACTAAGCCGACAGGCGCAAAATAAAAACATAGTGTACACCGTCTTGTGGAAAAAAGTAAAATGGCAAACGAAAAAAAAACAACAACCGCCGTTGTACTTCTCTGGTATTACATGTTGTTGGTCCATCATAATCGATGAGGACCACTTTCTCAGCATTCACTGTTCGCATGAGTTCGAAGATGGCTAAATAAGCAAATCTGAGCCTTGAATCTTCTGTTGCACTTAGTACATGGAAATAAGACACATCCTTCCATCAGGGTTGATGTGAGTTGACTAGCGGAGCGATCGTCTCTGGATAGCCTTATCTATTCTTGATGCCTCATGTTTCTGAACACCCTCAGCAATAGTGCTGCGCCAGTCTGTGCGATTGGTAGCGATTCTTTCTCAGTCATCGTGGTTAATACCGCACTGGATCAGTGATCTCTTTAGTGTGTCCTTGTACCTTTTCCGCTGCACACCACTTGCTCTCTTGCCATTTTGGAGTTCACCATAGATCAGCTCTTTTGGTAGACATTAATCCGACATGCCTACCACATGACCAGCCCATCTCAGCTGTGCTGCACATACCATGGTGTGTATACTGGATATGCCCGATCGCACTAACACATCTGTGATACCATGACCTGCCATCTAATCATCGGCAGTTTCCGCAGGCAATGCACGTGGAAGTGGTTTAATTTCCTGGCATGGCGACTATATACGGTCCAGGTCTCACATGCATATAAGAGGGTAGGTAGAACAAATGCAGCGTATCCCTTTATTTTTGTTTGAGTCCTGATCCCTCGCCTATCCCACACCTTAGTATGAAGTCTACCAAATGTTTGAGTCCTGATCCCTCGCCTATCCCACACCTTAGTATGAAGTCTACCAAATGTTTGAGTCCTGATCTCTCGCCTATCCCTAACCTTAGTATGAAGTCTACCAAATGGTTGAGTCCTGATCCCTCGCCTATCCCACACCTTAGTATGAAGTCTACCAAATGCCGCACTTGCCCTAGATATTCTTGTATTCACCTCATCATCTATGTGAATGACTTGGGATAAAGTACTGCCAAGGTAAGTGAATTTGTTTACATTTTTTAAACAGTGGCCGTGTACCTTCATTGAAGGCTCTGAATAGGCAATATCTGGAGCCGGTTGATGTAGGACCTCTGTTTTTGTGATAGAGATGGTGTGGCCGAAGTTTTCACAAGCTCCATACATTCCTGCATGTCAACCTCCGTATTGGAATTTAAGGCCCAGTCATCTGCAGGGTTCAGACAGGGAAGAAGCACTACAGAACAGATATTTAATTTAAGGCTGCTAAGCGAGAAATATCTAGAACAGCAGCAAACACTGTATCATGTTGTTTTGTGGATTTTAAGAAGGCGTTTGATAGGGTATGGCATAAAGCGCTATGGGCAACCATGAGGATGTATAATATCAACGGAAATATTATAACGGTCCTTGAACACCTGTATGACAAGGCGTCTAGCGCAATTCTTGTGAATGGGGGGGGGGGGGGGCGAGGAGACTGGTTTCGCACATCAGTTGATGTGAGACAGGGGTGTACACTCTCTCTAACTCTTTTCAATATATTCCTTGAAGGAATTATGAGTGAGGCACTTGTAGGTCACGTTGGTACTGTCAAGATAGGGGGCCGAACGATTACCAACCTTCGTTTTGCAGATGTTATCGACGGGTTGGCGGGTTCAGAAGCAGAACTCCAAGAATGGATGAGAAGTCTCGATGAAACAGCTCTTGACTATGGTATGGAGATAAACGCTGGAAAGACTAAATTAATTACCAACAACGCCACGGGCTTCAACAGCAGGATCAAAGCTAACGGGCAGGAACTCGAAGTGGTTTTAAATATCTGGGGTCGATGGTCAGTGATGAAGGATCAAAATGTGAAGTGTTGGCCAGAATAGCACAGACAATAGCGGCGCTTGCACGGCTTAACAAAATCTGGCAAGATAAACGGTTAGCACTAAGCACGAAAATCAAATTAATGCGTACACATGTACTGTCAATATTCCTCTATGCGTGTGAGACATGAACAGTTACAGCTGATCTTCAACGAAGGCCTTGGAGATGAGATGTTTCCGAAAACTTTTAAACGTCACGTACAAAGATCGAGTTACAAATGAGGAAATACGAGATAGAATTACAACAGCAATAGGGCCTTTCGAAGACCTCTTGGCAACTATCAAAAGAAGGAAACTCACTTGGTACGGTCACATATCGAATTAAATGGTCTTGCAAATACAATCCTCCACGGAAAGGTGCATGGCAGACGACGAAGAGGCCGGCCAAAAAGAGATGGGAGGACAACATAAAAGAATGGACCAGTCTCCGACCAGAAGAGTCACAGGCAGCGGCATCTGACAGAGAGGGGTGGCGTGGGGTTGTGAGGATGTCTTCATGTGTGCCCCAACAACCTCACCGGTTACGGGATGACCTGACCTGACTCATCTGCATAAAGAAAATCACGAATGGTTACCTTGTGGATTTTGGCCTTGAACCTTCTCAAATTGAATAGCCCGCCGTCAGTGCGGTAATGAAGCCCAACTCCTGCGTCGCAATTGCTGTAGGCATTCAACAGCATGGCAGAAAATATCATACCGAAGAGAGCCGGGTCCAGCGTACTTCCCTGCTTCACACAGTTAGTAGCTCTAATGGGGAAAGAGTAGTTTACCTCATCAATAACTTGGGCACGCATGTCATCATGAAATTGTCGCACCATTGCAAGGAATGTTGCCGGGCACCCACACTTGGCCATTAACTCTCCACAGACCAGCACGATTTACAGTATCAAATGCCTTAGTGAGATCCACAGACCAGCACGATTTACAGTATCAAATGCCTTAGTGAGGTTCACAAACGTCGTATAGAGAGAAACATTATGTTCTTGACACTTCTCTTGGATCTGCTTTGCGGCAAAAATCATATCGATGGTCCCACGGTTCTTTCTAAAGCCAGATTGAGTCCCGTGTCGTAACCCCTGCTCCAGGTGAACATTTAGTCTGCGTAGAAGAATTTTTCAATCACTTTTCCTCATACACACAGCAGAGATATCCATCTGTAGTAATCACATATTTGTTTACTGCCTTTACGCTTATGTAAATGAACAATGGAAGCGCCCTTGAATTCCCATGGGATGCTCTGTTTCTTCTACATTTCGCAAAGCAACTGAGTAAGCTTCTCAGCCATGTTCTGGCCGTCAGCTTTATAGATATCTGCTGAGATGGCGTCAGCTTTATAGATATCTGCTGGGATGGCGTCAGCTCCCGGCGCTTTGTCGTTTGCGAGGAGGTCAATGGCGGCCGTAGTTTCCTGCTCGGTGGGAGGATCATCCATGCTCTCATTCATTTCTATCTACAGTAGATAAATTGCCTGTTCATTAACAGTAGAAGGTCTATTTAGGACCTAAGCCAAATGTTCGGCACATCTTACCAGTAGCTTATCTTTCTCACTGATTACAGAATTACCATCTTCCCTTAGGAGCGGTGCCAGATCTGATCTATACGAACCTTAGACAGCATACAGAGCACTGTAACAATTCATCATATCCTGCCTGTTAGCAAAAGTTTGAATCTCATCAACCTTCTGACTGAGCCACGTAACTTACAGGTCACGGAGATGTCCCTGTACAGTCGATCGAGCTCCTGTGAAGTTATATTTCGCCACAGATTGAGGATCGTTAGTGTATGCTCGGTGGGTGCGGTGCTTCTCGTCTTAGCAGGGGCTTGATCAATTCACAGTTCTCATCAAACCAATCTTGATGGTTGCGTTTAGAGGTACTGAGAGCATCAACGGCAGTAGAGTGAACATGTTTTGATAAAGGTGGCCTAACTGGATTCTATGTCAGTCATAGAATTGTCCATTTAATTTAACTGATTTGTCAGAGTTTGAGGAAATGATTGTCGTGCGCAGTTATGTCTGAGACCAGAGATGTTGAGACGTTTTGAGGTTATGGTGTTTTGGATACGAAAGTTCAGTTTAGAAATCACATCTGTGGTCCGTCCAGCATTCTGCTCTACATATATACTTTGTCACACGTACATCCTGGCGATCCAGTCTGCTCCACATATAGACTTTGTCACACGTACATCCTGGCGATCCCGTCTGCTCTACACATAGACTTTGTCACACGTACACCCTGGCGATCCCGTCTGCTCTACACATAGACTTTGTCACACGTACATCCTGGCGATCCAGTCTGCTCCACATATAGACTTTGTCACACGTTGGCCCTCTTCTGCCCAGCGAGTCTCACTTAGAGCTACTATGTCAATTATGTATCTGGCAAGCTCTTTGACAATCAGAGCTGATCTTCTCTCATGGTTTTTTTTTAGCTTCCGCGCGATCCATGAGGGTAGGAATATTCCATGCACCAAATATCAAGGTCGCTCTTTTTGTTCTTTACATCTTAGACAATTGCGTTCGTGAAAAGTTCGTGACAAAGTGCCTTGCACGTAAATTTGATTATAGTGAAGAGGAGTTGCGCAAGTCAGCCTCGCCCTCTTGTCCTCAGCTACCCTTATTCAGTGGCAAGACATGGTCAAGATGCATGGGGCCAGAAGAGTACTCAGATTTTCTTAAGGTTTTCTCATGAAGCCTTTTCAAAGATCATGCATCCCACAGGGCAGTGGAAGGCAGACAAGAAGCCAATAAGGGCACTGACCTCCACTCAATGATAACATGCATACAAAAGTCGGCATGTCTGAAACCAACAGGAGACAGCAGGGGCATCCCGACCAAACTGTAATGTTGTACGCGTAAGAAGCAGTTTTTTTGTTTTTTTAATGGGGGCGCACTAGACTTAACTTAACTTAGCGTCTTTATACTGGTTTAGAAGACTGCATAGTCTGTATACAACCAGTTCCATTTACATCACCTTGCTCTAGAAGCTGTAAGCATCCAATCTATTCTTAAATGCATTAACTGTCCCTGCCTCCACCACCTCCCTTGGCAATGCATTCCAAGCATTCACAACTCTCTGGCTAAAGAAATACTTCCTAATATCTAATCTGGACCTCTCCTTAGTAAACTTATAGATGTGCCCTCTTGTTCTTGTTGGTGGTTGTATTTAAAAAAAACTTATTATAGTCTAATTTATCCATTCGTTTGATTATCTTATACACCTGTATTAAGTCACCACAAATTCTTCTTTCTTCTAAACACTGTAAGCCGGTTTTTAAAAATCTTTCTTCAAAACTGTAATTCTGGAATCCCACTATCAGCTTTGTCGCTCTTTTTGTATTCTCTCCAGCATGTTTATATCCCCTCTCTGATAAGGACTCCACACCTGTACACAGTACTCCAATCTAGGTCTAACTAATGCTTTATACAGTTTGACTATCACTTCCTTGCCCCTATGTTTAATATTTCTTTTTATCATCCCTAACATTGCATTTGCCTTTTTTACTGGTACCTGAACTTGCTCCCTCACCTTACATGTATGATCTATTATAGCCCCTAAGTCCCTTTCTTTATCTATCTTTCTAATATTGTTCTCTCCCATTCTGTAATTATGTTCCATATTGGATCTACCCATGTGCATGACTGTACATTTATCTACATTAAACTCCATTTGCCAGAGTACAGACCATTCTCGAATTCTATCTAAATCCGACCTCAATATATCCACTTCTGCTTTAGATGAGACACTACTGCATAGTTTTGTGTCATCAGCAAATTTTGCAAAAATGGATCCCATACCTATGTCCAAATAATTTATATATATCAAGAATAAAATTGGTCCCAAAACCGAGCCCTGTGGTACACCACTTTTCACTTCACACCACTCAGAGTACACCTTATTTATACCCACCCTTTGCCTTCTTCCTGTTAACCAATTTTCAATCCATTTGGCAACTTCCCCACCTATTCCATGTGATTTTAACTTCTGAAATAATCTTTGATGAGGTACTCTATCAAAGGCCATTGCAAAATCCAGATAAATAACGTCCACTGGCTCCCCTTTATCTAACATTTTGGTAACCTCCTCCATGAATTCTAATAGATATGTAAAGCATGATCTCCCGCTGGTAAACCCATGCTGACTATTTCTAATTAGATTAAATTTGTCTAAATGCATTACAATGTTTTCTTTGATTATTGACTCTAACAATTTACAGACTATGCTCGTTAAGCTCACAGGTCTATAGTTTGCTGGATCTGCCTTTTTGCCCTTTTTTAATAAGGGGATCACTCCCGCATCTTTCCAATCCCGTGGAACAATCCCTTGTGCAAGTGATTGAGAACATAATATAGCCAATGGTTTTGCTAATTGGTCTCTAATTTCAAACAGCAATTTTGGATGAATAGACATCAACAGTTCGTGACCGAAATTCATTAAGGTGGAATCTATCCCGTTCCTATCGCTCATTCTTCAAACTGCACTATCAAACGTTTTTCCATAGTCTATAAAATTTGAGTATTGGGATGATTTCAATTCAATAGTTGATTCTACTATGATGAGCAGAGCCACTTTATGATCTGTGCAAGATCTTCTCTGGTGAAATCCTGCCTGTTCCTCTCGGAGCTTTGGTATCGTTCTATTGAAAATGTGTCTATCATACGAGGATTGATTCCATTACTGAATTGGGTATTGTTCAATTAAATTTGACTAACATACCCACTGTCTGTATCACATACGTTGTCTCTATGAACCCACTGATGACTATATGTCTTTTTGTCTCCATTAGAATGGATAGATGTTTTAGTAATGCTGATTACTTGTTAAGTTTTTTACTTCTTTCTATCTGTTCATTCTACAGTCTCATGTGAACATGCTTTCCAAATATCTTAATTTTCTAGTTTGATCAAGTTTTGTTTTTCTGTCCTGGAGATGTAATGACCTATCGGTTCCGCCAACTTTCATTACTTTCGTGTTTTTGTTCTTGTTGTTGAAAGGTCTGCTTTTCTGGATTCTACTGGCGAAGGCATGTTCTTTCAACCCACAGACCGTAATCTTTTAGATTATGTCATGACGTATTGTCCAGTGTATGGATGCGTGTAAGTCCTGAGTGGTCCGTCGGAGTCTTTGTATATGACAAGGACAAGAATAGCACCACTGCCCCATGGAGATCATGTCGTAAGAAGCGACTAACTGTGTCACATGGCATAACATCGGCCGTGGTTAGGTGGTTTGTTTAGAGCAGCATAGATAGCGCCTAACAGGCTGCGGGTCTACTTTGCTCTAGTGTTTGAGTCTATTAAGATGGATTCGCACATCGGTTAACCACCCTCCGTGGCACTGGTCCCAACGCAGGGGAGTAATAAGCTGCTCGAGCATAGCCCGCTAAGCAGGAAATCCTACTCCCGGCTATATCCAGCTCATACCAGAGCTTGGATCTGCACAGGCGAATCCGCCCCTGTAGAAGTACAGGTAGACTAAGAACTAAGATGGGTGCGTGTGTGTATGTATGTAATGTGTGGTGCGTGTGTTCCACGATGCAGTTTTGCACCACAGTAGTTTTGTTAGTCCCGTCTGTACACTGAGATCTAGTCATACATATAAAACTTCCCGACATGCCTTCTGTGTTCCTGTGGTTTTCCTATACTTTTCGCATGCTCCATTTGGGGCATTCAACTGCCGTTGAATGTTTTCCTTTTTATTTAAGTTGTGTTGCTATGCAAGTCCCCGTGAAGGAGTTAAATCAATGTGCTGATTGTTGTGTTTGCCACAGATGTTATCTTGAATGCCGAACAACATACCTCTCTGGTCGAATATTTCCAGTTGTTACAAAGTTTTCAGACCTATTCGTTTACCATATTAATGTTATCAGCCGTTTTTTTTTAAGTAACTGTGATCTTTAAATTCTAAGGTTCGCTTGCACAATGTTTTCATTGGATTTCTTAATTGCTAACGGGGAGCATGACTTTCTTCTCGAACAATTTAGATTTTCTTTGTTGCTGCAGATGGCGTCTGTATTTGCATATATATATATATATATATATATATATATATATATATATATATATATATATATATATATATATATATATATTATATATATATATATATCATTATCATCGTCATCGGGTCGCTCAGTCATAGGACTGGTCAACAAGCTCAAAGTTGATTTTGCCCATGCTATTTCTAGGTCTTTCCCTCCCTCAACTTCCTTGCATAATGTTCTCCGAGACCTTTTTGACTGCGCCCTCTCTCCGCAGATTATGTCTCAGCCAGCTAAATCGATTTCTATTTATCTTCTGTTTCAACTTTGTCTCTTCTCTTATCTCAGCCAATACCTTTTAATTTGATTTCTTTTCGGTCCAGCTCACTCTTTCCATCTTTCGGTAACACCACATCTCAAAAGCCTCCAAGTAATTTTCCTCTCTTTTGTTTATAGTCCATGTTTCAGAGCCATACATTGCCAGTCCAAATATAAGCGTATATAGATATATATATATATATTTGATCGTGTCACTGACATCGAGGTTCTCTCGATGGCTAACATGCCCAGCATCCATGCACTGTTAGAAAAAGCACGACTAGGATCGGCCGGACACCTCGTCCGCGTGTCAGATGAGCGGCTCCCAAAGAAGCTTCTCTACGGCGAGCCGAGAGAGGGATGGCGCGAGAGAGGGCGCCAAAGGAAACGTTTTAAAGACGGTCTGAAGGACTCACTGAAAAGTTGCCAGATAGACATCGACACCTTGGAATGTCTTTCGCAAAAGAGATCTGACTGTAGAAGCGCAGTCAAAGCGGGTGTAGCTACCGGCGAAGACGACCGTGATGTGAAAGCCCAGAGCAGACGCGAGACCCGGAAATCCCGAACAGCGGGAACACCATTACCTTCTACAAACCTCGTGTGCACGCTATGTAGCAGATATTTTCGTGCCCGCATTGGCCTGTTCAGCCACATGCGCACCCACACCCAACATGAAAATCTCTGACAAGGATGATGTCGGCGGTCCTCATCGACAACGATGGACAGCTATTACATATATATGTGTGTGTGTGTGTGTGTGTGTGTGAGAGAGAGAGAGAGAGAGAGAGAGAGTGTATGTGTGTGTGTGCGTGCGTGCGTGCATGCATGTGTATGATTTTAGAGCAAAGGTTTACGGTTAGGGTTATAGTTAAGGTATGGGTTATGGTTTTAGATAGAGTTACAGTTTGAGTTACGGTTAGGTTTAAAATTAGGGAAGTGGTTAAGTTTATAATTAGAACTAGTAGTGAAGTTTTGGGTTTTATGTAAGTTTATCGTTAGACTTAAGGTAAGGTTAAGGTTAGGTTTGCGATTAAAGTTAATGTTGGGGTTAATAATATGGCTGTGATTAGTGATGGCTGTGATTAGGGTTACGTTTTCAGTTCGGGGTAAGTTTAGGGCAACAGTTTCATCATCATTTTCCCATCTGGTTCCCCTTGGAGCATAGGGCTGCAACCGATGATCTCCTTCTGTTCCTATTCTGTGCCGTCTTCTTTAGTTCTGTCCACGAGACACTGATTGGCCTGACTTCCGCCTTGACGATTCGCCGACTTGTGTTTCTTGGTCTTCCCACTCGTCTCTTTCCGTATGTTCAAGTGCATGTCTAGTTATGTTGTCCGGCTTATATCTTATTGTGTGTCGTATCCAACCCCATTTTCTCTCCCCAATTTCCCTCTATATCGGTTAATGTTGCGTTTATTCCCTCAAATCTGTGTCTGCCATTATGTCTGCTATTAGAAGCACTTGTTGACGAAGGTCTGCAGTCTGGATGTGATACCCTTAGACACGTGCTAGTTGGTCTTCTACGTCTCTACTTATGAGTCTATCTATACATAAGGTGGTAATTAGTTCCATTTGGTATTCTACGTCTCTACTTATGAGTCTAGCTATACATAAGGTGGTAATTAGTTCCATTTGGTCTTCTACGTCTCTACTTATGAGTCTAGCTATACATAAGATGGTGAATGCAAAAATCCTGCAGTTGGCGTTGTATGCCATCTTCTGGAGTAGAAGATAAAAATATATTCTACAGTGTTGGCCAAGGTTAAGGTAAGAACATCTTGCCAGGTTTCAACTTCCTCACCACTGTGACAGGTGGCTATAATCCCAGCTCTGAGAGTGACTATTAAGTTAGCATTCCTCCTTTCCAAACGTCTTGCCTGTTAGATCTAAATCATTGGCATCCTCTAATTGTGCACGGTCGATATGCATTCAAGTGAGTCTTATGGAAACAGGAAACGCTGTTCTACTTTTCAAACAAGATGTTTTTCAGATCTGTCTTCCTGCTGTACCTAGCCTGCCAGGCTATTCACTCTTTCTGCATCTAGTGTATTACTCGTAACAAGTAACCTCAGATTCTCTATTTCTGGGTTGATTAAGTCAGTAGCTCTCCTCCGCCGTTCTTTGACTCCAAAAGACGATCTAGAAATTCTCCAGCTGCGGATCGTAGGCTCTGTCAAGGCTCAGAGCCAGCGACCTAACTGATGACCAAATAAATCGATTGTTGCGTAATACTGTTGTTTCAGTTTCAGTGAGCCGTCTGGTCCACTATTGTCATCTCTAGCACATCTTGTAACTGAGTGAAACATTATTTTATCTGAACCTCATCAGAACCCCTTCAGCTGTCCCACCTAGATTCCGGGTAGGAGTATCAACCGTAACCTTCAGCTGGATAACTGAGAAGAACAGGGCCCATCATTTTGTGTAGACGAGGTAGGTTTGGGTATGTGAGGCTAAGAGACAACGTGACTCTTGTATAGCACATCATGCTCATTCAATACCACGTAAAATACTCTACACCCCACGGTAGATGAGGAACGCGCAAGTCAGTTTTAGAATAAAATACACTTTTTAAAATGGTTTGAAAGTTAATACCATCGAATTTGCTGATGACCTAAAAAAGGACGAAAAAGCTTGGTAGCGTTTAAAATGTGGTGCTGCTGTAGAATGGAAAGAGTGAGTTGGACAGAAAGAAGATCCAACGACAATGTACTCAATGAATTTGACGCACAAAGACAAATATTGAAAATGGTAAAAAAATTTCCGTTGAGTTGGCTGGGTCACAATATGAGACATGAAAGTCTTCTACAGAAGATAATAGCGGGCACGATTCAGGGCAAGAGTGGACCGTGGCGACCAAGACTCGCCTTTATAGCTCATGTATGCAGAGTCCTTAAAGTACTAACCTACGCTGAAATGAAGAGAGCTGCAGAGGATAGGGTCAAATTGAGAGACATGCTCAGACAACCTTACACCCAGTCGCAGGACTGATTAACCAGAGGATATGGTCAAATGGAGAGACAGGGGACGCGGGGGCTAGTGGTTAAGTGACACCGCTCGCAACTGGAGGTTCTGGGTTTGATCCCCATCACAGTACCGGTCGTTACCCCGGGGAAGCAAACCCTTAGAAAATGCAAGAAGAAGCAGACCCTTATTAAAAATGCATGCTGAAGTCGGATGCACTGGGTCGATATGCTCAAAATAAAAACCACAGTGCAACGCACACCGCCTAGAGAAATAAGGCGAACGACAAAAACATGGAGACACATTCTCAGACAAACTTACACCCTGTATCAGGACAGATCAACCAGAGGAGGATAGGGTCAAATGGAGAGACATGCTCAGACAAATTATACCCAGTCTCTTAGAACTGACTAACCAGATGATGATGCTGATTGCACTCTGCTAAATTTAATCTGTGTTATTGCTTGTCTGTGGGCAGGGTACAGGATTTGTAACCGGCGCTCTTGTAGCCCGTACATGCGCAGAAGCCTGTCATGTCCTTTATTGTGGTACTTTGTGTAAAAGTTATTTTTATAGTTTTATATATTGCGTTCTCGTCGTGAAACATAGTGAAAGTGATAGAGCGAGAGAGCGACGAAGAAAGAATTTGAAAGAATGGAGAACATGATGAATAGATTGTAAAAGATTGTGAGAGTGAAAAAAAATATATAGCACAGGAGAAACAAAGAGAGAGAGAGAGAGAAAGAGAGAGAGAGAGAGAGAGAGAGAGAGAGAGAGAGAAATTGAGCAAACAATTATAGTAAAGGTGCATCATGAATGGGAGTGAAATAGTGAGATAAATATAGAAAATAAAATAGAGAAAGGATATTGATATGGACAGATTGAGTAATAGAAAACGATATACAATTAAATTGAGTTACCGAAGGAGAGGCTGAGAAAGATAGACTAATATATAATATGGCACAAGCAGACTGAGAAAGATAAAGACTTAAAGAGATAGACAGAAAGATCAAATGAAAGAGATATGAATCATTACGGTACTGTCCCTTAACTGTGTAACATGGCATAACACCGGTCATGGTTACGTGGTTTGTTTAGAGCAGCATAGATGGCGCCTAACAGGCTGCGGGTCTACTTTGCTCTAGTGTTTGAGTCTATTAAGATGGATTTGCTTGCACATCGGTTAACCACCCTCCGCGGCACTTGTTCAAGCGCAGCGGAGTAATAAGCTGCTCGAGCCTAGCCGGCTAAGCAGGAAATCCTCCTGCCGGCTACATCTAGATCATATAGCTTGGCTTGGCTTCGTTCGTTCTCAATCTCCCGCTACCAAACTCTGACATGGGCCTAAGAAGCAAAATGTAGTTCAGAGAACGGAATGCGTTGTGTCGTAGTTTACAGATTGACCGCGATATTTGCACCTTTCGGTCCAACACATCCGACTTCAGCAATCATTTTTTGAGTACCGGGTTAGCATTCCCTCTTCGATCCCTTCTCCTTAGCCAGTCTGCTCTGTTGCAGCCTGTTATCCAGGATCACCGCTAGGAGGTGTAGAAGGGTCTTGGCATCTCTAGTTCGCTGGCCCTGACGCAAGCAGTCAGCTATGGGTTGCTGACCGCTGCAGCTCATGCGCTGCTCAGCGTCTTGATCCCATCTAGATCATATCAGAGCTGGGACCTGCACAGGGACACCCACTCCTGTAGAAGTACAGGCCGACTAAGAACTAAGAACCCTAAGACGGTGTTTTCAAAAATTGTATTCCAAAAATAGTGTCCTATAAATAATGTCCCAGATATAAATTAATTAGGACATCAATCAATCAAAACCTTTCTACCCCTTCCCCAACCCTCATGTGGAGCATACGTCTTCAACAAATACGCTCCAATTCTTCTTGTCATGGGTCATCTCCCACCTCCATTCACGTCTTTCCAATGTCTTTGACATTTACCTCAAACTAAAACAGACGTTGGATGTGCGGTGTTGATGAGACTGCCGGTGATTATCAGTGAACTAGCCAAGCTCAGAACGTGACTGCAACCTTCCGATGACACGACGAGCTATGCTGACGGTGTCTTCCCTGACGTCGTCTGCGGTGGACGGTGTGGAACAGCCAACTCAGAATTGATACAGACCAATGATAATCCAACTGTCTAAAATAAAGCATTGCGCCCGACGTCACCAGGTGTTGACGCAGTGTGATTTATGCCCTGTGCCCGGAATGTAAAAATGAAAAATGCAACCAGGCGTGGGAAAGAGGCGGGTAAATCAGGACTCTTAAGATATCTAAATGCTAATTAGGCATGCACAGAAATGCATTGCGCAGTGTCTCATAGACATTACAAGCACATAAATCATAAAGGAGCTGTGAATACAAAAGTAAGTAGCATATCCTTTATAAAACGATGCTTCTTACAACCGGCAACCTATTTGGCTATTATATGTTTCTTGGCAAGTCTGCAGTGCTTTCCGTACGTGGAGAAGCGGAATACAACCATGTCTGTCAAACTGGACACGAACGTGTTTCGAACATGGAACCAAATTGGCTAGTAAACAATATGACTTATCATCATCATGTAGCATGTCCTTTATAGAACGTCGCTCCCATTATAGTCTGTCTGAAAGAAACTTTCCCTTGCTAAAACTCCAGCCTCCCACACAGTCATATCCAGTCATTCCTGTATATCTTGGTGCCATCGTCTTCTTGGTCTACCCCTGCCTCTTTTGCCTGGCACAATACCTTCCATTACTGTTCCCTCGAGGCCGCTGTGTTTCTTGATGTGACCAAAGTATTTACATTTTCTTGCCATAATGGAATTGATAAACCAGTTCTCCTCTATGCTCAACTCTTGCCGAATGTCTACATTTGTTTTTTACTCCATTCAGGGTATTCCGATGATCTTTCTGTAACAATTTGATTCGAAGGATTCGATTCTTTGTATAAAAGTTTTGGTAATCGTCCATGATTCCCAGCCATATCAGCTGCAACAGGAAAAACACAGGCTCTCAAGACTTTTACTTTTATCGTTTTGTTGGTGCTCTGCCCTAATTTCTTCAGGCTGCCCAGTCTCTGCGTTGCCATGGCTATTCTTCTTCTGATTTCTTTCGAGCAGTCCCCATTTTTGTCAATTCTGGAGCCCAGATATTCAAAATGCATGACCCGATCTATTTCCTAACCATCTACTGTAAAATTATGTTGACATTGTCTTTTGTCAGTGGTCATTATCTTTGTTT
This sequence comes from Ariolimax columbianus, assembly GCA_036924085.1. Lineage (NCBI taxonomy): Eukaryota > Metazoa > Mollusca > Gastropoda > Stylommatophora > Arionidae > Ariolimax > Ariolimax columbianus. Next base: position 96,372,672 of record JAVGWX010000003.1, read on the forward strand.
TGTTCATGTTTATAAACATTTTTGTATCTTTACTGTGTCCATTTGCAGCTGAGATTAGCTGCTCTAGCCCTTCTGCACTTCTTGATAGTATCACTGTGTCGTCTACGTATCGTAACTCTGGAATCTCGTACCCGCCAATCGTAAATGTATCAAAACTGTCAATGTTCTCGTCTTCTGTAACATTTCTCCTTATACGTTCCGTATAGGTGTTATATAGATAAGGTGAGAGGACACCTCCCTGTCTTACTCCATTTTGTACTGCGAACCAATCTGATGTTTGCCTAGATACTCGGGCAGCGGCGATTTGATCTTGGTATAATGTTTCAATGAGATGTATAATGTGCACAGGAAACGTATTGAAAACTAAAATAATTGGACCGATCAAACGCCGCAATGGTCTATGAAATAAAATTTTAAAAGATGGACACGGGATATATGTAATTGGCATAAATCATTTCTGATTTATTAACAGGTCTCATTTTCTACAACCCCATCGTGTATATTTATGTTCACTATTTACATACTTTGATGACATTATCCATGAGAAATATGAAAAAATCGTGCGATAGACTGTGGTCATATCTTAACATCTGCATTCCTGAACTCCTTTGACTTTTGATTTTATGTCCTTTCACCGTATCGTTTTTTTCTTCTGTTATCGTTCGTTCTCAAACTTCCAAGCCATGAGCTTTGCAAGTGGAAGGATGAACGGAATTCAGTGTCTCATAGTTTACAGCTTGACTGCAATATTTGCACCATTCGGTCCAACACATCCGACTTCAGTATGGCATTTCTGAGTACCACGTTAAACTGCCCTCTTCAATCCCACCTGCTTAGCCAGTCTGCCCTTTTGCAACCAGTTATGGAGGATCACCGTGTGGAGGTGTAGAAGGGTCTTGCAGCTCTGGGTCTCTGACGCTGACGTTAGCAGTCAGCTTTGGGTCGCTGATCGCTACAGCTCATGCACTACTCTACATATTGATCCCTAGGTTGTATGTGGATCTATTATTTAAAACAAAACTGAACGCTGTAAATCAACTGTTCCCAGTTCTTGTTCAATTGAATCCTGTCAAATGCCTTTTATATATTACCAAATTATAAGAAAAAAAAAAGAGAGATGCTACACATTCTAAACATATTTTTCGTTGTTACCAGAATGTGAAAATAAGATTTTTGGTCCTTTTTTTTTTTTTTGGCGTTTGCCTTATTTCTCAAATCCCCAATGCGGTCTGCGTTGCGCTGTGGTTTTTATTTTGCGCCTGTCAGCCCAGTGCATCCGACTTCTGCATGAATTTTATGTAAGGGTCTGCTTCCTCCTGCATTTTCTAAAGGTTTGCTTCCCCGGGGTAACGACCAGTGCTGTGATGGGGATCGAACCCAGCACCTTCTGATGTCCCGTACTTCTATTTGAACGAGGGTCATGTTTGGATCCGACCATCTGTGCTGAATAAACAACTTGTACTCTTCCACAGGTCCACGAGAAAACCTTGCTATAGATTATAAGGAGGGATATCACTTCGATTTTTGCATTACCTGTTAACACAACTTTTGAATGTGGGTATTATTATCAGTAGCAAAGCGTTAGAATAGACAGGATAGGCTGAGCTGTCACAAACGGTTTTGAAGAATTAGAGAAGACACACTTTGCATGAAAAAGACGTGAAGTAAATTGGAAATGGAAATTTTAATGGTCATTGTTGTTCAAGTGTAGTGACATATTTTCCTCTTTGCCAAGTAGCCTCAAATTAGGTCAGACGCCCATGGCTGAAAGTATTAGATTCCAAGCTCTCAAAATCTGTTTCAAATGTTAGTTCAGTGCAGTTTTGTTTTATTTTGATTTCGAAATGATTACGTGTTAAAGAAGAGGGTTTCAGAAATGAAACAAAGACGTTCAGAACTGATTTACAAGAAAACGTAGACAACTGTGCATATGTACGTCGACAGCATGGGTTTCAACTACCTCATTCAGCACATACACGAAGTACTTTTCCACACAAAAATATCGACATCATTAAGTGTGTCCCTTAATCTTCGTGACTCAGCTTACATTAAAATTATTTCACGATTCGCTACTGATTACGGTAAGGCTTCACGATTCGCTACTGATTACTGTAATGCTTCGCGGTTTACTTGTTATGGTAGTGCTTCACGATTCGTTATTGATTATGGTAATATTTTACGCATCGCTACTGATCATGGCAATGTTTCACGCTTCGCTACTGATCATGGTAATTTCCCAATCCATTGGAATAGTCTTTTGTCACTATACTGTTCATAGAACCTCAGGAATAACAACTCGTCAGCAGCTCCCAAATACTTGACAATTTAAGGCTTTACCAACATTAATTCTCTCAAATGCTGTCTTTAGTTCCTCAGTCAAAATGTCATACTCTTCATCATCTGTTTCCTCCGCAGTGATATAGTTTCTTATTTCTTGGATATGGTCTTCCACGGCACCAAGTCTATAATCCTGGTATTCAATTAGACATAATTTTGTTATGCCAGGTAGACAACAGTTGTTTAAATTCATTTCGGTCTGTTACCTTGTGATGCCATGTTGAATTAAGAACCTTACTCATGCCACCTCTCTAATACCTTGATAAACGGCCGAGTGCACTCTTCAAGATGAAGGATCACCAGAACGCCACTTTTCGTGTTTCTCTAGTGGACAGCGTGCATACAGCATGCCTGGCCCATCTGTACTTTTTTAACAACGCAGTGTCTATGACGTCATACAAGGAGGTTCAAAGCGTCATTTATGTGTTGTGGATTAAATCAGGTCAATGTTCTTAGCTCCATTATTACTATTTCAGTATTTAAAAGCTTCTCTGCATCTACTTTCCGTAGGTCCCATTCCTCGCAGCCACATATCAAGGATGGGATAACCATGCTGGTAAAGGTGTGAGCTCTTCCTTGATATTTCTTATCTGCTAAAGCATTGGCTTGATACACTTGACCCTACTTTTCTCCGTCGTGAAATATCACGATTTAGCGTGCGGGTGTTCGTTATTTCTTAGTCCAGGTCATAATCATTATCTTCTATCCACTTGTGTCGTTAAACTTCATGTGGAGGTGTCGTTTAATGTCGTATGCCAGCTTAGTCACTGATGTTGGTGTCATTCTGTGTTTTCTGTCGTGTGCCAGCTTAGTCGCTGACATTGGTGTCATTCCGTGTTTATTTTGACATTACTGGTCACATTCAGTTGAGGTCCCCCATTGTTTCATTTTTGACAGACGAAAATTCACTGGTGACTTGTCATCCCAATCCCAGTTGCTTGTAACTTAACGTAACTTCTTTATACTGATTTAGAAGACTGCGGAGTTTGTAGAAAACCAGTTTCTCATCCCAGTCGCGTAGTTTCGTCACATAATGACCAGCGGACGATTGATCGTGCATGCCCCCAGGTAAATGAATGTATTCACATTTTCAATGGAATAATTTCATAGCCGCAAACACCGAATATTACTGAAAAGTAGCTCAACGACAACATCGTAATGAAAAAGATTGGATATTTCGGTCATGTGAAGAGACATAACGGTCTGGAGAGAGTTGGTTAGTTGGTTTATTGGTCCAGCGGCCTATGGGCTCCTGCCCTTTGGCCAAATGCCATATAGTGGTATCTGCAAGTGTTTGTTTAGTTCCGTACAAAGTGTTCCATTTGTCTGGTCTCGGATGAAGAAGTTCTTTCCTGACACTGGCAAGCGCCGGACATTAAAACAGATGATGTTCAACAGTTTCATAGGGATGTGTACACAGCCGTCATTCTGAAGTATATTCTGGTTGGATTCTGTTCAAGTGATTGTTGAGTTGTATGTGTTGAGAGCGAAGTCGGAAAATGGTGCTTTCGTCTCTCCTTTTCAGGAGGCTGATGTTTGTTATAACACAGGACATAATTTCTGGAAGGAGGAAAATAGTTCGACACCGGCGAAAATTGTATCAAGACATTTACGGACAGTCTGGAGTCCATTTTTGTAAGACGCGGATCGATTCGCCCTAAACAATGAGTCTGTTCGTGGCGGTGACTACGTTCTTCAAAGTTGTCACGTGACGATAACTTTGTTCTTTGCTTCCGCTCTGAGTGATATATATATATTTTCTTTGTATATCTCCGTTTTTCATTATTTACTTCAAATTACTGCTTCTATTCTATTTTTGTGTGTGTGAGTCTCTTATTGTTTTATCTGAACTTAACGTCTTTATACTGGTTTAGAAGACTCTACAGTCTGTATAACAATTTTTAATAAATGTCCACTATGTATTTTAATAAATGTCCGAGATTTTTTTTTCATGTGGACCTTCTGGTAGCAATTCCACTGGTCTCTGGGTAGTGAGATTGGACTACCGTGTTCAGTGTCGAGCACGTTAAAAATCCTTTGGTAGTTGGAAATCGAAAAAGTAAGCTTAACGGTCGATGCCCGGACAAAATTCGCAATTCTAGCTAAAAATCTGCTCAAAAATTATTTGTACCACCCCTCATGTGATTTATTAAGAGCAGCTAAAAATGGCGCCCAACTGGTTGCGGGTCTACTTAGCTCTCATGTTGAGCCTATTAAACCACCCTCCATGAAACTGGTTGTATACAGACTCTGTAGAGTCTACTAAACCAGTATAAAGATGGTAAGTATCCTTTCTTCTATACATCCCAGTTCTGCCTTCATTACTTGCCTCTGATAAAGCTACTTTTGGGGGATGACCCATAGGCCGCTGGATCAATAACCAACCAACCATCCATCGCCCACAATGAGTAAGTTTGTGGTTACATCCCTGGCATGCTGATAAAGATTGACCGCAGTCCTCCAAGCGGTTGTGCTATACTCTATTGAAAATAGAGGAAAGGTACTAAACAGTAAAAAAAAGCAGCGGATTCTAACATGGGAGAAGCTGCAAAGAACAAACTGCTACTCATCTTTAACACAGCCTGGAAACAAGGAACTGTTCCCACAGTGTGGACAATCACCATCCTTAAACATGTGAAGGACAACATAAAGCCAGGCAGTTACATACCTATTAGTCTACTCAGCTGTGTGGGGAAACTAATGGGACGAATCGTTAAGACTAGAATAACCTGGCATATGGAATCAAAATATGTACTTATCCCCCAGCAGGCAGGTTTTCGTAGAAATAGACTGACCGAAGATCACGTGACATATCTCGCAGGAGATAGAAGATGCATGTCAAGACAAAATAGAAAACACTTTTTCTTCTTCTTCATCGTACGCTGTTTACAGCGATATTTACGTTGCACTGTTTTATTTTGTTAAGCCTGTGGCTCAGTGCATCCGATTTCAACAGGCGTTTCTGTAGGGTTGACCTCCTTAGCCTTTGCCTGTCCCCAGCCTAACTGCAAGGCAGCAGTTGTTTTTGGTCAGAGTTGTCTCTCTTTGGGAAGTTGTCTTGCAGGACTATCGAGTCTTCCCCACTCGTGTCTATAGGGTTTGGCAATGATATGATATGATGGACTATGTACTAGTTTGTACTATCCCGGAAGAGAGGCAGCCCAGTGTGACTGTATCTCAGGATCGTCACGTCCTGCCAGAAACGTAGCATATGCATGTGAGTGAGGTATCTCTTTGCTCCTTGTATTTTCTCGGCTCATCTGCAGTGATGGTACGCCTAGCATTCCCCGCCACCTGGGAGGTTGTCACAATAGGGCAGAGGGTGCAATGTCCGCTGGACTGCATCTCTTCTGCGTCCATTGGGATGACTGATAGCAGACAGAGGTAAAGAGCAAGGCAGGAGTGCATTTATCCAGGTGCATTTCTGTGGCTCGACCGGGCCGGGCTGAGACGCAAGCCCCAGGTCCCAGCCATGTCGTAGCCTCCCATCACAGCAGTGCTGAGATTTAGGAAGGGGTTCTGGCTTAGAGGCGTTCGGCCGTAGTCCCTCAGGTGGTAGCTTCGCACCATTGGCTTATCAGTCAAGCACGTGGACCAAATGTCAGCGACCTGTGATTTCTCTCGAAGGAGTGCATTTGACCAGGGGACAAGCCTGGTGTGCGGACATATCTCATGGTCAAGGGTTGAGTCTCAGCAGTTCGCAGTGAGGTAGCTGATCTACTGCTTAGGGCACCCCGACCGAGAACTAAGTCTTCTACAAATGGTTTCATACCTCATCGCCGTATGGGGTGAATATCGAGCAGCTTCCCGCCCGCTTTGATCGGTGGACGGCAGAAACCTCATTCTGCGGCTCGACCGAGCGGGGCTGGAGCGGGAGCCCCAGGTCCCCGCTGGAGCGGGAGCCCCAGGTCCCCGCCATGTCGAAGCCTCCCTTTGCGATCGTGCTGAGCTTTTGGGCGAGATTTTGGCTTAGAGGCGTTCGGCCGTAATCCCTCACCTTGTAGCCTCGCGCCGTTGGCTTATCAGCCTAGTACGTGAACCAAATGTCTGCGGCTCCTCTCGAGTTGAGCAGGATTACAGTAGCAACGCCCTGTCATTAGTAGGGTAAAACTGACCTGTCTTCCGAGGGTCTATTTCCAGCACCCGTTCAATATTAGACCGATAGAAAACACTGGCGGTCTGGATATATCTAGAAAAAGCATTTGATACAATATGGAAAAGCGGCTTAAAACTCAAACTACTGTAACCAACAACATATACAAATGGATCAGCGTTTATCTAGATAACAGAACAACAAGATAAGGACACCTCTGCAACAAGGTGAAAATGGAACAAGGAGTTCCGCAAGGTGGAATACTCTCACCCATGCTGTTCCTCATATACATCAAAGGGATTGAGATGATGAGCAGCGCATGAGTTGCAGTGGTCAGCGACTCATAGCTGACTGCTAGCGTCAGGGCCAGCGAACCAAAGCTGGCAAGACCCTTCTACACCTCCACACGGTGATCCTGGATAACAGGCTGCAGCAGGGCAGACTGGCTAAGGAGAAGGTATCGAAGAGGGAATGCTAACCCGGTACTCAAAAAAAGGTTGCTGAAGTCGGATGTGTTGGACCGAAAGGTGCAAATATCGCAGTCAAGCTGTAAACTACGACACAACGCATTCCGTTCTCTGGACTACATTCTGCTACTTAAGCCTTTTCAGTATTTGGTAGTGGGAGATTGAGAATGAACGAAGCCAAGCCAAGCCATATACATCAATGATATCATCACAGAAATCACTAAGAGAGTAAACAGTGCACTTCATGCAGATGACTTGGAACTATGGGCATCCGAAGAGTCTATATCTGTAGCTAGAAGCCAAATGCAAGAGGCCCTAAATAAAATAGAGACATTGACAAAGATATGGCAAATCGCTATAACCGAAACCAGAACCACGTAGACAATCTTCTCCCTATCTCCCAAACTCCAAGAAATAATCCTGAAAGTAAATGACTAGACTCTACCCCTTGACATAAGCCCAACTTTTCTAGGAATAACAATAAGCCCAAATCTGGCATTTTTTTTTTTTTTACAAATCTAGCATGGAAAAACCAGATAAAAAAGCCACTAACAAAGCTAAGAACAGAATGGCTATATTGAGAAAGATATCGTGCTCAACATTGGGAGCTGACACTGGTGACCTAAATAAACTGTACACAGGTTATGTGAGACCAGTGCTAGAATACGGGATAGCAGCATGGTCAACAGCACCAAAAAATAACTTTTTAAAAAGTCAATATGACCCAAAACCAAGGTATACGTAACATCACTGGAGCTACGAGAACAACTCCAATAAATGCAATGGAGAACATCACAAGAATCGAAAGTATGGCGACGCAAAGAGACCAAAAAACTCTCCAGCAGGGTAAAGAAGTTCAAACGAATGCCATTTCACCCAATATATGACAGAATAAATTGTGTAGGAAGAGGGAGATTAAAGAGAAACCACTTCATTTAAAGCCAAAAGAACTTGCAAGAACAGACTCATAGGTCAAACAGAGGTTAGAGATCTAAAACAAGCATCTCAAATTCCGCCATGGAAAAAAGCCAAATTCCAGGAATGGTAGAAACCATAGAGGGTATAGGGAAGAAGGGAATTCAGACAGATTCCGAAAGGAAATTTATCACGGAAAAATATCTTCATAGAGTAAACCTACCAGAAACATGGATACATGTATATACAGATGGCTCATCTAACAAAACCATATCCAATGGATGCGGAGTTGTCTATTTCAGACTAACGAACAGCAAAAAACTCAATTATAAACAACGGGAACATACTCCAATAACTTCCGCGCAGAAGCAGTGAAGGCCGCAGCTGAGCTTGTAATCCAAGATAAAATATCCACCAAGAAAATAAAGTATACATGAATGATGCCTCGTCAGTATTAGCAGCGCTAAAACAACATGAAGATCTCGAGAAATGTATGTACTCCCTGACATAGCTTTTAGCAGAACACAAAAGGTTGGTTGTACCGTGGATCCCATCCCAATGCAATATGAAGGCAATGCAGCTTCAGACAAACTAGCAAGGTGTGGAGGAACATCCCCACAAATAGACCTGAGCATAACATATAATGAGGCCAAGACCATAATTAAAGCCAAACTCACCAGATTTCCGAAAAAAACACAACTACTATGATGTAACTAGAGAAGAGCAAGTCATCATCTTCAGACTGAGTACTGGACATAACAGACTCAAAGGTAATCTTTACAACAAAATGAGGAGGGGACCGCGTGGCCTAGTGGTTAAGTGGCACGGCTCACAACCGATAGGTGCTGGGTTTGATCCCCATCACAGCACCGGCGTTACCCCGGGGAAGCAAACCCTTAGAAAATGCAGGAGGAAGCAGACCCTTACATAAAATGCATGCTGAAGTCGGATGCACTGGGCCGACAGGAGCAAAATAAAAACCACAATGCAACGCACACCACCTTGGGGATTAGATAAATTAGGCGAACGTCCAAAAAAAAAAAAATTTGGATGGCGACAGATGACAAGTGTCCATGTGGAGAGCATACCATGATCGCGGAACACATCTTACAAAACTGTATGCTCATATAGGGAGACAGAGCAATACTGGCCTCGCAAGACAGATATGAGGCAAAAGTTGTATGGAGATAGAACAACCTTACAAACAACGGTGTTCTAGGTAAGAGAAACCGGGACCTTGATCCGTGGATGAACGAAGAAGAAGAAGTAGAAGAAGAAATGAATCCTGTGAGCACATTGCTAACTGGTCAGCTTTAGATGTTTCCTCGATGGGTGTACAATGGAAGCTGCAAGAGAAGTTGACTAACTTTGTTGTGACAAGAATTTTGTCTATCACTGTTTCAAAATATATCGGATATCTACAATGAGCCAAGAAAGACTGAGCAATCTAGCAAAACTGTCAATTGAGAGACATGTTAAATGTAGATCTAAATAATGATATTGAAAAATTATTAAACTAAATTTAAATATACTAGTATTACATTCATTTTACTTTAAATACATCAATATTTTCTTAAAATTTGAAAACCTTGGATCTATTATAACAAACGATCGGAACTGTGGGATCAAGATGCTGAGCAGCACATGAGCTGCAGTGGTTAGCGACCCATAGCTGACTGCTAGCGTCAGGGCCAGCAACCAGAGCTGCCAAGACCCGTCTACACCTCCACGCGGTGATCCTGGATAACAGACTGTAGCAGGGCAGACTGGCTAAGGAGAAGGGATCGAAGAGGGAATGTTAACCCGGTACTTAAAAAATGCTTGCTGAAGTCGGATGTGTTGGACCGAAGTGCAAATATCGCAGCCAAGCTGTAAACTACGATACAACGCATTCCGTTCTCTGGACTACATTCTACTACTTAGGCCCTTTCAGGGTTTGGTAGTGGGAGATTGAGAACGAACGAAGAAGAAGGAGATCGGAACTGTGCAAGGGAAATAATGCTACGATTGTCCATTGCGATGCAGAAACTAAAAAAAGTATGCAAAATGTAATGCACAATACTAATAAAGAATTAAAATTGAAGATCCTCAGAACATGCATATTCCCAGTGGCAGTCTAGGGATGCGTGATGGACCATCACACAAATGTTAAGAAAGAGGATCATGTCTTTCGAGACAAAATGCTGCAGAAGAATCCTCAAAATACCTTGGGTAAAGAAAATAACAAATAAAGCCGTCCTGCAAAATCTGAGTGTCGAAGAGAACTGGCTTATAAACCACGTTATGTCTAGGAAACTGGGGTTTTTCGGCCAAATCAAGCGCCATGACAGACTGGAAAAAGCAGTTCTGGAGAGCATTGTTCCGGGAAAACGAGGCAGAGGCCGACCAAGGCGTAGATGAACACAAAACACAAAGGACACCCTAAACATGAACATGGAGCAGGCGAGTAGACTGACTGCTGATCGAGATTTCTATCGAATAGGTGTTATGAGAGCAATGTTTTGCCAATGATATGCTATATGATGATGATGTGCTGTGAGGATGGGGTGGGGGAGGTAAGGGGTTCAATATTGGTGTGGTAGAAGGGTCTCAATGAGTACTAACGGTCTACGGAGCACAATACTTGCTTTGCTACGCCACTGACTAGACTTAATGATGATGATAAATATTGTGAGAGATACTCTTTATACTGAACACATAACAAGACCAAAAAATAGAATGGGCTTACTATCTCACGCGAATGCAACCTGATCAACTACCACTGTTCGCATATAATACAAGAATACACAGTTAAAATATACGCGAGAGCAGATGTAAAGATGACATAACAGAAATCCTACAATAGCACGGACTTACAACGACAGACACAATCCACTTGATCAAGACTGAAAAACCGGCCTAGTGTCTAGAAAAAATAATTCGAGGTGACTTAACAGGTTTATAAGATAATCACAGGCAAGGTAAAATTAGGCTATAACAAGTTTTTTTCAAAATGCAACCACCAACGAGAACAAGAGGGCGTAGATACAAATTAACTAAAGAAAGGTCGAGAAAGGAAATATTTTTTTAGTCAGAGAGGGGCGAATGCTTGGAATGCATAACTTCAGGAGATGGTGGAGACAGAGACAGTTAATGCATTTAAGAATAGATTGTATGTGCATAGTTTTTAGAGCAGGGTAATGCAGATGTGACTGGTTGTCTACAGACTCTGATGAGTCTTCTAAAACAGTATAAAACGTTAAGTTAAGTTCAGTTAAGAAAGATAACGTCATTTCCCCACGTCGCTTAACGGTAGGACATGTACAAGTGGACGGAAGAAGTACTCACCTAAGATTGATCATCTGGTTTCGCAATATGTTGCAGAAAAATCTGTCAATAGTTGCCACGCGTCCTACATCCGGTTTGAGAAGTCAATTGTCAACGGATACTGTCGTCGTTGATAATTCTCGTTTAACATTTCAGAAAAGTGTTTGTGAGAAAGTTGATCAACGACTTTTCACTAAGATTTAATATACTATAAGGAGGAACGATGGTTACCAGCAATAAAACTAACCCTAGATCTCCTGGCAGAACGCCGCCTTTTATTTTAATTGGCTTATTGGTACTTACTACGTTTTTAGCCTATAGTTATTGGAGCCTTACGAATGCAAACTCTCAGCTATCAGCAGAGTTGGATACCGTGCGCATCCAGAAGAAAGACGCCGATGAAATAAATTCGGAGTCAGAAAAGAAGCTCGCGAATGCAAAGTCTAGCCTTTCCGAGGCACAAGAAATTTCCAATAAAGTGAAAAAGGAATTGGAGTCTAAGGAATCGGTTCTGGCAGATTTCAAGACGGCTCTAGGTAACAAAGATGCTGATGTTCTGAAGTTCAAAGATGAAAAGGTAAGAATTATGTAATATATCTAGTCTACCTGTTCAACTGTAACATCACATAGTCGCTATAATAATGTTTAAGTATATTAAGTATGACTTTCTTCTTCTGCGTTTAGACTTTTTGGTCATGCTAGAGTAGATGATACTGATAGTTATTAAGTTAGCTTTCTCGCTAGGACGAAGTCCACAGTCCTCGCCACGTTCAGGTTAGAACAATATTAGAAAAATAGATAAGGAAAGGGACCTAGGGTTATAATATTAATAGATCATACAGGTAGGGGAGTGAGCAACTTCAGGTAGAAGTGAAAAAGGCAAATGCAATGTTAGGAATGATAAAAAGAAATATTAAACATAGTTTACTGCAAACTTTACACAGGAGCAAGGAAGTGATAGTCTGATAGAACTGTCCCGCAATGCATTCCAAGCAGTCACCACTCTCTGACTAAAAAAATATTTCCTAATATCTAATCTGGACCTATCTTGTCAACTTGTAGCTATGCCCTCTTGTTATTGTGGGTGGCTGTATTTTAAAAAAAAATTGTTATAGTCTAATTTATCCATTCCTCTGATCATCTTATAAACCTGTATTGTCACCACAAATTCTTCTCTCTTCTAGACACTGTAGACCGGTTTTTCTGAGTGTTTCCTCATAACTGTAATTCTGGAATCCCACTATCAGCTTTGTCGCTCTTTTTTGTATTCTTTCCAGCATGTTTATATCCCCTCTATGATAAGGACTCCACACCTGTACACAGTACTCCAATCTAGGTCTAACTAATGATTTATACAGTAATTGCACGGGAGGTAGTGGAGGCAGGGACGGTTAATGCATTTAAGAATAAATTGGATGCGCATAGCTTTTAGAGCATGGTAATGTAAATGAAACTGGTTGTATACAGACTCTGCAGGGTCTTCTAAACCAGTATAAAGACATTAAGTTAAGGTGGCAGCCCCATACTCCATAGCTTCTGAGTCGCCTAGGTTCCCTCTGACCAGATTTGGTATCATAGGTCACTGAATTTTTTTAAACTCTCTATGCAGCGTTCAATTTTGTGACATAACATCCTTTTCAAATCCCTCTAAAAAACAAGTTTTTCGAAATGTTAATTGTTATAATAACAAAATACTACATTATGAGGCTACAGTCCAGCTCAATACCAATTTTAGAATATTGGTTGAAATGCAGTTTTACACAAGAACAGTAACAGCCATTAAAACAAACGTTTGAACCTAAATATGCATTTATTAAGAACTTGACAATCTTGCGCTGGTTTTGGACAATCCTGCTATTATAGTATACTATCATTAATGAAGATTTTAGGGAGATGAGGGATCGTCTTGATAACGTCCTAAATGATGCTTTTCAGCCTTCAGTCTTAATAGCCTCATTGTATCCCCTATTGTTTTTATGCAGACCTGTATCTGCAACCAGCTCAGGTCTATGCATGATGTCTGGTTCAACAGCACAGCAGATGAAATCCAGCAATGTCATATACCAATACAAATGACTAGAAGTGGTTTTACGACACCCTGAAAGCAAACTTCACTTAGGTCATATCACTTATCTCCTGCTGGTATATGGCACTGATGACTCATAAAGTCCATATTCTAGAGCACTGTTCATAGCACTTCAGTGCTATCCTAAACTGTCCATTTACCATCTGCGAGCTAGCTATAGCACACATGTCTCTATCAATGACAGGCTTGTTATTCCACCCAGCACGGATGATATTGGGAAAGCAATCAGACTAATGTCCAGTGTCTAAGCCCCTGGATCAGATGCTGTTGTTGCTGAGGATTACAAAAAAAGGAGGTCTTGTGCTGCTACACAAGCTAACGGACCTCTTTCGCTCAATTTGGGATGCATGTCATATGCGGCAAAAACTGAAAGATACCATTATTGTCCACATGTACAAGCACAAGCCAATCGTCAATCTTGTGATAACCACAGGGGTATCTACCTTCTGTTGGTCACTGGAAAAATTCTGGAGTCTTGCTCAACCACTTAACAACTCATCAGGAGCTGATGCTACTCCCAGAAAGTCAGTGTAGATTCAGAGCTGGTCGTGGGGTGACTGACATGATATTTGCAGCTCGTTATTTGTACTTGACTTTTGTTGATCTGATCAACACACAGCCTCCCCATCCACATAGCTATAAAGAAGCACTCATCAAATGATCCAAGAGGACAGAACGGAAAGAGCAGCACAAAGAATATAATCCAGAAAATGACAGCATATACATCCAGACAAAGATCTTCAGACTCGGAACGGGTCATCGTAGACTCCATAGAATGGATCTCAGACACCGCCAGGTGCAATTGTAGAGCACCCAAGCAAACACCAGAACATATTCTGCAGGATTGTCCCACCTATGTAGACCAAAGAGATTCAGTCTGGCCTGGGGGAGCGACCATGCTCGAAAAGCTGTGGGGGACCGGCAAAGACCTCAAATACACAATCTCCTTCATGAACCTCACCAGACTAGAAGCATAGCATCAGTTGACCAATGAAGAAGTTGACCTGACCAAGGCCTTTGACACTGTCAACAGGGACAGACTGGAGAATTATGGTGAAAATTGCCTGCCCCAGAAATTCATCACAGCTGTTTGCCAGTTTCATGTTGGCTCGTGTATAAAAGAAGTGACAGTATATACTCTGAGGTCCACAGCAGAACTGTCAAGGTGAGCGCTGCTTTTAGAAGACAACGAGCAAATCCCTGGGGCTGGCAAGGAATCAGTGTTGTCATCGAGATCAAGGTATATCGTGCTGTTGTGCTATCCATCCTTCTATATGCCCGTGAAGCATGAACAGTCTGTAGCAGGCATGGCACGTCAGGAAAATTAGGATCAGTTGGCAGGGTAGAGTGATCAGCACTAGTCCACAGCAGGGCAAGACTGACATCCATAAGCTGCTGCAGAGAGCCCAGATCAGATGGGCTGGGCATGTTGTTTGCTTGTCTGATTATCGCCTCTGTAAGCAACTGTTGTATGGGGAGCTCAGAACAGGCAAGCGCTCATCAGGGAAAAGAAGAAGCTTTAGAAGGAATCTCTTAATGTTTCTTTGAATAGTTTCTTCATTGATGTCACCTCTCGGGAACTGTTTGCTTCAAGTTGCTCAGCCTGGTGCACTGCCATCACACATGGTGCTCGCATTACTTAGAGAACCATTACTGAAGCGCTGAAAAAAAAAAGCGAGCTGTACAAAAGGACAGAATGCAAAGTGGCCAAATTACTAACGTTGTCCTCGTGCGTGGTCACATCCAAATTCACATGTCTGATGCTGTTGCAATTTATAAAATCTTAATTAAACAGCTGCTCATTCAGGCAGGTTGTAAATAACCATTAAGAATTCTGTATCTATACTACTCAAAATCATAATCTACAAAAAAAAAATTAAGTTTGTTATATTTAATCAAATTGTTGTTCAGTAATTTGGAGTTTCATGAGAAATTTATGGTTAAAGGTCAATAATGTGTGTGACCTCCACAGGCAGCGATGGATTAAATCAACCTGCTGACAGTGGGCTGGGTTATATAGCCTGCCACTTCTGCAGAAGGTTTTGAAACAATTGGTTCAGGTCATCCACCACCTGGTGGATGGCTAGATCTTGCTGAATGGTCCAAGACATCCCAGAGATGCTCAGTAGGGTTGAGATAAAGTGAGTAAGCTGGCCAATCCATCCCGATGACATGTTGCTGCTGGAGGAAGTCATTAACAATACATGTATCTCTGTGATCTCATAGGAATTTCTATAACTTGGTCATTGATGAATTTGTGAAGAAGTAGCAGAGTCTAGATTTTTCCTGCAAGTAAAGGAATGTTTAACAAAAATCTGTTTAATTGGAAAAAATTATTTTGTTTGTGTTTGTAGTATCTTAATATCCATATATCATTTTCATTAATAAAATATGAAATTATTTTTTGGGGAGCCTTAAAAAATGTCAACTTTCATGACCAAAAAGTATGTTCGTACTATATTTGTTCTCCTACAATATAGCCCACATTCATTGTGAAATATTATTAAAATATGAATTTTATAAGAACATGAAAGGATTTAAAAGTATTTAAAGTTAAAAAAAGAAATCAAAACATGCCATAGAACATTTTTACCTACACTCCCTCAATTCTTGACAAGTTTGCAAAGGTACTAACTAATACCCTGGCGGAGGAACTACCAGGCGCATCAGCAGGGTTGCAGATTGCTGAAAGGCCTCCTAATTTGGAGGTTAACTGCGAAAAAATAAGCAGCCGTGGACAAAAACGGGTCAGCAGGCATGGAGGTTGTAAGGAGGCAGCCCCTCCACTATGCAAAGACACAACAGGCTAATCACATGTTTGTCTTAAAAAACGATTACAAGTTAAAACATAGAGAAATCCGGACTGATCTTAACGACGACGAACAGGCGAGAAATAAGGACCACGATTTACGGAACATGAAATTTAAGAAGTATAAACGGAAAAGAACTAATAGAGGAGATGAAGAGAGCAAAATCGACAGTCCTGGTACTTACAGAAACAAAGAAAAAGGGATAGGGCATTCTAGACCATGACTTCAATATGTTATATTACAGTGGAGTTCCCATGAGTGAACGAGCCAGGGCAGGGGTGGGCTGTTTAGTTGATAGTAATAACAAAGCAAACATTAAAGGATGGAAGTTCATTTCAGAACGACTGATGGTTCTAAGTCTACAAGAGAAGGATAGTCAAATGGATATCGTCCCTTTGTATGCACCAAACGAAGATGATAGCACTGACATAAAAGATGAATTAAATGAGCTCCTTCAAAGGACCATTGACAATTGCCAAAACAAATACTTCTCCTTGGAGACTTCAACGCAAGAGTTGGAAACGACTATTCTAGATGGGATGGAGTGATCGGTAGGCATGGAGAAGATGTCTAAATGACAATGGAAAACGACTGCAGAGAACAAAACCTTGTTATTACAAATACAAGGTTTCCACACAAGCGTATCCATGTCTACACATGATGCGAGCCGGCAAGAAATGGAAGATCCATAATTGACTATGCGATAGTGAGGAAAACTGATTTCAAGCATGTGAAGGGTGCTAGAGTGTTCAGAGGACCAGAGATAGGAAGCGACCACTACCTAGTTAAAATAAAGAGAGAAATCGAAAAACGCTATCCAGCCATACACCACCCATCAGCAAATATGAAACATAACACACAGGGAGAAAATAAAATTAAGGCTTACAAACTACAAGAACCAGATGTTAAGAGGAGATACCAAGGGCTCATAACAACAGCAATAGGAATGATAGAGGAATCTGAAGAAGATATGGAAATGCTCTGGGTAAAATTCAAAGACATCCTCAAAGAGGCATGCGGTCAAACCAAAGAAGGGTGGAAGAGAAAGAGTACACCATGGTGGACAGAAGAAGTGAAAAGAATAATACGAGAAAAGAAAAAGACATGGAAGCAATATCTAGGGGCTAGGAATACAGAAGAACAAACAAAGAAATATAAAGAATATGTCAATTTTAAAACAGAAGCAAAGAAGACTGCTCAAGGCCAAACAGAAATCCTGGGAAGAATTTGGAGAGAAACTGGAAAATAATGCTGGAGAAAACCAGAAAATGTTCTACAGGACCTTAAAGAACATGAGGAAGGAAAAGGAATACCCCCTGACATTTGTTAAAGATAAACAATGTGCGCTGTTGACCGTCCCAGAAGAGGTAATGAACAGACGGAAAGAATATTTCTCAGATCTCCTTGGAGTGTAGGAAAATCAAGCCCTGGAAGGAACAGTCCCAATTCAAGAAGAGGGAGCCATGGACGGGAACGATAATATCACGATGGAAGAACTAAAGGTAGCATTGGAGAAAATTAAGATTGGTAAAGCTCCAGGACATGATGGTATAACACAAGAAATGGTTAAATAGATGGGAACGGCAGAAGAGATACTATCCATGAAGATTCTCAAGTCAGCTTGGCGAAACAAGAAGATACCAAGAGATTGTGAGGTTGCCATAATAATACCAATATTTAAAAAGGATGACAATCGACAATGTGAAAATCACAGAAGTATTTCCCTTCTCAGTGTCCCGGGGAAAGTCTATTCTAGGATTCTAGAACAGCGATTAAGAGGTCTAGCAGAGCCAAATATGGACGATACTCAATGTGGGTTTAGGGCAAACAGAAGTACTCAAGACCTTATCTTTACACTCAGATAGCTAAGTGAAAAGGCTCTTGAATATGATAACGAGATGCATCTCTGCTTTTTGGATTTGGAGAAAGCATTTGATAAAGTTCCTTGGGACAAACTCTGGGAGTGCCTGACAAGGAAGAACATCACAGGACCCCTGATCTCTGCCATACAGAGTTTCTATAAAACATGCAGAAATTATGTGCGGACATCAAATCAAAAGTCAGGAGAGTTCAAGACCACTAGCGGAGTAAGACAGGGGGACATTCTATAACCGTACCTTTTCATACTCCTCATGGATGAAGTCATCAAAGCCTGCAAGGAACGGACAAAGAAGTAGGGTATTGGAAGATGAGACCAAGTTACATATCGGAACTAGCGTTTGCAGATGACGTGGCCCTGATCACGAAATCCGAGGCACATCTCCAGATCAACTTGCAGGTCTGGGAAGAAGAATTGAAGAAGAGAGGAATGCACATCAACAACTCCAAGACAAAAACCATGGTGATCGCCAGAGATGAGAAGAGACATAAGATAGCCCTGGGAACACGAGCACTGGAGCAGGTCAGCAACTTTAAGTATCTAGGAGTGGTAATAGACAGCAGGGGAGGAATCAAAGAAGAGTTAACTGCACGAAGGGCAGCAGCAGGTAGACTTTTCCATGTAATAAACAGAGGATTCCTCAGCAAAAGAGAAATAACCAGGAAAACAAAGATGGAGGTATACTGCTCGACCTATGTGCCTGTCCTGACATATGGATGTGAGTCATGGGCAATGACTACAGCCCAAGAAAAGCATCTACAAACTTCAGAAATGAGATATCTATAAGAAAGATATCAATGGAAGAAGATCGGATATCAAAGCGGTCATGGGAGATAAAAAGTCAAGGACACAGACCCCCAGGAAGTCCCAAAGTACGTTGGGAAGACAACATACGAAAGTCTCTAAGTGATCGAGGGCTGGATTGAAGAGAGGCCAGGAAAAGGACGGTGGATAGAGAAGTATGGCGTTCTCTCTGGAAAACCTCTACACCTCATGGTAGAAGAGGAGCGACTAAGTAAGTAAGTACTTAACTAATACTCAAGTGTGCACACACACAGAGATATGGGTAGATGAGACTATTGTCTGGTCAGGCAAAACATACTGATTAGACATTGTTAGTCAGGGTCAGGGGAGCATACTGACAGAGACCCCACCTCACTTCCATACAGTTCTACCTGGAAACAAGCTATTCCATGACAGTCTGGCTAGTAAGTTTTTATATATATATATATATATATACAGAAACACATTAACAGAAACCAAAGACATACTGAATAGATGGAGAGAGTACTGCAGAACCATGTATGGAGACAGCACAAAGCGCTCAGTTACAATCCTACCAAAGGATGAGAAAGAACCTGAACCAACATTGGAAGAAGTACGCTCTGCAATTAAAAGCCTGAAAAAGGGAAAGTCCCCAGGATGCGATGATATCCCAGCAGAGCTAATACAAGCAGGAGGAGAGGCATGTGCTCAAATCTATCACAAGCTGTGTAAACAGATATGGCACAGTGCAGAGTGGCCAGAAGCATGGAAGAAATCAATTTATATTCCCCTCCCCAAAAAAGGCAACCTGAAGCTGTGCACGAACTACCGAACTATCGCACTGATCAGCCATGCTAGCAAGATACTCTTGCTAATCCTATTAAGAAGGATAGAGAAAAGGTTTGAATCTGAAATTCACGTAGTCCAGGCAGGTTTTAGGAAAGACAGAGGGACCCGGGGCCACATATTCAATTTAAGGAATATCTATGAAAAATGTAGAGAGTTTAATGTAGACCTGTACACATGTTTCATTGATTACACTAAGGCCTTCGACACGGTAAAACATCAAAATCTGTGGAGAATCATGAAGGAAATGGGGTTTCCCTTGCATATAGTCCATCTCATTGAAACATTATACCAAGATTAACAAGCCGCTGTCCGAGTATCTGGGCAAACATCAGATTGGTTTGCAGTACAAAAGGGAGTCCGACAGGGATGTATCCTCTCACCTTATCTGTATAACATATATGCGGAATGTAAAATGAGAAATGTGTGAGAAGATGAGAACATTGAAAGTTTCGACCCATTTACGATTGGGGGGTACGAGATTCAAGAGTTACGATACGCAGATGACACAGTGATACTATCAAGAAGTGCGGAAGGGCTAGAGCAGCTACTTTCAGCCGTTAATGGACATAGTAAAGATCAAAATCTGTTCATAAACAAAACAAAGATAATGACCGCCGATAAAACACAATGTCAGCATAAATTTACAGTGGGTGGTGAGGAAATAGACCAGGTTACACATTTTGAATATCTGGGCTGCAGAATCGACAAAAATGGGGACTGCTCGAAAGAAATCAGAAGAAGAATAGCTATGGCAATGCAGAGACTGAACAGCCTGAAGAAATTATGGCAGGGCACCAACAAAACGATAAAAGTAAAGGTCTTGAGAGCCTGTGTTTTTCCTGTGGCAGCTTATGGCTGTGAAGCATGGACGATTACCAAAACTTCTAGACAAAGAATCGAATCCTTCGAGTCAAAATGTTACAGAAAGATCCTCAGAATACCCTGGACAGAGAAAAGAACAAATGTAGACATTCGGCAAGAGTTGAGCATAGAGGAGAACTGGTTTATTAATTCCATTTTGGCTAGAAAATGCAAATACTTTGGTCACATCAAGAGACACAACGGTCTTGAGAGGACGGTGATGGAAGGTATGGTGCCATGCAAAAGAGGAAGGGGTAGACCAAGAAGACGATGGCACCAAGATATCCAGGAGTGCCTGAGTATGACAGTGGCGGAAGCTGGAGTTTTGGCAAGGGAACGAGTTTCTTTCAGACACACTGTGATGGGAGCGACGTTCTACAAAGGACATGCTACATGAGATATATATATATATATATATATATATATATATATATATATATATATATATACACACACACACACACACTCATAACCTCCCTGTTTTTGTTTGTCTGTTGCAGAACTTGTTATTAGACTGTAGATAATTTATCAGTAAAGAATACACAACTAATAACAGTTGAAACATGGTTTGCTCTCTAATGTAGTTAAAAGCTGTTTGACTTGGTAAAGGCAATAAAATGTGAATTTTTTTGTTCTTGGATTATCTTTCTCATACACTTAGTGATGAGATTTAATCAAAATCTATTTGACTTATTCCCAGGTGTCGATGTCTATCTGACGACACCTGGGAATGTCTTTCGAAAAACAGATCTGACTGGAGAAGCGCAGTCAAATCGGGTGTAGCTGCCGGTGAAGATGACTGTGTTGTGAAAGCCCAGAACAGACACGAGACGCGGAAATCCTGAGCAACGGGAACACCATCCCCTTCTACAAACCTCGTGTGCCCGATATGTAGCAGATGTTTTCGTGCTCGCATTGGCCTGTTCAGCCACATGCGCACCCACACCCAACAGGGAAATCTGTGACAAGGATGATGTCGGCGGTCCTCATCGACAACGATGGACAGCTATTATTTGACTTATGTTGTTAATTTTTCTTTTACTTGAGATTTATTTGTATGTCGAATGAGTTCTTTAAAGTATTCTTATTTTTTCTGGAATACAGTACTGCAATAGTGCCTCTCCACAAAAATTAATTACTTTGGGCTGTTATTTAGAGCAGTGTTTCCCAACCTTTTTACACCCACGAACCGGTAAAAATGAAAAACATTTTTCGCGGACTAGTGAAAATAGGAAAAATTTGAAGAAAGTTAAAAGTTTTTGCTTTTTAACTTGTTTTGTCTCCACTTTGTAGGAATTCAAATTTTACAACACAATAACACACCCGAAAAACTTGCCTTTCAAAATACCACAACACAGTAGTAGCAGATAAATTAACATGTAAGACTTTTCTATTCATTTTTGTGTGACTTAATTTTACGTATCACAATATTTGTAGGCATTACTCCCTAAAAACCGCATGTACACCTTTTTCCGGTGACCGGCGGTTTGGGAAATACTAATCTAGAGCTCTGCTCACAAGAATATGGAAGGCTTGGCTTCCTTTTTACAAGCTTTTATTTAACTTTGACGTGACCATTTGCGTGGACTTCTATTTCTCCTATTTTAACCAACTTCACTATAGCCTAGAGGGCTGAAATTGTGTACACATCCTCTACTAGTGCAATCTGTTAATCTATCAAATGTTTTCCAAAAACAAAACAAAAATATGTCTTAGAATAAATAAAGCCTGTAAAGAACTAGTTTTTTAAAATATTGACTTGTTCACTGTTGTTCTGGTGTTTTTTTTGTGTGTGTGTACAGTGACATTAACAACATTGACATTATCTTCTATAGTTGTTTTCATCACTGTGCATGTTATAATTTTTTTTATTACTTCTATTTTTAGAACCAATGTGATACCAATTTTGCTGCACTCAAGTCTGAATTGGATACACTGAAAAGTAATTTAAATCAACTTCTTGTTTTAAAAACAACTCACTTATTTTCTGCTGCGTTAATTTATCTCTTTAGTATCATTCACTATCACCAGAGTGTTACCTCTGTCTGAAAGGGAAGCATAGAATAATAACTCTAGCCTACTATTCATTTTCTAAAAGGTGACTAAGGTAGGTTGGGCATGGGGATGTCTACCCTATACTATAGAAACTTTGAGCCACAAAACTTCAATAGATATGGCCATTTGATGACTTGGCATGTATTTGTTAAAGACTTAATTGCCAGAAGACGCTAATACGGTTTTAATGTTGATGATCAGATGATATGTCTATTTTCTGCTTATTTGAGTTAAGGATCTTTCAGGCACCAAATTAAGATTTTAAATTTTATTCCAATGTCAAGTCAGTACTTCTGTGTGGAGCAGAAATTTGGACAATGACAAAGGTAATATAGAGAAAACTCCAGTTGCACGTCAATAAATGCCTACACTGAATAATGGGTAGAGGCTGGCCTGACATGGTGAGGAATGAAGACCTATGGAAAGGGAGCCAACAACAACCAGTGGAGAAACAGATCAAATGTATGAAATTAGATTGGATAGAACATACGCTACAAAAAGCACCATCAAATGTGGCCAAACAGGCAGCAATATGGAATCCACAGAAGAGGAAAAGATCAGAAACACCTAGAGAAGAGACTGAAAATGAACATTGGTTGGTACCTGGACATAACTGCAGAGAGGCAAAACATGCAGCTCAAGATTAAACCTGCTGGAGAAGAGTTATCAATGGCATATGCCCTGAAAAGAACGGCGGGCATTGATGTTTGGTGATCTGTCCAGAATCAACAACTGTAACTATTTTCTACATGTATGGGTCAACTATTATTTATATGACTGGGACAAAGAAACAGCTATGTAGATCTGAGTATTCATTTCTAGAATACAATTTCAAATGCCAGTTATTTCCTCTTCCCATAATCTTTGTCTATATAATAATATAACTAGATATTGTATAGAAAAAAACTTTTAAATAGGGTCTCTCTTATTTATTTCTTCTCAATACCTGTAATATCTCATAGTTTTGTGATACATCACATATTTAATATTTATTTATTTTGTTTTGTATTTACCAGCATTATTATATTTTGGAGGCTGAACATTGCAAAGCTTTTACATCATCATCTGGTTGATCAACCCGAGACTGGTTGTAAGGTTGTCTGAGTATGTCTCTCCATTTGACCCTATCCTCTGCTTGCTCACCCCTGAGGCTGGTTGTAAGATTGTCTGAGTATTTCTCTCCATTTGACTCTATCCTCTACATTTCTCTTCATTTCAGCATAAGTTCATACTTTGATGTCCATGCAAGCTTGATATGTAAAGGCGAGTCTTGGTCGCCCCAGTCCTCTTTTTTCCTTTGAATCTTGCCCTCTATTATCTTCTGTAGAAGACTTTCATGTCTCATATATATTGTGACCCAGCCGACTTATGACATTTTTGTATCATATGCAATATTTGCACTTCATATCAAGGGAAATAAATTAATTGTAACGATTTTTACAAAATAGATTATATTATTATATTCTACTTGCAAAGCACTTTTCAGGACTTTATTAGCAAGAGTTTGAGAATGAAGAAGATATTATTATATATGTTGATAGATACAATAATTACAAATTTATTAACACCTGAAGTAAAAGCATAGAAAATACATTTTCCTCATGGTTTCACTCTACTATACATATGATTGCACATAGGGTTAGCAAAGCCATGTAAAACATGTGCTACAACAGCCACCATGCAGTAAAAGAGACCAACTCCGTTGAAACAATGGGTACTTGTGCGTTAATTCACTCACGGATTATAATAGGTCAAATTTAGTAGAATGTAGCCACACGAAGCACCCTACTTTTCAATTCGCTCGTCTTCAATTCACGCGGTAAACCTATGTCCATGTCATTCTCAGATCTAACACCGTATGTGGAAGAAATAAATTGTGGGAAGTTTTTGCAGGAAAGATGAATTATACACACCGTCCGACTGTGTGCTAAAAATCATGTTATGACTTTGTCTCTCACAGTTCGCCAAGATCGTTAGAGATGTCGCACATGTCAGCAGGACATTCCTGTTCGTTCTGGCACAGGGTTAGAGGGCTCACGTCTGTCCTATAGGGAGATTATTCTCTTCATGTACTGAGTTAAGAGATGACTAGCATTGCTTTCTATAAATCAGAGCTAGGAATTGCCAATAATGCTGCCATAAAATGGAACAGTAACCTCCGCGAGGTTTGTGCAAATTCATTAATTGCTAATCCCGCTGTAATTGGTGGTCCAAATACGACGGTTGAGATTGATGAAAGTGTGTTCACACGCAGGAAAAATAACGTCGGTCTTATATTTCTACAGCAGTGGGTATTCGGTGGCATTTGTTGTGAAACACTAATGCCCATTATCGTAGCCAACATTCGTCCTGGTACGACAGTTGTGTCTGATCAATGGTGTACATACAGTGCCATTCAGAATGTGTCTGGTTTAAGTCACGAAACAGTGAATCATTCTGCACATTTTGTCGACCCTATCACAGGAGCAAACACATAACGGATAGAGATGTTGCGGAAAGCTGCCAAAGAGCGCAACAAATGTCAAAACGGAACACACAGACACATGATAGATTCCTACATGTGTGAGTTTCTGTGGCGACATCGGAATAAAGTCTGTCAGTTAGACCCGTTCGACAATATTGTGCAGCTACGAACGAACAACATGTGTATGTCCTGATATGCGCATAGCTTCAGCGATCCTTGGTAATCTGTTCCCCTCATGGCCCCTTTTAGGGCCTACAAAACCCACAAACCAGCATCAAGGTCCTTTTTAGAGCCCACAAAAAACAACAAAACTGCACCCTGATAGCTAGACACTTATAATTATTTTTGTACGGAAACCTGTGTGGTCATTGAATGGCATAAAATTTCGGAATGGGTGAATTAACGCACAAGAACCAAACAATGGACTAAAATAACGGGGTGGGTATGGATGAGAATGTAGGCACACGAACAGTCAGCGAAACTAAGTGATAGCATGTCTCATAACCCGAATATACTTGTGTTAAAATTCACAAAACAGCAAAGTTGTGTCCCTATGATAAGTAAACCCTTTAAAACAATTTGTCTTGATGTTGGATTCACTGGGTCCACCAAGGCACAAAACACAGGAAATAAGTAAAACAAAAACATACAAAACTGTTATTATATGATCTTCCATTAATATTTATTACTTGTTTTCTTTAATCAGTTACATTTATATATATATATATGAGTGATAGTTGATACTTGTTATAAAACTTAAACTTAACTCATTCACTCCCAAATATTTTGGACCTCTTATGTAAAACTGAAACACAGCATCACCTAGTTGCGATCTATTTATCTTCAATAAACATTCACTGAAATAACACATATTATATACCAAACTGTTCACAATTGAGGCTATAATACAATGGAATACACATATTTTACAAACGGAGGTGAAAATTTGTGTTTGAGGGATTATAGTTGCATAATCATGTTATTTTTTAAAATTAGGAACAAAAATGCATTATTCAGCTCTAAACCAATACATGAATAATGTAATGGCTTTCCATTGACGAATATCCACAAGAGAAGATGTTTTGAAAGTTACACCTAATTTGGTGGAGTTGTTTTCATAGTATTTACATTTTACTGAAGGCCAGTGAAGTTGAAAACGTGATCAAAAGTAAAAGCCCCGATCAACAATAACGTGAGTGTTTACAATTTTACGCGCACACAGAAAGAATGTTCCTGCTGTATTCAAAATATATATACACACATTTATATTATACATACTAAAATGATTGTGCAGTATCTTGAACTTTTACTGAATTTGTGAACTGTTTTTACCATTGCTTGAGAAAAAAGAGGGCACTAATATAATCTATCTATTACCGAGCTTGTACTGAAAAAAACTCCATTTGGTGTGGCTGAAGGTTCATGGGATAGCTTCAAAGTTGCTCTCTGAAAAAAAATTATAGTTTCTAAGTTACGAACCTAAACATATTTTCAACGAAACTCAAGCTAACCCTTCCGGAAATGAAAAGTGCAAAACCTGGCCTCCACCAATAACCAAAATAAAACATTCAGGAGAACTAGGAATGAGAAATACGTGATTCACAGTAGCAAAAGCCGATATGTCGACTCCTGTGTTTTCTTTAAAAAAAAAACAGAATCCGATGTATTGGCTCGTGGGAGTGAATGAGTTAACGTCATTATACTGGTTTAGAAGCCATTACAGAGTCTGTATACAACCAGTTTCATTTACATTTCCTTGCTCTGAAAGCTATGCGCATACAATCTATATTTAAATTCATTAATTGTCCCTGCCTCTTCTACTTCCTGTAGAAGTAGCAATGCATTTCAAGCATTCACCACTATCTGGCTAAAAAAATATATTTCCTAATATCTGATCTGGACCTTTCTTTAGTTAATTTGTAGCTATGCCCTCTTGTTCTTGTAGGTGGTTGTATTTTGGAAAAAACTTGTTATAGTCTAATTTACCCTTACTTCTCATTCATTATCTTATAAATATTAAGTCACAATATGGTAAATGTGTTTTCTCTTAGGTCAGAAAGAAGCAGTAGATAAGCAATTGCAAGAAGAGAAAGCAAAGCCAGCTGCAGCTTGCGGCCATGCGTAAGTACTTTGACACATAATAATTAATAAACACAATATACAGTTATGTGTCAGTGTGTATGTGGATTCAGTATGGGCGAGGCTAATATGTTAACCAAATTGTCTTGCATGTTGAAGTAGAAGAACATGGCTTGATCCAATACATCCAGAGATTAATGAGAGAAAATGGAGGTGTATAAGGGCTCAAGATGCTGAGCAGCGCATCCTATAGCTGACTGCTAGTGTCAGGGCCAGTGAACTAGAGCTAACAAGACCATTTTCAACCTCCACGTGGTGATCCTGGATGGCGGACTGGCTAATTAGAAGAAATCAAGCTCGGTACTCAAAAATGCCTGCTGAAGTCGGATGTGTCGGACAGAAATGTGCAAATAAAACAGTCAAGCTGTACACTACAGCAGTCCGTTCTCCGGACAACATCCTGCTTCTTGCAAAGATTTGTTCAGGGCGTGGTAGCGGTTGATTGAGAATGGATGAGAAAAAATTGATGTTGTTTACAAACTTGATGTTCCATTTAGTTCACTGATTATCACTTCACATTGTTTTACATTTGACAGGGAATGCAAAGCTGCAATCAAAGATGTTCTTGCTGTTGTTGCAAAGTCAGTTGGTTCTGATGCATTGATTAAAACTTTGTCTGAAGCCAAATATGATGGAGCTGGTTTAATGGAAGGAATACAAATGTGAGTTGGTTATCTCATTTTTGTTGCAGTAAAAATGGCATTATTGTTACAAGAATAGGGAAGTTCTTTAACTAAATCATGGCCATTGTCCAATTTTTTAAAGTTGAAGATATGCTTAAAACTGTCTCTTCAAACTGTTTTAAATGCACAGCTTGCACCGTATGCTACTTTTTTTACATTTGCTTGCAGACCAACAAACAGAAACTGAACATCACTTTTTATTTATAATGTTTCAGTCAGTTTTATTTTGTTGCCCTAGCTAACAAACTTGAAATCTGCCATTTAAATGAGAACAATTCTTTTTGAATTAAGGAACATGACCAAATGGGCTACACAAAAAACGATGCCTATTACCAGTTGAACAGAAGAGAGCATGTCGTGGTCTGCAGACTTCGCACAGGCCACAATAGACTGAGGTACCACCTATTCAATAAATTGAAGATATGTGGCACTGACGAATGCACATGTGGTACCGGGAAAATGACCGCTGAACATTTGCTGCAAAACTGCCCGACATACGAGGATCAGAGAAAGCAGATGTGGCCATCACTAGTGGCAACACTAGACAAGCTCTATGGCAGTGTCGACAGCCTCAGGATGACCGCTGCTTTTTTTCGAAAAAATAAAGGTTGACGTCTGACAGCGTACGAAGAAGAAGAATCAAGGAAAAATGGGGAAAATTGATGTTAAGTCATACGGGACCCGTCCCTTGACAAGGTAGTTAATCATGTGCTGACACAATCATATCTCCAGTCGTGTAGTTTTTAACCACATGGATGATTGGATTATTCATTCCCCCTGAAGTCACACCCCCCCCCCACCCGCACCCGACACTGTCCCATGCTGGTGCTGTGGGGGTCTGGGCTATTTTGGCATTGACCATCTCTTTCCTGATCAGCGGCACAGAGTTGTTGGTTTCTCTACTTTTGTCTGGCTGCTGAACAGCTCTCTTTGACTCATTTATCCTTTGTTTATGTATAGAATATTACAATATGTGTTTAAAGATAATGGTGGGTCAGATGAAAATACATCAATAACACTGAAATCATATGTAATCATTAAATACATTAGCATAGCACAAAAGAAGAATAAACATTCAAAGGCCAGAAGATGCTAAAGAAAACCCACAACTGGAATACATTGCAACTTTTTAAAGAATTTTTGTTAAAAACCAGAACATATAGAAATATACAGACTGTCAACACTGAAAATATACAAGGAATAAACACGGAAATGCAACAGTTATGGATGATCTATGGTTTGTTTTTTCTCTCCTTCATCAATAGTTTTTGTGTGTGGGCTTTAAACATACACAACTTTGCAGCAGACAAAGTATAGCCCTTTAAGGTTACAAGGAAACAAAATTACCCAGCATACAAGAAATGGAGAAAACAGACAGCAATCATGAGACAGATTGTTAAACAGGCTATGTGTAGATAGCAATAATGACCTTAGACCACTGATTTTTTTAGATATTTTCAAATTAACATCTGTGATCATACAAAGTATTATAGTATATAAGATCTGCAGACCATCATAACTGGTCAGTGCTGATATTGGGTCAACCATCATTTAAGGAGATATTCTGACATTATCTCCACAACTGACATGCCATGGCCCAAAAGATAAAGCAAAAAATAAGCAGACATACAACATGAACCATAAAATCATGACCCAGATCCGTGGTATCATACAAAGGATGGTTGTAGACCAGGTGAAGGGAAGGTACATGTTGCTGCCCCTAAAGATACCAACAGACATGATGGTCACTGTGCTTTGTCAGTCATTAGCTAAAGATCTTAGAAGAAGATAAGATGATTTGAGTTCTTTCATATGACACGGATGACCCAGAGATTAGAGATATTGGCACCTACAGTTTGATATAGTTCTTTTAATATAATAAGGGCAACATAAAACTTCATATGATTAGCAGCAACACAGGTCTCGCAATGTAAAAATATATATTGAAGTTATGGCAGTACTGCATGTCAAACGTTTATAAAAACATATATAGGTGAACGCACCAAGACAAAAACAAAATAAAAGGCATGTAACACTCACAAGGCCTTCATCAGTGACAAAGAACAAACAAAATCACAACAAACAAGACATGATGAAAGATGGAGATGCTATGTGGTTTAAGTTAACAGGAAGTGACCAGGAATATGTGTTATGGTATGCCAGTAATGAAAAAGAATAGACCAAAAAGAAATAATGATAATTGCATGTAGAATGAATATTAAGAAAAAAGTGCACATATACGCATGGTCAATGAGACAATATATAAATAATTGCTCAATGACTGCAACAGGAAAACTAAGTCCGCATAAAAACCACAAGACCTTCATCATAAACAGAAATAAAAACAAATCACACAACAAAAAATATCACATTTTCGTACGCACAAACCAAACACGTGAATACAGACATGCATATAGAAATGGATGTTTAAACACATTAATAAAAAAAAAGATAAAGGGGAGGAAAAGAAATTGAAAGAAAGAAATGTACAGGGAAGCCTATATAAATGTATGGAATATGTTTGAACCATGAGGTTTTAGGCAACCCATAAGAGTGATTAAATAATTCTCAATTTCAAACTAGGGTCAATCATTGAAGGAGCATGTAATGATGTCAGCAACTCCGATATCAATCTTGCCTTTATGTCTGTGACTATTGAAATGATTGACGGCTGGAGAACCAGAGATTAGAAATGCAATTGATGTGTGGGCAAGGTGGGAACTGAGTTCAAGGCCAGTCTCCCCAATGTATTTTTTGTTGCATCCAATAGTGTAGATTAGGTTATATGATTTGCATCTGAACCCCTCTTTTATCTCAAAAACTGATTGGGGGGGGGGGGGGGGGCACAGAAGCTGTCTAGATAACATATGGACAAGTTGCGCAACCACATTTTGTTTTTGCAAGGTGACATGCTGGACCATGTGGGGAGTTTTGAGCCAGTTTCTAATCAATAGGTCATGCAAGTTTATATCATGTCTATATGCTACCAGAGGGGGATCAGAAAATACAATATGGGTGGAAGGTTTGGTGATGACGGAATTAGATCTTGCCGACAAAGAAGGTGTAAGGATGAAAAGTTAGAACCAGTTGTACATGGTCAGAAGAGGTATTGTGGGAAGAAGTGAGGACGTCTGTACGTGCAATATGGATAACATTCTGAAGGTCTGTCGTAAGAATAGCTCCACAATAGATCTGCTTGCAGGAAAAGTCTAGCATCCCGTGGGCCATAAGTAGAAAATCGTTGTCTTCTTGACGAAGGCATAGAAGTGTATCCAGCCTCACAGAAGGAACATCACTATCACAATAATTTTTGGTTTATGTTTGGCTCTTGGCCGGGCTCAGCCTTATCATTTGGAAGTGTCCTCATGTTGACTTACTTGGCTTAATCCTTCTAGTTTTTATTGAACCATTGGACTACAATGAGTGCTTTCCACCAGTTGAAAGAGGGTAATGTGGAACTGGTGGCAGAGCAAGCAGGATATCATGACCTAAGGAACACGGGTTCAAAGCCTTAATACAGTGGCATGTTTTTTTTCTGTTGTGGGTAAAATAAAAACTTGACCTGTGTACTCTTCGGGGACAAGCAGCCTATATTCCTCCACCCTGTAAATCAACAGGGTAACTGTGGAATAAGAAGCATAATGATTGATTGATAGATAGGTAGGTACGAAGGTAGGCATACATGCAGACAGAACAACTACTATTGTTATGGTTCTGTTATCGAACTAGCTTCTCGTGCAACAACTGACAGGATAGATTTCCCAGTCATGGCATACATCAACCGTTAGTTGCCCATCACAGGCGGTGATGGCGACATCATCAGACGGTTTTGTCTTGTTGATGTAACTTGCGCATGAATTATAGTTAGGAAGAAGCTAGCGCGACATCATCAGACGGTTTTGTCTTGTTGATGTAACTTGCGCCTGTATTATAGTTAGGAAGAAGCTAGCGCGACATCATCAGACGGTTTTGTCTTGTTGATGTAACTTGCGCCTGTATTGTAGTTAGGAAGAAGCTAGCGCGACATGATCAGACGGTTTTGTCTTGTTGATGTAACTTGTGCCTGTATTATAGTTAGGAAGAAGCTACGATGTACATCAACCACACTCTCTGGTCCCGAAATACCTTTGGCAAGTGGTAAGACTTCAGTCAAGATGACTGGATGTAATTCAGGATGCAGGCACTCTGGTCTCACTTCATTTGAGACCAGGTGTCGCTTGAAACCTGTGGGGCTCGAACCCATGCCATTTCCATTCATCACTTTGAGAGGCGGGTGCCTTACCACAGCAACCACCTACTATAAATAGATATATTTCAGAACGGTAAGGAAGGGAACTAGTCACCTCACTACACAAAAACAGACCTAGAACAATTAAGTCTAAGAGACTTCATCTTGGTTACCTGTTTCTGCTCTCAGACCACCTTTACTTTTAACTATTGTTGTGTTCCATTCAGCCCTGCACCAGTTGTTCAACAACCTGCAGAAAACAAAAAGGTTGAAGAAGAAAAGCAGCCAGAAGTTAAAAAAGGTAAGTAAATCTACTCTGTTGAATGGTTCACTTGGCTCAAGTTTACACTCACAAAGTAGCTAGTGCCAGACCAGAAGTGTGCATCAAGTCTTTAAAAAATATATTATAGGAACCCAGAGCTTTTGTTCTTTAGTGCCAGAGTGTTTAGAGCATTTGTATCTCGCAATAAGGGTTTACATCAGCAGACTAACTAACCTAATAGTCATGTGGGCAGGAGGCATGTCAACGAACGAGAGAGGGAAGTGATCACACCTTACCTCACAAAATACTGAGACTTCTTACAATAAATTCTCTACAACTTCATCCCAGACAGCTATGGGACTACTTAACCTGTACTCTTTATTGGTGTTACGATCCTTTCAAGAGTACAGAAAAATAATGGGGGGGGGGGGGGGTGTGTTATTAAAACAAATGTACTTTAAAATAGCAACGGAGAACAATCCGCGAGTGACTCAGTCTACTTTTGAGAGATGCATTGATTCACAAGGCAAAACATCAGTGGGCAGGCCACATGCTCAGAGCATGGTGACAGCAGTCTGGGGGATCAAGATGCTTAGCGGCAGCGGTCAACGACCCATAGCCGACTGCTAGCATCAGGGCCAGCAAACCAGAGCTGCCAAGCCTCTTCTACATCACCGAAAGGTGCAAATATCACGGTCAAGCTGTAAATGACACAACGCATTCCGCTCTCTGGACTACATCCTGCTACTTGCAAAGCCATTTGAGCTTGGTAACGGGAGATTGAGAACATCGAAGAAGGCAGCAACAGGCTAGTACCCTCGAGGTGAAAAAAGACACGTAGACCTCAAATGCATTGGTCAGACTCCCTTGCACTATAACATCTACAATAGATTGCAAAGAACACTTATTATCCACTGGACCTCCATAGCCCAGAATAAATATCACTGGAGATGAAGTTGATGCTTACAGTGGGAAAACCCCCACAGGAAAGCAAGTAATTAAAACAATTTCTATTGATTTAAAAACACGTTTACTCTATAAATGTGAGATTAGTGACCCAGCTGAAATCGGATGTGTTTGGCTGAAAGGTGCAGATATCGCAGCCTCTCTGTAAACTACATCACAGTGTCCTTTTCAGGATGAACGCAGAAGATTAGAGATGGCATTGATAAATATAGAAAAGCGCTGGCAACAATGGCATGCTAGAATATTAAACGTACCTTCTACAAAATGTATTTATCAATCAGTCAGGCTAAACCTTTTCAGCTCCCTGTGGAACATAGGTCTCCAACAAGTAATCAAATGTTTGTCTATATGTGCTAATGTTTTTGTGGCTTATTGTTTCTGCAGGATGAGGTAACCGGCCCCATGCCCAACTCTCATTAGTCGCTTGGCAGGCTACACTATTTTTAATCTTTGCTCCCCATTCAGGCCCGGTAGCATGCAAGCTGTTTTTGTCAGTGGATATAAGAAAGTGCTATGCAGGGCCAATTCTGTTATATGAATGTGAATCATGGACAATCAGAAAGCATTTATTGTAAGCTACATATCATATATGTGGGTTTTGCTGAAGCAAAATAAGAATACAAATGATCTAAAAAGAGAATGTGCTGAAGGAAGCCAACGAACACATAATCACCTTTTTTGTAATGAGAAGAGAGTTAAAGCACAATATGACACCGGGCAATAAATTATAGATTACAAAACAAGGGATGAGAAAATGCAGGGCTATTTAACATCATGGCATGGACGGGAATCAGCAACACAATTGATAACACAGAACTTGATACGAGAATATGAATATACATGACCCTCCTTCTCAGATTGTATGACACATGGCAAAGTGTTATCCATTTAAACTTCTGAAGGGAAGTGAGTTTATGTTTGTTTTATGGTGTAAATTCTGTCATATGAAAGAGAATCATGAACAGCCAATAAACAAACTGTTCTCCATAGATGGTGTTTTATTGAAGCATGTTAAGAATATAACAGTCAATCAAAGCTTGTCTTTTGTCCTCACAAATGGTGACAAGAAAAAAGGTTTCATTCATTAACTGTAAGAAACAAAGTGATATTTTAAAAATCTAGTTCTATTATGGGAAAATTGATATGTGTAGAATGGCTTCTATTGCTTATGGTTTTATTATTTATGAGTTTTAGAAATTTTCATTCTCATCCTGACTGCTTATTATGATTTTGTTTCTGTGGTAGAAGGTTGCTGTCTTTTGAATAAGACTTCATTGTCCTCTCGTGAAATTCCTGCAGGTGGTGGTATACATATGACATACAGTTTAAGCATATTTTTTTTCCACATGAAGTTATCTCACCACATCCATGCCAAATTGCTAGTGTAGTATCATCTTTAATATTTCACAAAGGATGTGCAGAAGAAACAGCAAAAAGTCACGGCTCATGTCTAAACAGTTGACAGCACGATCTGTTCACCTCTTAAATCAAAACTTCTCTAAAGGACGTATCTTGCGTCTTATTCCTTTTACTTTCATTTGGATCGTGCGACTGTCCACCAGTTCATATTTTCAGCCATCTTTGTGTACTCCACATCCTCTTCCACCCACCCTTTTTTTTTCCCTTTTCTCTGTTCTTTTCCAGGTGATCTTCAGATAGTACAAATCTGTGTTTCGTATTACATTTGACACGTGTGTGAAAGTGGGAATATGTGGAAACCCAGAGACAGCGAGTTGTAAACAAAGAATGTTTGTTCATGACAACAATCACAAGACAAGAATTTATCTGCACTCAAGTAACATACATAGTGAACAACAGAAAAGAAAGTGAAGTAATTGGCACCACTGAATTTGAACACTGGACCTCTAAATGGCAAAAGCGCTTTGCCAAAAGAGAGACATGAGTTAAGGCGCTAGACCAACAAGACACACAAAAATGGTGTCACTTCTGGGCTAGTCTTTTGTCAGTCAACACTTGCAGCTATGGAATTTAGTCTGTGTTCGATCCAGGCATATTTATAGACAACTACTTCCTGACCTTTCTATCATCAAGCATAGAACATTTTTTGTCTACCAGCGACAAGCATTTACGGCCAGTATGGCCTATACTTGAGGTTAGGAAGTAATTGTGTCTTTAAATATGTCTGTATCAAACTCCGCTATATTCCATAGTCACAAGTGTTGAATGACAGAAGACAAGTCCAGTTGTTACACATTTATTGGTGTGTTTCGCTGGTCTAGTACCTTAATTCAACTGCCACAAGGCGCTTTTGTCATCTGGAAGTTCTGTGTTAGAATTCCGGGCTTTTCATTGCTTCACTATCCTTTTTGTTGTTTGTTATATATGTTACCCAAGTGCAGATAAA
The DNA here is from genome assembly GCA_036924085.1 of Ariolimax columbianus. NCBI lineage: Eukaryota > Metazoa > Mollusca > Gastropoda > Stylommatophora > Arionidae > Ariolimax > Ariolimax columbianus. The sequence goes on from JAVGWX010000003.1 coordinate 96,408,202, forward strand.
TACTTATCTTGTGATCGTTGTCACGAGCAAACATTATTTGGCAAAAACCCTGTAGTCTGGATGTAATACTCTTAAATTACATACTGTATTCCCAAGCTACATAGCAGGTCTGATTTTACATTAGTGTTAAGTCTTCTTCCACTGACCTCGTCCATTCCCACTGCACTGTACCCTGCAATATATGTCATAAAAGATAGACTAAGGAAGGTTGTGTGTCGGCTGGCAGCCTCATCATGTGAAATCAAGTTCTACAGAAACCATCATTACAAGAGCACAAATGCGTTGGCACACGTTTTCTGTCAGGAGGCCTAAAATAGTAGTGTTTCCGTGCACTATGGCAACATCTCTCTTTTCTCTCAGTTATTATTTCCTTTCTTTTTTATGTGTTCTGCCACTTCAGGCACATTCTCCTCGGGCGTAATGTAAAAAAAAAATCTTTTTATTATCATGAGGATGAAATTGTTTATATTTCAAATGTAGTCTCAAGCATTTATGCATTCTGTAAAAATATTTGCCACTTCAAATTGCATAAGATTTGGATATAATTTTATGTCAGTCTTTGTTGCATCTTAAGAAGTTCTCTATCTGGTTTCTAATTTTTACTGATTGATAACATTAATTTGTTTTGCAACATGCTTTTGTATGGCTAGGATTATTTAAAATTGTTCTTTTCTGATTTACCACAAAATGACAGGAAACCAAGTTGAAAACAACACTTCTGAAATGAATAGTGAAAAGATACAGACAATGAATGTAGATGAAAGCATAGGCAATACCTCATATGGTCTGGCAAGCGATAAGCCATTTGCAAATCTAGTTTTTCTATCAGATTTAAACCAAAATACAGATGCATTGATAAAGAACAATGAAAAACAAGCAGACGATTTCATGTACAAAGCAGCAAATATCAGTGCCTACATAGCAACAGAACCAACACTGTTGTCCACTGCAGACTTGAAAGTTGATGAAGTTAAGATGGATGACAAGCCAAGGAATATTTATAATGTTGATGAACAACAGAATGAGGAGAAACTGAATGCAGATCAACACGTGAGGAAAAGGAAGGCAGGTAATTATCGTCCAGTGAGGAAAGGAAAGTGAATAATAATCAGCTAGAAGAAAATGAAAATTAGGACTGGTTTTTTTATGGTGAGCCTTTTTGTCTTTATTTTTCATGAAGGTGTTTTAGCTTTCTGGTCTAATAAATTATATACATGCGGTTATAACTATATAGTGTTTGTCATTATTGCATGCACGTTTATTGCACTGATTCATTCATTTGTGTTATGAATTATTGACTTGTTTATTCTTTGGTGAATTAAGAGGGAAATCGCACCACAAATTATTTTTACATATAATAACAGCACAACCACTTTATTGTTACTCTCTTCATATTTCAATGAAACCTAAGCAAGTTAATTTGTTATTAGTCCATCAGTGAAAGGTAAAGGTAGTTAGTCTCATAGCAGGCACACAGTCAGGGTAAGGATTTAGCGACTTCATTGTACAAGTTTTAAACTTGTACCCATTTACAGCTTGGTAGACTACAGCTGTATATCAGTAATCATTTTACAAGCATCTGGTGTCTCATTCTATTGTGGCCAATGAGGAGATGTATTATGATAACGAGATCTTTTCTAGACAGTTGATAGTCTCCATCATCTGTGTGGTGTTTCAAGTGTTCTTCCTGCCACTTTACATTGTATAGGTTTTTCATGACCAGATTTTCTTCCTGTATGAGTTTCACTCCCTCTTTGGCTAGACTATTGACCTCCTTGTGTCCTTTGATATTACAGTGTGACGGTATCCACTGTATCAGTGCTTTCTCAGTGCCCTTAATGTGTTCATTTCATTGTTCTTGTGGAATTTGAGTGCCATTATGGCGGTCACTGATTTTATAACAGGTAGCTTCTCTTGTTGTTATAATTGACTTGATTTTCTGTACTTCTGTTAATTAACCTAGCCTTTCTTCTGCGTTCGTTCTCAATCTCCCGCTACCAAGCCCTGAACAGGCTTTGCAAGTAGCAAGATGTAGTCCGGAGAACGGAATATGTTGTGCCGATAGTTTACAGTATTTGCACCTTTCGATTCGACACATGCGTCCTTGGCAGGGTTTGAATCTCTAATTGTGTGTCATGTTTCATTGCAACCCCAATATCACCTGCGAATTAAACCTCTAGCCTACAGACTGTACAATCACTTCTATCGACCTTTATTGATCCACCCTATTATATTGATCCTAGCCTGACAGGCCTCTGTGATGGGGAACACTAATATTGTTATATTAACTGTCAGCCAAAGTGACACAACATTGTCTTTATGAGGCAGCTTGCGTTACACTGTGCTGTGCTTCCAGGGACACAGTGCATCCACCCTCAGCATGTATTTGATTGGGGTTGTTTCCTTAGTCTTTGGCTGTCCCCAGTCTACCTGCAAGGTGGCAATCGCTTATTGTCAGAGTTGTCTCTTACTGGAAAAATGAACCGTTCCCTTACAAGAGAGCACAGCATAGTTTGGCCATGCAGTTAAGAATTACCAAGGGATGGTGGCTACTATAGGTAGTTTGTGGGAGCCATAAACTGAACTTGATTGTTTTAATTTGAACTTACAGTTTAAGCCACTGCTACATGTATAATAGCATGACCACTCCTCCATAGGTGCGAGGGCAAGTCAGTAAATAGGTCACAAATGGTCTTTTTTTTAAAAATAAGCTAAATGAAATACGAACTTGAAAACCATTTATTGTTGCGCTTGCATAATCTCTTATTTCTCAACATAATTTCCGCCAATATTGATACACTTATCTCATGACTTTATCAGTGTAACAATACCTGCAGCAACTGAGTCTTTGATCTTCTGTCTCTGCTACATTTTCACCACGTACAACCTCTTTATCATTTGTGAAACATCTCCCACCAAGGTGGAATTATGCTGTAGACTAAACCATGAGAACATCCTATTACAGTTGTTGCGCTATCTATCTTTCGTCACTCGTCTGTCAAATTATCTCCCCCATTTGCTGCACAGATGCTTCTGCTGCAATCTGAACAGGGTGACCGGGTTGGGCTTCATTGGTAAATTTAGAGCGTTCTTGAGCAAATTTGTTGACCCAGTTATGCACAGCTTTGTGCGACAAACACAGCTTTACACGATAAACACTTCTCGTCTTAAACAGACGGTAATTTTCTTATGAATATTCTTTGCAGAAAGCCCTTTTTTTCAATTTCGTCCATTTTTCCTGCAATTTTGTGATTGTTTTCCTGTATTTAGAGAAAGAGAGAGAAATATGTTATAGAAAGGGTTACAGAGCATAGACGACCTGTGTGGGTATTTATATGCCGTTATTGAAGAGTAACGAATAGGATATTTGTATTTTACTATTGTGTGTTGTAATCTTTGAGCCTGTTGTAGTGAGTAAGCGTTTTGTAGCTACTGAGCGCGTTGTAACAGGTGGCCTAGGATGGTTGTACATTGGTCTGGAAACAATGTAAAATCACTACTGCAAGAACATATAAATACTTTGGTACAGGCTTCCGGGAAATAGGCCAACTGCAGTGATGACCATGTGCTCCGTGAATAAAGAATAGTGTTTGGTTTGAACCTAACCTTATACCTTCTTATACCGTTTCAAATAATTCAAGTGCCAAATCTAACCATATTAAAAAGTAGGGCCATTTGAATATTTGCAACAGTAATTTGTTTCCCAATTCAACTGAAAAACGGAAGTGACCCTTGTATTGTTTAGAGTGGTGTATGATTAATTGTTCATAGTTTTAATCACAATCTGCATCACTTTTATTTAATTGGTACGGCTGTTTTTTTTCTACAGAAAAAGTTACTGTTGCAAACTATAACTTATTTAACTGCTCCTCTTCTACCCTGGAACCCAACGCTCCTAGGTCGACTCTTATGACACGCTCTGCAGAACCAATCAAATAAATCATTCTCAGCTCTATATGGAGCATAGGTCACTTACAAATACACGACAAGTCAGCAGATGTTGGCCTGCCCATATACATTTCAGTTTTAGTGGTTTTAAGTTTATTCAAGATAAGGTAGTCATGCCACATGCCTGATCCTTCTTAGCAGCCTCTTAATAGTAATTATAGTTGCCCATCGCAAGTGAAGTTGGCGACAGAGTCAGACATGTATATTCAGATGTGACTGCATATGACTGTACAGTCTGATCTGCCGCACATGAGCTTTTTGAATTGGGCTGACTTGCATTATGTCCTTTCATGCAGCTTGCTTTTCCTGTGCTCCAGAAATGGTTCTCTTCTAATCGTTGCTATACCATGTGGGAATGCAGTCGCCAGGCTGAGTGGTTCGGCACATCAGCCCCCACTTTGAGGCGATATAAATGAGGAAACATTTTAAAGAAACTTTCAGATAGCTTTATATTGTTTCTTCTGTCTTCCCAATGAGCGCTTGCTTGTCCTGAGTTCACTGCACAACATCTGCTTAGGGAGGTGCTCATCAGGCATTCATAACCTGCTCAGTCCATCTGATCTGAGCTCTCTGCAGCAGTGTATAGAAACTAGATAGTATTTCTCCTGCCGAGAACTTCAGAGTTAGACATTGTATTCTGCCAACCGATGCTGAGCAACCTGTGGGGACAGCTCACATGGAAAAGATTTAATTGTCCTGACAGACTGTCATGCTATGTGGGCATATAGAAGGGTGGCTAACACGATACACCTTGATCTTAGTGGTAACACTGATTCCTTGTCAGTCCCATACATTTGCTTGTAGTCTACAAAAGCAGCACTCGCATTGACAATCCTCTTGTGGTCCTTGGTCTAAATTCACTTCTCTGGTGAGGGTATTGGGGATTCCGTGGTGAAGTGGTTAAGCTGTCGGCCTCGTGATCAGGTGATGTGGGTTCAACTCTGAACTCCGTCGTCTTTTTCACAGGGGCTTGATGCGGAGTCTCCTGCATCTCGTAGTCATCTTATCCTTGACTTGCCATTGGGGTAGGGCGGCACGAGATGATGGAGGGAAGATAAAAAGTAGCGCAGTTCATCCTTACTAAAAATAACGCTAGCAAAATAAATTATGCCATCATCGTCTACGATGGACGGCGGCCTTTGCCTTTGGTGAGGGTACTAAAAAGGTAGATAAAGCTATCAGCTGCCTGTAGATGCTTCTTACAACATTCAGGGCAGGTTACGGTGTTACTATTCTCTGCTCCCTTTTGGGCTATGGTAAAATGGGCGGCCCAGTAGGTTACAGGGTAAATATTTGCTCTTCTTTTAGGCTATAGTAACTTGTGGACGAGCAAACTATAACTACAATTTATATTCTCTTTGTTGTAATGATACATTGTGTAATCTCTTCTTCATCTTCTTATGTCCTACTGCTCTTGCCATGAGGCGTCGCAGAGAGGTGGGATAGGTAGATTTCTTGTTATCGCCAGGTGGCGGCTTGTGCTGTTGTTAGGTGTAGTTTCCTGAGTGTGTCAGAGGGAAAAAAACATGAGAAAAAAAAAACTAGTAAAAGTTGATTAAGGTTGAGCTTAATCAAAATTTTAAAATGGGTATGGTCAGATACCGCACCGAGACGAGAACACAAACAAAACCTACGTTACGACCAATAGGCCTTCATCAGGGACAACAACACTGAACTAACAAATCAACATATAAGAAAAAAAGGGTCAACTCATCTGTTTCAGGTAGGAGACGCTTTCTGTCTAAGCGACCGGTTATGCCAAGTACTCGATAGAAACTGAAATAGGAGCGGTCAAACAAACAGTGACGGAATATGCCTGATAAGCCAAGCGTGGCCAAATAGTGGTCCAGATAGGAGAACAATGAGAAGGCAATATAAGCCGGGAGGGCGTGATATTGATATAAGAGAGGGGGGAAGAGAATTGATGGAAGAATGGGGAGGGGGGGGAGGAAGACAAATAGATGGGAACCAGTGTGAGGGTTTAAGAAAAAGTATGGAAGATATTAATACCATGTGGATGGAGACAGCCCATACTCGAGATAAGTCTGTTCTCAAGGGCGAATCGATGACGATCGTCAGAGAAGCACGAAACTAGACCAGTGACACTGACGTCAGCCATACCCCGGTGCTCGGGACCATTGAAGTGGCTGGCAATTGGGGAACCAGTGCGGTTGCGGATGTCGTTGAGGTGTTGGCGGAAACGCTCCCGTAGTTCCATACCAGTTTCCCCAATGTAAGTCATACCACACTGGCGGCAGATGATGGAATAGATGAGGTTACGAGATTTGCATGTGAACCCCTCTTTGAGTGTGTCAGAGGCACGCTCGGTCCATCGACATCAAGGCTCTCGTTGCAGGCTGGTCATACTGCATAATAAATGACCAAACCACTTAATTTTGTGGACTTCAATGTTGGAAGTAACTGGGTTTTTCCCCACTGTCTGTCTCAGCTTAGTGTTGCGGATTCGGTAACAGATTGTCTCTCCAGCTGCACTTCTCACACAGCACAGCTCCGAGTCTTACTCTTATATGCTTCTAGAAAAGATCAAGATTGACATTGGTAAGGTAATATAGGAATAAACAGTGCATTTATCAGCCTTTTAGTTGAAAGAAGCACTCTAGGATATTACAAAATTGGTGCATTTTAATAATAGACACTGTTCACCTTTTGTATGCTGTGTCATTTTACAGTCCACTCTGAAGTCATCAGTAATTATACTACCCAAGTATTCGACTCCCTTATTAGCTTGATACTTATGACACTGCTGTTAAAAACTTCTCTACGTGTGCCCACATGAAATCAACATAGTCTCTGTCTTGTCTGTATTATCTTCATGTCATATTCGTTATAAGTGAAATTGAGATAGGTTAGGTGGTGTTGTAGATCTTCTCCATTTTGGTAAAAGATGGCCTGATCATCAGAAAATAGCAGTTAGGAACTCCTTATGGGGGGTCAGTCAACTGTTTGGCTTGGCTTCGTTCGTTCTCAATCTCCTGCTACCAAACCCTGAAAGGGTTTAAGTAGCAGAATGTAGTCCAGACAACGGAATGCGTTGTGTCGTAGTTTACAGCGTGACTGCGATATTTGCACCTTTCGGTCCAACACATCCGACTTCAGCAAGCATTTTTTGAGTACCGGATTAGCATTCCCTCTTTGATCCCTTCTCCTTAGCCAGTCTGCCCTGTTGCAGCCTGTTATCCAGGATCACCGCGTGGAGGTGTAGAAGGGTCTTGGCAGCTCTGGTTCGCTGGCCCTGACGCTAGCAGTCAGCTATGAGTCGCTGACCACTGCAGCTCATGCGCTGCTCAGCATTTTGATCCCAGTTAACTGTTTAATTTTATCCATATAAATTATGAATAACAGTGGAGAAAGAACACATTCCTGTCGTACACCAATCAGCACTGGAAGCCAATTTGTCATATCGCATTTGTTTGTGCTGCACCTTTGTTGTTTACATAGAAGACACAAATGTCACCCAGTAATTGACCCTCTACACCATATTCCGCCATAGTTCCCACAGTTTGCATCTGTTTTGCTGCTGAAGACGGATGTGTCGGACCGAAAGGTGATAATATTGCAGTCAAGCTGTAAACTAGCGACACAACGCATTCTGGACTACATCCTGCTACTTGCAAAGCGCTGTTCAGAACTTGTTAGTAGGAGATTGAGAATGAAGGCAGAAGAAGAAGAAAAAGCATCTGTTTACCCAGTCAGATGCCTTTACCTGATCAATGAAAGCCACGTAGAGTTTCTTATTATATTCTATGTTTTTTTTCCTACGTAACTGTCAGGGCGTTAATATAGCATACGTACATCCAAAGGACTGCCTTGTTTATTTCTGTGTGTTGTGTATTATCATCACAGTATATTTTTATGTATTATCACAGTATACGGTTTGGGGCAAGGAGCCTGTTTCCACATCAATAAATAAAAACTAGTGGATGTGATAAACACCGGTTAAGATACACCAGCTGTTCCTTGCTGCAAACTTCTATTCATTCAGATCTATATTTAAGTCAAATGCAGTAGATGTGGTTTGAACCAGGTATTGATTTATGTATTAACTCTCACCAATTGTGTAATATATTGCCCCTTTTATTGCATCTTAGTTGTCATGAAAGCAATATTGCTATAAGTTAGAATATTGTTCAACTATTGTCCCGTGTTACTGGGGCCTGAAAAGGGGGAGGGGGGGGGGGAAGAAAAGTGACACTGTAACCTGCCAGGCATGTCATTAGAGGCAACTAAGGAGGGTTGGGCATGGGGGCTGACTACCTTATCCTGTAGAAACTTTAAGCTGCAAAATACTTCAACAGGTTAACATTTGATGATGTTGCGTTCATTTATTGGAGACATATGCTCAACAGGAACTAAAATTGTATTGATTGATTGTCCCATGTATTAAAAATTTATATTTATATCTTTCTCTTTGTGGCTGCTATCTCTTTGCAAACATTCTACGTTTGTAATCTGCTTTGAACATTTTCAGGCATCTGTTTGAATATGAATATATATATATATATATAAGAAGAAAGCACTATTTCATCATTAATATCTTCTCATTTGTGTCGGTAGATATAACTGTCTCTTTGTCTCCACGTATAAACTGAGGTATGTTTGTGTCTTAGTAGTAGTTAACCTAAGGTTATCTGTATCTCAATAGAACTTGTCTAGGAATAGTACTGGGGGCAGTGATGTATCATTTTCACAATTGTATGATCATACAGGGGAATCTTCTTTTATACATGGCTATAAAATATTCTGGAATTTGTTTATGTGTAATACAAGGATAAGTCAGTAAGTCACAAACTGATCTGAGATGATTGAAAAATGTAGTTTCTAAAGGGGGCAGGGATATTCAGCTTTGTGATAACTGTAGATGCTAGGTGCCGCATGTACATGTGCAGGTCAGATACAAAATGGTGTCTGTGCGCACAGTGTACAATATAAAAACCGCTGCAGTTGTGTATTGGGGGGGGGGGGGGTGTATAAATGACATAAGGAAAGGCTTCATGTTTATGGTGAGAGTGTGGCTGATTAGCACATTGGTGGGATCAAGACGCTGAACAGTACATGAACTGCAGCAGTCAGTGACTCATAGTTGACTGAGTTGGGGCCTGCGAACCAAAGCCACCAAGACTCTTCTACACCTCGAAGCGGTGATCCTGAACAACAGAGCAGGCTGACTACAGAGAAGGGATCGAATAGGGAAGGCTAACCCTATACTCAAAAAATGCCTGCTGCTGAAGACGGGTGTCTCAGACTGAAAGGTGCAAATATAGTCAAACTAAACTAGTGACAGCTCATTCTGTTCTCAGAACAACATCCTGCTACTTACAAAGCCCTGTTCAGTGCTTGGTAGCGGCAGATTGAGAACGAAGAAGAAGAAGCGCATTAGTAGAGCATTTGCTTTTCATGACAAATGTCCTGGGTTTAACTTCTGCTACCAACAGCTCCATTAGACTCAGCTGTAAAGAAGTACCTGGCTGATGGCTGCTAGGGAAGGAAAAAGGTAGTGAGAAAGAGAACTGCCACCTCACAAAGCTGTGACTTAGTACAATGCAGGCTCTAACACTTCATCCCTGATGGCAGTGACTGCTATAGGACTACCTTTATCTTTATGGTGAGAGGTATTTGTCACGTAAAGCACGCATATCTGGGTTGACAAATTATATCACGCTGTTCAAAAATTGCTGATGAAGCCAGGCCTGATCGTCCTGTTCAGTTTACAACTGAAGCATCTGAATGTTAAGTCGGAAGATGATTTGAGCTGACAGATGAGTAACGATAGACAGTGTATCAACTGCAATAGGGTGTTCACGTAGTTTAGACTACAGTATAATGCATGATCGATTGACTTTCTGAAAAGTGTGCTCTCTGTGAATACCTGGACAATTGACTGATGAACCAAATGGGCCTGTTCTTGCAGCATGTCTGTCGATATATGCAGATGAAGAATGAGACATGTTGAACAAGATTGATATTGGGGATGAATCACGGGTGCATCACTACAAACCCGAGTCAAAACGTGCTTCACTGCAATGGAAACTTCCTTCTTCACCTTATGTCAATAAATTCATGGTTACGTCATCCGCAGAGAAGGCTATGCTTACAGTGTTTTGGGATTCTAAAGGACTGCTTTTAACCAATTTTCTGAAGAAATGTGACATTTTGAATGCTGTGTTGTATTGTGAGTTCTGTTGATGCTTCGGGGTGCAATTAGAAAACGTCTAGCCCTGCTGACTAGATAAGTACTGCTCCATCATGGCAATGCCAGACTACATATGGCTCGATTAGCCCAGGAGAAAATTGGCTAGCTAGAGTGGCAACTTCTTGAACATCCACCTTTAAGGCCCAAACGATTTTCACCTGTTTAGTGCGATAAAAACTCACCTTGACGGGAGATGTTTCGCAATTGATGAAGAGGTTGAGCATGTTGCAAATGTGGCTGAGACAGCAGACCAAAGACTTATACTGAAGGTTTTAGTGCACTGATAAAGCGATGGGATAAGTGTCAGTGATGGTGGAAATTATGTTGAGAAATAAGGGACAATGTAAATGCAACAATAAATAGTTTTCAAGTTTGTATTTCATTTAGGTTTTTTTAAAAATATCATTTATGATCTATTTGCGACTTGCCCTTGTATAACAGGAGGTGATGTGTGGTATGTTACAGTTGCTTTTCAACTTTGTACTTTCGTGCTGCTGGTATGAAGTTTCAGAAATGTTATGTACCATGTACTAAAGGAAAGTTTCTAAATTTCATATTGGACTTTTTTTTAAAAGCAATTTAACACCAATTTTGTAGTATAATGTACGCTTAAACTACAACAGGAAATACAGTATTTCCAAATAATCACATCATCTTCATATCCATATAACAATCTTGACATGTGAATCATTTGAACTAAAACATTAGAGAATCTAATAATAACTGCAGGACGCTTCTACTCAGCTTTCCATTTTGTCATGCAAGTGACTAACCACTTTCTTATTGGATGTGAGACAGGCTTATGTTAACTGTGGGCCAGGAGTTTTTCTGGGAAAGATATATGGCTTAAATTTCATACTAAATATATAAGGTAAAGTATCATGTTTAACACGCAGTGTGGCATATTGAGTGATGTGATGTTAGGCCCATATTTTTCTTTGACCAACAGCACACTACGAATGATGTGGTCAGCATCACGCCTGCACTTTTCCTTCCCAAAATTGCTCCAGCACCAAACTGTTTAGGCTTGGTCCAACCCGGAGCCATTTGCGATATAAAAATATCCCGCATCAATTGAGGCTTGGCTTGGCTTCGTTCATTCTCAATCTCCCTCTACCAAACCCTGAAAGGGCTTAAGTAGCAGAATGTAGTCCAGAGATTGATATGCGTTGTTTACAGTTTGACTGCGATATTTGCACCTTTCAATCCAACACATGCGACTTCAGCAAGCATTTTTTGAGTACCGGGTTAGCATTCCCTCTTCGATCCCTTCTCCTTAGCCAGTCTGCCCTGCTGTATAGCCTGTTATCCAAGATCACTGTGTGGAGGTGTAGAAGGGTCTTGGCAGCTTTGGCTCGCTGGCCCTGACGCTAGCAGTCAGCTATGGGTCGCTGACCACTGCAGCTCATGCGCAGCTCCGCATCTTGATCCTAATTGAGGATTGATCCTAGATCGCTCAGCGGGGTGGCCAGTTTACTGATATAGACATGAAACATAACTCGTTATCCCCTTAGGACTGTAATATAATTCATCTTTAAATATAATTGTAACATAATTCATTATCTTATAGAATTATAATATAATTCATTACCATATGTGATTGTAATATAATTCCTTGTCATATAGAATCATAATATAATTCATTGTCATATAGAATCATAATATAATTCATTGTCATATAATTCATTGCCATATAGGTGTTTGTAATAGAATTCATTAAAATATAATTTATCATGTCCATGTTGATTGAAAAAGACAAAAGGTTAAACAAATACAGCTGTACGTTAATGGACTAGTATCAACAATTAGGTCCTTTATTTTAACCTGTTATTCCGAACAATATATGAGTGGTTCTTGTTGGTAAAAGATATAAGAATAGGACCACTATCTCACTGAGAACGTGTCATAAGAGACAACTAACAGTGAGGTCTAAGCCCTCTAGGCTCTCCAACTCATGGCTCTGCCCACACTGCTATGTCAATAGTCTAAAGAATGGGGAGAGGGTATCAGGGTTTGAAAGAAAGTACCAGAAACATTACCCCATATACAGTAGTACAAAAGCGAATAACGTATTTCCCCAGGAAATAGAAGATGATTCAATATTTCAAATAATTTGATAACTTTTTTCCAAGCATCATACCATCAGAATATTCTCAGAGGGAAGAAGGTTTTACATAACACTGACATAGTACTGCTTGTGAAATTTCTCTGTTACCTTATTTGCTGTCATTGCAATGTGATTGTCGTTTACGATTACAACAAAATTGTAGTTTATGGGCTTACTTTTTATTTTCATTTTTGTTTCTTAATACTTTTATGGCTTTAAAAAAAAAAAAAAGCGGTTGCATTTTAAATTTTATTTATTTTAAATGACCTTCACTAAGTGTTAGGTGCAGTGTTTCTCAAAAGTTTGAATGTTCACTGACCACATAATGAAGGCTCACAACACACAGACCAGCAGTAAAAAGTACATTTTTCTAAAATAAACCCTTCCAAGTTCTGAAATTAGTAATGATAAACTCTTGTGCAGTAACACTAGAATGTTGTCATGAAGTCATTGATGGTAATTATCTAGGAAAAAGCAAACTCATGACTTCAAAATATCTGCTACCTTGCAGGTAGGTCAGTGACAACCAAAGACTAGACTAGGGTGTGTTAATCCAAATGAAAAGACTAGCTGAAAGTGAATGCACTGATCTGAAAGATGCAAAAAATCGCAGTAAAACTGCTAAAATAGTTCACATTGTTTCTTGAGACAAATCATAATTATAAATGAATGAAGAAGCATTTACTTTACAGTGACATTGGCACATTTTCAACATTGATATAGTTTGATTTGCAAAGATGTTTTTTACTAATATTTTTCTGTTTATTTCCCGTTAGATGCCTGAGGTGTATGTGTTTCCTTTCTGGAGCTGATACAGTGTAAGTATCATTTACTTTTAGAGTTGTTTGTAAACACATTTTTTAATCTGCGGAAGTGTACTGTTGATAGATTAACAGGTCACACTAGTAGAGACTTTAAACACAATTTTAGCTCTCTACTTTATGTGGAAGTTAAAATAAGAGAAATAAAAGTCCACATTAATGGACAATGATTATGTCAATGTAGATTAAAAGCTTGATAACTGGGAGTGTAGCTCAGTGGGAGAGCGTTCACTTTGCATGTGAAAGGCACAGGGTTTTATCCCCGATTTGTCTCCAGATTTGTAGGGGATGACATGGGCTAGTGGCTAAGTGACATGGCTCACAATCCAAAGGTGCTGGGCTTGCTTCCCATCACAGCACCTGCCGCTATCCTGGGTAAGCAACCCCTTAGAAAATGCAGGAAGAAGCAGACCCTTACATAAAATGCATGTCGAAGTCTAATACATTGGGCCATCAGGCGCAAAATAAAAACATAGTGCAACGCACGCCACCTTGGGGAATAGAGAAATAAGGCGAATGCAATAAAAAAGATTACGATACCAAGATGGTGGATGTGTTTACCTTCGGTCTTTCGACTTGAATTAAAAACGTATACAATTATAGTTTTTTGTGACGGTAGTTATCACTTACCCACGAAAGCGTTATAAACATCATCATTCATCTTATAGTGTCATAAAATAATCAATAACCGGTCACATGGCCTGTAAATTGACCATTTTGATATGAAAGCTGAACAGGCCTAAAAAACTGTTATCGTTCGTAAAAACTGTTCACCCACTTCCTTGTGTGATACCTGTTCACAGGAAAGGCTTCGGGAGTAAACCCTAAGACAAAATACGGAGCTGGTGTCCCTAAGGCAGTCTAGTGGTGGTTCCATTGCTAATTATGGCAACTCCTGCGATGTAGTTGATTCCAGACTGTATCGGTTAATGCTGGTCCCCTGGATCAATTAGTTACGTGGAGATGGGGGACCTGCTGTACGGGCAACTGCTTGTTCTCCATAGAAGAATGCCAAAGCTTATGATCTGGAGAGGCCTTCCAGTTTCACCCTGCGGTGTCGACACTAGTGCATCAACAGTAAAACTGGGATGTTGGAATGTCCGTACCATGCTGACTGGACTATCTGATAATCTGCGTGATATAACCGATGCCAGAAAGACACGCGTAATCAATGACGAACTGAAAAGACTAGATGTGGACATTGTAGCACTCCAAGAAACTCAGTTAACAGGCTCGGGGACAATGAGTGAGAAAGACTACTTATTTTACTGGCAAGGAAAAGACCTTAACGAAAAGAGAGAGCATGGTATAGGCTTTGCAGTTAAAAAGTCTATTACATATGGTTGAACCAGGTGAGAATGGTTCAGAATGACTGCTTACGCTTCGTCTCGATACCACAGTAGGTCCCGTCACCCATGTCAGTGTATATGCACCTACTTTGTGCTCCACACCTGAAGTCAAAGATGAGTTCTATGATGATTTATCAGCGATCATTAAAAGTATCGATAGTCAAGAACAGCTTGTTCTACTAGGTGATTTCAATGCTAGAGTGGGCACTGATCACGGCTCGTGGCCTTCATGTCTTGGCAAGTTTGGAGTTGGACAAATTAATGAAAATGACCCGCTGCTCCTTGAGCTCTGCGTCTACCATGAACTTTGTGTGACCAGCTCTTATTTTCAGACTAAACCCCAACATAAGGAATTGTGGATGCACCCACAATCAAAGCATTGACATCAACTGGATCTAATTCTTGTCAGAAGATCTCTCCTTAAGTATGTGCTCCTGACACGCACTTACCATAGTGCAGGCTATGGCACTGATCATTCTTTGGTTTGCTGTAAAATAAAATTGCAGTCGAAGAAGTTCCATCACACCAGAAGCAAAGGCAAGCCACTCATCGACGCAAGTAGAATGTCGGACCCTGCGCTGATCAAGAGATTTCACAATGCTTTTCAGGAAACTATCAATATTCAACATTATGACACTGCTGTTACGGTGACCTGGCAGCATCTTCTAAATGCCATACACAACACTGCACTTGCTACATTTGGAAGAAGAACTGTTAAATCAGATGACTTGTTTGAAGTGAAAGTCGGTGATATGACACCCGTCATTGAGGCAAAGCTCACTGCTCTGAATAAATATAAGCAGCGTCTAAATGCAGGTACTCTGTACAACTATCCCAGTATGGATGAGCTCGACATCGGGCCATCTATAGAAGATCTGAATAAAGCTATTGATAGCTTGGCCCTGGGAAAAGCACCAGGCATCGACGGGATCCTACCTGCTTTGATCAAACGCTGTAAAGATACACTTATGCAACCGCTGTATATGATGTTATGTCAGTGCTGGAAAGAGGTCACAATACCTCAAGATTATGAGATATGCACAGATTGTAACATTATACAAAAACATTGTGGATTCAGTTCTGGAAGATCAATGATCGACATGATTTTCTCTCTTCGACAACTTAGGAAAAGTCAAATGAGCAGAACAAGCCTTTTTATGTTGCCTTTATTGACCTGACAAAGGCATTTGATTTGGTTAGTAGAGACGTCCTCTTCAAAATCCTCTCTAAAATAGGCTGCCCGAACAAACTGCTGTGACTAATAATATCGTTCCATGAGAGCATGGCAAGCACAGTCCAATTTGATGGTAGCATATCACAACCATTTGGAGTTCTAAGTGGTGTTAAGCAGGGCTGTGTTCTGGCCCCGGCTTTGTTCAGAATCTTCTTTGCTCTGTTACTGAAACATGCATTTGGTAACGCAAATGAAGGAATCTGCCTTCACACTAGGTCGGATGGTAGGTTGTTTAACCTTGCAAGGCTCAAGGCCAAAACAAAGATAAGGAAGATCACCACCAGGGACCTGCTTTTTGCTGATGATGCTACAATTGTCACCCACAGTCAGCAGGAGCTTCAGAGATTGATAGATCGCTTCTACCAGGTTTGCAAATATTTTGGGCTCACAATAAGTCTCAACAAAACAAATGTTCTGGGACAGGAAGTAGATGCCACGCCAAATCTTACCATCGATAATTATGAACTGTCAGCTGTGCATCAATTCACATACCTTGGATCCCTAATCAATGACAAGCTCTCTCTAGACCCAGAAATAGACAGTTGCATTGGCAAAGCTGCTGCTCACCTCACAACTCGTGTTTGGAAAAACCAGAAGTTGACAATTAAAACCTAGGTCATGGTATACAATGCATGTGTTGTAAGCACATTTCTATATGTCAGTGAGACTTGGACAACTTATTTCAAATAAGAGCACAGGCTTAACACCTTCCACATACGGCACCTGCGATCCATTCTTGGAATTACATGGAGGGACAGAGTGATAAATGCAGAGGTGCACTCTCGCACTGGTCTTCCAAGCATGTACACTCTACTTAGGCAGCAAAGACTACAATGTCTTGGTCATGTTCCGCGCATGAAAGATGGCCGCATTCCAAAAGATATCCTCTATGGACAGTTGGTGAATGGCACGAGAACAGTCAGTCGGCCGACCACCGTTGAGGTTCAAAGATGTGTGCAAGCGTGATATGAAGGCCTTGGACATGAATCTGACATCCTAGGAAGACAAAGCTGCAGGCCGATCCAGGTGGAGATGTCCACTGAATGACCAGCTCACGCTTGGCGAAGCGAAGCTCTTGCAACAGAGAGAAGTGAAAAGACAATGCCGCAAGGAGAAAGACAACAAAACCTAAGTATACATTTGGTTGTTATTATTTTTTGTTCCCACTCCAAGTCATATCATCCTATAGTCAGTCATGACTAAACAAACTTGTAAAAAATCAACCCTGAAGGTCTTGTAGTGTGTCATAGGCCTACTAGTTCTGTGTTTGCTTGGTC
The DNA here is from genome assembly GCA_036924085.1 of Ariolimax columbianus. Classification (NCBI taxonomy): domain Eukaryota; kingdom Metazoa; phylum Mollusca; class Gastropoda; order Stylommatophora; family Arionidae; genus Ariolimax; species Ariolimax columbianus. Next base: position 96,425,149 of record JAVGWX010000003.1, read on the forward strand.
CTAAATGCTGGCCAAAGACAAATACATCAGAATGGCTATGTTGGTGTTTACATCAATGTCACTTTGAATTCTTCTTATTTTCTAGACCGGCCTACAGCGTCTAAAAAAGAGAAGAATTCTTCTTCTTCGTACGCTGTCAGACGTCAACTTTAATTTGTTCGAAGAAAGCAGCTGTCATCATGAGGCTGTCGACACTGTCATAGAGCTTGTCTAGTGTTGCCACTGGTGATGGCCACATGTGCTTTCTCTGATCCTCGTATGTCGGGCAATTTTGCAGCAGATGTTCAGTGGTCATTTTCCCTGTGCCACAGGTGCATTCGACAGTGCCACCTATCTTCAGTTTATTGAATAGATGGTACCTCAGTCTGTTGTGGCCTGTGCGGAGTCTGAAGACCACGACCTGCTCTTTTCTGTTCAGCTGGTAGTAGGCATCATTTTTTGTGTAGCCAGTATGTTCTGTTTCCCATTTGGCCATGTATCTGGCCCTAATAAACCTTTTGGACTCTTCGAAGGTCACACAAGAATCTGGTTGTGGTAGTCTTGCACCTTCTTTTGCCAGTCTGTCTGCCTCCTCGTTGCCTTGGATGTTACAGTGGGATGGAACCCACTGTACCACTACTCTTTTTTAGTGCGGACTGCTGGCATAGTTGACAGAGTACTGCTCTTACATCATTGAGTTCAGTATTTTTTAGTGCTGTAACCACTGCCAGGGCATCTGTAAACATGACTATCTGGCTTTCATTGCTTTCGCCTGTCAACATTGCTTCTACTGCAGCCTTCAGTGCCTCTGCCTCCTCTCTGAAATTGCTTGAGAACCGTCGGTGTATGCATGGGTCCAGTCCATGCTTGGGTAGTTTTCTGCTATGTACCTCAGGGTTATGTCTCTTCTTTCCTTTTCAGTCTGGCTGTTCTTGTTTCCAATACCTGGTATATTTTCTACCACCTCCGGAATGATATGCTGCTTCCATGATGGTTTGCGTACAGTAGGGATGGGCTTTGGTGTTGTTTTGGTATTCATAGGGTCTTCGCTCATCTTTGCTTTGGCTATTTCTGCAAAGTTTCTCCGCTTTAGTTTCCCTTTTCCAAATCTATTTAGTCTCTGTTGCATTGGAAGGTCTGTCAGTCTTCTTAGTTTCTCTGCTTGCTGCTGGGCTCTGCAGTCTCTTCTGTCGGTCATGAATTGCAGATTTGTAATCTTTTCAAGTTCTACAATTGGCGTTGACTTCATGCCTCCTGTTATAACTCTCATGGCTTAGTTTTGAAGTTTGCTAATTTTATCAAAGTTCGCCTTTGCTGCTGTTGCCCATGCCGCAATGACATACTCGAGAACTGGTCTCACTCTTCCAGTGTACAGTTTCTTAAGTATTCTTTCGTCTGCTCCCCAGCTTGTGCCAGCAAGTTTCCTCATGACTGCCATTCTTTGTCTGGCTCTCATTCGGTTAGAGAAGAATTCAAGGTGACTTAATACAGGTTTATAAGATAATCAACGGAAAGGGTAAATTAGACTATAACAAGTTTTTCAAAATACAACCACCTACAAGAACAAGAGGGCATAGCTACAAATTAATTAAAGAAAGGTTCAGATTAGATATTAGGAAATATTATTTTAGTCAGAGAGGAGTGAATGCTTGGAATACATTGCCACATGAAGTAGTGGAGAAAGGGACAATTAATGCATTTAAGAATAGATTTGGATGCGCATAGCTTTTAGAGCAAAGCAATGTAAATAAAACTGGTTATTTACAGACTGAATAGTCTTCTAAGCCGGTATAAAAACGTTAAGTTAAGATAATCAGAGATCTTCTTTTGTATTTCTTGTGACTTACAATGTTTAGAGGATGGAATAGCTGTCCCCATGCACAATCTTGCTTAGCTGCAGCTTCTGACGACATTCCCAACAGGTTGCATTCTTACTATATTTACTATAGAGAGTGGTGAGTGCTTGGAATGCATTGCAACAGGAAATAGTGGAGACAGAGTCGATTAATGCATTAAAAAATAGATTGTATGCGTACAGTTTTTAGATCAAGGAAAACTAAATGAAACTGATTGTATACAGTCTTCTAAACCAGTATAAAGATGTTCAGTTTAAGTTAAAGAGCTGATATGCATGATATTTTAGACACTCAGCCATTCACACATAACATGCTCAAAATTTATTCCAATACCATAACAAATTTTTTAAAGTTATAGATAAAATAAGACAAATATCCATTTCTCATTGATTTTGTTGCTTTGATTCGAGATTCTATAGATCATAATGAAAAATGCCTATATGATCGTAAGGGTTGATATTATTTTGAAGACTATAATAAAATATTTTACACAAACAGGATGAACAAATATTAGTAGCTTTTGAGATGTGGTGCTATAGCAGCATGCAAAGAGTAAGCTGGACAGAAAAGAGGTCAAATGAGCAAGTGCTTCGAGATATAGGGTCACATAGACAACTAATGACAAGAATACAGAAAGGTAGATTGTCTTAGCTTGGTTATAATGTGAGATATGGAGGCCTATTATTGAAAGTACTAGAAGGCAAAATTCAGAGAAAAGGGGGAGTGGACATCCAAGAAACAATTATATCACACAGGTTTGTAGGAACATTGAGGGGCAGACTTATACTGAGCTGAAGAGATCTGCTAGGAACAGAGGACAGTGACGTGACATGATCAGAAAACTTCAACACCTGATTATGATGATGAACTATAAAAAGTTAAACATTTGATCATTACATTTTGTCTGTATTTTGTCTTTCTCCAGGATGTTTGCAAGCTTATACCTTCATTCCTTCAAGTGCTCTTTCATTGAACAGGCAACATGTGTGAATTTTATTGTTTGTTAATTTTTTTGTTTTCTCCTTTCTGTGGAGTGGTATTTGCAGGTGCTTTTCAGTAACTTTAGCTGTTTAACATAGCCCACAATACCTGAATTGGGTAACAGGATCAAACACATGAAACTGGCGCATCATTAATGTGAGCTTGTGTTTCGATGTCCGTATCTTTAAGATTTTTAGCACATATAAACTAGTGTGTCGCCATACATACAAATATACTCATTGAGCAGATGGGAAAAATGAACTATATTCTGTAGCCATTTTTGTATTCTTTGAAATGTTATGTAAAGTAGCTTTAAGTTCAGTTTTAAACATATAAAAGTCAGGCTTACTTTCTTCCACGTACGCTATGTGTACGTACTTGACACACACAAAATGCTAGCAACTCACCAAGTTTGTACTGTCGTACAACTTTATTTCCATTGTTGGTGGATCAAGGGGCTTTTAGAATGAGAACTCAAGACTGCTTTGCCACTGTTGTCTCCACATCATGTGCTGGATATGTTTGTTTGTTTTCTGCCTTCGCTCTTCATATATGAACGGGTTTAAATACAGGGTAGATTAACAGCATACCTCTAGATAAACTACACAGTAAAAACTAGTCTGTTTAAAATGAATGATATCATCTTATAAACCCACTTAGAGATATACAACAGCTGGTCTTCCTTAATAACATATCCAGTCCATGTTATCAAGTTTCCTAGAAAGTAAAGTAACTTTAATCTAATCCTGGCTTTACGTATACTTGCTTAATAAGATAAACAAAGTGCACTGCTAAATTATGAACATATTTTTTTTCTAATCTAATGCTTTACAAACATAAAATTTCCTGCTACAAGAAGGGAATGTCTGAAATTCTGGTAAAGCATGAAAGTTTATTACCATGATGCATCTCAATTCTAATTTCAAAAAATCACTTTCCTATTTTGGCAATAGATAATTTAGGAGCTCTCCTACTTGCTCCCCATGAAAATGATGATAGTCTATGATGTGCTGCCTCTTTTGGGTTGTTTTTTTTTTTGTGTTCGCCTTATTTCTCTAATCTCCAAGCCGGTGTGCGTTGCACTATGGTTTTTATTTTGCGCCTCTCTGCCCAGTGCATCCAACTTCAGCATGTCGGTTTTGGTTATGTGGAAAGCACTTCTTGTACAATGTCATTTTTGCATTGACGCAGACTTGTATATCTGCTTTAGGTTGAGCATTTATGGGGTCTGACTGTGACACTCTACTGTGAATTTCAGAGGATGTTCATTGAGTAAGTAGGAAGATATTGAGGTAGTTGTTAGAACATTCATGCCAGATGTAGCACTGCCTTTAACGTTGTAAGGTCTAAAGTGTGGATGTTGTTACAGTGAAATGTGTTATAGGTCGTATGTCTTTGACCCTGGGGAGTCTTGAAGGTGTAGATATAATCAAGATATGTGTATTGTCATCATGATCATTGACTGTCGTAAGTGCCTGGGTATGATAAGTCTAACCAGATTTCTGATCTTTCTTCTGAAATCTGTCCATACTTTTATGATAACAACAGACTGAGCATGAGCAGTCTTGTATAGCTAAATCATGATTAAACTACATCCAGATACACACACTGTTTGTAATTATCAATTTCGTTTAATCTTGGGAAGTTTCACTCTGTCTTTTCTTTAAATTACAAATTCTTAGCTTGGCACTTTGGACACAGGGTGGCTGAATGGTTTACATTCACATCTAAATTGATTTTGATGCCACATACAATCAATAAATTGCTCTGATAGACTGTACACGTCAGTGATTTTTTTGTTGCAGATGAACATTTTTTTCCTTCGATAATGTTCTTTGCCCACTCTGCATAAATCATTTAAAAAATCACACATGCAATTCAAGATTGTGATCCATAATAAAATGTTGCAAGTTGGTGGTGTTTGAATAAAACAAAATATTTCCTACTTATCCACATCTGTTACACGAATTAGAAAATGATTTATTCGTGATTCTTTTTACAGTGTACACATACGTGGTAGAAGAATTATGTGCATAAAGTATAATGAATGTGTTTGGCAGAGAGATGCTATTTATACACCATATAATGCAATATTTTTTCTCATATGCACTGGTCTTCCTAATGGTCAATAACATATTAATAAAACTAGACCTCTCAAACTTCGACAGTAGTTCAGAGGTGTAATGAAATTTCCTTGTGGTGTCACAAACTCAAATTGCACTTAGTGAATATGAGTTTAGGAACGAAATAATGGTAGAGATTCTAGGTTGTTGTTTTTTTTTCCCAATACACAGATGACCTTTTTGGGACCATGAACAGGTCACGGTGCCATGAACCAATGGGAAGTGTACTTGACAAGCTGTTATCATTCCTTGCTCATTTCAACTAAAAGTAGCAGGTTTAGGCTGAAATGAACAGACGTATATTACATCACCATCCCCACACAAGATAGACTTACACGAAATAAAATATAACATCGGGTTGCTGTCCCAAAAAAACAGATCTAGTACTACAGTGGATTGCCACCCACTGTGGTATCCTTGGAAACAAGAAGGCAGATGAGCTAGCAAAAGCCGTAAATGGCGGCACACAGATTCGCCATCCACAGAGCTATAAAGAAGCAAAGACACTCATCAAACGATCCATGAGGATAGAATAGAGAGCAGCACAGAGAAAACAAGCCAGAAAATGACAGCATAGTCAAACTTGGCACAGATGGGCAGACTCAGAACAGGACATTGCAGACTTGAGGTCTACTTCCACAGAATGGGCTTTAGAGACACCACCACATGCAATTGTGGAACACACATGCAAACACCAGAACATATCCTGCAACACTACCCCACTTACGCAGACCAAAGAGAGTCTGGCCCAGGTGAGCGACCACGCTTGAGAAAGTGTGAGAGACCGGCGAAGACCGGAAACACAGTGTCTCCATCGTCAACCTCACTAGGCTAAAAGCAAAGCATCAGTTGATCAAATAACAAGAAGATTTTAGGCCCCCTAATTTTTCATTTGTTTTGTTGTAATAGTTATTTTTTTTTGGTATTGATGTAAACATGTGTGAATATTGTCTTTGCAAGCAGTATATTTAAACTGCACTCAATACACAAGGTATACCAGGAACTCATTATTAGTGTTTTTGCTTTCTTGCTGTCACATGAAGTAAATAATGCACCTTTATTTAATCAATTATTTCCTGTTCACAGATTGTTTTGAACACATATTCTATAAGCTATTTGCACATTTAAATAATTCTGGACTTGTAAATGTTAAAATGTGCCGGACAAGAAAATCCAGACTACCATTAAAAATAAAATGTAGCACCATATTTTAAGACAACGTCTATCTGGTACTGTCAGTCATTGATAAAAATGTAATTCCTAAACCACACACAACAGATAAAGGACCGCCACCACCTTCTTCTCCCCCCCCCCCCCCCCCCCCCCCCCCCCAAGTGTTGAATATATGGCATAACAACATCCCAGAGATGACTAAACAACATTCAAGAAGATATAATAGAGAGAAAATCCTTGTGGACAAACTTTAAGTGTTCTTTGTTGAATTTCACTGCGGTTGTGCCTTATAAAACTTTATGAAAGCTCATGTTTGTTTGCTCTTTTTTTAATACCAACATTTCTACATAATTGTGTATATTGTTGTGTTAAAATATATTTTCACAAACATGTGAAATTAATATTTACCAACATTCCAGTTGACATTTCAGATGTGAAGAGTGACACTAAACAACATATGGAGATCCAGAGAAATTAAGATTCATACCAAAAGTTAGAATATTCAAGAAATGTGTCAAACCGGTGCTGTTGTATGAAGCAGAAACATGGAGAACGACAAAGGCCATTCAACAAAGACTCCAGTCCTTTGTTAAAAGATGTCTGTGAAGGATAATTGGCTTACAAAGTGACAGGACAGGACATGGTAAGGAATGAAGACCTGTAGGAAGAAGTCTACAACATCCACTAGAACAACAAATTAAGAGAAGAAAATTGGGCTGAATAGTACATGCGGTGACGAAAGCGCTGTCCAACCTAGCTAGGCATGACTCTCACATGGAATCCACAGGGGAAGAGAAAGAGAGGTAGATCTAAAATTACACGAAGAGGAGAATAAATGGTTATGCCTGGAGATAGACAGAAAGAGTAAGCTCAGGACATTTAATGCTGACTGGATGTGGTTAATGACCTATGAACCGAGAGGAGCTTTGATTAATTGATTTTGAACATTCCATTAATCACTTGGAATACTGGTATTCAAACAGGCATGTTAATGTTTGTTGCCAGGTAGCCAAAGGCCATCCGTAGTAAGTATTTTAAACTTCCTGCAGCTTACTAGGCCTGGAGGAAGGTACAAATAATTTGGGTAGATTTTTCATTAGAATTTTAAAATTTTGTCCGGGTAGCGGCCGTTAAGCCTACTCTTTTTGGTTTCTAACTGCCAAGGGACTTTTAACGTGGTCAACACTGGATTCTGATCTCACTACCCAGAGATCAAGTAAATTTTTACCAGAAGATCCATGTGAAAAAATCCGTCTCCATCGTGATTCGAACCCGTGGCCTCAGCAATCAAGGCGAACATATTACCTCGAGACCCCTGAGTCCTCTTAATCACCTGTGCTTATTTTAAAATGTTGTTTTTCTGTGAATTGTTGCCACTATTCCCTAATTCCATTTTAAAACACTTTTACTGTCATTGTAATTTCTTGATTTGCTATTGAAGACAATATCAGTAACCATGTAGGCTGTGTGGGATGATTTATACAAGAATATGCATGCAGAGACAACTATGAGAAATGCCTTTGATTGTTGTGTATGTTTTATATAGTGTCAGTTGGTTGAATGGTTTTTTTTTAATGTTCCTATATTTAAAGCACTAAGACTAGTTGAAAGTGGAATCAAGTACTTTTTTGGAAATTGTATGAAAAACAATCATAGAACAGCCAAAATGTTTGCCAAATAACATTATGGAAGAATAAATGAGAAAAAAACAACATACAGAGACATTGAATGATAATTTCATCTACCGTACTGGACTAATGAAAATGCGCATATGTAGATGCCAGGGGTTAATGCTGGGAACAGAGAGCTAACTTACTTTACCCTATGAAATATGTTGTCAAAGTTAATTAAGCAGGTTTATGCTCTTCACAAGACGTAGTTGCAATGTAGAACGACTTGCACATAAATTAACCCACCAATGTATATACACGCTGAGGTGCTTTGATAAATGCTTTGTTTATCATGGAAGTCGTGCCATTCTGATGAACAACATCAAAGAACATATTAACAAGTACTGCACATGTAGAAAATGTGGGCAAAGTTAGTTCCACTTGAAAATATTGTCAGGGATGACCACAAGATCACAACTAGCTTTGAAAATGTGGTTGCATCACGCATTCAGGGAAAGATGCAGCCACCAGTTATGTCCAGAGGTACTTTGTGGTTTAAGTTTTCATGAACAACACTGGGATTATCTATTGTTGTCAGTGACCGGTGGAACATCCTTTAGGGCAATCATCAGGGATGTTGTGAGCAACCTTAATGTGAAATGCTTGGGGCGCTGGAGATGACTAGAATTTGTGATTTGTATAGTATAATGTGCGCCTTTTTATATAATGAGATAGCATGTGGATAGGAATACTGACAAATTCACTACCGGTATTTGAATAAACGATCGCGATCTTTATTTTTAAGCAGCGGTGTTCTATGAGTTTCATGTGCGACTTTATTCCCATTGCTGGGGTAGTCGTGGAGTTTTTAGGCTGAGGACTACAGGCTACTTTGTCATTGTTGTCACCACATCATGTTTGTTTATTTGACCCTCAACAAAAAACAACATATGTCTTACCTGGAATTAGATCTTCTGCCCACCTTGTCAGCAGGCAGACATACATTGAAACCATTCGACCATGCTCCTCACTTATATTCATTGCTTTCAGCATTCAACTTACTTGAATGCGTTATCTTTCTGTTTCCCTGATCTTACATGGTCATCATTAGGAAACACACTTCTCTATAAAACATTGACACTCAAACAATGTCCAGTTTCTCTAACTTGGAGTTTTTGTCCCATTTTCATTGCAATGATTTTGCTCTATACAAAGCAAAGGATGTGCCCCTTACAGGAGCCTGGACCAAAGAACTATATGTACTCGTGTGATGTTCAAGATATCTTGTTATAATTGTTTCCTTATTTTGTTTATTTTTTTGGGGGGGTTGTTAGTCTCATTTCTCTATCCCCAAGGTGGTGTGTGGTATCCACACTGACTGTTTGCTCTATTGTTTAACAAAAAATGCTTCCTCTTTTTGTTATTTTGGTAACTACTAAATGTATTAGCATTTCAAGATTGTTTGTTAATTTTCTAGGAGAATAGACACAAAAACATACAATTATCCTGGTGAGTAATACACGTATGACAGCGGAGCATGACCCCCTTCCCCCTGCAGGGTATTATTGGTCTCGTGTTGTAATCTTGATGCACACAGGAAATTTTTGTTAACGTCATACTAGAGCCAGATACAGATTTGATTTAGTATTGGGATTTTTTATCAAGCGTACTCAATATGTGACATGTTGTGTATTCTGGTGAAGTCATTTGATTGGTTTGTTAGCGTTAGGTCATTGGATTTGCATATATTTGGCCGTCATCTTTGTGCAAAATCCCAATCCTGAATAACTAGCAATGTCCATCTGGTTCCAAGTTTGACAAATTGAAGTCTTTATATTTCATAGGTAATTTTTAGCACAATTTTGAGCTAATCGTGTAGCCAGAATAGTTTTTAATGTGCCATAAATGTGTTTTTTAAAATTCATTTCTTTACAAAAATTAACATATGTAGTATTTATAGATGTTCGTGGACATCACTAGTAATAGTTCAGTATGTATTTTTGCTGATGATGATAGAACCATAAGCTTTATTTATATGTGCTATAGCCGCAATATGTATTTTTCTTTCTGTGATTATGTAACTGCTCATATTCAAGATTGTATTTTTAATCTTAATTTCACCTTGTTTGCAGTTAATATACATTATATATGCGGTTTATACATGCTTGTTTTGTTAGAGAAAAAAACCAGACAGATTGTTATATGCAAATTATAATGTATTTTATGAATCATTGGTCAAATAAGTTATGGTATCAAACATATAAATGCAAAGGCTTATTATTGTTTTCATATAAGAGTAACTCCTTATAATTGTATTATTTTGCCTGTAACATTTTTTATTATTTTTGTTTTCTTGCCATAGAAGTTTCTCATATGAAGTACATTGAACAAACTAAGAATATAATGTTTTCTGCCCGCAATTTTCAACAAACTGGACAATAATAAACCGAAGAATGTGAACACAGAGGGTGCTAAAAATCCGTTAAATAATTTATAAGGTGCGTATGATTAGACAAGTTCAGAGGTTTTCGTATTTGGAACCGATAATTACAGAGAATGCCTGCTGTGAATTTTAAGTCAAAACTAGAATTGCAGGAGCAAAAAAGGCTTTTTGGGAAATTAAGTGACATCAATATTGAGTTGCGTAAAAGAATAGTCATCACACATGTCTGACCAATAGTACAGTGCAGCTCTGAAACATTGACTCTAAATAAAGAGGATGAAAATACCTTGGAAGCTTTTCTAGATGCAGTGCCCAGTATAAGGACACAAGAAAAATATACAAAAAGGTAGATTGTCTTGGCTTTGTCACAATATGAGACATGGAGGCATACTATTGAAAATACTGGAAAGCAAAATTTAATGGAAAAGAAGAGGCATCCAAGAAACAAGTACATCACACAGATGTGCAAGACCATCGGGGTGCAGTGCTTTGCTGAGATGAAGATATCTACAAAGGACAGTAGCGTTACAATGATCAAGGTACTTCAACACCAGTCTCTGGATTGACTAACCTGATGTGTAATTGAGCTATGACCACACTTGCAGCAATGGGATTGAACTCATAACCAAGTCAAGACAGACACTAGTTTATCCTGCTTTAAAAAATCAATACCTGACACTTATCTCAGCTAGGACACAACAGCATAGAGGGAAACCTTTGTCATTCAAACTCATAAGACTTAGCTTAAAGAAGTTTTTTAACACTTCATCGCCGGCTACGGTATTTGATATAAGATTACTTTTTAATAAAACGTAAATATAATTCATAGAAACACTAATTCTCAAAGATCAACACTTTTGAAGACCTCTTGGCAACTGTCAAAAGAAGGAAACTCACTTGGTACAGGCATATCGAGATCAAACGGTCTTGCAAATGCAATCCTGCACAGAAAGGCATAAGGCAGATGACGAATAGGTCGTCCTAAAAAGAGGTGGGAGGACTACATAAAAGAATGGACCAATCTCTGATCAGAGGATGCACAAGCAGCAGCAGCTGACAGAGAGGGATGGCATGAATTTTATGTCTTCATGGGTGCCCCAACGACCTCACCAGCTACGGGATGACCTGACCAACACTATACATGTGCAAAATTACAATTATTTTGAGTGACCCAGCTTCGCCAGCTACAATTACTTATATATTTCAAGAGGAATTCAGTAATTTCTTGTAAAACTAATTGAAAGTTTCCTTCTGAGATGTAAAACTGAATTATAGTTCTTCTAAAAATGGCAAAATATTGTAATGGTATTATAATCTATAAATTATTTCACCAGTTCCAAATCTGACCTTATGGAAAGATCAAGCCATTTATCAAGGAGACATAGTACAACCAATTAAAATAAAAGCATCCAGTTCTACAAATGGTAATTTTCACATGCCACAGAAAAATTTGACACCATCTTTTCAACAAACTGAAGAAAAAAAATACTGATGAATGCAACCACGACACTGATGGAATGACTGCTGAACTTCTTATGCAAAAGTGCTCAGAATAAGTGAAACAGTACACCAGCGCCATTCCTAGACAAGCATTAATGTTATTAATGTCTGTTGCCAGGTAGCCGAATGCTATCCGTAGTAGGTATTTTATACTTCCTTCGGCTTACTAGGCTTGGGGAAAGGTACAAATAATTTGGATAGATTTTTAACTAGAATTTTTGAATTTTGTTCAGGCAGCTTTTTGATTTCTAACTGCCAAGGGATATTTTATTGTGCTCGACACTGAAAACGGGAGTCCAATCTCACTCCTCAGTGATCAGGGAAATTTGTACCAGAAGATTTGTGAAAAAATTAAGGCGGACACCCTACCTCGAGACCACCAAGTTCCCATAAGAAATATAGGATTTAAACAGATATAAACAGTTATTATTATTTTGTACTGCACCTGTTAAGTGAATGTTAATTTTACCATGTTTGTGATACATAGATACATTCCATTCATTGTTTATTGTGTTGTTTATTATTTAAAGTAATTTATCTACTTGTTTACATTTATAAATATATTTTGTATACATTACTATCAAAAGGGAGAGAGCATCTGATTAGCACAGTGGTAGAGCACTGCAAAGATATGAGGTTCAACTTCTGTTACTGGATTGCTCCAGTCAACACACCTGTAAATTTGTACCTTGCTTACTGTTAGGGAAGGAAAGACATGGTGGAAGAGAGCCGTTTATCCCCACATCAAATACAAGCTGTGGCCTCATCCAATGAAGTCTAACGTTTTCTTCTTCTTCGATCGTTCTCAATCTCCCGCTACCAAGGCCTGAAAAGGATTTTGCAAGTAGCAGAATGAAGTCCTGAGAACGGAATTCGTTGTGTCATAGTTTACAGCTTGACTGCGATATTTGCACCTTTCGGTCCAATACATCCAACTTCAGCAGGCATTTTTTAACACTGGGTTACCTTCCCTCTTCGATCCCTTCTCCTTAGCCAGTCTGCTCTGTTGCAACCTGTTATCCAGGATCACCGAGTGGAGGTGTAGAAGGGTCTTGTCAGCTCATGTTCGCTGGCCCTGACGCCAGCAGTCAGCTATGGGTCGCTGACTGCGTCGCTCAGTGTCTTGATCCCGAAGTCTTAAGATTTAATCACTGAGACTACAGTTACCATTTTATTACAAATGATAATGATTCACGCTGGTCTGCGTGGAGTTATTACACTTCTATATATATGTGTTTTGAGGAGTCCTCATGGCCATTTACCAGACCACTGAACAATCATAGTGGTCATTATTTGGTACGTATCTGTATCTTATTATTAACTTGACAAAATGCATAGTATGGAAAACCGCTGGATCATTATTGGTGTTTATTTCATGTGAAAAACTTTTTCATTTTCTAAATCTTCAGAATACTTGTTTTTTTTTTAAAGCATGCTATATGTTTGTGGGTTATATATAGTTTAATTTTGGATTGTCTAGTATTCTACACAATAAGTTTACACCTTTTTGTTTGCCGACATGAATATTTTGAATTCAATACAAATATATTTGATACCATGTTTATTTTTACAGGATTTTGTAAATAAAGAGGGGAGATTATACATTGTTACAAATTGTTTCATTCATTGTTAGTTAGCTTTCTTTCCACTTATGCCGTTAAGCATTTTGGAGAGCTTAAACCGTCTGTCCAGCGTCAAGCGTATTGCATTGTTGTAAGCTCATGTTGTTGCACAATAATTCTTATGTCATCTATCCACCTACCACCCTGTAGCCAGATCTACCAGCATTGTTGTTTGTCCATAATTTTCGAAGAGGACCACATTGTAATCTGTCAATCCTGGTGTGGGTCCGTATGTGGCTAATCAAACCAATGTGAGCCCGAAAGCGTCTGTTACACTGAGGGCAAAGAAACACTATCAGACGGAGACAACTCGTCTCTTGCCTTTTGTTTCACTGTCTCCGTATACCCTCCTTGATTCTTGTCTGCTGCATATGTGTCATGCCAGAATAGATTTTACTACGCCAGGCAGAGCAATCATCAGGGTCAATGTCGCAGTTCTTCAGTGAGGCTTTCAGAGTGTCTTCGTAACATTTTATTTGGTCACAACGAGCTTGCTTGTCTGACTCAAGCTCGCTTGCCTGACTCAAGTTCGCATCGAAAATTTTCTTTGGAAGTCACTCATCTGACATGCGAATAAACATTGCCAGTCCATCTAAGCTGCGATTTGCACAGAGTTGTGTGAATGCTTGTCATACCAGCCCACAAAAGAACTTCTACATCTGTGACCTTATCTTGCCATTTTATGTTCAGAGGTTTCCTTAGGCAGCCCAGGTGAAAATGGTCAAGCTTCCTCGCATGTCGACTGTACACAATCCAGGTTTCACGTGCATACAGAAGAGTTGGTAAGATAACTGCTGCATAAATCTTCAATTTGATTATAAGCTTAATTCCTCTCCGGTTCCAAGCTGAGGATATTAGTTTTCCAAATGCTACATATGTTTCTGCAATTCTCGAGTTTACTTCATCATCAATATGGACTGCTTTGGAGAGTGTGCAGCCAAGGTATACAAAGCGTTGTAAACTATCAGTGAAAGTTGATGAGAGTGCATTCATGAGATGACCAAACCAGCATATTTTTTTCCTGGAATTGTACTTTCCACAAGACGTAATGCTGACCATACTTCAAATGTCTTCGTTTCAGAGTCTATGTCTTTCCTGGTAACAACAATGATCTTCCTCAAACACTTTATTTCACACATCAAAAATCTGCTATCGCATTTCTTGGACAGCGTCCATGTTTGGTCTGGTAGCACAGTGTTGGCATAAATATACTGTTTATCAGCTGTTGCTTTGTTACCAAACTAATACTCTGGTCCCCAAAACAGTGGTGACAGCTGATAAGTCACAGCAGATGCTTTCTAACTCCTAATCTCGATTTCCCTGTCGAGTCTACCGTCTGCCAATCAAATACTGCCTAAATATGTAAACTCATTGGCCTGTTGAAGAGTAATATCATTTACACTTATGTTGAGTGGCCCAGGTGTTCTGCTGATCATCATTGTGTCTGCTTCGTCTCGTTAATTTGCATGTTGTGTTTTAGCACAGGTTGTCACAAACGCATAGAGACTTCATTGCACAAGGCCTGTGCTTTTTTGAGTCGGCTGACCAGCTCATATATTTAAATTTTGTAACTGTACGTCACATGCTCATTCACAGCTAGGTAAACATGATCCCATTACTGTGATAGACAAACTCTCTAGTAGAGTAGTCTTTCAACCTTTTTAACTTGCTCGTGGCGATATCTTCGTTTACCTATGTGACCTCCACTCTTGAAGAGAGGAGGCTAACATCTGGTCAGGCAAAACATACTCATCAGACAATGTTATTCAGGGTCAGGTGAAACATACTCATCAGACAATGTTAGTCAGGGTCAGGTGAAACATACTCATCAGACAATGTTAGTCAGGGTCAGGTGAAACATACTCATCAGACAATGTTAGTCAGGGTCAGGCAAAACATACTCATCAGACAATGTTAGTCAGGGTCAGGTGAAACATACTCATCAGACAATGTTAGTCAGGGTCAGGTGAAACATACTCATCAGATAATGTTAGTCAGGGTCAGGTGAAACATACTCATCAGATAATGTTAGTCAGGGTCAGGTGAAACATACTCATCAGACAATGTTAGTCAGGGTCAGGTGAAACATACTCATCAGACAATGTTAGTCAGGGTCAGGTGAAACATACTCATCAGACAATGTTAGTCAGGGTCAGGTGAAACATACTCATCAGACAATGTTAGTCAGGGTCAGGTGAAACATACTCATCAGACAATGTTAGTCAGGGTCAGGTGAAACATACTCATCAGACAATGTTAGTCAGGGTCAGGTGAAACATACTCATCAGACAATGTTAGTCAGGGTCAGGTGAAACATACTCATCAGACAATGTTAGTCAGGGTCAGGTGAAACATACTCATCAGACAATGTTAGTCAGGGTCAGGTGAAACATACTCATCAGACAATGTTAGTCAGGGTCAGGTGAAACATACTCATCAGACAATGTTAGTCAGGGTCAGGCAAAACATACTCATCAGACAATGTTAGTCAGGGTCAGGTGAAACATACTCATCAGACAATGTTAGTCAGGGTCAGGTGAAACATACTCATCAGACAATGTTAGTCAGGGTCAGGCAAAACATACTCATCAGACAATGTTAGTCAGGGTCAGGTGAAACATACTCATCAGACAATGTTAGTCAGGGTCAGGTGAAACATACTCATCAGACAATGTTAGTCAGGGTCAGGCAAAACATACTCATCAGACAATGTTAGTCAGGGTCAGGTGAAACATACTCATCAGACAATGTTAGTCAGGGTCAGGTGAAAGATACTCATCAGACAATGTTAGTCAGGGTCAGGCAAAACATACTCATCAGACAATGTTAGTCAGGGTCAGGTGAAACATACTCATCAGACAATGTTAGTCAGGGTCAGGCAAAACATACTCATCAGACAATGTTAGTCAGGGTCAGGTGAAACATACTCATCAGACAATGTTAGTCAGGGTCAGGTGAAACATACTCATCAGACAATGTTAGTCAGGGTCAGGTGAAAGATACTCATCAGACAATGTTAGTCAGGGTCAGGCAAAACATACTCATCAGACAATGTTAGTCAGGGTCAGGTGAAACATACTCATCAGACAATGTTAGTCAGGGTCAGGCAAAACATACTCATCAGACAATGTTAGCCAGGGTCAGGTGAAACATACTCATCAGACAATGTTAGTCAGGGTCAGGTGAAACATACTCATCAGACAATGTTAGTCAGGGTCAGGTGAAACATACTCATCAGACAATATTAGCCAGGGTCAGGTTAAACATACTGATCAGACAATGTTAGTCAGGGTCAGGTGAAACATACTCATCAGACAATGTTAGTCAGGGTCAGGTGAAACATACTCATCAGACAATGTTAGTCAGGGTCAGGTGAAACATACTCATCAGACAATGTTAGTCAGGGTCAGGTGAAACATACTGATCAGACAATGTTAGCCAGGGTCAGGTGAAACATACTCATCGGACAATGTTAGTCAGGGTCAGGTGAAACATACTCATCGGACAATGTTAGTCAGGGTCAGGTGAAACATACTCATCAGACAATGTTAGTCAGGGACAGGTGAAACATACTCATCAGACAATGTTAGCCAGGGTCAGGTGAAACATACTCATCAGACAATGTTAGTCAGGGTCAGGTGAAACATACTCATCAGACAATATTAGCCAGGGTCAGGTTAAACATACTCATCAGACAATGTTAGTCAGGGTCAGGTGAAACATACTCATCAGACAATGTTAGCCAGGGTCAGGTGAAACATACTCATCAGACAATGTTAGCCAGGGTCAGGTGAAACATACTCATCAGACAATGTTAGCCAGGGTCAGGTGAAACATACTCATCAGACAATGTTAGTCAGGGTCAGATGAAACATACTCATCAGACAATGTTAGCCAGGGTCAGGTGAAACATACTCATCAGACAATGTTAGCCAGGGTCAGGTGAAACATACTCATCAGACAATGTTAGCCAGGGTCAGGTGAAACATACTCATCAGACAATGTTAGTCAGGGTCAGGTGAAACATACTCATCAGACAATGTTAGTCAGGGTCAGGCAAAACATACTCATCAGACAATGTTAGTCAGGGTCAGGCGAAACATACTCATCAGACAATGTTAGTCAGGGTCAGGTGAAACATACTCATCAGACAATGTTAGTCAGGGTCAGGCAAAACATACTCATCAGACAATGTTAGTCAGGGTCAGGTGAAACATACTCATCAGACAATGTTAGTCAGGGTCAGGCAAAACATACTCATCAGACAATGTTAGTCAGGGTCAGGCGAAACATACTCATCAGACAATGTTAGTCAGGGTCAGGTGAAACATACTCATCAGACAATGTTAGTCAGGGTCAGGTGAAACATACTCATCAGACAATGTTAGTCAGGGTCAGGTGAAACATACTCATCAGACAATGTTAGTCAGGGTCAGGTGAAACATACTCATCAGACAATGTTAGTCAGGGTCAGGTGAAACATACTCATCAGACAATGTTAGTCAGGGTCAGGTGAAACATACTCATCAGACAATGTTAGTCAGGGTCAGGTGAAACATACTCATCAGACAATGTTAGTCAGGGTCAGGTGAAACATACTCATCAGACAATGTTAGTCAGGGTCAGGTGAAACATACTCATCAGACAATGTTAGTCAGGGTCAGGTGAAACATACTCATCAGACAATGTTAGTCAGGGTCAGGTGAAACATACTCATCAGACAATGTTAGTCAGGGTCAGGTGAAACATACTCATCAGACAATGTTAGTCAGGGTCAGGTGAAACATACTCATCAGACAATGTTAGTCAGGGTCAGGCAAAACATACTCATCAGACAATGTTAGTCAGGGTCAGGTGAAACATACTCATCAGACAATGTTAGTCAGGGTCAGGTGAAACATACTCATCAGACAATGTTAGTCAGGGTCAGGCAAAACATACTCATCAGACAATGTTAGTCAGGGTCAGGTGAAACATACTCATCAGACAATTTTAGTCAGGGTCAGGCAAAACATACTCATCAGACAATGTTAGTCAGGGTCAGGTGAAACATACTCATCAGACAATGTTAGTCAGGGTCAGGTGAAACATACTCATCAGACAATGTTAGCCAGGGTCAGGTGAAACATACTGATCAGACAATGTTAGTCAGGGTCAGGTGAAACATACTCATCAGACAATGTTAGTCAGGGTCAGGTGAAACATACTCATCAGACAATGTTAGTCAGGGTCAGGTGAAACATACTCATCAGACAATGTTAGTCAGGGTCAGGTGAAACATACTCATCGGACAATGTTAGCCAGGGTCAGGTGAAACATACTCATCGGACAATGTTAGTCAGGGTCAGGTGAAACATACTCATCGGACAATGTTAGTCAGGGTCAGGTGAAACATACTCATCAGACAATGTTAGTCAGGGTCAGGTGAAACATACTCATCAGACAATGTTAGCCAGGGTCAGGTGAAACATACTCATCAGACAATGTTAGTCAGGGTCAGGTGAAACATACTTATCAGACAATATTAGCCAGGGTCAGGTGAAACATACTCATCAGACAATGTTAGTCAGGGTCAGGTGAAACATACTCATCAGACAATGTTAGCCAGGGTCAGGTGAAACATACTCATCAGACAATGTTAGCCAGGGTCAGGTGAAACATATTCATCAGATAATGTTAGTCAGGGTCAGGTGAAACATACTGATCAGAGTATGTTAGTCAGGGTCAGGTGAAACATACTCATCAGACAATGTTAGTCAGGGTCAGGTGAAACATACTCATCAGATAATGTTAGTCAGGGTTAGGTGAAACATACTCATCAGACAATGTTAGCCAGGGTCAGGTGAAACATACTCATCAGACAATGTTAGCCAGGGTCAGGTGAAACATACTCATCAGACAATGTTAGCCAGGGTCAGGTGAAACATACTCATCAGACAATGTTAGCCAGGGTCAGGTGAAACATACTCATCAGACAATGCTAGTCAGGGTCAGGTGAAACATACTCATCAGACAATGTTAGTCAGGGTCAGGTGAAACATACTCATCAGACAATGTTAGCCAGGGTCAGGTGAAACATACTCATCAGACAATGTTAGCCAGGGTCAGGTGAAACATACTCATCAGACAATGTTAGCCAGGGTCAGGTGAAACATACTCATCAGACAATGTTAGTCAGGGTCAGGTGAAACATACTCATCAGACAATGTTAGTCAGGGTCAGGCAAAACATACTCATCAGACAATGTTAGTCAGGGTCAGGTGAAACATACTCATCAGACAATGTTAGTCAGGGTCAGGCAAAACATACTCATCAGACAATGTTAGTCAGGGTCAGGTGAAACATACTCATCAGACAATGTTAGCCAGGGTCAGGTGAAACATACTCATCAGACAATGTTAGCCAGGGTCAGGTGAAACATATTCATCAGATAATGTTAGCCAGGGTCAGGTGAAACATACTCATCAGACAATGTTAGCCAGGGTCAGGTGAAACATACTCATCAGACAATGTTAGTCAGGGTCAGGTGAAACATACTCATCAGACAATGTTAGTCAGGGTCAGGTGAAACATACTCATCAGACAATGTTAGTCAGGGTCAGGCAAAACATACTCATCAGACAATGTTAGTCAGGGTCAGGTGAAACATACTCATCAGACAATGTTAGTCAGGGTCAGGTGAAACATACTCATCAGACAATGTTAGTCAGGGTCAGGCAAAACATACTCATCAGACAATGTTAGTCAGGGTCAGGTGAAACATACTCATCAGACAATGTTAGTCAGGGTCAGGTGAAACATACTCATCAGACAATGTTAGTCAGGGTCAGGCAAAACATACTCATCAGACAATGTTAGTCAGGGTCAGGTGAAACATACTCATCAGACAATGTTAGTCAGGGTCAGGCAAAACATACTCATCAGACAATGTTAGTCAGGGTCAGGTGAAACATACTCATCAGACAATGTTAGTCAGGGTCAGGTGAAACATACTCATCAGACAATGTTAGTCAGGGTCAGGTGAAACATACTCATCAGACAATGTTAGTCAGGGTCAGGTGAAACATACTCATCAGACAATGTTAGTCAGGGTCAGGTGAAACATACTCATCAGACAATGTTAGTCAGGGTCAGGCAAAACATACTCATCAGACAATGTTAGTCAGGGTCAGGTGAAACATACTGATCAGACAATGTTAGTCAGGGTCAGGTGAAACATACTCATCAGACAATGTTAGTCAGGGTCAGGCAAAACATACTCATCAGACAATGTTAGTCAGGGTCAGGTGAAACATACTCATCAGACAATGTTAGTCAGGGTCAGGCAAAACATACTCATCAGACAATGTTAGTCAGGGTCAGGTGAAACATACTCATCAGACAATGTTAGTCAGGGTCAGGTGAAACATACTCATCAGACAATATTAGCCAGGGTCAGGTTAAACATACTGATCAGACAATGTTAGTCAGGGTCAGGTGAAACATACTCATCAGACAATGTTAGTCAGGGTCAGGTGAAACATACTCATCAGACAATGTTAGTCAGGGTCAGGTGAAACATACTCATCAGACAATGTTAGTCAGGGTCAGGTGAAACATACTGATCAGACAATGTTAGCCAGGGTCAGGTGAAACATACTCATCGGACAATGTTAGTCAGGGTCAGGTGAAACATACTCATCGGACAATGTTAGTCAGGGTCAGGTGAAACATACTCATCAGACAATGTTAGTCAGGGACAGGTGAAACATACTCATCAGACAATGTTAGCCAGGGTCAGGTGAAACATACTCATCAGACAATGTTAGTCAGGGTCAGGTGAAACATACTCATCAGACAATATTAGCCAGGGTCAGGTTAAACATACTCATCAGACAATGTTAGTCAGGGTCAGGTGAAACATACTCATCAGACAATGTTAGCCAGGGTCAGGTGAAACATACTCATCAGACAATGTTAGCCAGGGTCAGGTGAAACATACTCATCAGACAATGTTAGCCAGGGTCAGGTGAAACATACTCATCAGACAATGTTAGTCAGGGTCAGATGAAACATACTCATCAGACAATGTTAGCCAGGGTCAGGTGAAACATACTCATCAGACAATGTTAGCCAGGGTCAGGTGAAACATACTCATCAGACAATGTTAGCCAGGGTCAGGTGAAACATACTCATCAGACAATGTTAGTCAGGGTCAGGTGAAACATACTCATCAGACAATGTTAGTCAGGGTCAGGTGAAACATACTCATCAGACAATGTTAGTCAGGGTCAGGCGAAACATACTCATCAGACAATGTTAGTCAGGGTCAGGTGAAACATACTCATCAGACAATGTTAGTCAGGGTCAGGCAAAACATACTCATCAGACAATGTTAGTCAGGGTCAGGTGAAACATACTCATCAGACAATGTTAGTCAGGGTCAGGCAAAACATACTCATCAGACAATGTTAGTCAGGGTCAGGCGAAACATACTCATCAGACAATGTTAGTCAGGGTCAGGTGAAACATACTCATCAGACAATGTTAGTCAGGGTCAGGTGAAACATACTCATCAGACAATGTTAGTCAGGGTCAGGTGAAACATACTCATCAGACAATGTTAGTCAGGGTCAGGTGAAACATACTCATCAGACAATGTTAGTCAGGGTCAGGTGAAACATACTCATCAGACAATGTTAGTCAGGGTCAGGTGAAACATACTCATCAGACAATGTTAGTCAGGGTCAGGTGAAACATACTCATCAGACAATGTTAGTCAGGGTCAGGTGAAACATACTCATCAGACAATGTTAGTCAGGGTCAGGTGAAACATACTCATCAGACAATGTTAGTCAGGGTCAGGTGAAACATACTCATCAGACAATGTTAGTCAGGGTCAGGTGAAACATACTCATCAGACAATGTTAGTCAGGGTCAGGTGAAACATACTCATCAGACAATGTTAGTCAGGGTCAGGTGAAACATACTCATCAGACAATGTTAGTCAGGGTCAGGCAAAACATACTCATCAGACAATGTTAGTCAGGGTCAGGTGAAACATACTCATCAGACAATGTTAGTCAGGGTCAGGTGAAACATACTCATCAGACAATGTTAGTCAGGGTCAGGCAAAACATACTCATCAGACAATGTTAGTCAGGGTCAGGTGAAACATACTCATCAGACAATTTTAGTCAGGGTCAGGCAAAACATACTCATCAGACAATGTTAGTCAGGGTCAGGTGAAACATACTCATCAGACAATGTTAGTCAGGGTCAGGTGAAACATACTCATCAGACAATGTTAGTCAGGGTCAGGTGAAACATACTGATCAGACAATGTTAGTCAGGGTCAGGTGAAACATACTCATCAGACAATGTTAGTCAGGGTCAGGTGAAACATACTCATCAGACAATGTTAGTCAGGGTCAGGTGAAACATACTCATCAGACAATGTTAGTCAGGGTCAGGTGAAACATACTCATCGGACAATGTTAGCCAGGGTCAGGTGAAACATACTCATCGGACAATGTTAGTCAGGGTCAGGTGAAACATACTCATCGGACAATGTTAGTCAGGGTCAGGTGAAACATACTCATCAGACAATGTTAGTCAGGGTCAGGTGAAACATACTCATCAGACAATGTTAGCCAGGGTCAGGTGAAACATACTCATCAGACAATGTTAGTCAGGGTCAGGTGAAACATACTTATCAGACAATATTAGCCAGGGTCAGGTGAAACATACTCATCAGACAATGTTAGTCAGGGTCAGGTGAAACATACTCATCAGACAATGTTAGCCAGGGTCAGGTGAAACATACTCATCAGACAATGTTAGCCAGGGTCAGGTGAAACATATTCATCAGATAATGTTAGTCAGGGTCAGGTGAAACATACTGATCAGACAATGTTAGTCAGGGTCAGGTGAAACATACTCATCAGACAATGTTAGTCAGGGTCAGGTGAAACATACTCATCAGATAATGTTAGTCAGGGTTAGGTGAAACATACTCATCAGACAATGTTAGCCAGGGTCAGGTGAAACATACTCATCAGACAATGTTAGCCAGGGTCAGGTGAAACATACTCATCAGACAATGTTAGCCAGGGTCAGGTGAAACATACTCATCAGACAATGTTAGCCAGGGTCAGGTGAAACATACTCATCAGACAATGCTAGTCAGGGTCAGGTGAAACATACTCATCAGACAATGTTAGTCAGGGTCAGGTGAAACATACTCATCAGACAATGTTAGCCAGGGTCAGGTGAAACATACTCATCAGACAATGTTAGCCAGGGTCAGGTGAAACATACTCATCAGACAATGTTAGCCAGGGTCAGGTGAAACATACTCATCAGACAATGTTAGTCAGGGTCAGGTGAAACATACTCATCAGACAATGTTAGTCAGGGTCAGGTGAAACATACTCATCAGACAATGTTAGTCAGGGTCAGGTGAAACATACTCATCAGACAATGTTAGTCAGGGTCAGGTGAAACATACTCATCAGACAATGTTAGTCAGGGTCAGGTGAAACATACTCATCAGACAATGTTAGTCAGGGTCAGGTGAAACATACTCATCAGACAATGTTAGTCAGGGTCAGGTGAAACATACTCATCAGACAATGTTAGTCAGGGTCAGGTGAAACATACTCATCAGACAATGTTAGTCAGGGTCAGGTGAAACATACTCATCAGACCAAAAAATCCTGAACGCAAAGAAGAAGGAATAGGGATGGGACCTTTCTTTTTGCTTTTTGTCCGCTTGTGCCTTTCAGCGTGAGGTTATGAAGCGGTTTCTTGACCAGGCCGTAGTATGTGCTTCGTACATGGAGAGCTTTAATGCTTCTGTTATTTCTGCATTTCATCTGTTGTGTGGTCGGCTATTGGCCCTGTCTAACATTGCTTTCTGAGGGATACTAATGTGGTGTCGTGTCACGTGGCCGAACCATTTGGTTTGCTGTCTCTTGGTGAGGTTTGGCACTGGTATTGTACCTACTTGTTTCCTAATACCTTTGTTCATGATTCTATCCATTCTTGTTATCCAAGGATTCTGCGCAGGCATTTCATCTCTGTTGTTACGATGTTTCTTTTATCTTTGTTAATGTCCAATTCTGACACTGACAGAACGGTGTGGATAGGAATATCATGGATGGGATCCATGCACCAAAAGATGCATATTGTATAATAGTGACTAAGTAGGGTTGTGCATGGGGCTGGCAAATTTATGTAAAACAAGAAACCTACTCTGCAAGAGCACACACATTCTTTGACACACACTTCTTGACTTGGGCTCAACTTGAATGCTTGTCCAGTGTTCCTACTATACAACCTCAGAATGAAACGTCAACATAACCAAATGTGCACTGAGTTAGAACACCACTGGTGAGGGATGAATGAGATGGTCAAAGAACTTTGGAAGAAGAGTTTCATAAGCAGAACTCGAGATATCTCATGTTGAGATCATCCATTTGTGGGCCTGTATTTCAAAAGCAAACTAAATGAATTGGTCAATTACATGCTACAACTGCCAGAGTGGTCTGCTGGGGTCTTTGTGAATGACAAGGACAAGAATAGCACCACTGCCTCATGTCGTAAGAGGCGACTAACTGTGTGACATGGCATAACACTGGCCATGGTTAGGTGGTTTGTTTAGAGCAGCATAGATAGAGCCTAACAGGCTGCGGGCCTGCTTTACTCAACTGTTTGAGTCTATTAAGATGGACTCGCACATCAGCTAACCATATTTTTTATATAAGGAATTTGATGTATTTTGAAAAATTGATTCATTAGTCTATATTAAAAGCAACTTCAGTGAATTGGACATAATATTAACACATTTAAGGTACACAGACGTGCTTGTTTTTAAAATAGAGGTTTTGACCTTTAAGTATGCTCAATAAATACAAATTCCTGATTATACTGTGTAAAAATTAGACACTGTGTCGAATACAGAAAACAGCAAACATCGTTCATGCGAAATTGTCTAATAGTTTAGACGTATACGCCAGTGTTGGAATGAGGGGACCGTATCACAGGATATGAGAGACGCCAACATAATTACCCTTTACAAGAAAAAGGGAGACGGAGGAGGCTGCAACAATTACAGGAGTTTATCACTCCTCAACACAGTAGGCAAAGTGTATGCTCGCATCATCCTGAGGAGGCTGCGAAAGCTTGCTGACAGGGTGTACCTGGAGTTTCAGTGTGGTTTTCGCGTAGAAAGATCCACCGTTGAAATGGTCTTTTCACTGACACAATTGCAAGAGAAATGCAGAGAACAACATGACTACTATTTTTTGCTTTCATCAACCTCACCAAGGCATTTGACCTGGTAAACAGAGAGGGTCTTTCTAAAGTTGGCTGCCCACCTAAACTACTGAGCATGATTAGGTCTTGCATGTGGGCATGAAAGGTACAGGGCTGAATGACGGTCAGGAATCTGAGGCCTTCGACATTAACAGCGGAGTTAAACAAGGTTGTGTCCTGGCTCTGCCTCTATTCTATATTTTCTTTGCCATTGTGCTTAAACACGTCTTTGGAACTGCCGCAGAGGTTGTCTTTCTGCAGACTATGTCAGATGGAAGACCATTCAATCTAACCAGACTGCGAGCAAAAATGAGAAGGGAGACTGTTATTCAGGATATGCTCTTCGCAGATGATGCTGCCTTGGTCCCCCACACGGAAGCCGAATTACAGATCCTCATTAATAGGTTGGCATAATCTTGTGATTTGTTTGGACTCACTATCAGTGTACAAAAAACAAAAGTGAAGGTTCAAGGCGCAGATCCTCCAGACGTTGTCTCAAACAATAAAAATGTTTAAAAAAAGTAGTAAACCACTTTAACTACCTCGGATCTAATCATCACCGACAACCTTTCACTGGACGCAGAGCTGCAGAAGCGATTAGGAATGGCCTCATCAGCACTTGCCAGGCTCTCACAGATAGTGTGAAATAACGTTATGCTGACCATCTCCACACAGGTTGCTGTGTAGAGATCCTGTGTTATTAGTACCCTGCTCTTTGGCAGCGAAACATGGACTCTATGTATATCTCTCATGAAAAAAGACTAAATGCTTTTCATATGCGCTGCCTGAGACGCATATTTGGAATTTCATGGAGTGACTAACAGCGAAGTGTTGGACTGTGCAAAGATTGCCAGTTTAGTTACGATCCTCCGCCAGCGCTGATTGCGGTGGCTTATTCACGTGTGCAGAATGGAGGATGGGCAAATGCCAAAAGATATCCTATACGGAGAACTGACCACGGGCAAACGTAAAATAGGTAGAACCTTCCTCCGCTACAAAGATGCTTGCAAGCGTGAAAAGAAGGTGTTGGGTATGAACACCTGCAACTGGGAGGAACTTGCCAAAGACAGACCTGGATGGACGCAGGCTTTGTGTGTTGGTCTGCAGACAGAGGAAGACAAGACGCAGACTCCAAACCTGTGCGGCAAAAGCAAGCGCAACAACTGACTGTCCCGTCTCTAGGGTGAAGTCCATTGTCTCTCAATCTTGCCAATCAATACACATTAATAGTTTGAGGTGTGGTTATTGTGGCATATAGTTGCTTTTTCAAAACTTACATTGACATCATCTTCAAAATGAGTTCGAAGTGTACATTTACAACAATGCAGAAGGTTACTATTTTAATATAACAGTTCTTCCGTAGGTAATCTAAGATGAGTAATTTATATTGCGATATTCATGACCCAGAGAAATGAACGAAATTGGCGCTTGGTCTGGATAGATTATTCTTTTACCGTTGGATTGGACATAACTCAAGAGTACACTCATATCAAGCAAGGAAGGAAAAGGAAATTTGACGATTTCCGCAGAGATCGCATAAAACGGGAGATATTGACTGTTGACTAAAAATCAACTTGTTACTCTCCGGAAACTAAAATTAACATTAGAGCTTGTGTAGGCTAAAGTCAAAGAACAAGAAGCAGAACAGAACAGGACAATTAAAATGTGCGATGTTGAAGTGCTGACACGTGAGTATCTTTCAAAAATAGACATTCAGTTCTGGAAGAAGTGGGTTGAGCATGTGCTCCAGGAAGAAAAACAATACTGGCAACGAGATGTATTACAATTTGTCCAGCCAGAAACAATTATCAACCTCTTTGAATCGGCAGATTCGAATGATTAAAATAATCTTTTGTGGACATGCTGATTAGCAGACTTACTCTGGTGTCCAGGACTTTTGAAAAGGTTGGCGGCTTTTTTGTTAGCAGAAATAATTGAGGTATTGACAGTCAGGGCGTAGGGTTCAAGATTTATCTCCCTGATGTATTTCATATTGCAGTGGCTGCAGATACTAGTAGATTGCGTGCCTTGCAGGTGAACCCATCTTTTATATCAACAACTGCTTTAGGGAAGGCCACCTAACGATTCTGGATAACAAACACACGTTACACAACCACGCTTGTCGGAAGCCATGATACCCTTGTGGTCCATTAGGTTTCTTCTTCTTCTTTGTTTGTTCTCAAACTCCCGCTACCAAGCCCTAAAAAGGGTTTTGCGAGTAATAGGATGCAGTCCGGAGAACGGGATGCCTTGTGTTGCAGTTAAAGCGTGACTGCGTATCTAAAATTATATTAAAATTAACAGAGAATCAATGGCAAGACAAAGGAGTTGCTAAAAGAGGACCAGTTTGGATTTCGCAAGATCAGAGGCACACGTGATGCCATTGGATTTTTGCGGCTTCTCGCAGAAAGAATAATCGATCAAGGAAGACCATTATTTATTTGCATGATTACGTTTGATTGTCCAATGGAGCAAACTTTTTTCAGATGTTGTACACATAGGTATGGAGACATCAGTCATTAGGTTGATCCAAGACCTATTTTAAGTAGACAGTGATGGAGATTCTAGGAGGGTAACTGGAGGCCGTGATGTTGTCAGAAAGTGGACAGGCGTGTGTGAGAGAGAGAGAGAGAGAGAGAGAGATCAGATGTGAGCTGAATAGATGGATGGAAGTCATTAACAAAGTCAATGAAGCTTAAGAGGTCCTGTTTGAGAATGTCGGTAGTCCCAATACCATCGTTAGTACACCTGAGGGAAACAGCCCTTATGATGATGCCAAATCAGATATTCCAGGTGCCCCATGAAAAGACATGCGTAGCTAGAACTCATTTTGGAACCCACAGCTACGCTGCTGATCTGATTTAAAAAAAACTGGCCATTGAACTCAAAGGTGTTGAGGGTGAGGATGAATTCGGCCAGACGGATTATAGTGGATGAGGAGACAGATGGGTTGACTCTCTGGGCAAGGTAGAAGAGTGAGGGATGGAGGTGTAAAGGCAGCAGACATCAAGTAAGAAGAGTCGGTAGGTGCGGTCAGGGGAGAGTACAATGGAAGACAAAATAGTCAAGGCATGGTTGGTATCCTTAAGGAATGTGAGAAGATTCTCAACCATATGCTGGAAGATACCTTCAAGGAAGTCAGATACCAGTTCAGTGGGACAGGAACAAGCGGAAACGACGGGTCTGCAGGGGTTGTTGGATTTGTGAATCTTGGGAAGCATGTAGAATGAGCGCTTACCAAGACAACTAATGAACTATTAAAGATACTGAGGTTGAATACCGAGGTTCAATATTTGTATTTTATTGGGTTATGTCTCGTGTAAATTTAACTCAAAGTATTCTAACTGAAATGTCTGTTGGGGACGATTGGGCTAGTGGTTAAGTATCCGACTGATGTGTCTGCTATGGAACCACCGTCACATTTTTTTCTGTCGAATAATGTGGTTAATGTTTTGTATAACCATTTGCATCAGGGGACTCAGCACCTCCCTATAGATCTTTCCGAAATGCAGTAACGTCGATTCTTTAAAGAACTGAGCAGATAAACAAAACAGATTTATGTACCAAATAAACAGCGCGGAACATCCGCTTCCTGTCTCAAAGCTGCGCTTCAGTTTCACTTTGTCTCAATCTAAACAATTTTTATGAACCGACAGTTTATACAACTGAGTGATATAACTGTTAGTGTTTGTGGTTGAAAGCTCCTTGCACCGCCCAAAGGAGGCAAAACTCTACTGAACATGGATTCTGCAAAACGAAGTAATCGCAGTATCAAGAGAAAATTAGAAATTTCGTCTGATTCTGACGAGGATATCGTAAGTTTAAAGTTGATTAGTTATGACATAAGATATTAGATAAAGATATGTCTAGGCACTTTCACATAATGAATGCCACTTATAAAAGGCGCAAACAATTATGCAGTGTTCTGTTATGTTAAGAATCGACGTCATTGCACACCAGGCAGACCTACAGGTGCTCAGTCTGAGTCTCTCTCAGCAAATGACCAAGAGTCACAGCAAAAATAGACTTCGAAAAGAAACTTGCTCAGAGGATCAAGACTGATAGTATAGTGATAGTAAAAGCTTCTTCTCTTATGTTAGAAATAAACAAAGATAAAAGGACAAAGTAGGCCCTCTCATAGACAGCACAGGAAAAAAAATAAGTGAAAATAGGGAGGCAGCAAATCTACTCAATCACTACTTTGGCACAGTGTACACAAAAGAGGACTGCTCCAAGATCCCAGAGCCTGTAGATATTTTTCAAAGAGACATGGATACAGCAGGATTAGGATCAATCTGTATTACAGAGGAAATGGTTTTTAAAAAATTGGAGGGGTTGAAAGTGGATAAATGTCCAGGTCAAGATGGTATTCATCCAAAATTGCTGTTTGAAATTAGAGACCAATTAGCAAAACCATTGGCTATATTATGTTCTCAATCACTTGCACAAGGGATTGTTCCACGGGATTGGAAAGATGCAGGAGTGATCCCCTTATTAAAAAAGGGCAAAAAGGCAGATCCAGCAAACTATAGACCTGTGAGCTTAACGAGCATAGTCTGTAAATTGTTAGAGTCAATAATCAAAGAAAACATTGTAATGCATTTAGACAAATTTAATCTAATTAGAAATAGTCAGCATGGGTTTACCAGAGGGAGATCATGCTTAACAAATCTATTAGAATTCATGGAGGAGGTTACCAAAATGTTAGATAAAGGGGAGCCAGTGGATGTTATTTATCTGGATTTTGCAAAGGCCTTTGATAGAGTACCTCATCAAAGATTATTTCGAAAATTAAAATCACATGGAATAGGTGGGGAAGTTGCCAAATGGATTGAAAATTGGTTAACGGGAAGAAGGCAAAGGGTGGGTATAAATAAGGAGTACTCTGAGTGGTGTGAAGTGAAAAGTGGAGTGCCACAGGGCTCGGTTTTGGGACCAATTTTATTCTTGATATATATAAATGATTTGGACATAGGTATGGGATCCATTATTGAAAAATTTGCTGATGACACGAAACTATGCAGTAGTGTCTCATCTAAAGCAGAAGTGGATATATTGAGGTCGGATTTAGATAAAATTCGAGAATGGTCTGTAATCTGGCAAATGGAGTTTAATGTAGATAAATGTACAGTCATCCACATGGGTAGATCCAATATGGAACATAATTACAGAATGGGAGAGAACAATGTTAGAAAGATAGATAAAGAAAGGGACTTAGGGGTTATAATAGATCATACATGTAAGGTGAGGGAGCAAGTTCAGGTAGCAGTAAAAAAGGCAAATGCAATGTTAGGGATGATAAAAAGAAATATTAAACATAGGAGCAAGGAAGTGATAGTCAAACTATATAAAACATGTTAGACCTAGATTGGAGTACTGTGTACAGGTGTGGAGTCCTTATCAGAGAGGGGATATAGACATGCTGGAGAGAATACAAAAAAGAGCGACAAAGCTGATAGTGGGATTCCAGAATTACAGTTATGAGGAAAGATTAAAAAGAACCGGCCTAGTTTGTCTAGAAGAGAGAATAATTCGTGGTGACTTAATACAGGTGTATAAGATGATCAGAGGAATGGATAAGGTAGACTATAACAAGTTTTTTAAAGTACAACCACCAACAAGGACAAGAGGGCACAGTTACAAGTTGACTAAGGAGAGGTCCAGATTAGATATTAGGAAGTATTTCTTTAGCGAGAGAGTTGTGAATGCTTGGAATGCATTGCCAAGTGAGGTGGTGGAGGCTGGGACGGTCAATACATTTAAGAACAGATTGGATGCGTACGGCTTCTGGAACAAGATGATGTAATTGGAACTGGTTGTATACAGACTCTGCAGAGTCTTCTAAACCAGTATAAAGACGTTAAGTTAAGTTAAGAGTCAAGAGTGTAGGAACTAACTAATGGTTTCTCACTTTCTGTGTAGTTGATGGTTGTACACTAACACAGTACACACTCTTGCTCAGTCCTGTCCAGTGGCCCTCTCTACTGGACCGGCGTATGATTTCAAAATCCTGTAATCTGTGCATTGTTGGTTCATCCACTGTAGTGCAACTGTCTTCATCCAAAATGTGGTCGTTGATCAGCTTCAAAATATCACCTCTATCCATTACCAATGATCCCACTGTAGGCACTGAGGCCAGTTCTTTCATTCCCATGATAAACATCAGTATGACCAGGACAGTACATCCATGCAAGCTCCAGGAGGTTCGAGGTCTCTATGTCCACTGTCCACTCATGCCACTGTCAGGCCTAGTGCACCTTTCGAAGCCATGATTGAAGTCACTGTCTCTATCTACATTTTGATACTTATTCCTCTCAGCAATGGACTCTCACTAGCAGAGAAGCCTCAACTGGCTTTCTTTTAGCCTAGCACAAATCCATCAGTATAAATGACAGCGTCAAAATCTTTAGCATTTTTACTTATTAGTTGTTAAACCTCGAGGTTCGCTTTGTACTGCACCAATCTCTGCATTCTCTCCTCAGAGTGATAATCTTCTTCACCTTCGTTCGTTCTCAATCTCCCACTACTAAGTCCTGAAAAGGAATTTGCAAGTAGCAGAATGTTGTCACGAGAACAGAATGCATTGTGTTGTAGTTTACAGCTTAACTGCGATATTTGCACCTTTTGGTCTGACACATCCGACTTCAGCAGGGATTTTTTTGAGTAACGGGTTGCCTTCACTATTCAATCCCTTCTACTTAGTCAGTCTGCTCAGTTGCAGTCTGTTATCCATGATCGCAGCGTGGAGGTGTAGAAGGGTCTTGCCAGCACTGGTTCACTGACCCTGTCGCTATGGATCGCTGACCACTGCAGCTCACCATCTTGATCCCAGGATGATAATGACCCAGGGGAAGTAAATTCATTCTTCCCCTGTGTTTATGGTCCCCACAGTGGTTACCTGATCATTCTCTCTGCCTGTGCCATCCATGACATCCCTCTCCTTATTCTTTAACTCTTGATATCTGTAATGTTCATGTGCAGTGGATGCCTCTTGTCTGTGGCTACTTGCATGTAGGCTTTGGTCTGGGCCAGTGCATATCAAGACTTTACAAAGA
This sequence comes from Ariolimax columbianus, assembly GCA_036924085.1. Taxonomy (NCBI): domain Eukaryota; kingdom Metazoa; phylum Mollusca; class Gastropoda; order Stylommatophora; family Arionidae; genus Ariolimax; species Ariolimax columbianus. The sequence goes on from JAVGWX010000003.1 coordinate 96,457,788, forward strand.
GGGGCTGAAGATGCAGCAGTGAATGAGCTGACAACAATCAGCAACTCATAGGTGGCTGCCTGCATCAGGGTCAGCAAACCACAGCTAACCAAGACTCTATTCCATCTCCAAACGATAGACCTGGAAACAGTCCGCAGTGTAGTCTGACTGAGAGAATAAGAGAGTCATAGTAGGAAGGCAAACACAGTACCTAAAAATGCAGCTGAAATTGGATGTTTCAGGCTGAAACTTGCCTTGCTGTAAACTATAACACAACATTATTTTTAAAGAAAACGACTTTACAGAAAGAAGTTTTTTTTTTTTTTGGTGTGCATTTGCCTTATTTCTCTATTCCCCAAGGTGGTGTGCGTTGCACTATGTTTTATTTTGCTCCTGTCAGCCCAGCGGCATGCATTTTATGTACGGGTCTGCTTCCTCCTGGATTTTCTAAGGATTTGCTTCCCCGTGCTGTGATTGGGGATTGAACCCAGCACCTTTAGGTTATTAGCCGTGTCACTTAACCACTGGCCCACGCCATCCCCCAGAAAGAAGTTCAACAATTATACAGCAGACTGTAACTTGTGTTGTTGTTGAATGCCCACAATAAGTAAGTCTACCCTTTTGTGCGGCCTGAAAGGGATGTTAAATGTCGGGTTGCAGTAGCTTTCCTTACATCCCAAACGTGCTGATGAAGATGGATCGGGATTCTCCAGGCAGTTGGGCTATGCTTTGTTTCACCTGTGTGTCACTCACTACTACGGGAATCATGTCGATACTCCACCTGGTTAGCCAGACTGCTGTGAAACAGCCTGTTTTCAAGAAGAACTGTGAGAAACTGAGGTGGCGGTCTTGATCAGTAAATTTGGTCTGACCATGTCTAACATTGTCTGATCAGTATATTTCATCTGACCATGTCTAACATTGTCTGATCAGTATATTTCACCTGACCATGTCTAACATTGTCTGATGAGTATATTTCGCCTGACCATGTCTAACATTGTCTGATCAGTATATTTCGCCTGACCATGTCTAACATTGTCTGATCAGTATATTTCGTCTGACCATGTCTAACATTGTCTGATCAGTATATTTCGTCTGACCATGTCTAACATTGTCTGATCAGTATATTTCATCTGACCATGTCTAACATTGTCTGATCATTATGTTTTTGCCTGACCAGACATTAGTTTCCTCTCCCCACAACTTGTGTTAGTCACACTTAATAAAAGTTATTTGAAAGTTGACATGAATCCAGTATTATCCACTGGTACATTCTACAATGGATAAGACCAGGTACACATCACGTGTATTTTTCTAAATTGTTGGTAATTTTTTTTAGTAAATTTTAAAGTATTTGTGTTACACTAACTTACACACACTAGACGAATGATATGAAATGAACTGCTAATGTGTTGGGAAACAAATAATAGTTACCAAGTAACACTGTAACCTTGAAGAGGCGATTAATTAAGGTTGGACAAAGGTCCAGCTACCTTGTCCTGTAGAAACTATACTCCGCAAGAAAAAAGAAAAGAATACGTTTACAATCCATGGTAGAAAAGAAAGGACTAAGTCAAATCAGTATGTTTTATTATTTATCTGTTTGGATTCTTTGCACGATTTTTCAATGTTTAAATTTTTATTGTTGTTATTATTAAACTTATAAGTTATATTTTAAATCTTGTTTGAAAACTTTGAAAATAATTTGTAATTTGTTTGATCTCTTTGTTGCCATTCTTCCTTTGCTAATCTTTGTGAATTATTTAGCTGAGAGGTATATGAAACTCTCGAGTATTTTCTTTGTTCAATTTTACTTTGCATGTCTGAGTGTTACCTTGACTTGACAGGGAAGCAAAAAATAATAACACTGTAACCTGCCAAACATGTTGTAAGAGGCGGCTAAGGAGCATCGGGCTGGAGCTGGCTACTCCGTCATGTAGAAATTTTAAACCACAAAACCTTCTACAGATACACACAGGTCAATATTTGATGACTTGACATGTTTTTGTTTAGGACATATGCTCCACAGGGAGCTGAAAAGGTTTTGATTGATTGATGATTCTTATTTGCCCAAACCCTTTAGCTCATTTTTACGATTTACAGAAGAAACCTACAGTAACTGATGTTAAGACTCCGAGACACTCATCCAGAATTCATGATAAACAACAGAGACCAGAGTTTAGACTTCCGTCACGAGATGACGTTTGGAAAGATATTCCATCCATGATCTCCATACCAAAGCTGAAAAATCTAACACCTAAAAAAACAGTGAACAATTTTACTAAAGTGTGAGTATTGTAAAAATGTATAGTACACCAAATATACAATGCCATTTTATTTGAATTGTTACCGTAGTTCAAGATTTGTAATAGTTCTTACTATTATTTTGTGTTTTTCTAATTTATTAAACTTTTTCATCTTGTTATTTTGGTACACTCTTTTTGGTGGGAGTGTAAGGTATATCGTGTCACATTCTACAATAGGGGGGACTGAGTGGTCTCAAGGTAAGATGTCAGCCTCAGGTGCTGGAGATCGCGGGTTCAAATCACGGTGGAGACTGGTATTTTTAATGTGGACTTTCTGGTATTTTCCCAGATCTCTGGGTAGAAGAGATCGGATGCCCATGTACAGTGTCGCACACATTAAAAATCTCTCGGCAGTTGGAAATTGAATAGAGTAGATTTAGCGGCCGCTGAACAGGCAAAATTCAAATTATGTTAATAATCTACCCAATCTATTACAGGATCCTAACCGGTGCTACGGAGTTCGTGCATTGTGCTGAGATTCTAAAAAAATATGGAATACTAGTCAGGGTCAGGCAAAATATACTGGCCAAGACCCTCACCCTGTACATACAGGGGAAGGTTGCACAGTTGGCAGTGGAGATGAGAAATTAGAACATCTATATTCTGGGACTTTCTGAAATAAGGTGGAAGGGAGGATGAAATTGAGCACAGGGAAAATGCTATCAAAAGAGGCACTAGAAGCACTTAGACAATAGGAGACAGTAGGATCCAGAATAATACTAGCTACTTTTAAATCTGTCAAAAAGAAGAAAATCAAAATGACAAAGAAGACTCTGTGAAAGAAGAATTTTACACTAGAATTCAAAATATAATGGGTTAAAGGAGAAGGAAAGACTACAATTTTGATGGGTGTCCGAAATGCCAAAGTTGGCAAATGATAATATTGTTTTCAAAGAAATCATAGGAAAACATGGGAGTCTTTGTCTATAAGTTTTCGTAAACGTCCATGATTTGCCGCCATAAAACACTCAAAACACAGGTTCTCAAGTCTTACACTTTTGTCGCTTTGTTGGTGCTCTGCCATAATTTCTTCATAGGATCATACTAGGGAGATTAAATGAGGCCATAGAAAAACAGCTGAGAGAAGAACAGACAGGCTTTCGACAAAATCGGTCCTGTGTAGACTAGACAGCTACGCTAAGAATAATAGTTGATAAAGTGTGAAATGGAATATTATAATTTGTGGCCTATGAAAAGGCATTTGGCAGCTTAGACAAAGAATCACCCTGAAAGTTGCTCAGGAACTATGTAGTGCCCCTGAAGTGTGAAATGTATGGTTCTACATGAAGATCAGCTTTCTAAGTTTGTTGTTGCTGACTAGCTAGGTCTGCTGAACTGTTTGCTCTTTCATCATTAACCCTTTGAACCCCGACTACCCAGTTTGTGAAATGCCGCCCCCCCCCCCCCCCCATGCTCCTGCGAAAATACGCACAATATAAACATTTGGGTACATCTATTTACTATGACAAAACTATGTGTTCAAATTTAGTTATTCTAATTAAAATTAACTGATCTATTAATCTTTAATGAACCTACTTGAGTAGAGTGTGGAATATATTCATCAAATGTGCTTGATACTTTATGTTGGATACCCCCCCAGGACAGTAGTCTGATCCTCCAAGGAACAGATCTAGCTTGATCCTAATCAATCAAGGAATGTCTATCTGAATCACACACATGTTGTCGTTCAAATAAGAACTGATCATTTTCAGAATAATCACCATCTAAATTAAATTTATTATCAGTCTCAAAATCCTTTAAATTACTTTCAACTTGTTCTGTTGTTGGTCTTTTAGAAAGGCCATTTCCTTAATTTAAAAAAACATTTTCATCACGAAAATCATAAAAAAAACAAGGTGAAGAAATGCTTCGATATATTAGTCTGCCATATTTGTTATTTCCAGAAATGTGTGTACTGTGTAGACGTTACTATATTATGACAAAAATCCAAGCAGTGCAGCCCAAAATACTCCTTAAAATAATAGTCCACCCATCACACAGGCAAATGAGTGCCTCTGGGAATGGGGTATTTACACTCACCCCGATATATGAGTGTCACGGATTCCAAGGGCTAATGCCAAGTTTAAGAATTTTCAGGTGTTTTATAGCTGACGAGTGGAACTGTATAACTTGTTAGTGGTTGTTGGGGTGTCAGGCAATAACTTTATTCTGTCTGTAGTGAGTCCTGGAGTCGGGGACAGCCATGAGACCGGTGTTTAGTTCTATCTTAGACATATAATAAACTTGGAGATTCCGTGTAAAAGAACTCTTGGTAGTTGAAAATCGGAATGAACAGGCTATTAGCGACTGTCCAGAAATAAATTCTAAAGGTAACAAAATTCCTACCCAATAGTGGCCTGCATGGAAGTCAAATGGATGCAGACCTTCCATTGTGCAAAGACACAACAGGCCAATAACCTGTTTGATGCACAATAAAGGACCTGGACAATCCCCCCCCGAGGCAGAAGAGGAGCAACTAAGAGAAGGATAATATTTACATATTTTATTTTTGAACTGTCCATGATGTATGTAACGTTCTCCTTTCTTTATACTATTGAAGGTATAATAACTACAACTATGATGATTATGAGGACACAAGTGATGATGAGAGCTCTTCTGTCGAATCTTCAGATTCTGGTGATCAGAAAGAAGTAAGAACAAACACAATAATTGAGTTGTTTTTTTGTGTGCGTTCGCCTTATTTCTCTTTTCCCCAAGACGGTGCACATCCTATGGGTTGAGCACCAACACAGCTGCTGATCTAAATTGCTCCTGAATCATGTGTGTTTTTCTGTGATCTTTGGGTCTACAATTTCAGTGTTACAGATTCCTCTTGAATAACGTATTTAATGTGCGTTTTTCCAATTGGACTTGTGCCTGGCAAAGCGCTGAGATGTATTTCAATCGTCATATTATAGGATGAAGTCGAACACAGAATACTCAAGAGCGATTAAAAGCAAACGGTCAAGATGAAAATAAGGCCGGTAAAAGAATACGGACATGCATAACCTTCAAAGTGAACTTTTGATGCCATACTTGAGTAGACAGGGAGATCATAGAAAAATTCACAATGTGAAAGGACACATTACCTGGAGAGGGATGGGCTCCGCCAGGTGCGAAACGGCCAAAGACACACCGATATTGCAGAAAGCATTGAGAAAAATCATAAATGAGTGATCCGTCTCAATGCACAACAATGACAAATCATGCCACTGAGGTTAACTCATCCAGACGGAAGATTCAATATCTTATCACAAAACCGAGTGGAGTGGCGGGAACTGATCTAACAATCTGCAGTATTGGTGCCTCAATGACCTTTCAGGTTTCGGGACTGATGATGATAAACAAAAAAAACGACCTAGTCTGTATACCCCGTGACGGGAGCCAGGTTAGCACAGTGGTTAGTGCGCTGGCTTCTAAGTTGAGCGATCGAGGTCCCCAGTCAGTGCTTGATTTTTCCGATCGCAAAATGGCTCCTGGCGTTGACCCAGCCTTCAAAATTGGGTACCATAATAATCTTGGAAAGTAAAGGCAGATGATTGGCCAAGAAAGAGATGGGCCTGACACCATATTCCCAATACACCACACTGGCATGTTAACGGGATCTTTACTTTATACTTCACTGTAACTGCATTTGTAAGCAATCTTTATTACTTAGCTCTGTAAACACCAGAACCCACCACATCATTGAACGAGACCACAGGTTGTTTAGATGTGGAATAACTAGTTCCCTTCCTCGTTGCCTTTCCCTCGCTAACAGTAATTTGATAGTAGTTACGTTGTAAAGAGTGGATAGCAGACATGGAGGTCTCACACATTCAGCGACTTGTTTAAATCTACTGTACTGATCATGCTGTGTTTATGACAATGAAAGAGCTAGCATCCGGGCTTTGAAAGCATCCATGAAGCTCACATTAAATATAGATATGGGGCAATATAATGAAATCCGTCAATGACCACCTGGTAGGTGATGACACTTTAATAAACGAATGAGCAATCAAAAGATTGCAGGAAATTGAAATCAGTGGATCAAGCAATGAATGTCGCCTGAGTGGATGGAGCAGCAGTGTCTACAGCCTGCGGGCTGAAAGAGACGATGCACGTATTGGCCTGTCCAAATTGCAATTACATTGTTTCAGCATAACATAAGTTGAAATTAGCAGACTCATGCAGAATATCTGTCCGTCAGTCCAAATGTACATTATGATAGAAGGAATAACAGTTTAACAATTAACTATTTCCATGCACAATTGTTTTTAACTTAACTTAATGTCTTCATACTGGTTTAGAAGACTCTGCAGAGTCTGTATACAATCAGTTTCATTTACATTTCCGTGCTCTAAAAGCTGTGCGTACCCAATCTATTCGTAAATGCATTAATTGTCCCTGCCTCCACTACTTCCCGTGGCCATGCATTCCAAGCATTCACCACTCTCTGACTAAAAAAATATTTCCTGATATCTAATCTGAACCTTTCTTTAGTTGATTTGTAGCTATGTCCTCTTGTTTTTGTAGGTGATTGAATTTTTTAAAAACACTTGTTATAGTCTATTTTATCCATTCCTTTGATTATCTTTTAAACCTGTACTGTCACACAGAATTCTTTTTTTTTTCTAGACACTGTTGGACGGTTTTATGGGTCTTTCCTCATAACTGTAATTCTAGAACCACACTATCAGCTGTGTCCCTCTTTTTGTAGCTGTAGACAGAGAAGGCAAAAATAACCAGCAGATTTTACAATTTTAAAATAACATTTGCATGTCAGTAAATGAACATATCTGTATCTTATTATACACCAATTTGAAAAAAAATTTAACAATTTCTTAGAATAGGAATGTTACATAGCAATACATAGAGTACTTTAGAGAGCAAATATTACAGCTAATGAATAAAGAAATCTCAATATTTAGTAATATACACTATGATTACTTTACATTACGATTATCTCAGCATTTGCATTGTTGGATCCATTTTATACTTCTAAGCATTAGTTCTTAATCCAATTAGTGAAGTTCAGGCCAAATATGAAGGTAATATATCCAATAGAAGTGAAGATATGACACATTTAGTAAAGACTGTTAGCGGGTCTTTAGCAATCACAAATATACCAGAAGCACATGTCAAATCGATGTTTGTTGTTTGCCCACAATGAGTAGATTTACTCTTTTGCGTGCCCTGAAAAGGATGTTAAGTGGCAGTTTGTTGTAGCTTTCCTCACAGCGTGCTGAAGAAGGTGAACCAGGGTGTTCCAGGCAACTATATTATGCCTGGTTTCATCTGCAAATCACTCACTACTATGGGGATCACATCAATCCCTCACCTTGTTAGCCAGGCTACAATAAAAACAGTCTGTTTACAGGAAGGACTACGGGGAAGTCAAGGTGAGGGTCTTGGCCAGTATATTTTGCCTAGCTCTGTGCAAGAAACCGTAAGGATAAAAATAGATACCTATTGATGTAGTAAAATGATGTATGTAAACAAAAGAACTCGTATGACGCAAGGTGCAGCGATCCCCCACCTCATTAGCCTGACTGCCAAGAAGGACAGCCCATTTTCTGGGAAGACTACAGGGAAGTCGAGGAGAGACTCTTGACTAGTATATTTTGCCTGACCTTGACTAACATGTCTGGTCAGTATGTTTTGCCTGACCAGATGTTAGTCTTCCTCCCCCTATTCATCCTGATATAACCTAAAAGACTGGGGTTGAAAGCCCCATGGGGTTGTGCCTTTGCCAGTAGAATCCAGAAACGCAATTTTTTTTCAAAGAAGAGAGTATTCATTTAACTTAAATTTGTGATTTCTTTTTTTAGCAATAATATTGGTAGATTTTAGAAAATAAATAGCTATGTTATTCAGGTTTAGTAGGATCAAAACTCATTCTTAAATTAGAAGTGTTAGAATGAGGTCACCTTGGTCAAGAATTGGATAGCAAACCTGCCCAGCATTTGTAAATAATTAGTTGTTGTATCACCTAAGTCTGTATCTTTTATTATCAACAGAGCCTGCATAGAATTAAAAACTATCACAAACGGCTTCTAGTGCAGTCTAGCTCAAGTGATGAGGATGATGATAGATTGGCCATATGTAACAAAGCCTCAGTTCAGACTTCTAATGTCCTGCCCAAGGAGCAAGACAGCACCAGAACAACTGAAGTGGCAGATGAACCATGCCGGGGGCATAGTTGTGAAGATATGAAGAATAGATCCAGTCCAGGTGAGACAGTTCCTGTTACAAATGCTGACCTTGGGGATAGTGACGACAGTGGGGCGCTTTCACCTTGTAAGAGGAATGGCAACTTCAGAAATCGTTCAATCCTTGAAAGTGATAATGAAAGTAGCAAAAATGATAGTGATGATGACACCACTGGCAGTGATAGTGAGAACAGTAACACTTCACATTTATCGGACTCCATTGATCTTCCAACTGAAAGCAGTAGGTGTAGATTAGCAAAACAAAAAATGAAACAAATAAATATGTTTAAAAAATTTAGAGAGGCACAAGCTAAAAGACGGAAGAGTAGCACTTGAAATAGCTTTTTTGTTGGATTTCTAATCTGAAATGTACCAAATCCACAATTTAAACTTGCTATTATTCATCACCATGTAGCATGTCCTTGATAGAATGTCACTTCCATCGCAGTCTGTCTGATAGAAACTCATTTCCTTGCCAAAACTCCAGCCTCCGCCACAGTCTTACCCAGGCATTCCTGGATATCTTGGTGCCATCGTCTTCTTGGTCTACCCCTTCCTCTTTTACTTGGCACCATACCTTCCATCACTGTTCTCTCGAGACCGTTGTGTCTATTGATGTGACCAAAGTATTTGCATTTTCTAGCCAAAATGGAGTGTGTAAAGGCAGGATGCCACCTAAGGTGAGGATGTTGTCACAGTGGAGTGTGTGAATGGTGTAGATATTGTCACAGTATACTGTATAGAAGGTGGGATGTCATTGACCCTGGGTAGTCTTGAATCTACTATCAAGATTTGTGTATTGTCATCATGATCATCTTCTTAATTCTTTTGCTACATTTCATACTTTTATGATTCTGCCGAAGACGGATGTGTCGGACCAAAAGGTGCAAATATCGCAGTCAAGCTGTAAACTAGCGACACAACGCATTCTGTTCTCCGGACTACATCCTTTAAAGTTAAAAGTTGGTTGCCAATCGCAAGCAATGATGGCGACACCATCAGACGGTTTTGTCTTGATGATGTATTTTGCACTGTATTTGGATTATAGTGAGGAAGAAACTGCGCTGGTCATCAACCTCAATCTCTGGTCTCTTGACGTCTGACAGCGTACAAAGAAGAAGAAGAAGAATCTCTGGTCCCAAACTACCTTGAACCAGTGGCAAGACATAAGTCAAGACGACTGAAGGTAATTCAAAATGCAGGCACTATAGTCCCACCTTCTTTGAAACCAGGGGTCACTTGAAACATGCAGAGCTTAATCCCCCGTCATTTCCGTTCATCGCTTTGAGAGGCAAATGTCTTACTTCACAACCACAGCTACTCCTGCAATCTTGTATAGGTAAATTCCATTTATATACTCGCACTGATCTAGGGAAGTTTAATTGTCTTTTCTTTAAATTACAAATCCCTACTTGACACTTTGAACACAATGTAGCTGCATGTTTTACATCCACATCTGAATTGATGTACATGGCCAAAATAATAAATCAATCTCTTTGATAGGCTCTACACAACGATGGTTTTATATGCAGCTCTATTTTTCTTTGATAATGTTGTTTCTCCACACATTCTGCACAAATCATTCAAAAACCGTGTTTCAATGGTTGCAATCCATTAAAAATGTTGCCAGTTTGTGGTGTTTATAAAACAAAATACTTTCTACTTATCCACACGGGAAAGAAGACTGACATCTGGTCAGGCACAACATACTGATCAGACATATTAGTCAGGGTCAGGCACAACATACTGATCAGACATATTAGTCAGGGTCAGGCACAACATACTGATCAGACATATTAGTCAGGGTCAGGCACACCATACTGATCAGACATATTAGTCAGGGTCAGGCACACCATACTGATCAGACATATTAGTGAGGGTCAGGCACAACATACTGATCAGACATGTTAGTCGGGGTCAGGCACACCATACTGATTAGACATGTTAGTCAGGGTCAGGCACAACATACTGATCAGACATATTAGTCAGGGTCAGGCACAACATACTGATCAGACATGTTAGTCATGGTCGGACACAGCATACTGATCAGACATATTAGTCAGGGTCAGGCACAACATACTGATCAGACATATTAGTCAGGGTCGGGCACAGCATACTGATCAGACATATTAGTCAGGGTCAGGCACAAATTACTGATTAGACATATTAGTCAGGGTCAGGCACAACATACTGATCAGACATATTAGTCAGCGTCAGGCACAGCATACTGATAAGACATATTAGTCAGGGTCAGGCACAACATACTGATCAGAAATATTAGTCAGCGTCAGGCACAGCATACTGATCAGAAATATTAGTCAGGATCAGGCAAAATATACTGGCCAAGATCCTCACCTCTGCTTTCTCGTAACCCTCTCTGGAAATGGCTGTTTTCATGGCAGCCTGGCTAACGGGGTGAGGGATTAATGCGATCCCCATAATAGTGAGCGACACACAGATAAAACCAAGCATAGCAAAATTGCCTGGAGGACCCCAGTCCACCTTCATCAGCATGCTCAGGATGTGAGAAAAGCTACTGCAACCCGCCACTTAACGTCCTTTTCAGGGCGCACAAAAGAGTAAGCCTACACATTGTGGGCATTCGAAACAACTTATCCACACAGAAACGGCTGTTATACAAGTTAGAAAAATGGTAAATTCTGTATCTATTTTCTATTGTACACATGTGTGATAGAAAAATAATGTGCATAAAGTGTACTAAACATGCAAGACAGAGATATGGTACAAGAGTAAGTCAGTAAGTAGGTCATAAGCTGGTATGGGATAGCTAAAAATGTAGTTGGTAGTGTCTAAATGTATCATTATGTTACAACAACATCCAGCTTTGAGATTAGTGTAGGTAGCAGATGTTAAGTATCACATGCATGTGCACAGCTAAGATACAAAATGGCATTTGTGCTCACAGAGTGTACTATCAAAAAAAACAGTGGGGGGGGGGGGGGGGGGGGGGGGGGGATTGCTTTCTGCAAAGGATTTTCACAAGGAAATGCTTCATGAATATAGTGAGAAGTGTTTGTCGTGTAAAGTTATGCATATCTAGGTCAATACATTTTCTCAAAGTCACTCAAAAATTGCTGATGAAGGCCGACCTGGTCGTCCTGATCAGATTACAACAGAAGCACGGGGGATGATTTGAGCTGTCAGGCGAGTAACGGTAGACAGTGCAGCAACTGCGGTAGGATGTTTGTATGGTTTAACCTACAGCATAATGCATGATCCCACATTGGCATGTGACTGCGACAGCAGACTTTTATGCTGCAAATTTTGATGCACTGATAAAGCGATGAGGTATGTGTATCAATGTTGGTGGAAATTATGTTGAGAAAAAGAGGGCAATGTAGTGGAATAAATGGTTTTCAAGTTCATATCTCATTTAGTTTTTTTGTAGATAGCAATTTGTCACCTATTTACTAGGAAAACAGATGCTGGTCCAGTCAGACACAACACACTGACCAGGATGTCGCGTCAACGTCAATACACTAACCACAATCACAATCTCTCTTCTATGTAGCGTTGTCTGGAAACAGACTGTTTTCAAGGCAGCCTGGCTGACGAGATGTAAATCGATGTAATCCCTGCAGTAGTGAGCACCACGCAGATGAAGCCAAGCATAGCTCAACCGCCTGGAGAACGCAATGCACCTTCATCAGCATGCTCAGGATGTGAGGTCCTTTTCAGGGCGCACAAAAACGTACTCATTGTGGGCATTAAATAACAACAACAACAACCTATTTACTAACTTGCCCTCATAGTTTATACACAAAAAAGGAAAAATGATAAAATTGTTTTTTTTTCATAAGCAAGTGAATGGTCAAAAACACACACTAATTAAACCAGAACTATCAAAAATCGACTTGATACACCATTCTTACCTGCCCCACCTAAAGTAGTAGATTTAGGTTAAAGTGAGCATGCCTATTGCACATTTATGCTTTTTAAAAAAAATAATTAATTAAAGGTTTGCCTCTCTGTATTCTACTGGCGGAGGCACGCCTTTCCACCCCGAACCGTAGTCTTTTTGGCAATATCAGGATGCATTAACCCTTGGATGCGTGTGTGTGTCTGTATATGCCTATGTTATGTTTCAGTAATGCAAGATGTTTCTGTGTGAAGCTGTGTGTAAATTTGACTGGTAAGTATTTCAAAACCATTGATGTTTTTTTTTGTAAAGTGTTTGCCTTTCTGTATTTTACTGGCCTAGGCACACCCTTTTCCACCCAGGACCGCAGCCTTTTAGGTGATATCAGGACGTACCAACTAGTGCTTGGATGCGTTTCAATATACCTATGCTAGTTAGTGCGCTCTCAGAGGTCAACCCAACCAAAATGCAATAGAAGGGTCTCACCCTGAGGGCGCGTGTGAAAGTTGTGTAAGAGTGTGATTGTTGGACAGAGTAAAATGAAACAGAATGTGGGGTAAGAAAAGAGAGGAACTTGGATAAAATGGATGTGCACCTCCACACATTTATGTTGGATGTCCAAACTATTTAATTATCTGGTGCCTGTGTTGATCATGCCTGGTTTTGTTCTTACTTTCTTTCAAATTTCTTCTTTCAAAACTACATCTCATTTAGTAACCCTGACTGCTTTTTTCAAGCATCTCATTTCACACCTTGTGATCATTCTTGTGCCTGGGTTAGGGTCAATGTCTGATACTGGTAACAAAGTGTTGATTGATTATACTGTTTATCATTTGTCTGTTTGTCTCTCTTGGACCTTTGGATAGTTTAGTAATGGGGATAGCTAGTATGTCATGGCATAGCATTCCCTATTTGAATTATTGTTTCTATCTCTTGTTCATTCTGCTTTTGTCTATGAACATGCTTCCAAGGTATCTGAGTTGACTAACTTGTTGAAGTTCTGTATTTTGGAGTGACTTTTTGGTTCTGCTGACTTTGATTACCTCAGTTTTTCCCCCTTTTTTAATTGTTGAATAATGCTTCAATTAGAAGCTACGGCTTACCTAGCAAGCTGCTACTGGATTTTGAAATTGCTCAAAGAAACTATCAAAATTTAGTGATCACTGTGGGGACGGTGTGGGCAAGTGGTTAAGTGACACGGCTCATGATCCAAAGGTGCTGGGTTCGCGTCCTAGTCCCCCGCATTCACAGCACCGGCCGCTACCCCGGGAAGCAGACCCATATATAAAATGCATGCTGAAGTCTAATGCACTAGGACAACATGCGCAAAATAAAAACATAGTGTAACACATAATGCCTTGGGGAATCTAAAAATAAGGCGAACGCAAAGAAAAAAAAAACAAACTACTGATCACTTCTGATTCACTTCTGCTGCATTAAAAAAAATATTTTATTTAATAAATAAATAAAAATAATTAATGTATTACATGAACAAAAGGAAGTTATAATTTTATTATGTTTTTCAGCTGCAAGTTTATTTCTGTATTTGTTGTCTTCTTATAATAAATATTGCTGTTTACATTAATTATACTTTTGATACATGTATATGATATATACAAATTATTTTATTATACCAACTATTTGTGGTAAAGATGCCGTCTTCGTCTGTGGCACCAAATTTGATAGCACTGAGAATTGTTTCAGCCGAATGTTAAAAGTTTTGTGAATATTGGTGTCACAAACTAATTGACGATTAAATTAGATTTTTCTATATGATATATAGTATTACCAGTGCCGAAAATGCAGCGATTAATAGTAAAACTGTAACCTGCCAGGTACATCATAGGAGGCAACTAAGGGGTATGGGACTGGCTACACCACCCTGTACATACAAACTTTAAGCCACACAAATTTCAACAGATGTAGACGTTTGATGTCTTGTCATGTATTTGTTGAAGACTTATGCTTCACAAACAGGTTTTTATGTATATACGAGGGATAGTCATTAAGTAACAGCAATTTTATTAACAATATTTTTACAAGATTGCAAACTGTAATATTTGTGTCTTATTTTTTTACATAGTTGCCTGGCAACACACTTTGTCTACCTGTCCACTAGCTTGTGGATGCCCTCTATAAAAAAAGTTTTTTCGTGTGACTTTTAGCCAATTTTGTACCACCTCCATGACCTCATCAGCTGCTTTGGGACCCATCTGCTACACACTTTCCTGTAACTTAAATCATCATGGACAATTTTTTGCGCAGCGTTGTGACTTAATTTTGAAATCTGTGGCTATTTCATCAATAGTAACTTGCCTGTTGCTGATCAATCTGCTGTTTCACTGTGTCAGTTACTATGCTTGCTGGTCTCCCACTCCACAGTTCATCAATGGCATTTTGTCTTCCATTTGGAAATCTTTCTACCTATTCAGGCACTCTCCTCTGACTACAACTATCTCCATACTGAACCTTCATTCTTCTGTAGATTTCAGAAGGTTTCGCACCCTATGACAACAAAAAAGTTATAGCACTCACTTTTTTTTCACAGTGAAAGTCGACAGTGGGATATCCATGTTGTACGCTATAATGCACATGCGCATATTGCTCGATTGTCACAATCCCTGCATAGAGAAATGCTAAAGAGTCATTTTGTGTCCTCAAATACAATATTCCATTGTACATACTCTTCCATGCACTTTATAATAAAATTGCTGTTGCTTAATGACTGTCCCTTGTGTGCGTGTTTGCATGCGTGAGTGAGTGGGTGAGAGAGACAGAGATATATATATCAACAATTTTTTGTTGTTGAGACTTCATTCAAAATGTATAAAATTCACATGTTCGTCCATCGTAATCAATGAGGACCACTTTGTCAGCATTCATTGTTCGCATGAGTTCAAAGATGGCTAAATAAGCCAAAAATTCACATATCGTGTGGCTGAATGTTTCCTTTATGTTTCCACATAATCTTTGTTCACTTCTACAACCTTACGCCGGGTTTAAACAAGGACAACATGCCTTTCCTGTACCAGCTTGTTTCCTGTTCATGTAGCCATGTTCCTTTGACATCTGTGGGCGGCTGTAGGACTTTGAGAAACTGATCTTGCATTGCACATGCCTTTAAATATCCAAGATTGTTGAAAATTGTCTTCGCACTTCCATTGCTGACTCAAAGCTGTAGGACTAATTGTTGACATCTAATGTGATAATCCTCACAAATAATGGCATCATAGCTCTGAAACATGTCTTGGCTAGAGGAAATGGAAAAATGCACAGATTGCAGTCGATCATGCAGCTCCATCTTGTCACTTCCTGAATTGTATATAGGGGATCCCTGACTTGTTAATAGCTTAAATACATGAACAGGCTTTGGATGCAACCTGCTGTTTTGTAACCACAATAGACTAGCATGTTATTGGATGTTCATTTATTAGTGTAGTGAAAGACAAAAGATGTGAACATTAAGAGCATCTTCATATCCCATAATGTCCGGTGATCTCATAGGCTACACTTGGGCTGAGAACAAGAAAGTTTCCTGTTCCAGACCTAATCAGAGCTATAAGAAAGCTTGCTGACCTTGTGCTAGCTAGTATCCTAAATCTGCTCTTCCCACTACTCATCAAAAGATCAATTTTGAAGACTCGTTGGACCTTCTGCTCTCTGCATCTGATTTGTAAAATTGTCCCCAAACATCCACGCCGGAGTGCTGATGATTTTGAAGGAACTTTATGTAAATGAATTTGTACCCTATACATTCAGAAATGTAAACAAAATTATTTGTATATTCATTGTATTAAGTGTTTTACATTATGTAAATGCTTTTTTTAGTAAAAATATATGTTTGATTGAGTGTTATTTTCTGTTATTGATGCTAGTTGGAAATTTATCATGATTTATAAAGCCAGATTTGCTTATAACTATCTTTACTCACTGTGGAACTCAGTAGCTTTCCTCACACCCGAAGCGTGCTGATTAAGGCGGACCGAGGTCCTCCAGGTGGTTGTGCTATGCTTGGCTTCATCTGCGTGTCGCTCACTACTGCAGGGATCACGTCGATCCCTCACCTCGTTAGCCAGGCTGCCATGAAAACAGCCCGTTTCCAGGGAGGGCTACAGGGAAGCCGATGTGAGGGTCTTGGCCAGTATATTTGGGCCTGATCCTAACTAACATGTCTGATGAGTATATTTTGTCTGACTAGACGTTAGTCTTCCTCGCCTCAACACCACTGATGTAAAATATGGCTTAGATACATGGCATGCAACTAATAGCATTACTGCAGACCTTCACTAACAGTTGTCTCTGTCTAATAGTTTATCTTAGATGTTCAGATTCAATGATGATTGATTGATTGGCATCCTGTCAGTCTCGAGAGACAATGGACTTCACACTAGAGAGAGGACAGTTGATCAGATTCAATGATGATTGATTGATTGGCATCCTGTCAGTCTCGAGAGACAATGGACTTCACGATAGAGAGAGGACTTCATTGTTGCCATTGCTTTCGCCACACACATTTGTAGTCTGCATCTTGGCACATCTTGGTTTCCCTTGCCTGTAGGCCAGCACACAAAGCCTACCTCAAGCCAGCCTAGTCTGTCTTTGGCAAGTTCCTCCCAGTTGTACATGTTCATATGCAACGCTTTCAGGTCACGCTTGCAAACATCTTTGTAGCAGAGGAAAAGGTCTAACTTGGTAACGCTTGCCTGTGGTCAGCTCTCTGTATAGGATATCTTTTGGAATTCGACCGCCTCCATTCTGCACACATGACCAAGCCACCGCATGCGGCGCTGACTAAACTGGAAATCTTTCCACAGTTTAACACGTCATTGTTTGTCACTCCATGAAATTCCAAGTATACGCCTCAAGCATTGAGCCTTTTTTTCCTGTGAAACATAGATTCAGTAATGCAAGTAAACATAAAGATGCAGCAAAGAATTCAACAGCATAAACAGCGGGAGATTGGAGAAAGAAAATAGAAATGGATGGAGTACACTCTCAGAAAGAAACATAGCTAGACTTATGTTCTGGTAAGAATTGACATCATTTCGCACAAAGAATACAAGCCAGAAAAGGACAGAATATACAAACCAGGTAGGGATGGACAGACAAAGATCTTCATACTCAGAACGGGACATTGCAGACTCATGGTCCACCTCCACAAAATGGGTCTCAGAGACACCGCCATGTGCGATTGTGGAGCACCCAATCAAACACCAGAACATATCCTACAGGATTGCCCTCTTATACAGACCATAGAGAGGCCGCCTGGCCCCGGGGAAGTGACCATGCTCGACAAGCCGCGGGGTACTGGCGAAGACCTGAAACGCACAGTCGTGAACCTCACCGGATTAGAAGCACAGCATCAGCTGATCGAAGAAAAAGACGTCATTTCACTCCTGATAGACCCATAAGTGCTCAGTCCCTATTAGTTAAAGGTGAAAAGTATAGATGCTGATGGTTCTTGTAGCTCACTGGCTGTACACACGTCTGCTCCGTCCTGCTAGACAGCCATCTCTCCTGGACCCACATATGATTTCAAAAGTTTACAATCTGTGCAATGCTGGTTCATTGCAGTCGTTTTAATAACTTCAAAATGTCACTTCATTGTCAATGTCCCCACTGCATATGCAGTCAAGGTGGATCGGGCTATCTACGTCTGCTATGCGCGACCTCTGATATGTGTGGAGTAACAGCAAGATCTCCCTGAAAACAAAAATCTGCATCTATCAGTCCTGTGTGGTCTCACTCCTGCTTTACGGCTCCAAAATCTGGACTTTACTGAAACATGACGAGACTGGAAGTCTTCCACATGTGTAACAAGCGGCGTATTCTGGGCATCCGATGGCATGGCTATATTCGCAAAGTGGAGGTCTCTGCTATAACATGGCTCATCCAAATTTCAGAAACATGACCGCTGCCAAGTTAATTGGCTGGGCCAGGACACCGTGGCCCACAAGATACTACACAAGTCGTTCCTCTGGATTTCACTGTATAAGTATCAAAGGATAGTAATGCGATTGTTGTTTATCTGCGTTCGTTCTCAATCTCCTGCTACCAAGCCCTGAACAGGACTTTTGCAAGTAGCAGGACGTAGTCTGGAGAATGGAATGCGTTGTGCCCTAGTTTACATCTTTACTGCGATATTTGCAACTTTCGGTCCAACACATCTGTCTTCGGCAGTACACGATTGTTAAACAAAGTGTCCCGCCTCCACCCCTAAAATAAATAAACAAATACATATTATTATCATCAACATCATATGTAGCATGTCCTTGGTAGAACATCGCTCTCGTCATATGTAGCATGTCCTTGGTAGAACATCGCTCTCATCATATGTAGCATGTCCTTGGTAGAACATCGCTCTCGTCATATGTAGCATGTCCTTGGTAGAACATCGCTCTCGTCATATGTAGCATGTCCTTGGTAGAACATCGCTCTCGTCATATGTAGCATGTCCTTGGTAGAACATCGCTCTCGTCATATGTAGCATGTCCTTGGTAGAACATCGCTCTTGTCATATGTAGCATGTCCTTGGTAGAACATCGCTCTCGTCATATGTAGCATGTCCTTGGTAGAACATCGCTCTCGTCACAGCCATTCAATAGGAATCTCGATCAACCTGTGGAGGGCGCCAAATGGTCAGGTCATCCCGTAACCGATGAGGTCGTTGGGGCACACATGAAGACAACCCCACGTCACCCTTCTCTGTCAGCGGCCGCTACCTGTGCCGCTTCTTGTCGGAGATTGGTCCATTCTTTTAGGATGACCTCTTCGTCGTATGCCTTGCATCTTTCAGTTCAGGATCGTATCTGAAAGACCATTTAATCACGATATGTGATCGTACCAAGCGAGTTTCCTTCTTTTGACAGTTGCCAAGAGGTCTTCAAAAGGCCCTATTGCTGTTGTAATTCTATCTCGTATTTCCTCATTTGTAACTCGATCTTTGTATGTGACTTTTAAAAGTCTTCGGAAACATCTCATCTCAAAGGCCTGTATCCTTCGCTGAAGGTCAGCTGTAATTGTCCATGTCTCACACGCATAGCATAGAGGAATATTGACAGGACCAGTGTACGCATTAAATTGATTTTCGTGCATAGTGGTAACCGTTTATCTTGCCAGATTTTGTTAAGCCGTGCAAGCCCCGCTATTGTCTGTGCTATTCTGGCCAACACCTCACATTTTGATCCTTCATCACTGACAATCGACCCCAGATATTTAAAACGGTCAACCACTTCGAGTTCCTGGCCATTAGCTTTTATCCTACTGTTGAAGCCCTCGGCGTTGCTGGTCATTAATTTTGTCTTTCCAACGTTCATCTCCATACCATAGTCAAGAGCTGTTTCATCGAGCCTTCTGACCCATTCCTAGAGTTCTGCTTCTGAATCCGCCAACCCGTCAATGTCATTTGCATAACGAAGGTCGCTAATCATTCGGTCCCCTATCTTAACAGTACTAACGTGACCTCCAAATGCCTCACACATAATTCCCTCAAGGAATATATTGAAAAGAGTTGGAGAGAATGTACAGCTGTCTCACACCAACTGATGTGCGAAACCAGTCCCCTCGTCTCCCATTCACAAGAACTGCGATACCAATACAGTAACAGAGTCTCTTAACTCAGCTCTCACAGATACAGCAACAGAGATCCTGGGATGACACCAAACAAACAAAAAAGCCACGAGTGACCAAAGAAATTCTAGACCTTTGTGGTAGAAGACGGTCACTGAAAAACCAAAATCATCCACCTGATGAGGTCGGTAGATATATGGAGGGGAAAGAAACGTGGATATGTGAGCAATGTACAAACATTGAAGAGAGATTAAACAGAAATTATGCTAAAGGTTCATACTTCTTCTTCTTCTTCTTACGCTGTCAGACGTCGACCTTTATTTTTTCGAAAAAAGCAGCGGTCATCCTGAGGCTGTCGACACTGCCATAAAGTTTGTCTAGTTTTGTCACTGGTGATGGCCACATCTGCTCTCTCTGATCCTCGTCTGTTGGGCAGTTTTGCAGCAAATGTTCAGCGGCCATTTTCCCGGTACCACACGTGCATTCGTCAGTGCCACCTATCTTCAATGTGTTGAATAGGTGGTACCTCAGTCTATTGTGGCCAGTGCGAAGTCTGAAGTCCACGACCTGCTCTCTTCTGTTCAACTGGTACTAGGCATCGTTTTTTGTGTAGCCAGTATGTTCTGTTTCTCATTTGGTCATGTATCTAGCTCTAATAAGCCGTTTTTACTCTTCGTATGTCACACTAGTATCTGGTTGTGGTAGTCTTGCACCTTCTTTTGCCAGTCTGTCTGCCTCCTCGTTGCCTTGGATGTTGCAGTGGGATAGAACCCACTGTACCACTACTCTTTTTGGTGTGGACTGCTGGCATAGTTGACAGAGTACTGCTCTTAAATCATTAAGTTCAGTATTTTTATGGCTTTTTAGTGCTGTGACTACGGCCAGGGCATCTGTAAGCAGGACTATTTTGCTTTCATTCTAAAGGTACATACAAGGTGGTTACAGAACTGGTAACACCAAGACAAGGCAGGAACTTTATGATCCAGGATAAAAGCGGTAAGTGCCTTATTGAGGACAATGACGTACTGGCACGATGGACAGAGTACTGTTCCGAGTTACATAACTATGAGGGACAGAGCTAACCTGAGAAAACAATCCCTCCAACACCAACAACTATAGAGGATAACCAATTGATAGCGAAGGAAGGGGAAGCTGCAGCGGTAAAGACATTGAGAAGAGGGAAGGCGGCCGGCGTGAACAATATACCAGCAGAGCTTGTACAGGCAGGTGGGGAGGTAGTGATGGAAGGCCGGACACACATCTGCGTCAAATGGGCTGACATTTAAAAATAAGTGGACTGGATTATGAAAGTAACAACAAATGAGAGAAATGGAATCCAGCGGACCTTGAATAAACAGCTGGCGGATCTGGATTTTGTGGACGATATAGTCCTTCTGTCTCACAACCAAAGCCAAATGAAACTGGATATACTGGATTATACCTCTAAACAAATCGGTTTGAAGATCCACGAGGAAAAGACACAAATAAGTATAGTCAATGCAGCAAACACAGAACCAATCCGGCTGAAAGGAACGCCACTGGGAGAGGTAGAGGTATTTACATACATAGGAAGTATCATCAACAGGGGGGGGGGGGGGGGGGGGGAGAGACGAGGGTAAAAACAAGGATACAAAAAGCAAGAGTTGCATTTGGAATGTTGAAACCTACATGGAACTCCAAGGGAATAAGAAGGAAGACAAAAATAAGGATTTTCAATTCAAATGTGAAGACAGTCCTGCTGTATGGAGCGGATACCTGGAGGATGACCAAAGGCAATGACAGGGGACTGCAGGGTTTTGTCAACAGATGCCTGGAGGATCACCAAAGGCAATGACAGGAGACTGCAGGGTTTTGTCAACAGATGCCTGGAGGATCACCAAAGGCAATGACAGGAGACTGCCGGGTTTTGTCAACAGATGCCTGGAGGATCACCAAAGGCAATGACAGGAGACTGCCGGGTTTTGTCAACAGATGCCTGGAGGATCACCAAAGGCAATGACAGGAGACTGCCGGGTTTTGTCAACAGATGCATGAGAAATATTCTTGGTATAAAATGGTTTGACAAAGTTACAAACGACAGACTGTGGGAGAGAGCGGGACAAGGTAAATTGGAACATGTAATCTTAGGAAGAAAGTGGAGATGGATTGGTCATACATTAAGAAAGACCCAGGCAAGTATCACCAGGCAATCCCTGTCATGGAACCCTCAGGGAAGGAGAGGCATAGGCAGACCAAGGAATACATGGAGACGAAATCTGGAAGTAAAGAAGACAGGAACAAACTTGAAGAAATTGGAAAAGATTGCACAGGACAGAGCTGCTTGGTGAGGGTTGGTTGATGGTCTATGCACCCCTGGGTGATAGAAGGCCAAAGAGAATAACTAGTTTAGACAATTTGCATATTAGCATAAAATTATAACATAATTTGACAAGCAATAATAAAAAAAACATTGTAACAACAGAGATGAAATGACTACGCAGAATGCTTGAAGTAACAATAATAGATAGAATCAGAAACGAAGATATTGGGAAACAAGTAGATAAACACCAGTGCCAGACCTAATCTAGAGACAGAAAACTAAATGGTTCGGCCACGTGACACGAAAAACGCCAGATAGTTCTTTGTCAACTTGTACTTCTACAGTGGCAGATGCCCTGTGCAGATCTCATCTCTGGTATGAGCTGGATGTAGCCGGAAGGAGGATTTTCTGCTTAGCGGGCTAGGCTCGAGTAGCTTATTACTCCGCTACGTTGGGACAAGTGCAGCGGAGGGTGGTTAACTGATGTGCGAGGCCACTAGACTCACACTAGAGCAAAGTAGACCCACAGCTTGTTAGGCGCCATCTATGCTGCTCTAAACAAACCACAACCATGACCGATACTATGCTATGTCACTCAGTCGCCTCTTACGACATGCTCTCTGTGGAGCAGTTGTGCTATTTTTATTGTTATACACAAAGACCCCGGCGAACCACTCGGATAGTACGTCTCAGAAAGCAATCAAATGCTATACAGATACAATGGATACAAAGCAAAGGACCGACGACGCAAAAGATGGCTAGCAGAAGTAGTAAAGCTCCATGTGTACGAAGCACATACTTTAGGCCCAGTCAAAAAAAATTATTCATAATCTGACGCTGAAAAACACAAGCAGGACATAAGCGAAAAGAAGAAGCAAATTAACTCCCTTGTTTTTCGACTGCTCGAACTTAATACCAAAATCACCGCATTGTTTTAACTCATGACCTCGTAGAGTTACTATCCTAGTTTTGGCTGGTGTCAATAAGTCTAAAGTCATTTTTATAGATTTCGTTAGCGGTTATACTAATGTACTAATCTAGTAATTGGATAGATCTATCAATAAACAAAATGTTGTTCTCACAGATAAGGTAAGCACAGGATAAAGAAATTTCTTTTTTTGGTACGAAGCACGTCTTACTTACTTAAGACTTATTAATAATTATACTTTTACTTAAGTCTATTTCAGTATAATGAGTATTTCAGTTGAGTATTTAAACTATCTCTGATTTCGGTCTGTTGTATACTATATGTAAGTAGTAGTAAGTGTTTTAGTTTTAGACTTAGTTAGAGACTTGTAACTTGTAGGTCTATTTGTAACTAACTGGTCTTAGCGGGGAGGAAGACTGTCTGGTCAGACAAAATATATTGAATTGATCAGTCAGACGTATTATTTCTTTACTCATCGCGGGCATTCGCAAACAACTTGTTTTAGCAATTATTAATCTTGCACCTTCGAATGACTTCCCGTGCTGGGCGTGTATAGACTATAAACCCCTTACACTTACTCAACTGCCTTACTTCGGGGGGGCGGGGGGGATATTACAACTGCACTGTACTATGCGTGTCATAAGGACAGATTGTGCAATGGGCGAGCAGCTCATAATGTAAAAGTGTCTCAGAAACCTTCATTGCAATACAAATTTCAATGACAGTCTACAACAAAATTGAGAAATAATTTGGCACTGTTGTGTCGCGTAGGGGCTAACATCTGTGTGCCATTGTGATAGACATATTCGAGCGAAAAAGGAAGGGTGAAGATAATAGTAAATGAACAGACTGCAAGGCGTGTAATGTAGATAAATGTACAACAGTCATCCACATGGGTAGATCCAATATGGAACATAATTACAGAATGGGAGAGAACAATATTAGAAAGATAAATAAGGAAAGGGACCTAGGGGTTATAATAGATCATACAGGAAAGGTGAGTGAGCAAGTTACGGTAGCAGTGAAAAAGGCAAATGCAATGTTAGGTATGATAAAAAGAAATATTAAACATAGGAGCAAGGAAGTGATAGTCAAACTGTATAAAGTATTAGTTAGACCTAGATTGGAGTACTGTGTACAGGTGTGGAGTCCCTATCATAGAGGGGATATAAACATGCTGGAAAGAATACAAAAAAGAGCGACAAAGATGATAGTGGAATTCCAGAATTACAGTTATGAGGAAAGACTCAGAAAAACCGGCCTACAGTGTATAGAAGAGAGAAGAATTCGTGGTGACTTAATACAGGTTTATAAGATGATCAGAGGAATCGTTAAATTAGACTATAACAAGTTTTTTTTTAAATACAGCCACCTACAATAACACAAGGGCATAGTTACAAGCTGACTAAAGAGATGTCCAGGTTAGATATTAGGAAATATTTTTTAGTCAGAGAGTGGTGTCTGCTTGGAATGCATTGCCAGGGGAGGTAGTGGAGGCAGGGACAGTTAATGCATTTAAGAATAAACTGGATGCGCATAGCTTTTAGAGCAAGGTGATGTAAATGTAACTGGTTGTATACAGACTCTGCAGGTTTTTCTAAACCAGTATAAAGACGTTAAGTTAAGTTATGTCAAGCATTCTGTTCTGCTCTATTCCTAAGAATTGACTTCACCATACTCCGGGCATACCCATAAAGTGCTCAGTCTCTATCAGTAAAAGGATGTGCATACTGATGGTTCTTGCAGCTTGTTGGTTGTACACACTTGTGCCCCATCCTCCCTTATGCCTCAGTTCGCTCGAACTTTATTCTATATTAAAGATCTGCAGTCTGCAAATTGCTGATTCATCTATTGTGGTGTCATCATCTAAATAGTGATAGACTTAAAAATATCACTCCTATCCATATCTAGTTTACTAGTAATTGGTGCTTGTAAAGCCAGGATGTCTGCTCTTTTGCTGCTCTGAACCCCAGAATGACCAAGGCAGTAGATCCACACCAGTCCCTTTAGGTTTGATGTCTCTACAGCTGCCAAATAACAAATATGTATGTCCAATAGTAACTGAGCATTGTATTTGATGTATCGGTTAAATTGATCCCTATAATATGTCTTCTGTGTTTGTCCTGCACATGACATTGTGTCTCAGTTTACAGTGAGGCTGCTCCTTTCTGCTAACACTTCAGATTTCAGCTAGCCATTTTGGGTACCATACCGGGTCTGCCCTTTCACTGCAATCACTATTCTCTTAGCCAGACTACACTAGCCCAGCCTATTTCCAGGGTCGCCGCTTGGAAGTGAAATAGGGTCTTAGTCAGCTCAGATTTGCTGACCCAGATGCAAGCAACCAGGTATGAGTTGCTGGTTGCTGTCAGCTCATTCACTGTGCTATATCTTCAGCTCCATATAATACCCGGGAGCATGGGGGATGTAGCTTCAGTATAGAAATGATCACAATGATAATGAATATTAGACGTGGCAGGAGAGTCATGAGTTGGGTAATGGATCATGAGGTGGAAGGTGAAGTGGAAGAAGAGCCATAAAGTGGATGATGAGCGATGAAGTGAATGGAGAGCCATGAAAAGTGAAAGATGAATCATGAAGTAGATGATGAGTCCTGAAGTGGATGATGAGCGATAAAGTGAATAGAGAGCCATGAAAAGTGAAAGATGAATCATGAAGTAGATGATGAGTCCTGAAGTGGATGATGAGCGATAAAGTGAATAGAGAGCCATGAAAAGTGAAAGATGAATCATGAAGTAGATGATGAGTCCTGACGTGGATGATGAGCGATAAAGTGACTGGAGAGCCATGAAAAGTGAAAGATGAATCATGAAGTAGATGATAAGTCCTGAAGTGGATGATGAGCGATAAAGTGAATAGAGAGCCATGAAAAGTGAAAGATGAATCATGAAGTAGATGATGAGTCCTGAAGTGGATGATGAGCGATAAAGTGAATAGAGAGCCATGAAAAGTGAAAGATGAATCATGAAGTAGATGATGAGTCCTGACGTGGATGATGAGCGATAAAGTGACTGGAGAGCCATGAAAAGTGAAAGATGAATCATGAAGTAGATGATGAGTCCTGAAGTGGATGATGAGCGATAAAGTGAATGGAGAGCCATGAAAAGTGAAAGATGAATCATGAAGTAGATGATGAGTCCTGAAGTGGATGATGAGCGATAAAGTGAATGGAGAGCCATGAAAAGTGAAAGATGAATCATGAAGTGGATGATGAGCGATGAAGTGAATGGAGAGCCATGAAAAGTGAAAGATGAATCATGAAGTGGATGATGAGCGATGAAGTGAATGGAGAGCCATGAAAAGTGAAAGATGAATCATGAAGTAGATGATGAGTCCTGAAGTGGATGATGAGCGATAAAGTGAATGGAGAGCCATGAAAAGTGAAAGAGGAATCATGAAGTAGATGATGAGTCCTGAAGTGGATGATGAGCGATGAAGTGGAAAGCGAATCATGAAGTAGATGATGAGTCCTGAAGTGGATGATGAGCGATAAAGTGAATGGAGAGCCATGAAAAGTGAAAGATGAATCATGAAGTAAATTATGAGTCCTGAAGTGGATGATGAGCGATGAAGTGGAAGGCGAATCATGAAGTAGATGATGAGTCCTGAAGTGGATGATGAGCGATGAAGTGAATGGAGAGCCATGAAGTGAAAGGCGAATCATGAAGTTAATGCTACAAGGGTGATGATGCACTTTGAATAATATTTCTTTAGGCATCATCTGCCTCGTCAGTAATAGTTTTTGTTGTCACACATTTCATAACATGTTTTCTTGCTGGTATATGAATTCATGGGGCAACCCAGTGGTTTTGAGGCTCTGTTGCGGGAGGTTGCAGGTTCAAATCACGGTGGAGACATAAATTTTTTCATGTGGATCATCCGGTAAAAATTTCCCCTGATCTCTGAGTAGTGAGATCAGACACATGTGCAGCAGCGCACACTTTAAAAATCCATTGGCAGTTGGAAATAGAAAAGAGTAGGCTTAACAGCCGCTGCTCTGGCAAAATTCAAGTTAAAAATATACTCAAATTATTCTAGGGATTTTTGCCTCTAAGAGAATATGTTGCAAAAAGGGGACTGTGTGGCTATAACATTATGTCTTGGGTATGTGGTTAGCAGAGCAGCATAGATGGCTCCTGACAGGCTGCTGGTCTACTTGCTCTAATTTATGTTTCCACCACCACCAGTCCAAAAAAATAGGTGATTGTATATTCCAGGGGCTACCTACCTAATGGCTACCTAAAGCTACTGGGATTGACCTGGCATGTCACCAGCGAATTTTCGCCTGACAAAAATATGGAACAAAGGCGTCATCTTCTCCAGTTCTGTAATTGATAGCTTATCACAAATTGTATTTTCTTCTTCTGCGATAACCCTGGAAATGAAGTCTTGCTACTTAACTTCTTTATACCGGTTTAGAAGACTCTGCAGAGTCTGTATACAACATTTCTTCATTGAACTTGATCTAAAAATACTCATGTGCATTCTTGAATGCATTAACTGACCCTGCCTCCACAATTTCCTGTGGCAATGCATTCCAAGCATTCACCACTCTGACTAACAAAATATTTCCTAATATCTAATCTGGACTTTTCTTTAATTAATTTGTAGCTGTGCCCTACTGTTCTTGTAGGCAGCTGTACTTTGAAAAACTTGTTATTCTTTCCCTTGAGTATTTTATAAACCTGTATTTAATCACCTCAAATTCTTCTCTTTTGTAGACACTGTAGACTGGTTTTTCTGTCTTTCCTCATAACTGTAATTCCGTTCTATAGTTATGTTGTATCATAGTTTACAGCAAAGTCGCGTCATCTGCAGCGCTGAGCTGAATACACCTGGTTTCATCGTGGGATTTTTTGAACCGGGTTTGCCCACCCCTTTTGATCACTATTCTCTTAGCCAGACTGTATGGTGCAGCCGGTTTCCATGATCACAATTTGGAGGCAGAATAGGGTCTTGGTCAGCTATGGTTTACTGACCCTGGCGCAACCAGCTGTCAGCTCATTTACTGTTACATTGTAAGTCCCACACATTTTATAACGTGATTTTTTTGCTGTTATATGGCTTGGCTTCGTTCTCAATCTCCCGCTACCAAGCCCTGAAAGGGCTTAAGTAAGAGAATGTAGTCCAGAGAACGGAATGCGTTGTGTCGTAGTTTACAACTTGACTGCGATATTTGCTTCTTTTGGTCCAACACATCCGACTTCAGCAAGCATTTTTTTAGTACCGGGTTAGCATTCTCTCTTCGACCCCTTCTCCTTAGCCAGTCTGCCCTGCTGCAGCTTGTTATCCAGGATCACCGCGTGGAGGTGTAGAAGGGTCTTGGCAGCTTTGGTTTGCTGGCCCTGACGCTAGCAGTCAGCTATGGGTCGCTGACCACTGCAGCTCATGCGCTGCTTAGCATCTTGATCTCAATTGATGTTATATAAATTTACACTTCTCCAGTCTTTTAATGTGTAAAGTGTAAATTAATAGAAATGGAAAACCACAACCAAAATAAAAATCTTAAACTCCAACGTAAAATCCATTCTGTTATATGGCTCTGAAACATGGATGACAACACATGTACTTATGAAAAAGGTACAGACTTTCGTAAATGGTTGCCTGCGTAAAATACAAGGGTGGAAATGGTAGGACAAGATCACCAATGGGGAGCTGATGGATAAACGGGACAAATACCAGTGGAGCATGAAATATGGCGATGGATATGCCACACATTACAAAAACCAGTGGATAACATTACCAGACACACTCTGTTCTGGAATCCACAGAGCAAAAGAAGTAGAGGAAGGAAGATCGAGACAATCATGGAAGAGGGAACTGGAAGCAAATGTAAACACATCAAACAAGACGTGGGCAGAATTGGTTCAGATGGCTCATGATAGGAAGACTTAGCGAGTATTTGTTGAGTATTTGATTGATTGAGTCTTTTAATAGTTTGTCACACATTTTATAACATGATTTCTTGCAGAAATGTCTGGAAAGCAGCGTCTGTTCCCTTGATGAACAGTCAGATATCTGCACAGTACTGCAGAACAGATGTGCTCAAGATGTGCCAGCGGAGTCTCTCTCTGTTATCTTCATCATTATCTCAGCAACAGCATTCTGCACCAAAACTTACAGCAACTTTATCAGACAGAAAGCCGCTACTGTTTTCTGCGCCAATAACATTTCAGAGTGTTCGCACAAAGGTGAGAGTCTATTACAAAGGCAGCGCCTGGAAGAGGTACAATAAGCACAACATCGAGAGAAGATTGACAACCCCAGGAGGACTTGAGGTTTTGTGGAGAAAGGTTTTAAAAGGCAAACACCAGTTGGCAGTTTATGAAAGAATTCTTCCAAATACTGTTAATGGAAAAATTTTACATCAGAGCCAATACAGATACAAAGATCATCCACTTACCAAACGCCAGCTTCCAAAGCCTGGACTATATTGAAAGTAACAACGATATGTGAACTTACTGCAGATGAATGTTTGAAATACCTGATTGTGTATTTATGTTGCTGTATTACTACAAATAAAATGGTTGCAGTTTTGTTTGAATTTGATCCATAATAATGCTTATTCCTTCTTAATGTGCAGAGAGAGAGAGAGAGAAACATGGTTTAATGCTTCTGGCACCCATTACAACATCAGGTTGCAGCCAATGCGCTCCACTGATTTTTATTTTGGGCTGTCTTCAACCCATGAGACTCCAGCTGGTCTTCTCTTACATATTTCTTTGCTATGTGTTCTCACTCTTCTCTTCCCCTGTGGGTTCCAATCCAACTTGTTAGGTTTCTTTCTTCTTCAGCGTTTGTCCTGAAAAGGACATTTGTGACATGTCATGGTTTACAGTGAGGCTGCGATATCTTCGCCTTCCCGCTCGACATATCCGATTTCAGCACTGTATTTTTAGGACCAAGTTTGCTTACCCTCTTCGATCCCCAATCTCTAAGCCAGGCTACATGGTTACAGTCTGTTTCCAGGGCCGTCACTTGGAGGCAGAATATGGTCTTGGTCAGCTATGGGTCACTGACCTTGATGCAAGCTGCCAGCTTGAGTTGCTGCCTGCTATCAGCTCATTTCCTGTCACATCTTCGGGCCCAGCTTGCTTTCTGAAAATGTGTCCTATTACCTCTGCTTTTTTTCTCATATTCAGCTATATTGGTGGTTGTATTCTTGCCATGCACTAAGTAGTGATGGAGACATCTTTTGGTGAAAGTCTGCAGTCTGGATGTCACACTACATGCAATGTTTCTGTACCTATTAGTAAGGCTGCTTTCATATGCGTGATAAAAAGTGTAATCTTATTTTTCTAAATGAATGCTGATGTTTACTCCATAAATCCGGGGAGGAAGACTAACGTCTGGCTAGAAAATATACTGATCAGACATGTTAGTAGTCATGGTCAGGCAAAATATATTGGCCAAGACCATCACCTCGGCTTCCTAGTATCCCTCCCTGAAAACGGGCTGTTTTCATGGCAGCCTGGCTGAGAGATTGAGGTGATCCCTGTAGTAGTGAGCGATACGGGGATGAAGCCAAGCATAGCACAACTTCATCAGCGCGCTCGGGATGTGAGGAAAGCTACTACACCCCGCCACTTAGCGTCCTTTTCAGGGCGCACAAAAGAGTAAACCTACTCATTGTGGGCATTCGAAACAACTCCACTATTCCAGTAAGAATGCTGATATTTACTTCACCAATCCAGTAAGGATGCTGATGTTACATATTGGTCATCAAGAGTTTAAAACAAATCTGGCGTTAACATCTTGGTTTTTTCCCCTCCACCTTTGTCAATATAATTTACCAAATCGGTCAAACTGTGTACATTCACATTATCCTCGGCATCAGTCTGGCAGGTGTGCCATACACGAGGAAGCCAATATTCTGTATGCGAGCCTAGGTATTTGGTCAGACAATCTTGCCATCGCATCGGTAGTGGGCGACTACGTGGACGTATATAGGCAATATGGTTACCAAAACATTGTTCTATGTATGCATCTGTTGTCAGGTATGCATACCACATGTCCAGCCAAAGAATGTTTGTGTGATACCACTGCTTCCACAACAGTTTGATGTTGAATTTCTTCGTTTCGTATCTCATCCATTATCAATATTGTGAACTATAAAATATACTTATAAACACCCGAACATCAATTTGACAACAAAGCAATAACTGACAAATTATATATTTATGTCAACTCTGTTTTATCAATGTCAAACATGGCCCTTATCCAAAGATGCAGCACAGTGAATGAGCTGACAGCAGTCAGTAACTCATAACTGGCTGCTTGCATCAGGGTCAACAAACCAGAGCTGACCAAGGCCCTATTCTGCCTTCAAGTGGTAACCCTGGAAACAGGCTGCACTAGTGTAGTCTGGCTAAAAGAAAAGTGATCACAGTATAAAAGCAAACTCAGTACCCAAAACAGCAGCTGAAATCGGATGTGTCAGGCCAAAAGATGCAGATATCGAGGCCATGATGTAAACTACAACACAGCGTCCTTTTCAGGCCAAAGCTGAGGAAGAAGAAGTAGTATAGTTCTTATTCAAGGCACAGGAGAGGACAATTATCTAAGAAAAGTCGGTGTTACCAGGATAGAAAAAAACTAACCTGTTGTGCGACCTGAAAAGGATGTTAAGTGGTGGGTTGTCGTAGCTTGACTCACATCCTGAGCATGCTGATGTAGGTGGACCAGGGAACCCCCGGCAGTTGTGCTTTGCTTGGATTCATCTGCATGTCGCTCACTACTACAGGGATCACGTCGATCCCTCACCTCGTTAGCCAGGCTGTCATGATAACAGCCCATTTCGAGGAAGCCGAGGTGAGGGTCTTGACCAGTATATTTTTCCTGGCCCTGACTAACATGGCTGATGAGTATGTTGTGCATGACCAGACGTTAGTTTTCCTTCCCCCATTGCTTGGGTAGTCTATGAGTTTTTAGGCTGTGGACTACAGGCCGCTTCACCACTGCTGTCACCACGTTGTGTGCTGGCTATGTTTGTTCATTTCACCCCCAACAGAAGAACAATGTCGTACCGGGAATTCGATCCACTGCCCTCTTAGTCAGCAGGCAGGCATCAAAACCATTTGGCCATGCGCTCCTCATACAAGAAATGAGGGCATTAGAAATATGGTAAGAACTGATCCTTGTGTGGAATACATTTCAAGACTGAAAAAACAGGTTTGGCCATCTCATGAGAATGCAACTTGGTTGCAACATTCTCACATTGCAAGAAGATCTGGTTGAGTGGTCTCGAGGAAAGACGTTGGCCTCGGGTGCTGGAGGTCGCGGGTTCAAATTACGGTGGAGACTGATTTTTTCACGCTGACTTTCTGGTATTTCCCTGTATATCGGCGTAGTAGAGATCGGGTGCCCATGTGCAGTGTCACACACAATGAAAAATCCCTCTGCAGTTGGAAATAAAAAAAGAGTAGGCTTAACGGCCGCTGTCCGGGCAAAATTCAAAAATATGTTAAAAATCTACCCATTCTATTACGTTATCCTCGCCTGTGCTACGGAGTTCGTGCATTGTGCTGAAATTCTCCAAAAATATGGAAAAGGACAGAGCACTTATACGTTAAACCGTGTGCAACGACATTGATTATTTGACTAAACTAAGATCTGGCTACAAGACACGAGGAAGGCCATGCAGCATAATATGAATCCTACAACCGACGCAACACACTTGGCTCAAGAAAAACTCAACAGATCAACTCAGATCATTTAACAGCAAAGGTGGTTGGAAAAGTAAGTATTTTAATTGTCTGTTTATGTTGATCTGTATTTCTGGTTACACTTAAGTATATCCTTTTATTGTATGTTTTACTGCTTATGTGATAGTAGACATATGTCACCAGCAAAATGAATCTTTTAATTGTTTGTCACGTGTTAATTGAAAAAGATATCAAGATGCTGAGCAGTACATGTGCTGTAGCAGTCAGTAACCTAGAGCTGACAGGACCCATCTCCACCTTCACATGGTGATCCTGGATAACAGGGCAGACTGGCTAGGGAGAAGGGATCAAAGAGGGAAGAAGAAGAATTGAGAGAGACACACGGAGACTAACAAATGGACTTGGTCTCACATCTACACAAATAAAAAATACACAAAACACAATATATTTTTTTCAAGATTAATATACACTTTAATGGTGCACAACCAATCTTATTTAGACAATATGCTCAATAATACCACAACTGTATTTTTTGGATGTTGAAAGTCAAGTATCCCATACATTTACCGGATTTCACAATTGTCCAATGAAATGCTAGTCATTATATTTTCATCAATAGAATTATGAGGAATATGTATCAAATTTTAACAAATATATTTAAACTGATACAATCTGCTTTATCTATATTATAAGACTGAAAATACATGTTTGTCAGTCTTGTTAAAAACTCAGTAATGGTAAGCTCTAGTGATGTGGAGTTTTCAGAGATCATTATGTCTAGAATTCCTAGGTTAAAGCAAATATTTTCAGATTTCAGCGTTTATTCCCTTCCCAAGTTATTTAACAGTTTAATTCTCTAATAGTGAGGCTATAGCGATGTGAAAATTGCACTTCTGATTCTGTCAGGAATCTCCAGATGAATGCATTATTTACTGCTCTCTGCATCAATCCCTTCCAAAGTCTGTCACAGCAGAATAGACAAGACGTGGCTATACTACTATCTCAAGGAAAAACTAGTAGAAGTGCTTTAATGTTGTACTTCCTCATCGTGCATTCTGGGGTCACGCCGGTGGAGAACATCTAAATTCTGTGTTAAGTCGGTTAGTAAATATAGTAAACCATAAAGTACAAACAAAGAAATATATGCACTTGGTAGCAATCATTATTTCCAGGTTATATATAATTACACACTTCTTAGTCGATATGTACTTCTACAGGGACAGATGCTGCTGTGCAGGTCCAAGATCTGGATGTAGCTGGGAGGAGAATTTCCTGCTTAGCGGTCTTGCCTCAAGCAGCTTATTACTCCTCTACATTGGGACAAGTGCTGCGGAGGGTGGTTAACCGATATGAGAGTCCATCTCAATAGATTCAAACACAAAGTAGGCCCGCAGCTTGTTAGGCGCCATCTATGCTGCTCTAAACAAACCACTTAACCATGGTTGGTATTATGCCATGACACACAGTTAGTCACCTCTTACAACATGCTCTCTGTGGGACAGTGGTGCTATTCTTGTCCTTGTTATACACAGACCCTGATGGACCACACATATGACTACATCAAAATGTGGTTGCCAACCTTATTGAAACTGCAAATTTGTATGCCAACCATCCAATACTTTGCATGAAAATGTGGGGTATGTGTTCCATAAGATAAAGTGTTAGTTAGACAGTTGTAACGCATGGATAGTAACCATATTGTGCACAAATTTGAGTTACAAGATCAATGGACATCAAGAATTCATTGATGGACTGTACAGAAGGAGGTAGAAATTGAATATTTGTGCCAGTGCCTTAAAGGATAAGAAAGTCAAAGCCTAGCAATCTTGCTTAACATTTGATTGATCATAATATGAAGTTCCAACTAAACTTTTAATAAATTGGTTATCTTGATTGCGCAAAGACGTAAAATGAACTTGTTCTATTTGATAGTTTTTAAAATTATATAATTATATATATATAAAAAATCATCCCATAAAATAGACCAATAAATTAATGCAAGTAAGGACAAAATTAGTATGTCCGTTTATGTGGGCACGGGTGCAAAAGCTACAACCAACTTTGTAACTAAACTTGTGCAAATGGTTATTGTTTGTGCGCTTGTAGGTAGCATTGACACATGCTTATTTCTGTCATTATTTCAAGTTTTTCTGCAGTCACCCCAATTTTTATAAATCAATTAGACATTTAAACATGGGAAGAAGATACTCTACTATTTCAGATCCTTGTGGCACTACAGACCTTGGTACCTGCGGCACAACTCCAATGACAGCATAACACATTTTGCAGTCCTCATCATGTACCAATAAAATAAGTAGCCTTTGGGAACAGCCAGTGTCCTTCCACGAGAAGCTGTACAGAAGTGCACAGAGCCTCAAGTCGACTGCTGCCTTCGTTAGAGTGAAGATAAACATAGAAGAAGAGGATCCTTGGTTTAAATAAAAATAACATTTGCAATAATCCTTCTTCTTACGCTGTCAGACGTCAACCTTTATTTTTTTGAAAAAAGCAGCGATCATCCTGAGGCTGTCGACACTGCCATAGAGCTTGTCTAGTGTTGCCACTGGTGATGGCCACATCTGCTTTCTCTGATCCTTGTATGTCGGGCAGTTTTGCAGCAAATGTTCAGCGGTCATTTTCCCGGTACCACACGAGCATTCGTCAGTGCTACCTATCTTCAATTTGTTGAATAGGTGGTACCTTAGTCTATTGTGGCCAGTGCGAAGTCTGAAGACCACGACCTGCTCTCTTCTGTTCAACTGGTAATAGGCATCGTTTTTTGTGTAGCCAGTATGTTCTGTTTTTCATTTGGTCATGTATCTAGCTTTGATAAGCCGTTTTGACTCTTCGTATGTCACACTAGTATCTGGTTGTGGTAGTCTTGCACCTTCTTTTGCCAGTCTGCCTGCCTCCTCGATTCCTTGGATGTTGCAGTGGGATGGAACCCACTGTACCACTACTCTTTTTGGTGCGGACTGCTGGCATAGTTGACAGAGTACTGCTCTTAAATCATTAAGTTCAGTATTTTTATGGCTTTTTAGTGCTGTGACTACGGCCAGGGCATCTGTGAGCAGGACTATATGGCTTTCATGCAACTAATCCAATGTTCCCTCTAAGCTGTGTGACGGTGTAGCTGCGCACAAAGTTTCGGTATCACACTGTATGTTATATGCCAAGCATGAAATCTTTTAAAACTTCCATCATAAGTTTCGGTAGCACACCGTATGTTATATGCCAAGCATGAAATCTTTTAAAACTTCCATTGTCGTGAGCCATGTTGACCGTTGTGCATTCACAACTTCTTCTTATTAATGCTGTTATCAATTCTACTGTTGATTGCTCTCTATGCCTTGATTTTAAACTTTCCTGGATTTGTGTGGCGGGGTCCTGTGCCCCTCTTCAAGTAATTTTTACAGTGTGCTCCAATAATAAATTCAAAACATTTAATATTAAAGTCGGTAGATTAAGAATTGTACACACTGACATGTGGTGAGGGCAGATGGACAGTGGAGCAGCATGTTCTGCAGGTCTGTCGGTTCCACGGGAGGAGCAGTGACTACATGGTCCTTCCCAACCCAAATGCGAGATGTACTTTATAGCAGCGAGACAAGCCTGTGAGGGACCGCCGGGTTTGTGGGGGAAACAGATGGTGATTATTTGAAAGCGAATGACGGAGGTGAAGAAGAATAGTTATTTAAAACAAAAAATTTCTTAAATTGTGTCTTTGTGACTTAATTTGTACCATTTTCTACTACGTAAATTTACATAATATTGGTTATTTGTCATTTTTGCGCACGTCGCCAATCCTTACAGGGTATGTTACATTAAGCTAGTCCAGGTCCAGTTAGACATTAAGTGACAGAAGCTATCAAATCATGCAGTTAAAATCCTATACTGTCTCAGTTATGCTATATATATGTATCTCCTTCTAAAACTACAAGTGTCATTATTTTTGTTGACTGTTCTCATTTAGAGTTTCCTACAGATCCAAGTATGATATATAACTTTATACAAGGGTAAGTCAGTAAGTAGGTCACAGACTTATGTGGGATGGCTGAAAAATGTAGTTGATAATTTCTAAAGGTGTCATTAAGTTGTAGCAGCAACATCCAGCTTTGTGATTACACTGCACGTGCGCAGCTCAGATACAAAATGGCTAGTGTGCTCAGAGTGTGCAATAATCTTCTCTGGTGTTCATTCTGAAAAGGACATTGTGTCAGACTGCACCTTTTGGCCCAATACATCTGATTTCAGCACAGCATTTTTTTGAATTTGGTATTCCTTCCATTTTTGATCCCTAATCTCTTAGTCGGGCTGTATGGTTGCAGTCTGTTTTCAGGGCTGCCACTTGGGAGGCAAATAGGGTCTTGGTAAGTTATTGGTCACCAACTCTGCTGTAGTAGCCAGTTAAGAGTCATTGCCTACTGTCAGCTCATTCACTGCTGCATCTGGGCCCCAGTGTATAATCAAAGAACAGGGTGCTGTTGTACAATAGGACTTTCTGCACTGGATATTCATAAGGAAATAATTCCTGTAAAGTTTTGTTAATGCTTCGAGATGCAATTAGAAGAAAACATCCAGGCCTGCTGACTAGAGGAGTACTGCTCCATCATGACAATACCAGACCACATA
The DNA here is from genome assembly GCA_036924085.1 of Ariolimax columbianus. Taxonomy (NCBI): domain Eukaryota; kingdom Metazoa; phylum Mollusca; class Gastropoda; order Stylommatophora; family Arionidae; genus Ariolimax; species Ariolimax columbianus. Next base: position 96,495,258 of record JAVGWX010000003.1, read on the forward strand.
TGACTCGATTAACAATGGAGAAATGTGACCAATTAGGGTGGGAACATCTTGAACATCCACCTTACAGTTCAGACTTAGCCCCGAACAATTTCCATCTATTTGGTGCACTAAAAACCCACCTTTGCGGAGACATTCCGCAAATGATGAAGAGGTTGAGCGTGATCGAGACAACAGACCAAACACTTCTGGAGATTATGGTGCACTGATAAAGTGATGAGATAAGTGTATCAATAATAGTATGTTGCTGTCTGTTGTTTAATGCCCCCAATGAGTAAGTTTACTCTTTTGTGCGCCCTGAAAATGACGTTAAATGGTGGGTTGTTGTAACTTTTATCACATCCCGAGCATATGATGAAGGCGGATGGGTCCTCCAGGCAGCTGTGCTATGCTTGGCTTCATCTTCATGACGTTCACTACTACGGGGATCAAGTCGATCCACATCTCGTCAGCTGTTCCTAGGAAAAGCTACATGGAAGAGAGATTGTGGTCTTGGTCAGTATAATGTACCTGACCCTGACGTGACATCCTGGTCAGTATGTTGTGCCTGACCAGAATAGCGTCTCAGTTCCCCATCAATAATAGTATAAATTATTTTGAGAAATGCGGGTCAATGTAAGTGCAATAATAGACAGTTTTCAAGTTTGTATCTCATTTAGTTGTTTTTTTAAATAGCCATTTGTGACCTACTTACTGACATGTCCTCGTATTTAAAATATTTTCAGAGTTGTGATCCATTATACCAGAATTAAAACACTGCTAACAAATAAAAATACAGGAACTATTTATTGAATATATTCTTAAAAAGGAACAACAGAAAGATTAAGGGCAAGAGAAGCAGAAGGAGAGAGAGTGGAAACATCTGGAATGACTTGTTAAGATTTATTAGAAAAACAAAGAACATATAAAGTGCTGAAATGTGGAAAGGACAGATGATCATCAACCTGCACTAGCAACAATGATCCATTATTAAATATAGAAGGCAATGGTGGTGCAATAGCAGACACTGCCGTCGTTGGTGATTATGCGTTAAAATACTCATTTTATTAAGCCTCGGTTCTTATTGAGGTAGGGTGAACAGTTCTCATTTTCACTGTCTTTCCTTCCCTGTAATTCAGGTAGTAAGTTACTGCTGGGTAGACAATAGTTTTTGCCAAGTCCAGGGATTATTCCCAATTATTGTTGGGAACTACTCAAGTTGGGTTTCTCTGGTAGCGTTTCTCTTCTTACATCCTGATGCACACTTCAGAAGGTGGATCTGGGTCCTCCTCACTTTAGTGCAATGCGAGACTCTTCAATAAGTTCACTACTATTGGGATTGCAGTGTTGATCCCCACCTCACTGACCAGACTGTTGTGACTCAATCTGTTTCCAGTAGCATGAACGAGGACATGAGGTGGGTGTCTTGATCAATATGTTTCACCTACTTCTATTATATCTTTGTCATGAGAAGCAAGCACTCTAACAACTCTTCCACGACTCATATTTCTAATCCAACTTAAAAAGTAAATTAAAAGTTAGTTGCGCATTGCGAGCGATGATGGCGACACCAACAGACGGTTTTGTCTTGATGATGTAACTTGCACTGTATTTGCATTATAGTGAGGAAGACGCTGCGCTGGTCATCAACCTCACTCTCTGGTCCCGAACTACCTTGGGCCAGTGGCAAGACATAAATCAAGATGACGAGGTAATTCAGGATGCAGGCAGTCTGAGACCAGGGGTCGCTGGAAACCTTTCTGACAAATCTAGTTATACTTTTTTCACAAAGCTGCCAAGATTCAATGTTTTCACTATTACAAATGTTAATGTCTGATTTCTACTAGTATTTCAACAAACCAAATGATGCAGACATTTTTTTCATATACAAACATTAAAAAGTCACAACATTTAAAGATCAATAACAAGGATAAACAACGCTTGGATCATGAATATGCAACAGACATTAAATATGCTTATACAGTTATCAGTTCATGATAGAATAATCTCACCAGCTTCGTACAAACTTAAACAAGAACACATATTGTGTTTTAATTTAATAGGTTATAATTTCACAACAAATGTTATGCAATTATCAGTAGTTAGAAAGCCGTACTAAAACATTATCACGGAAGACAACGATATTTTTACAAATCTGTTTCATACAAAATAAACCAGCAACTGAAAAGACATTTTAGAAAAACCAAAAATTTTAAGTAGGTCGCATGTCAAAAACAAATATGTGTTGCTGCACTTTAGTATAAATGTGATAAATTATAGTGCAGCACAGTGAACAGAAGTCTTGCTATTTTTAGTTATTTAAGCTTTAAGGTCCATATATGGTCTATGCTTGATGATAGGCAAGTTACGAAGTACCAGTCTATGAACATTTCTGGAACAAGCTAGGTCTATATTCAGCAAGTCAAGGGTAATACTTTTTTGAAGTGTTCAGTTGGCAGAGTCCAGAAACTCATCTTTTTTTTGTAGCACATATACATTTGTTACCTGGGTTTTATCTGGGTGTGCTTATTATGACTTCAGCTCGCATTTTTGTGTTCCGGGTTAACCTTCCCTCTTCGATCTCTTCTCTATAGCCAGTCTGCTCTGTTGCAGCCTGTTATCCAGGATCACTCACTGCATGGAGATGGATAAAAGGGTCTTGGCAGCTCTGGTTCGCTGGCCCTGGTGCTAGTGGTCAGATTGGGTTGCTGACCGCTACAGCTCATGCCTAGTTATAATTTGATGGTTTATGTAATAGGAAATGATCTATAGTTTATTATGTACATTTTTACAGAAAATATGTGTTGTAACAGTTACAACGTTACTATTTGTCACAATGAGTATTCAAGAAAACTATCATTTTTCATATATACGGGTATAACATATAAGGCAGCTCGCACCAGCTGTGTACAGGCTAAGTTAAATTCATCCCTGATTGGAAAAAACCTTGACTTTAACCCAATGTTCAAACCAGTGTCTCCAGACCAATAAGCATTTATCTTCACTGCTCCTCCACATAACAATTAATCAAAATGAAAAGATCACTTGAATATCTCCTGTGTTACAAGCATAGAGTACGTTTCAAAGCTAAATGAAGAGACTTCATAAATGAAATGTACGATATTTACAGTTTTCTGTGAATTAAGTTAATACAGATCTATTTTGTGTGAGATTTATATAAGGTAAACTCTTGATTATCTGGAATAATCAGAGAGAAGAAGATAACAAATCATTTAAAACCATGGTTAACCCACCGAACCCGTGACACCCATTTACAGGTGTGTGTGTGTGTGTATGAGTAAATATTCTATTCCATAAGCCACTCACTATTCGGTGTGGCGGATGGACCATTATTTAAAGGCGTATTTTGGGCTGTTCTGCTTGGATTTTGATCACAATGACGTCTATACAGCACACATTCACATTTCTGGAAATAAATATGGCAGTGAACGCATCAGAGCATGATTCGTGATGTTTTTGGTGATTTTTGCTTACAGAACAAACTGTTGAAAGTATTCTCAAGGATTTGGAGGCTGATAAATTGGATTTAGATGGCGATTAATATGAAAAGGACGAATGATTATTTAATTGATGACATGTGTGATTGAGATTATCATTGATTATAGTTACAATGATCATTTTCTTTTAAATCCAGGGACTAGGGTGTACAACACATACAAAGACCAGAACAGGAATAAAATAAAAGCTAGTAGAAAAACCAGCCAGGTAATTTCACAGACAACACTTATCAGCTTGCTGCGAAAGGTCACGCTGCTTATTGTACGTTCACTGTGTTAAAATGTAAACCTCAATGTTGAATCAGTCCTCAGATTAGATGATGCAGTTTTATGGCTCTTGGAAGAACAAAATCAACAGCAGTTCTGCTTATGTTTCGAAGAAGCCATTATCAATGTTACATGTTTTATTTATACAGATAATAAATAATATATGTACTAAGTAGTAAATCCATACATGCTGTATATCAACTAAAAATAATCAAACAAGGTTTTTAATTATAAACTATTGGAAGTGTCTTACGACTTCATTTCACATGATAAATACAACGCAAAAATAAATATTATAAAAGGATCTTTTACAACCATAATACTTTTGGGCTTTATATATTTCAAAGAAAGGTAAAACCACAAAGAGTATAATAAAGTCTTGTTTTGCGATGGGGTTATGATACAAAAAAATTCATCAGCAAAGTGAATGGTCCTAAAACGAATCCATTTTATAATGTATTTAAATGAGATAAGTTTCTGTGTACTTATTCATAAACATTTTTCATTTTAAACTGTCTCATATGCATTTTTATTTGTACAAGTGTATTAGTCAAAATTTTTAGTTATACATAACATACACAAATAAACATTGAAAACAAAATACATAATAGAAACACAATATAAAGTTATTTTAACCCTTTCCACTCTAGTCTCTCCCAAAGCCAAAGTGTATTTTCATATGTGTAGGACCCTAACGTTTCAGCTAAGGGAATACCCTTATAGTAGAACTACGAGGTGTATTCAAATGAAACCAGACCTAATTGCACCAAGTGAACATACCTACGATGTGCATGATGACATCACTTCTGATGTAAACAGCACATATCAACTGTCAAGTTTGCAAAATTTCATTATTCTCCGACGCATAGTTTACTCAGAAGATCGCTTAAAACGTGGGGGTGTGTGTTATATGGAATCCGTCTAGAATTGATCAATGAGCGGTGATTCGGTTTCTAACAGCTGAAGGATGTCGACCAGTTAACATTCATCGCAGAATGCAGGCAGTGTATGGTGGCGAACGTAAGCTACGGCGACGGTCCACCCGAATTGCTGCATTAATTTTGGCGTTGCCATCTTCTGACGCAACAATCTGCACCTAACCTGGTCTCGAAAAATCTTTTGTTAACTCACGTCCTTCACCATTGTCCAGTTCTTCACTGTTTTCTTCGACACATTTTGTCCCCATACACTACCTGCAATCTGCGATGAATGTCAACTGGTCGATATCCTGCAGCTGTTATAAACCAAATCACCACTCGTAGATAAATTCTGGATGGATTCCGTATCACACCCACCATGTTTTCAACGATCTGCTGAGAGAACTATGAGTCGGAAGATAATGAGATTTTGCAAACTTGACAGTTGGTATGTGCTGTTTACATCAGAAGTGACATCAAGCACATCGTATGTATGTTCACTTGGTGCAGTTAGGTCCGATTTCATTTGAACACTCCTTGTAATAAAACTACCTGGCACTCACTTTTTTTTTTTTTTTTACAATACTAACAGTTCATGTTTTTAACAGCCTCGCCGAATATCATACTTTCATTTCTTTCATTTTAGACTAAAATAGCATCAACAGCACTATAAGGACATTTACAAGTTTTCAAAGTTTGTTTTCTATAGGTGAAAATTATGGTTTTTGCTATTTCATCGGATGGATACAGGATACAAAAAATTATGCTTTAATAATGGTAGAAATTCAAGCAACGATGAAGAACATGATTTGGAATGGGACATCGATGTTATTGTGGCGAAAAATGTAGACAGAGATTCTAATACAGATATCAAAATTGCGACCGTTACTAATGAGCGCGAACTGACGAATTCATTAAAGTCAATATTGCCATTTTCAACAAATTTAGTGGTACTGTCTGTGGTCTAGATCTAGAAGCTACTAGCTCTTCTGTTTATAAGCTTAACAGACACATACGTGTTGAAGCCATGAACAGTTTCAATCAAATTTCTTTTCAAGCAATATATACATAATTTCATAAGTCGACCTCATGGGGAACCAGTCTTCTTGGCATGTTGCAGAAGCTAAGACTATAAGATGAGTTTTAAGTTCTACACTGGAAACATAAATGAGCCATTGCAGGATGACATAAGCTATATTTATAATGTCATCAACAAGCATCTGATTAGTTTTGTTTTTTTTTGCATTCGCCTTATTTTCTCTAATCCCCAAGGCGGTATGCGTTGCACTGTGGTTTTTATTTTGCACCTGTCCGCCCAGTGTATCCGACTTCAGCATGCATTTTATGTAAGGGTTTGCTTCCCCGGGGTAACGGCCGGTGCTGTGATGGGGATCGAACCCAGCACCTTTGGGTTGTGAGCCGTGCCACTTAACCATGCCATCCCCTCTGATTAGTTTGATAAATATCACTGCATTATTTATGTAAATCTGCTGAGGATTTGCTCCAGCATTAAAGCTACATCTGTGCAACCATTCTGCAAACTCAGAAAGGAAGGCAACTTTACCCTGGTGTTATTAGATGTTGACCTGTCTCTAACCATCTGGTTTTCTCCACCTGTCATTACTGGACAGCCTTTTACAGGAGTCTAGAATAACATCCAATATTGGACATTTTTAAAGAGTTTCTTGAAAACTGAAACCTGTTTCGGAAAACCACATCTGTCGAAGACGGATGTGTCGGACCGAAAGGTGCAAATATCGCAGTCAAGCTGTAAACTAGCTACACAACGCATTCCGTTCTCCGGACTACATCCTGCTACTTGCAACGCCCTGTTCAGGGCTTGGTAGTGGGATATTGTGAACGACCACAGAAGAAGAAGAAAACCACAGCCAAATGAAAGAAAGCCTGTTTTCAGTTTTCTAAAAAGAATGCGCTGATGCTTATTGATTTGTCCAATACAAGAGACAATGTTATATGACATTTCATTTAAACTTGTAGAAAAGGTCAGTCAAACATGACATATATGTGGGGAAAATATGAAAATTTAAAAAAAAACCACTAAATATTTTAAGAAAAATACATTTTCTGTGTTTCATATGGTTTTAATGCCCAATACATATCATAAATAACAATAAAGTTATATTTTGCTGAAAGTGTATCCATTTTTCTTTATAATTAAACTTGTCATTTGTATTTTATAATGTATTAAGATATTTTATCCCTTTTTAAAAAAAATGGTGCATGCAGAAAAAGAGTTTTCTCCCAGTGCTTTAGGAGTAGGGGATTGAATTTCCTAATTTGCTGCATTAGGGTGTAAAGGGTTAAATATTTTATTCAATTTTTACCCATAATGGTACTTCTGGTATAATTTAGATTAGATGCACCGAGGTTTGTTAATTTCTGTAACGATTATTTTATTTACTCAGTGTTGGCTTTTTATCATTGAAACAGTAGCAGAAATAAACTAAGAAAGACACAAACATTACCACATGTTTCACCAGTCTGTTTCCTTCCAATCCCAAACATTTAAATGTCCATTCTTATAGATTCTTGTGTTCTACTGGCAGCACTGTGTGCAGGGTTTCCATATGCATTTTTACAAACATTTTTAGCTGATATGCAGCACACACAAAAAACAAATAAAAATATACTATACAAATAAAACTAGCAAACAAAAGCATGTATGATGGAACTTGACTTAGCAACATATAATGTAAACTACAATAATACAGAGTAATATGAAACCAGGGCTGAACGAACGACACTGATGTCACAAATTGTAAAAGTGAACCAAACTGTCCTAGAATGAGACCTTACTGTAACCATGATGAGATGAGAATCAGATTGCAGAAGTACAAGCTTTCACTGGTCTCACGAGCTGCAATTCACTGCCCTGTGTAACAATGGGTAGAGAATTCTGCCTGTGGTAGTTGATCAGGTGACTGACACTATCAAATATGAAGTCCCGGGTCCTTACCTGCATCAGGAAGTTTAAAAACAAAAAAGGTTATTTAGTGTTGTGGCAAATCACAGCAATATGTAACATATAGTGAGTGTTTTTACTCTATATACATTTCTACACCACTGGTGAGTTACCAGGACCCAAAAGGGGAGCAAAAATTAGTAACTGTCACCTGCCCTATATGTTGTAAGAGGCTTCTAAGGAAAACTGGGCACTGAGCTAGCTACTCCATCCTGTAGAGTCTAGAGGAACGAGATTATAATAAATCATACAGGTAAGGTAGGGGACGGCGTGGCCTAGTGGTTATGTGACACGGCTCACAACCATAAGGTGCTGGGTTCGATCCCCATCTCAGCACCGGCCGTTACCCCGGGGAAGCAAACCCTTAGAAAATGCAGGAGGAAGCAGACCCTTACATAAAATGCATGCTGAAGTCGGATGCACTGGGCCGACAGGCGCAAAATAAAAACGCAGTGCAATGCACACCGCCTTGGGGATTAGAGAAATAAGGCGAACGCAAAAAAAAAAAAAAAAAAAAAAAAAATACAGGTAAGGTGAGTGAGCAAGTCCATGTAGCAGTGGAACAGGCAAATGTAATGTTAGGTATGATAAAAGATATATTAATGAGGGCCAAAATTGTCTTTGACTTTCAATCCTTGCTTCAGAAGGCACAGAAAGGCTGGTTGTGGATAGTAGACAGAGAGGCCTCAAACCTCCAGGAACTTGAGTGGATCTACTGTCCTGCTCAAGCTGGAGTTAGCAGAAATGAAGGAGCTGACATTCAAGCCTCAGTGGCATCTGCACTGCGGAAATTGGCAATGGATAGAGGTTACATTATGAAGTTGAACGACCGCCTTTTGTATGAAGACACTGGAGTCGATGAACTAGCAATAGCAAGATGCACAAAGTGTGAAGTGTGTACAACTAGCGAGCTACAGGAACCATGAGTGCCTACACTCTTCACCATTTACCGAAAAAGACTGAGCACCTATGGGCCTATCCGAAGTGCAATGATGTTGATTCTTGACAGAACCGGATGAAGCAGGGTAACCGGTTGCCTCCCCTTAGCGGAGTTAAGCACTCATTTATGTAGCTAAGTAAATGTTAGAGTGTTTCAACTGGGTCAAGAAAGTGGCCTCACTGTTCTGCTTTGTGCTCGCTGTGTTAAAATGTAAACCTCAGTGGTGAATCAAAGACCTCAGATTAAATGCTGCAGTTTGATACCAAAATGACTCCTGGAAAGTCAAAATCAACAGCAGTTCTGCGTCATCACTGATGTGTCTTACTTAGTCACGTACCAATTTACAACTTGGTAGATTGGAGTATGGCAAGATTATGTTATATGCCTGGTCAGTATTGCAGTGAAAAGTAAGCACTGTACATGCTCCGCAACTCTTCGGAAATCGAAATACTGTCCATGATTAAATTATACATATCTATCATTAACTCACAAAGATATACCTGTAAAAAACATATTAAGGAAATCACGTGACCTCACAAGGGAAGAAAAGATTGGGAGGCCAAATAACAATTGAAGAGAATGCCAAGGTAGCTAGAGTCTCTTGAACAAATCTCAAGATGGCAGCATAAGATAGAAATCCTTTGAAAGAGAACAACTGTAACAGTCCTATGTAATCTGAATGGAAGATGGTACATTTTGTTTTTAGGGTTGGATTACTAATAAATATTTATCCCCTTTGGTCAAGTAATATGAAACTGCTTACAATGCCTTCTGGATCCACCAGTAGTAAGTGCCTTGGTGCTCCAGACTGCTTCCCACTGAGAACAAATTGACCAGGGCTGTTAGAGCTTTTTCTGACCAGAAAATCTCCATCAAATTCAAGCATCGATTCAGCCTGTGTTTGGATGTGAGAGATATACAAATTATTGTTAGCATAGTTACAGGACCAATAGAAATTAAAATTATCAAACTCATCAACAATTTTTATCGGTAAGCAATAGGTCTGTTGTTTAAACAAAATCTTCTTAGTTTGCTCTCAAATTTTTTTGTTTTGTTTGTTTTTGTTTTTGCGTTCGCCTTATTTCTTTAATCCCCAAGGCGGTGTGCGTTGCACTGTGGTTTTTATTTTGCGCCTGTCGGCCCAATGCATCTGACTTCAGCATGCATTTTATGTAAGGGTCTGCTTCCTCCTGCATTTTATAAGGGTTTGCTTCCCCGGGGTAACGGCCGGTGCTGTGATGGGGATCGAACCCAGCACCTTCGGATTGTGAGCCGTGCCACTTATCCACTAGGCCACGCCGTCCCCGTTTGCTCTCAAATACTTACTTACTTTCCATGTCCTAGACACTACATCATACATCATTCTTCCAGTGTTCAGCCACATGGATTGCCCTGGCACTCAGCAGGTCATCCATGCTACAAGTCTCCGGGAGGTTTGGGCAGATCATCAGATGGTCCTGGTCTTGTGTTACTCCACATTCGCATGTTTCATAATCCCAGTATTACCATCTTTTTAGGTTTTTCCTGCATTGTGATACACCAGTTCGAAGTTAATTTAGTGACTTTCATGTTGCATTGGGCAGACCATGTCCAGGCGCAGGTTCCTCTCGTAACTCGATCAAGAGGACCTGTGTCAGCTGTTTCCAACTTTTCCTGGACTAGTCTGTAGGGACTGGGTTGACTGTAAGAAACTTCGTCTTGACTTTAGTCTTGCGCGCTGTACCTGATGTCCGAACATAGAGTGTCTTGGCCATTGCTCTCAAATAATCACATGTTTATCCTTCTTAACACAAAAAATACAGCAAAGAATTAGACCACTGTAACTTTTCAGCAACAAAAAAAAGAAGTCACTTGATAATAACTCTGAAAAATGCCCACAAATGTTAAGGAGACTAAATTTGGTTGTGCATCGGGCTAGCAACCTCATCATGTAAAACCAGTTGCTTATCTTCTCCTGTGTTCGTTCCTAAAATGACATTTTGCTACACTTTGTTGTAGTTTACAGGGACGCTACCGGTTGCAGCACAGCATTTTTGGGACTAGGTTTGTTTTCCATCTTTGATTCATTTTCTTTCAGTCAGGCTGCATTAGTGCAGACTGTTTCCAGGGTCACCACTTGGAGGCAGAATAGGGTCTAGGTCAACTCTTGGGGAGGAAGACTAATGTCTGGTCAGGCAAAACATACTGATCAGACATGTTAGTCAGGGTCAGGTAAAACATACTGATCAGACATGTTAGTCAGGGTCAGGCAAAACTTACTGATCAGACATGTTAGTCAGGGTCAGGCAAAATATACTGGTCAAGACTCTCACTTCGGCTTCCTAGTATCCCTCCTTGGAAACGGGCTGTTTTCATGGCAGATGCTTAACAAGGTGAGGGATCGACGTAATCCCCATAGTAGTGAGTGACACGCAGATGAATCCAAGCATAGCACAACCGCCTGGAGGACCCCAGTCCACCTTTATCAGCACACAATGTGAGGAAAGCTACTGCAAACCGTCACTTAACGTCCTTTTCAGAGCGCACAAAAGAGTAAACCTACTCATTGATGGCATTGGAAATAACAACAGGTCAACTCTTATTCGCTGACCCTGATGCAAACAGCCAACTATCAGTTGCTTGCCACTATCAGCTCATTCACCGCCGCATCTTCGGTCAAATTGCTTCTGAAATCACCACTATAAGCGCGCATAAAAGCTTTGACATGTTTTCTGCAGATGGCCTGCATAATAAATCAGAGACAAGAAATTACTTTGATAAATTTGGCTGTACCAGCCTTCTGGTATCACTATACAATATAACCTTAATCTGGGTTGGAGAGGACCATGCTGTCAAACAGACAGACATGATGAACATGTTCTACTGTATGTCTGTCCTGTATCACTTTGCACTGGCTGCTCAGAAAATGTCCATTTCCACCCAATATCGATCTCTAAACACATGCGCTATGTTTGTGAAATTTCTGATTGTGACATCACCTGCAAAATGGCAGATAGATATTTAAGAATGTAGTAAGGTTTCGAAGTTGACGGATTTAGTGTGAAGAAAGTTGTAACTTCAAGACCCGAAAAATGATTTATTATTTGATCACACTAATGATCATCGTCAGATCAGAGATCTTAGAGAATGTTATAAAAACTATGACAAACGGAAAAGGAACATGCCCAGGTTTCATAAACACAGAAATGACAGAGGAACTAGAAGAGGAGTTTGGTAAAGATATAATCACTGATCTGTGTAATCACATATACAATACTGGATGTATATCAACTGACCTGAAAACATCATTATTTGAAAAAATATCCAAAAAAATTCATGCAACAGATTGTTCAGACCTTAGAACAATCAGTCTGACGATGAGTCACACAATTAAAATACTGTTCAAGATCATACAAGAGAGAATAACAATGAAAAGTAGAGAGGGAAGTTTTAAAAAACAATTTAGGTTTCGAAATAATAATGGAACAAGAAAAGTAATTTTCTGTTTGAAAAACTATGACTGAATAATATATAGAAATACATAATTACATTTATATTTGCTTCATAGACTACCAGAGAACTTTCCCTTCTGCATTAATGATATTTAAACTTCATACTAATATATATTCTAATTATGAATACTTCATGCCATAAATAGTTTCATTATGTCTTAAGATCCTTAGAATTTTAGCTCAATTTGTTTAATATTAATTTTATTTGAGAAAAAAAAATATTTAACATTACAATAGCTGCAGAAGTTGCTGTGTACTGTAAGACACAATTCTGCAAATATAGCGTGGACTGGAAAGAGTTTTTGCAACCATGTAAACAGAGAGAATACATGAATAGGTCTAAGGCAGCCTTACAATCATGTTGTAAATGGCGTTGTGCATGGGACTAACAATCTCACCGTTTGCAACAAATCGCTACAAAATCCACAGATGCAAGTACGATAAGAGTCCATCTGCAGCCTAAGCTTAATGAAGTAAAATAAGAATAACTTTAATGACTAAAATCCATCCAACAAGAAAGATTTATATCCACCTGCTTGCGTGAGAGGTCACCATGGTACCACTCCTCAAACACTGGCTCCACTGTCTCAGCAGGTACCATCGACTTGTTTTCTCGTAGGTCTGTTTCCACAACTTTACGAGATTTCCTTAAGGAAGAGGTGGCTGGAGGCTCAGGTGCTGGTGGTAGATTGACAGTGAACGGCTCTGCATGAAATAAACAGATAAAAAGGTACATGCAATTAGTTCTTACTTCTAATTGATCTCTTTTGATAGTGTGTGTGAGTATAAAAATCTTCCTAGATCTTAATCAATCAAAAACCAGCCAACTTCCTGTGGAGCATAGGACCTCAACAAATACTTGCCATGTCTACCTGTCATGCGCCATATTTCTAGATTCCCCAATGTTTTCCTGATGTTTTTATATTTGTCTCGACTTCCCTTCTCCAAAAGTACTTTAGTCTGCTCCTACCTCTTCTGCCCTGACGATTCCAGAACAGTGACTGCTGTGTAACGAACGATATCAGCTGGTTTACGCTGTGTGTTCTATCCATCGTCAAAGCCTTCTCTTTAATTCTAATCCTACTGGCATCTGTCTGGTTCTTTTCCAGTTCTATATTAGTGACTTTATCATACCATTTTATTCCCTCAATTCGGCACAAGCATCCATTGACGAGAGCTTGAACCTTTTTAATTGTACTTTTCTTTGTTCTGCACGTCACAGAGCTATACAATAGGACGGAGTTGAAGATCTGTATTTTTGTGGCGGACTCAATTTCTTTAGATTTCCACAAATTACATAAATTAATAAAAGCCCCTCTCACCTTTTGTATTCTTAATTTGATATCTATATCAGTCACATAAACAAAGAAATTAATAGATGAAATAGATCTAGATGAATCAGCAATTCTCAGAATACTGAACTTTGAAATCAAATGAGGGTCGAGCAGAGTCAGGTGCATGAGAGGACAGAGCAGTAGTGTTACCAACGATCTACAACAATCATCAGTATCCACAACCTTCGTCATTTACAGAGAGAGACTGAGTACCTAGAGGTATGCCCAGAGTGCAGTGAAGTCAATTCTTAGAACCAGAACAATTGCCTTTTCATTTATTAATATACACACACACACAAACAGTAATAAGCTTTACACATATGTTTTACATTTGAGCATACATTAAGTGTAACAAATAATTATCACCATTCAACGCAGGTGAGATGACTTACTTGATGCTGTCAATTGCCTTCATGATGTTGTAAGCCTTCTAAAAATCTATAGCTGATTATTTATCATTAAGTGGTCAAGCCGTTTGCCTCGTGTTCAGACGGTCGGGGTTCGATTTCGAGCTGCGACGGTCGGTCCATGATGTCAATTTTTTCTGGAGATCCCTGGGTTCATCGCTGGAGCTACGGAGTTCGTGCTTTGTGCGATGCTCTTGACATATGGGATCCCATCTGTCGAGAGAGACCGAGCTAAAATGGGGAAAAATCCTGAGGCAATGAAGTCAAGCCCCCGCTTAAAGTTTTTTTGTTTTTTTGTAATCTACAGCCCAGGTGCAAAATTCAGAGTCTATATTGTGAGTGTGCTTTCTCCTCATTGTTTGTTTCATTTCCAGTTCAATGGTTTTTCTTTACACGGGAAAGTCCTATCTTCAGTATCGTTTCCTGAAGATGTTCCTTTTGCTATCTTGTCTGTTCTTCGCAAAAATTCTTCAAATGTTTTTCTGGCTATGTTGACTATGAAGGGAGTCTTAAACTTACAAGAGATGACAGAAATAGGAGAGGAGATATATAAGGAATGTAGGGGTAATGTGTTTTCAGCTAAGTGTTTCTAGTTCTACACTTGTAAAAAAAACCCAAAGAACTTACAATATAAATGCTCTCACAATAAGTATTGGGCACAATGAATCTGTGCACTTGTGGCATTGGTCCCATGTCAGGGAAACACATGTTGCAGACCTGCCCAACATTCACTAGTAAGAAGCGAGACATGTGGCTGCAGCCTGTATCCATAAATGATAAGCCGTATGGCAATGTTAGAAACTTTGAGATGACTGCTGCCTTTTTTAGACTAACTTGTATGGAGGTTTGACAGTAAACAAAGAAGTAGTAGCGCATAATTAATAAGAGACAATGTCTAACAAGACTTCAACCATACCCATACCATTGGTTTTGGGACCAATTTTGTTCTTGATATATATAAATGATTTGGACATTGATATGAGATCAATGATTGCAAAATTTGCTGATGACACAAAACTATGCAGTAGTGTCTCCTCTAAAGCGGAAGTGGATATATTGATGTCGGATTTAGATAAAATTCGAGAATGGTCTGTAAGCTGGCAAATGGAGTTTAATGTAGATAAATGTACAGTCATCCACATGGGTAGATCCAATATGGAACATAATTACAGAAAACAATATTAGAAAGATAGATAAGGAAAGGGACCTAGGGGTTATAATTGATCATACAGGAAAGGTGAGTGAGCAAGTTAAGGTAGCAGTGAAAAAGGCAAATGCAATGTTAGGTATGATAAAAAGAAATATTAAACATAGGAGCAAGGAAGTGATCGTCAAACTGTATAAAGCTTTAGTTAGACCTAGATTGGAGTACTGTGTACAGGTGTGGAGTCCTTATCATAGAGGGGACATAAACATGCTAGAAAGAATACAAAAAAGAGCGACAAAGATGATAGTGGGATTCCAGAATTACAGTTATGAGGAACGACTCAGAAAAGCCGGCCTACAGTGTCTCGAAGAGAGAAGAATTCGTGGTGACTTAATACAGGTTTATAAGATGATCAGAGGAATCGATAAATTAGACTATAACAAGTTTTTTAAAATACAGCCACCTACAATAACACGAGGGCATAGCTACAAGCTGATTAAAGAGAGGTCCAGGTTAGATATTAGGAAATATTTTTTTAGTCAGAGAGTGGTATCTGCTTGGAATGCATTGCCAGGGGAGGTAGTGGAGGCAGGGACAGTTAATGCATTTAAGAATAAACTGGATGCGCATAGATTTTAGAGCAAGGTGATGTAACTGGTTGTATACAGACTCTGCAGGGTCTTCTAAACCAGTATAAAGATGTTAAGTTAAGTGTTAAGTTATACCCATATCAAAAGCATCAAAACTTTGATTGTTTGCATCTCTCTCAGTAAGAAGATTAGCTCGGCTGTCAAGTTGTACACTGTTGGTCGATTCAGTAGATTCACTGCCTTTGTCTGTAAAGAATAGTTCATAAAAACTTGTTATTAACAATAGAGATAATTAAGTTATTGACTGGAAGAATTAAGAATTACAGTCACCGAATTAATAGAATAATACTGAAAGTATTTTTTGTAATTTGGGACACACTTGTTTCCAACCTACAGCCATTTATGAAATTATCTAAAGTAGACCTAACATGACATTGGTCTAGCATATGACAATTTTGAAAATTACTGTTACCCGACTCGGAAACGACCACTTTATCCCTTTAAACGGGCAATATTTAATACTTTACACAAATTTAAGGATTCACTGGTTTATTTACAGTCAAACACAGAAAGAATAGATCTACTTTATAGTTTCAAATAGATTAAGCTCTTTTTGTGCAGAAAAAAAGAGTAGATTGGTGCGCACAGATTTGCTATCGATAATAGAATTTAATGACAAACAGGTAGCAAATAATTTTTAAACAAAAACTGATTAATTTTACTATTTTTTAATCAAACGAAACTAAAAAATCAACTTATGTTTCTGAAGTAACTAAAAAGTCTTTCACGCAGAAAAAACATATATCATAAAAATATCATCTTAAAATCACCGGACCCTGACAGTGGCCTACCGTCCTGAAAGAGTTCAAGAAGTACAGTATTATCTAACTGCAAAGTAGCAATAAAATAGACAGAAGAGCGCGCCACGACATCAGCATAAATATATTATCATCATTACACCATCATCACCATTAGCTCTTTCCGTTTTGTCGGACGATAGTAATTGTGCTTTGAAAAGATATGCAATTACAGTCCATGGCGGTAACGAATGTGACTCGTAAGACCAATCCGGGCAGAGAAGCATCTTCCACAGTGCGTGGAAGAAAAATCTGGACCATTTGCGGCATCGCATAATGTGGCGTGTCTTCTCAAACTCTGAGTCTTTAGCCTATAAGCAATCAGTATCTCCTTTGTCTGTATTCCATGCTTAATCCTGCCCCTCCATGTAACACAATCCATGGCGTCCTGTTCCCATGATTCCAAATCGATGCCTGTGTCATTCATATCCCGCTTGCATACATCCTTGTACCGAAGTAGTGGCCAGCCCCGAAACCTTTTCCCCAACTGTAATTCCCTATAGAGAAGATATTCTGGTATTCTGCCATCATCCATCCTCCGAATGTGACCCAGCCAGCGGAGTCTTCGGTGACTAAGCATGGAAAAAATTATGACAGTGCCTATTCTCTCCAACACCTCTGCGTTGGTGATCTTGTCTTGCCGTCCAACATCCAGGATTCTGCGCTGTAATAGCTGTTATATATTATATAAATATTATATATATTATATTATATCACCATATTTATCACACTATAATTAACAGAGGTATTGTTAGTCATAAAAATATCAGATGAGCAGGACAAACCAATATCTCCCTTGCAAAGCAGCAAATCAAACAGGTGAAAGATTTCATAAACTTAAGAGGCACGTTTTTAGCTGAAGAAAGAATCACAGCAGAAATCCAACAAACATGCAATAAGGCAAATAAGATCACTAGGCAAGCAGGTGACATTAACTACCAAAAGAGCTTTATTTAACATGATTCTTGTCCCGACACCATGCTATCAATGTTTTATCTGGACACTAACAGCAATTGAAATATGACAAATCGTAACAACAGAAATTAAATGCCTGCTGTCCTGCTGAAGTCGGATCAAAAAGTGCAAATATTGCAATCAAACTGTAAACTACAACATAACGGATTCCGTTCTTTGGACTACATTCTGCTACTTAAGCCCTTTTCAGGACTTCGTAGCGGGAGATTGAGAACGAAAGAAGTCAAGTCAAATGCCTGTGAAAAATATTGGGTGTAACAAGGAGAGAGTATCAGAAACGATGACATCATGAGACGTGGGAACAACACCAGTATTAGACTACATCAAAAGACAGCAACTAAAATGGTTTGGCCATTCACCAAGACTACCCCCCCAGAGCACCCCCCAAAAAGCAATGATCGCGAAAAAGGTGGTTTATGGAAAAATCTGAGGCGGTGAATGCCACATGAGGCTTTAGTAGGGCTAGTTTTAGAGATCTCTTCATAACCTGACGCTGAAAGGCAAAACAGGATAAGTGACAAAAAAGAAGAATGTTACTTCACCAGGCTTTGCCCCTTTCATCCCGTCATGATTAATGCTGTACCTTTATTGTAAAGAATTTGACTTCCACCTGTCATGTCACTTTTATGTTTTTCCTGCACGGAAGCACCTGTCTGTAATATAAATAACACATAAATTTTAAACTTAAAATAAATTTGTTGTACCAGATGTGAGAAAAATACCATAGGGCATTCCTTATTAACTGATTCAGTCCCACGAGCCGATGTGTCGGCTTCCGGTCTTTTCTAGAAAACCCAAAAGCCGACATGTCGGCTATGTTGACTGTGCTCACTAAATCACATATTTTCCCATTCCTAGTTTTTGTAAATCTTTTATTTCGGTTCTTAACGGAAGTCCAGATTTTGTACTTTTCATTTTCGGAAGCGATAGTACACACAACGTGGGTTTCGCATTGAAGACGTGTTGTTTTTCTAATCTGGATTTTGGAGAAAAAATTTTGTTGCAGCCATGAATCAATCACAAACCTCTTCAACCACACCAAAGCGAGTTTGTGCTGTTAAAGCTAGGGAATGGTTAGATTCTATGATTGCTAGAGGTAGTGATGACGAAGATATCGATCTATCTGATAGCGACACTTCTGTTTCTTTGTCTAGCAATAGGTCTAGGTCGAGCAGTGAAAGTGATTCTGAATGTGTTGACGAGGGGGCGGTGCCCTTTTTTGTCTCAAGCAATGGTAATGGCAGTAAAAGAGCTAGACA
This sequence comes from Ariolimax columbianus, assembly GCA_036924085.1. NCBI lineage: Eukaryota > Metazoa > Mollusca > Gastropoda > Stylommatophora > Arionidae > Ariolimax > Ariolimax columbianus. The sequence goes on from JAVGWX010000003.1 coordinate 96,513,919, forward strand.
TGATGCTACCAACTGGAGAGAAGTTCAGAATGGGGCAACAAGTAGCCAGTTTGTCTTGACTCCTCCATCAAGAGACAAAACTCCAGGTGTCCTTCATGCTTCTCTTGATGAAAACTCAACCCCTTTGGACTGTTTTCAGAGCTTGTTTACAGATAATATTATAGATTATTTGGTTGACGCTATAAACAGTTATGCCCAAGCAAAGATTGTCATGAATACACCAGCAAGAAAGCAATCATTTGTGACAACATGGACACCCTTGTCAAAATATGAGCTTCATAAATTTCTTGCTGTGTTGATATGCATGGGAATTGATCGCCGTCCCAGTATACGTGACTACTGGTCCCAGAGTGAACTTATGTATCAACAATTTTATCATACAATGTTCTCAAGAAATAGATTTCAGATAATATTTCACACAATGCTGCACTGTTCTGATTCTACTAGTGAAAACAAAGATAAAATTGAGCCTTTCATGAACCTACTGATTGAAAGTTTTAATAAGGCATTTTATCCTTATGAAAATTTATCGATCGATGAAATGGTTGTTGGTTTCACTGGCCGCTGGAAGTACAAACAGTACAACCCATCCAAGCCCAAAAAGTACCATATAAAGACATTTGGTTTGGTGGACTCTTCAACAGGATATGTTTTAAATATACTAACATATTTTGGTGCAAATACTTCGTATGATCCAGCTGCGGATATGGATGGCTGTGAAGGTTTTCGATACATTACTAAAATATGTAGGGACTGGCCATCATATTTTTGCCGACCGCTATTATACAACCAATGTTCTTGTTCGACACCTGCTGCAAAGAGAACTGTATTATACAGGCACTCTGAACATGAATCGAAAGGATTTTCCACCACAATTGAAAAACCTTCAAATAAAACACATGGAAATCAAGAATTTCCTTGACACAGGTGACAATGTAATGGTAACTGCTTTTAAGGACAAAAAAGCTAAGAAGCATTGCGTCTTAGTGTCCACTAAAGCAACAATTGCTACATTCACTCACCCTGTCAAGAAGAAGACTAAACCTCTGGTCGTTAACAATTACAACCATTCGATGAGTGGTTGTGATCGGGTTGATCAGATGGTTACTTACTATTCTATTGTTGGAAGAAAGTCATACAAGTGGTGGAAAAAACTGTTTCATTGGCTATTGGAAATATGCCAGCACAACTCATTCATATTGTTCATGCTGACCAGGCCAATGGGAACAAAGAAAATGTCCTTTAAAGAATTCAAAGTGATTTTAAAGGACCAGTTAATAAAAAGAGCGGCAGAAATCATGCCATCCGAGGAATTGGACAAAGGGCCAGGCACAAGTGGAAGGCCAAGAATCTCCAATCCTGTTGAGCGATTGCAAGGCTCAAAGCACCTGATAAGATGGGTTAGAACAGATAGGAATTGTGTGTTCTGAAGTACAACAACTAAGAGAAAGCGCACAACTTTCATCTGCTCTGGTTGCTCGGACAAACCATTCCTTTGTGCAAAAACCTGTTTCGAGTTATATCATACCAAGTCGCAAGATGCTCCACATGGATACTAACTAGTATATACATATGTATATATATTATGTTTTAGATGCAGTTCGCACATTTTTTCGAACTCTGGTCTACTTACATTGTATGAGTGGATGTTGATTGTGGTTTTTGTTTCTAATCACATTTTTGGAATATAAATATACCTTTTTTGGAATTCATATGCCTTTAGTAAAATATCGATATTTTGAAAACTAATACACCTAATTAGGTGAAACTTTTAGAGCATCTTCCAATTTGGATTACCTTCATTTAAAAGTCATTGCTATATTCATGAATTGGAGTACAGCTGAATAATTGATTGGTGAGTACCAATTATTTTTTCTGAATATTTGTTTTTAACAAAATCTTGTACAACTATAATCTTTCTAACATAAAAATTCATCCCCACATGTTGAATGTCTGTATTCTATTACATTCGGAATTCAATTATGAACAATTTGATATATAATATGTGGTATTTCAGTGATCTTTTAGTAAAGATGAAACAGTCACAGCTAAGTGATGCTGTGCAGGAGATTTATATTTTAAAAAAATTGTGTCCAGAGGTCGAAAATATTCAGGAGCGAATGAGTTAACACTAGCGAAAATGGATTATACAATGTTACTACATGCTTATGAGCACAAAAGTGGCAGAGCAGTTAAAGTTCTTCCTTCTCACACTGACATGGTTTGGTTTCCAGTCGTAGCACGATTCTTTCTTTTTTTTCATTCATCCTCAGATCGAGGTTCCGGTTTCTCTTACAAAGGACGCCGTTGTTTGTAAGGCTGCTTTGTCTCTGTACAGCTTTTATCTCATGTCTGCCTCGACAGGCCAGTATTGTTCTCTCTTTTCCTGTGTGAGCATGCATCTTTGTAAGATGTGTCATGGTCATAGTATGCTCCCTACATGGACGGAAGTCGGGGTGTTGATCTTGATTTCTCCCTGAATTTAGCTTTAATTATGGTCTTGACCTCATTATATGTAATGCGCAGGCCTGTTTATGGGAATGCTCCTCCACACTTTGCTAGTTTGTCTGTAGCTTCATTGCCTTTAATATTGTGGTGGGATGAGATCCATTATATGACCAGCCTTGGGTGTTGAGGGAAAACATACATTGCTCGAGATCTTCATCTCCTTGTTGTTTTAGCATTGCTAATACTGGTGGGGCATCAGTCAGGAATACTATATTTTCTTGGTGAATGTGTTTATCTTGGATTACAAGCTCAGCTGCGGTCTTCAGTGTCTCTGCTTCTGCACAGAAGTTATTGGAGTATGTTCTTTTTCTTTTCTGTTCCTCAGATGAGCCATCTGTATATACATGTATCCATGTTTCTGGGGAGTATACTCTCCTAAGATATTCTTCTGTGATAGATTTCCTTTCCAAACCTGTCTGAGTTCCCTTCTTCCCTATTTCCTCTATAGTTTCTACCATCTGGTATGGGACCTTTTCCTTGTTATGTGTACAGTAAATTCAATTTAACACAGCATAGGCAAACAAAAACTAAAAGCAAACATATATAGGTTCTTATTTAAAAATACTGCAAACTAAAAGACCACACAAACAGAATGGTTTGAGATATTTAACCGTTTTCAGTCGGGAATGGCAGGAATCACTGAGCTGGGGTAGTGGAGTAGCTCGCTTTTCATGGCAAAGATCTGACGAAGACGGATGTGTCGGGCCGAAAGGTGCAAACATCACAGTCAAACTGTAAACTAGCGACAACGCATTCTGTTCTCCAAACTACATCCTGCTACTTGCAGGGCTTGGTAGCGAGAGATTGAGAACGAACGCAGAAGAAGGAAGAAGAATGGTAAAGCTGCATGGTTCTTTTTTTACTGTGTTTTTCCTGTGACGTTGTAACGTTGCATCGTAGTTTACAATGAGGCTGTGATATCTGCCTTTCGGCACAGCACATTTGGTTTTAGTTGAGCATTTTTTGTGTATCAGGTTTGCTGTCCCACTGTGATCCCTATTCTTTTAGCCAGACCACCGGTGCAGCTTGTTTCCAGAGCTGCTGCTTGGAGACAGAATAGGGTCTTGGTCAACTCTAATTTGCTGGCACTGATGCAGGGAGCCAGCTAATGAGTTACTGGCTGCTATCAGCTCCTTCACAGTGCTACATCTTTGAACCTAGGAACATGGTTTGACTCCCGCCATTGACACACTCCAGTCGATCAAGCCGTAAATGGACATCTGGTTTATTGTTATAGAAGGAAAGACAGCAAGGAAGAGAAATGACAACCCCACGTCATAAACAAGATGTAGTCTAGTATAATAAAGTCTCTAACACTTCATCCCCAACAGCAATGTCTGCTTTAGGACTACCTTTACCTTATATAGTATATAATACTTCTAGAGTAAATTTCCCAAATTTCTACTACATAATCTTTACAACCAGACTTCAGTTAGAAACAGTTGTCTAGTTAGCAAAAATTTACATTTCATGAATGTCGTACAGAATATGTAACTAAATATGGTGAGGCAACATCCAGCAAACTGGGACAAAATATCAATGTGAAGAAAACCAAGCTGTTTAAAATGAACACCTTAAGTAAAGAGTCAGTCATGTTTGTATGCGAGACACTGGAAGAGGTGGACTCTTTCGCATTTTTGGGCAACACCATTGATACTTCAGGGGGCACATGGGCAGATATAATAAAGGCTAGAATTGGAAAGGTAAGGACAGCGTTCCTGTTACTAAATAATTTATGGAAATCCAGGAAAATAAAGTTAAGATTGTTTAATTCCAACATCAAATCAGTACTCCTGTACGGAACAGAACCTTGGAGAGCGACAAAGGCAATGCAGAGGAATTCAAAGTACTCCTGTCTTTCGTCAATAAATTTCTACGGAGGATAATTGGTATAGGCTAGCAAGACATGGTGAAGAATAAAGATATGGGAAAGGAGTCAACAACAATTAGTGTAGCAATAGATAAAACGTAGGAAATAGGGATGGGTATGACACACTGATATCACCATTAAACGTAACCAGACAGGCCCTGACAAGGAATCCACAGGGGAAGAGGAAGAGAAGTAGACACAGAAACACTTGGAGAAGAGACTGTGAAAATGAATTTCAGTCCTTGGACCTCAACTGAAGAGGCAGAAAGGGCAGCTCAAGACTGAGCGTTTCAGAGGAGGGTTGTCAATGTCCTATGCCCCAAAAAGAGCGACGGACATTAATAATGGTACTGAATATGCACATTTCTTAACCTTCTAGTTTCCACATTTTAAAAATAACGCCACAAACATATAGACTTGCTCATTTTTGGTTACACCAGTTGTATTGTAAATCAATAAAATTGCCACAAATCACTGATAGTGTTCCTCACCAGATCAGCATACGAATACACAGGTGAACATACAGGGACAATGATTTTTTCACCAATGGCACAGTAAAATATAAGACAGTGTGTCACTCTTGTTTCCACATCAGCCTACATACTTTATTTGTAAAATTAGATTCAGGCAGAGGTGGTATTGTCGGAGTACCGCCATCAACAAGCACACCAGGTTCAGGTGGAGTAGCATCAGGATTATCATTGTAATAGTCCTCACTATTTCCCCAGCTCTCATTCACAAATCCAGGGTTGTCACATTGTCTGCCAGAAATAATTAATAAACTAAGTCAACATAAAAACCTGGGATTAGTCAAAGAGAAATGAACTACTGTTGTTGTTATGAGTGCACACAATGAGTAAGTTTACTCTTTTTTTTTGCACCCTGAAAGGGTGTTCAGTAGCGGGTTGCAGCAGCTTTCTTCACATCCTGAGCATGCCAATAAAGGTGGATCAGAGTCACCCAGGTGGTTGTGCTATGCTTGGCTTCATCTGCGTGTTGCTCACTACTATGGGGATCACGTTGATACCACACCTCGTTAGCCAAGACTGCAGTGAAACAGCCTGTTTCCAAGAAGAACTGTGTGAAAGTGAGGTGAGGTCTTGATCAGTGTATTTTGCCTGACCATGACTAACATTGTCTGATCAGTGTATTTTGCCTGACCATGACTAACATTGTCTGATCAGTGTATTTTGCCTGACCATGACTAACATTGTCTCATCAGTGTATTTTGCCTGACCATGACTAACATTGTCTGATCAGTGTATTTTGCCTGACCATGACTAACATTGTCTGATCAGTGTATTTTGCCTGACCATGACTAACATTGTCTGATCAGTATGTTTTTGCATGACCATGACTAACATTGTCTGATCAATGTATTTTGCCTGACCATGACTAACATTGTCTGATCTGTATGTTTTTGCATGACCATGACTAACATTGTCTGATCAATGTATTTTGCCTGACCATGACTAACATTGTCTGATCAATGTATTTTGCCTGACCATGACTAACATTGTCTGATCAGTATGTTTTTGCATGACCATGACTAACATTGTCTGATCAATGTATTTTGCCTGACCATGACTAACATTGTCTGATCAATGTATTTTGCCTGACCATGACTAACATTGTCTGATCAGTATGTTTTTGCATGACCATGACTAACATTGTCTGATCAATGTATTTTGCCTGACCATGACTAACATTGTCTGATCAGTATGTTTTTGTATGACCAGATGTTAGTCTCCCCTCCCCTAGAAATCGATAAGTGAATCAGTTATGCTTCTCTGATGTTGTTCAGAGCTAGTCATGCCGAGTTGAGTTAACTCTTTATTGTTCTTTGGCAGTGGGTACGGTGACTTTTCTTACATCCCAAGGTGTACTTGACTGGAGCCCTCCTGGCTGTAGTTCAATGCAAGGCTCCTCAGTAAACTCACCATTTTGGGGATTACAGTGATGATACCCACCTCATTGGCCAGACTGTTGTGACACAACCTGTTTCCAGGAGCATGAACAAGAGAATGAGATGTCTTGATCAATATGTTTCCTCTACTCAGATTACTCTTCGCTCCTCTGCTAACTGGCTACTAAATGTGGACAGCAACAGCTATAATACTATGACGGAAAAAGTCAAGTTTTGTTTGAAAGCAAAGGAGTTTTAAAATACTATTTTTAGTATAGCTATTTGATTTATGTGTCGGACCGAAAGGTGCAAATATCACAGTCAAGCTGTAAACTAGCGACACAACGCATTCTGTTCTCTGGACTACATCCTGCTACTTGCAGCGCCCTGTTCAGGGCTTGGTAGCAGGAGATTGAGAACGAGCGCAGAAGAAGAAAAAGAAGATTTATGTGTTAAGAGAAGAGGAGACTAACATCTGGCCAGGACAATACTGATCATACAATGTTTGTCAGGTCATGCAAAATATACTGACCATGCAGTTTTCCATGGAAACAGGTTGTTTCATGGCGGAGTAAACTGACTCATGGTGGGCATTCAACAACAACAATCTATTTAACAAACAAATATGGGTAATGAAAGTAATCTAATGGTCTGTAAATAACCTTAGTAGAAAAACAACAAATAATACATAACAAGTATCCATTGTGTTTCACGGAAATATAGATCCCATATTTCAATATTCCAACTTCATCTTATTACCACTCTGTGGTGATTTCTGTAGTACCTTGTATTACACAATGAGGGTGTCAATCCCGTGAAGAGCCCTCCCTAAAGTCTTTCTCGTCTATCAGATTTAAACTGATGATGAGCAAAACATCAGTAGTCATACAATTTGACCATAATAGACACCCAACACGTGTTTTATTCTGTTACTTAGCTATGACGTTTATGTTTTTAGAATGACCATAAGTATGGTGTTATTTCCGGCATATGTGCTGCTTTTGTTTAATAAAGAGTTATTTCAGTCTTGCCAGCATTTACATTTTTTGGCACATCTTTCAGCTTGTGGCGTTCTGTGCGATGGAATTGGCTTGGCTTCGTTCGTTCTCAATCTCCCGCTACCATACCCTGAAAGGGAATAAGTAGCAGAATGTAGTCCAGAGAACGGAATGCGTTGTGTCGTAGTTTACAGCTTGACTGCGATATTTTCACCTTTTGCTCCAGCACATCCGACTTCAGCAAGCATTTTTTGAGTACCTGGTTAGCATTCCCTCTTCGATCCCTTCTCCTTAGCCAGTCTGCCCTGCTGCAGCCTGTTATCCAGGATCACCGCGTGGAGGTGTAGAAGGGTCTTGGCAGCTCTGGTTCGCTGGCCCTGATGCTAGCAGTCAGCTATGGGTCGCTGACCACTGCAGCTTATGCGCTGTTCCGCATCTTGATCCCGTGCGATGGAATTAGAATCAGGCCAATGATCATGTATCTGGATTACACATGTATATTCAATACAAGTCTGATTTAGACTTTGACACAGAAGAGAATGAATGTGATAATGTTATAGATGGGATAAAGCAAAAATATAAATACACGTTGTGAATAAAAATAATACAAATTGAGTGGTACAAGTATTTTCATCACCACATTATTAACATTTAATGCTTCATACTAATAAAAAAGCACTCGCTTTTCATGGCAAAAGTGCGGGGTTCGACTGCTACATCTGCCATGCTCCGGCAAACCCAGCTCTAAATGGATACCTGGCATATGACTCAGGAATAAAAGGCAGTGAGGAAAAAAACTGCCCCCCCCCCCCCTTACAAGCTGTGGCTTTGTATACTGGTCTCTAATAACTTCATTCCCAGACAGTAGTCTAACTACTTTGGGGCAAACCTTTACTTTACTTACTAATATATATTTGTATTTTGAATATTTCATGTTATAGATAATTTAATGATCTGTCTTTAGTTCTATTAATTATAATTTTAGTTCAATTTGCTTAATATTAATTTATCATATTTAGAAAAAAATAATACTCTAATATACAGAGTTACAGCTTTTGCCTTGGACATTAAAGACACAATTTAGGCCTGACCGTAAATGATTAATTACTTTGTATGATCAGCGCCTATGGTACAGTTGGTCTGTTCTTTCCTCCCCAACAAGGGGTTGTGGGATCAACACGAGAGATACTAACACCAAGAAAGCAAAATTTATTTAGGAAACCTCAGCTGTTTTTTTTACAGCTGTTAAGTAAATTCTACTCAGCATTGAATGGAGTCAACACTTTCAGGCCTTGGACTAAATTAAAGCACAAACAGTTACATGACGGCAGCACAATCTTGCTAATAGGCGAGAGTCACTTTGATATATGAGGATGATGTATTTTGAAAGAAGTCCACAAAATGACATTAACATTCAAAAATGAAAAATCCAGTATAATAATGGGATGGACATAAATACTTGTTTTGATCTAATGCTATTACAGCATGTCAGTAGCTTGCACGGTGTCACTGAAAGCTGTACAGATGTATCCATAGCTGACATTACACACATTACATTTACCTTACCCTGGTTGGTGGGGTAAGATGCCCATGTGCAAGTCCCAGCTCTGACGTAAGCTGCATGTAGCCAGAAGGTGGATTTCCGGCTTAGCGGACTAGGTTCCAGTACCTTATTACTTCGCTGCACTGGGACACGTTCCGTGGAGGTTGGTGAACTAATGTGCAAATTCATCTTAATTGACTCAAAATACTAGAGCAAAGTAGACCCGCAGCCTGTTAGGCTCCACCTATGATGCTCTTAACAAACCATATAGCCATTGCCGATGTTATGCCATGTCATACAGTTAGTCGCCTATTATGACATATTCTCTGTGGGGCTGTTGTGCTATTCTTGTCCTTGTCACCCATAAAAAGCCTGGCAGACCACTCGGGACCAGTATGGATAAGATACTGAGAAGTATTTTTGATATTTGAGAAGTACTGCACTGCCTGTTGTAGACAGAATTATAAACTAGTATGTGATACATAACAATGATTTCAAGTTCTACTGTAGTAGAAGAGAATCAAGTTTCGGGCCACCTAATTAGAATGCAACCTGACCAAATACTCCTGTGTGCCTATAACGCACAATGTTTGGGTTATTGCAACAGTGGTAGACCGAGAACTAGATAGATAGGAAATGTTGCGGATATTCTAAATAGTCATGGGATGACGACTACTTCAGCAAAGCGGCTGGCCCTGGATAGAAAACTACGACTCCCCGCGACACCTCACAGCACAAGTGGATAAGAACAAGACAAGACTAATAGAAACTCACTTATCAGGCAGTTGGATAGTTTTTGGTTGTTTCTTCAAGTACTGTTTGTACCGCAGTTCAAAGGCTTGTCCTATTGTTGTGACTACATCTTGTGCCAGTCCACCACCACACTCAAGTACATGGCAGGCTCGGCCAAATTCTGGATCTTTGGCTACATATGACACAAAGTCTAAGGTGTCCTAAAATATTGGAAACAATATGTACTGGATTTAAAGAAACCACAAGACAAACATTATAAGTTTGACTATCCTTTTGTCTGAGTAGTAGCGTGGTAGATCAAACAATGGTGATATGTTTCTTCAATCAAACAATGGTGATATGTTCATTTCATTAAACAATGGTGATATGTTCCTTTAATCAAACAATGGTGATATGTTCCTTCAATCAAACACTGGTGATATGTTCATTTCATTAAACAATGGTGATATGTTCCTTTAATCAAACAATAGTGATATGTTCCTTGAATCAAACAATGGTGATATGTTCCTTTAATCAAACAATGGTGATATGTTCCTTCAATTTATCACCAAAAAAAAAAAAAGCGGGGGCTCAACTTCATTGCCTCTGGTTTTTTCCCCATTTTAGCTCTGTCTCTCTCGGCAGATGGGTACCCCCATCTGTCGAGAGCATCGCACAAAACATGAACTCCGTAGCTCCAGCGATGAACCCAGGGATCTCCGGAAAAAATTGACATCATGGACCGACCGTCGCAGCTCGAAATCGAACCCCAACCGCCTGAACACGAGGCAAGCGGCTTGACCACTTCGCCACAGAGACCCCCTCAATGTTCCTTCAATCAATCAAACAATGTTGATATGTTCCTTCAATTTACCAAACGATGGTGATGTTTTTTAAATTTATCAAACAATGGCCATATGTTTCTTATATTTATCAAACAATGGTGATATGTTTCTTCAATCAAACAATGGTGATATGTTCCTTCAATGAAACAATGGTGATATGTTTCTTCAATGAAACAATGGTGATATGTTCCTTCAATCAAATAATGGTGATATGTTCACTCAAACAATGGTGATATGTTCACTCAAACAATGGTGATATGTTTAATCAAACAATGGTGATATGTTCACTCAAACAACGGTGATATGTTTCTTCAATCAAACAATGGTGTTATGTTCAAACAATGGTGATATGTTCATTCAATCAATGGTGATATAATGGTGAAAGAAAACCATAATGCTTCTGAGAGATGGAAAACCACTGGCTCAGATGTTATCTAAGCAATTAAAGCAGACATCAACACTTCAAAAGATATTAAATTACTTGAGTTTGGCAAAGGGCAGACTGGAAGCAACGTTATGTAGTCAAGTTGCCAAAGAAGAGATTATGCAATATTGTACAAATTATAGAGGATCAAAGTCAATATTAGTGCTTTGAAAAATATTAAATAGAATCATACTAGAGATATTAAGAGGCCACAGACACACAGCACAAAGAACAGGCAGACTTTTGACAAAATATGTCCTGTGCAGACCAGATAGCTACACAGAGAATAATAGTTAGCAAAGCGTGGAATACATTTCACAGCCCCACCAAAGCTGACACTCTCTGCAAATAGGGCGAAGGGCATCAATCTTGTGAAGTTCAGTTGTGTGCGCTAGAGCGTCGAAATATGACACAGTGTAACCAAAATACTATTACATATAAGCGATGACCATGCCAGGATAATTGGAGGGGAAAAACACACAAAAATAAACTAACTAATGCAAATGGAAAACAGCAATACACTTCCATGGACACAAGTGAAAGTCATCGACTAGTGTTAATTCTAGTCAAATCCTTGGCCTGGCGGCATCTCAAATGAACTAAAACATAAGAGCAAAGTCAGACCCACGGCTTGTCAGGCATCATCTTTGCTGCTCTCTATGTATCACTGCCTCGCTGTAAATGTAAACTACAACACAAAGTCCCTTTCAGAGGATAAATGCAGAAAAAGAAGAAGTAGCACTGATTAAAAGCTTACCACATCGCCTCCGGAAGCAAAGGACACAACATGCAATGGATGTTCTGCAATAATCTGAAATGTAAAGAAAGTCTACTAAGCTGCAGGAAGTAGAATCACAGTAAGAAACTACTAAGGATAGCTTTGGCTATCTGCCTGTTTGATTACCAGGATTCCATGCATAATTTTTATTTTTTTTGGCGCTCTCCTTATTTCTATAATTCCCAAGGCGGTGTGGTGTGCGTTGCACTCTGGTTTTTATTTTGCGCCTGTCAGCCCAGTGCATCCATCTTCAGCTTGCATTTTATGTAAGGGTCTGCTTCCTCCTGCATTTTTTAAGGGTTTGCTTCCCCGGGGTAATGGCCGGTGCTGTGATGGGGATCAAACTCAGCACCTTCGGGCTGTGAGCCGTGCCACTTAACCACTAGCCCACGCCGACACTCCATGTATTATTTCTATTATCATTTTAGTGATTCATTATCATTCTTCATGTTTAGCTCCAGCAGGAACATAATACAGTTGATCTACTTGCAGACTGACTTACTTTCCATTCCCTGTCAGTACATCAGATATCATGTTTCCAATGTTCAGCATTGTGGACTGTCTTGTCATTCAATATCTATTCCACATTACATGTTTCCAGAAGGTTTGGGCAGATCAAGTGGTCTGGGTCTTGTATTGTTCCACAGTCGCATGTCTCTTTATCCTTGTACCCCCATCTCTTTTAAGTTCTTTCCGCATCTTGTACACCAGTTCAGAGTCTATTTAGTAACTTCCATATTGTGTAAGGCAAGTGATGTCTAGGTGGAGGGTGCCCCCCCCCCCCCCCCCCAGCTCAATCCAGAAGGGGGACCGGCGTGGGCTAGTGGTTAAGTGACGCGGCTCACAATCCAAAGGTGCTGAGTTCGATCCCCATCACAGCACCGGCCGTTACCCCGGGGAAGCAAACCCTTAGAAAATGCAGGAGGAAGCAGACCCTTACATAAAATGTATGTGTCGGATGCACTGGGCCGACAGGCAAAAAATAAAAACCACAGTGCAACGCACACCACCTTGGGGAATTGAGAAATAAGAGGAAGGCACACACAAAAAAATTATGCAGAAAGCATGCACTACAGCTGTGGTGGTGTCTGCAGTTTATTTTATATGATGAAGCTTCCAGCACATTGCACAACCCCTGTAGTCCACTTTCAAGATAGGCATAGTAGGGCAGAGGAGTTAACCTTTCATCCCTAATAACGGGAGTCTTGATCCACACTGAGGCATTTTATTGTTTACTTGTTAAATAAATTATTGAGACTACCACAATCAGACCCTAGTGTGACCTACGAAGAGTCAAAAAGGCTTATTAGAGCTAGATACATGACCAAATGGGAAACAGAACATGCTGGGTACACAAAAAACCATGCCTATTACCAGTTGAACAGAAGAGAGCAGGTCGTGGTCTTCAGACTGTGCACAGGCCACAATAGACTGAGGTACCACCTATTCAATAAATTGAAGATAGGTGGCACTGACAAATGCTCATGTGGTACCGGGAAAATGACCGATGAACATTTGCTGCAAAACTACCCGACATATGAGGATCAGAGAAAGCACATGTGGCCATCACCAGTGGCAACACTAGACAAGCTCTATGGCAGTGTCGACAGCCTCAGGATGACCGCTGATTTTTTCGAAAAAATACAGGTTGATGTCTGATAGCGTTCGAAGAAGAAGAAGAAGAAATAAATTATTGCGTTTTACTGAATCAAGAACAAAGACCCGATAGAATGTTGAAGCAGTACAAAAAGTATCTAAGAAACAGATAATTTATTTAATTCTTTTCAGAGATAATTTCTTTGTCCATTTATATAAGACCCAACAATCAGCACTCATTAGATTATGCTTGTAATTTTCTTTTAAGTAGGAAATTTGGTGGTCTAGAGGTTGTGATATTAGTTTACAATTTCAACGTACCAGGCTCGAAACAAGACGTGCTTAGTTTCACAGACTAGGAATACCATGGGATTTTAATGGTATGACTGCTTCTTCCAGTCAACCCAGTTGTAAATGGGTACCTGACAAAGTCATAACAATTTCGGAGCAGCTGCAGAAGTTATGGCGTTTGTGCTCTGACATCGTCACTTTCTGCAATGAAATAGACTAAGCTCACATGGGGGAGTCCTGAAGTCGGTTCTATAAACCATTTTCCATTATCATTTCTTCTATAAGTACGAAGATGCAAAACATAAAGACTGAACAATTTAACAAAGAATTTAACAGGAGAAAAGAGAAAACTGTATGCAAAGAAACACACCTCTCCGGACTCCATAACCATTAAGGTAATACTGTCTGTTGTGATGGTCAGGTTGATATTTGCTCCTGCGTGATGCATGCGTGGAGTGTTTCCCAGCATTTTTCCAAGGCGCCGATCAATCTGGAGAGAGATTTACATAAGAAGTTGTGCATCATACAAATCTATATTCTTTCCACTTATGGATTTAGGACTGATCAATAAAGACCCACAGCAAACACTGATATTGAATATGGAGTATTGGAAGCTGATTGTCCTACCTCCCAAAATATGAAACTTGATACAGTGAGGTTCTAGATTTATGTGCTTAATAGTATGATCTGGTTTTCTCAGTTTGATTTTTGACCAACTGCACAAAATGACTGTTTTATGTGTGTGTTTTCAATTTCTCCTATATCTTTCTGTCCGTTACTTTTCTCCTTTTTGCCCAGTTTAGCTTCAAGATCAGGTTCGCTCAGTCTCTTCGTTCTTAGACAGCAATTCAAAGTTACCTCTCTGCCTCTTGTTAAATAAGTATACTAGCCATTCAGAATGATGCACTTTAATAACAAGCTGCACGGACTAATGTCTGGTCAGGCAAAGTAATACTGATTAGATATGTTAGTCAGGGTCAGGTAAAATATACCGATCAGATATATTAGTCAGGGTCAGGCAAAACATACTGACCAAGACCCCCGCCTCGACTTCCTCGCAGTCTTCCCTGGAATCTGGCTGTTTTCATGGCAGCCTAACGAGGTGGGAGATCAATGTGAGTAGTGAGTGACACACAGATGAAGCCAAGCATAGCACAACCGCCTGGAGGACCCCGGTCCACCTCCACCAGCACGCATAGGAAAACTACTGCAACTCGCCCCTTAACGTTCTTTTGAGGGCGCACAAAAGAGTAAACCTACTCATTGTGAGCAATCGAAACAACAACAACCTGTGCACTTTTCAACAAACGACAACCTGTGAACTTTTCAACAGACACCAAAGTATGAAAGCTGTCAAATAATATAAACGAATCAGTCCATAAAAGTAGGCTGGTTTGTCTTGGCTGATATCATTCTGTAATTTCCTGCTTTTGGTAGGATTCTCTATCAACAACTACTTACCAGCCCATTAGCTATGGTAAACTATTGATATGGTAAACTATTGACATGGTAAACTAAAGTTATGGGAAACTATTGCTATGGGGAAACTAAAGTAAGTAACATGTCTTTTATAGAACGTCACTTCTTACAATTGCCATCTAATTGGCTGTTATAAGTTTCTTGACAAGTGCGCAGAATGGTAGTTTGCCATTACTTTCCGTACGTGGAGGAGCAATTGTCCGAGAAATAACCCAGTGTCTGCCAAAATGGACACAGTGGAAATAGAATCCAGTACGTTGGGATTGTGAAAACCGAGCGAGTTTCACCCGTAGGCCATGCAGCCTCCTTATGGAAAACTATTGCTATGAAATACTGTTGCTGTAGGAAACTATTTCTATGGGAAACTATTCATTGAAAAATAAAGTAAGCCCCTAATTTGATGTAAATAATCTTCTTCCAATGTCCGAAGAAAATGAGTTTTTTTTCCACTCTTTTATTCTTGTATCATGTGAAACATAGACATTAAATGTTGCACTGGAATGGAAAATCCAGGCCATGAAGATAAAGGGCTTGTGGAAGATCTTTGAAATATCATATGGCTTGACTTGATTCATTCTCAATCTCCCACTACCAAACCCTGAAAGGGCTTAAGTAGCAGAATGTAGTCCAGAGAATGGAATGCGTTGTGTCGTAGTTTACAGCTTGACTGTGATATTTGCACCTTTCGGTCCAACATATCTGACTTCAGAAAGCATTTTTTGAGTACCGGGTTAGCATTCCCTCTTCGATCCCTTCTCCTCAGCCAGTTTGCCCTGCTGCAGCCTGTTATCCAGGATCACCACGTGGAGGTGTAGAAGGGTCTTGGCAGCTTTGGTTCGCTGGCCCTGACGCTAGCAGTCAGCTACGAGTCGCTGACCACAGCAGCTCATGTGCTGCTCAGCATCTTGATCCCAAATATCATATGGAGATCATGTCACAAATGTTAGTGTACTCAGTACTGTCCAACAGTCTATTTGACCATATCCGGACGTCCTTTCAATTGCCAAATCACGAAAAATCTGCTGGTACGGCCACATGATACGTTCTCATGGTTTGCCCAATGTGATGCTTTGAGGCACATTATCTGGCAAGAGAAGTAGAGGTCGCTCTAAGATGCACTGGACAGATAATATTCGTAAGTTGACAACGTTCGCAATGGATAGTGTACGATGGCAACTGACAAATCATGACGTACTGAGATGTGTTGCCCATAAGGCCACATAGATTACAGGACAAATGAGACAAGATTCATGTATCATACATAAGTTATTGTTTCTAAAGATTTCTTTCACAAGCAGACGATTACTAGACATTCAGCAGATTTTTATCCTATGTGAATGGTGGAGAGTTCAAATCCATGAGCTGGTGAGTCTTTCATTCTAAATTGGTTATGTTGTTTGTCAATCGTTTCCGAAGAGGAGGTCCACATAGTCATCTGTCAATCCTGAAGTGGGTTTGTAGATGACTGATCAAACCTCGCCGGGTCTGAAAGCGTCTGTCCCACTGAGGGCATAAAAACACTGTCTTACCATCAGACGGAGGCAAATCGTCTCTGGCCTTTCGTGTCGCTCATTTCAGTGCAGCTTTCTTGATTATTTTCTCCTCCATAAATGTCATGCCAGAAGAGATTTTATTACGCCAGGCAGAGCGATCAGCAGCAATGTTCTCCCAATTATCAGGATCAATGTCGCAGTTCTTCAGTGATGCTTTCAGGGTGGTTATACTGGACTGTTAGTTACGATGTTCTCAGTGTGACAGTGACCTTTTTTTTTGTCTCTGTCGTATACAGAGCCATCCCTGAAACACTGGGGTCCACGTAAATAATACACAACATATATTTGAGCAATGCTAAATAGGCAGTCTCATTTGGCGAAGGAGAGTATTAATGTACCTGAACGAATGCTGAAACACGTGACTAATGAGAGTTGTCAATCTCATCAGGTAAAATAAAGTGCAAATAACAAATACTTTGGCACAGGCTTCCTACAAGGAGGTAAAACGTATTGGTGGCCCATCCTGTGCTACACACATAAGGAAGGATGATAATGATCAAATAAGCAGCATATCTAAAATAAGCATTTCTACCTTTTTCTGTTTCGATGGAGTTTTGAAGCCTGCTGCCTCTGCTACTCTGTTGATTGATTCTCTAGAATGTTAAGACAAAATATTAGTTTCTAGCTAAAAACGACCACACAGCACAAATAAACATGCACATAATAATAGTTGCCCATCACAAGCGATTATGGCCACATCAACAGATGGTTTTATTTTGATGATGTAACTTGCGCTGTATTTGGATTATATTGAGGAAGAAACTGCGCTTGCCATCGACCTCACTCTCTGGTCCGGAGCTACCTTGAACCAGTGGCAAGACATTAGTCAAGACTGTAAGCAACTCAGGATGCAGGCACTCTGGTCCCACCTCCCATGACACCAGGGGTCACTATGATACTTGTGGGATTCGAAAGTCCACCATTTCTGTTCATTGCTTTGGGAGGCAAGTGCCTGACCTCTTGACCACAGCGATCCCAGAAGATTCCGTAGTTTGTAAACTAGTGTTGCATTCCAGTCGTGTATTTTGGCCCAAATGGGACTAGCGGATGATTGAGATGTTCATGCACCGAAAGTCACCCCAGTGCAGTCATACTGGTGCTGTAGGAGTTTGGGCTGATGGATCTGAGTTTGTCATTGGCCAGCTCTGTCCTGATCAGACGACCAGTACTGATCAGGGATGATGATTTCACTAGATCCGCCCGGCTGCAAACTACTCCGTCTGCCTCCACTCTATATTGCATACTTGGAAATTCGCTGCTCCTTGAGATGTGTATTATTGATGCTGCTGGATGATTTTCATAGATTTAATAGATTTCCCTCATGATATCTGCATGATAACGGGTTGTGTAGAGAAAATGCTTGCAATGTTGACAAGAAAACAATAGTTGACTATCGTGCACATATTCTAGTCACTGACCACATTCAGAAAGTGAAGACAAAAGCAGCAAGAAAATTTCAGCTATTGAAGATGATTGCTGGGACAGCATGGGAATCAAACAAAGATACTTTGAGAAGCTTGTGTCTTGGTTATACTCACTCTGCATCTCAAATGACTCTACAATGGATATTCAGTAGCATAAGGGTTGTGAGCTTGGTTTGCAATCCAAATGTACTAGATTCGGATCATGCCACTCTGTTTACTGACAGGACATGTTATAACTGCTTCTTCCAGTAAACCCAGCCATAAGTGGGTACCTGATAAAGTCAGGTGAAAATTTAGGAACCGCCGCATGAGCTACAGAGTTCGTGCTCTGCCGTTGGCACAATCAGCAATGAAAAGGACTGATCACATATGGGGTCTCCAGGCACAATGAAGTCAGTTCTATGAACAGTTTTCCAACATACCTATCCAGATGAAGTCAGTTCTATGAACAGTTTTCCAACATACCTATCCAGATGAAGTCACTTCTATGAACAGTTTTCCAACATACCTATCCAGATGAAGTCAGTTCTATGAACAGTTTTCCAACATACCTATCCAGATGAAGTCACTTCTATGAACAGTTTTCCAACATACCTATCCAGATGAAGTCAGTTCTATGAACAGTTTTCCAACATACCTATCCAGATGAAGTCACTTCTATGAACAGTTTTCCAACATACCTATCCAGATGAAGTCAGTTCTATGAACAGTTTTCCAACATACCTATCCAGATGAAGTCACTTCTATGAACAGTTTTCCAACATACCTATCCAGATGAAGTCAGTTCTATGAACAGTTTTCCAACATACCTATCCAGATGAAGTCAGTTCTGTGAACAGTTTTCCAACATACACATCCAGATGAAGTCAGTTCTATGAACAGTTTTTCAACATACCTATCCAGATGAAGTCAGTTCTGTGAACAGTTTTCCAACATACACATCCAGATGAAGTCAGTTCTATGAACAGTTTTTCAACATACCTATCCAGATGAAGTCAGTTCTGTGAACAGTTTTCCAACATACATATCCAGATGAAGTCAGTTCTGTGAACAGTTTTCCAACATACACATCGAGATGAAGTCAGTTCTATGAACAGTTTTCCAACATACCTATCCAGATGAAGTCAGTTCTGTTAACAGTTTTCCAACATACATTTCCAGATGAAGTCAGTTCTATGAACAGTTTTCCAACATACACATCCAGATGGTCAGTTCTATGAACAGTTTTCCAACATACATATCCAGATGAAGTCAGTTCTGTGAACAGTTTTCCAACATACACATCCAGATGAAGTCAGTTCTATGAACAGTTTTCCAACATACCTATCCAGATGAAGTCAGTTCTGTTAACAGTTTTCCAACATATATTTCCAGATGAAGTCAGTTCTGTGAACAGTTTTCCAACATACCTATCCAGATGAAGTCAGTTCTATGAACAGTTTTCCAACATACCTATCCAGATGAAGTCAGTTCTGTGAACAGTTTTTCAACATACCTATCCAGATGAAGTCAGTTCTGTGAACAGTTTTCCAACATACATATCCAGATGAAGTCAGTTCTGTGAACAGTTTTCCAACATACACATCCAGATGAAGTCAGTTCTATGAACAGTTTTCCAACATACCTATCCAGATGAAGTCAGTTCTGTTAACAGTTTTCCAACATACATTTCCAGATGAAGTCAGTTCTATGAACAGTTTTCCAACATACACATCCAAATGGTCAGTTCTATGAACAGTTTTCCAACATACATATCCAGATGAAGTCAGTTCTATGAACAGTTTTCCAACATACCTATCCAGATGAAGTCAGTTCTGTTAACAGTTTTCCAACATACCTATCCAGATGAAGTCAGTTCTATGAACAGTTTTCCAACATACATATCCAGATGAAGTCACTTCTATGAACAGTTTTCCAACATATATATCCAGATGAAGTCAGTTCTATGAACAGTTTTCCAACATACCTATCCAAATGAAGTCAGTTCTATGAACCGTTTTCCAACATACCTATCCAGATGAAGTCAGTTCTATGAACAGTTTTCCAACATACCTTTCCAGATGAAGTCAGTTCTGTGAACAGTTTTCCAACATACCTATCCAGATGAAGTCAGTTCTATGAACAGTTTTCCAACATACCTATCCAGATGAAGTCAGTTCTATGAACAGTTTTCCAACATACCTATCCAGATGAAGTCAGTTCTGTGAACAGTTTTCCAACATACCTATCCAGATGAAGTCAGTTCTATGAACAGTTTTCCAACATACCTATCCAGATGAAGTCAGTTCTATGAACAGTTTTCCAACATACATATCCAGATGAAGTCAGTTCTATGAACAGTTTTCCAACATACCTATCCAGATGAAGTCAGTTCTATGAACAGTTTTCCAACATACCTATCCAGATGAAGTCAGTTCTGTGAACAGTTTTCCAACATACCTATCCAGATGAAGTCAGTTCTATGAACAGTTTTCCAACATACCTATCCAGATGAAGTCAGTTCTATGAACAGTTTTCCAACATACCTATCCAGATGAAGTCAGTTCTATGAACAGTTTTCCAACATACCTATCCAGATGAAGTCAGTTCTATCAACAGTTTTCCAACATACCTATCCAGATGAAGTCAGTTCTATCAACAGTTTTCCAACATACCTATCCAGATGAAGTCAGTTCTATGAACAGTTTTCCAACATACCTATCCAGAAGAAGTCAGTTCTATGAACAGTTTTCCAACATACCTATCCAGATGAAGTCAGTTCTATGAACAGTTTTCCAACATACATATCCAGATGAAGTCAGTTCTATGAACAATTTTCTAACATACCTATCCAGATGAATGGATATATGTATATACTGAGTGATCTGCATTTAGTGCCTCTATCAAGGCAGGGTATGGTGTCTCATAAACACCCATACAGATTTTTTGATGCCACTGGGGAGGTCTGCTTCAACTATGAATCATTGCACTGGAAGTCGACTGATACCGTCTGGACTGTTAACTTAACGTCTTTATACTGGTTTAGAAGACTCTGCAGAGTCTGTAAACAACCAGTTTCTTTTACATTTCCATGCTCTAAAAGCTATGTGCATTACGTCTATTCTTAAATGCATTAATTGTCCCTGCCTCCACTACTTCTTATGTCAATGCATTCCAAGCATTCACCACTCTCTGATTAAAAAAATATTTCCTAATATCTAGTCTGGACCTTTCTTTAGTTAATTTGTAGCTATGCCCGCTTGTTCTTGTAGGTGTTTATATTTTGAGAAATTTGTTATAGTCTAATTTATCCGTTCCTTTGTTTATCTTATAAACCTGTATTAAGTCACCTCAAATTCTTCTCTTTTATAGAAACTGAAGGCCGGTTTTTATGAGTCTTTCCTCTAACTATAATTCTGGAATCCCACTATCAGCTTCATTGCTCTTTTTTGTATCTTTTCCAGAATGTTTATATCCCCTCTACAATAAGGACTCTATACCTGTACACAGTACTCCAATCTAGGTCTAACTAATGCTTTATAAAGTTTGACAATCACTTCCTTGCTCCTATGTTTAATGTTTCTTTTTATCATATCTAACATTGCATTTGCCTTTTTCACTACTACCTGGACTTGTTCACTCACTTTATCTGTACGATCCATTATAATCCCTAGGTCCCTTTTCTTTTTTATCATTCTAATATTGTTCTCTTGTTTTAGTCTATAAAAACACATATAGGTAATGGCTCAGTGATCACACCAGGACAAAAACAAAATGACATGGACGTTACATTACGGCCACAAGGCCTTCGTCAGGGACAAAGAACAAATAAAAACAAACAAATCACAACAAAAATTAAGATGTGATTTAAAATGAGTGGTTTAAGTTCGTCGCCATAACAGGAAGTGCCAGGAAAGTGTGAGACATAGCATGCCAGTTATGAAATAGAGTGGAACAAACAAGAAATGGCCAATATGATTACAAACTGAAAAAAATAGATTAAAACATGAACAAATAACAAACAGCAAAAAACAAATATCAAAAGGCAAATAAACAAAGATATGGGGGGGGGGAGAAATATACATATACAGGCATGAAAATTAATAAATAATCAATAATAGAAAAAGAGAGATTTATAAAGAAAGGGAAATGGACGGGAATATAGAGAGCAGATTGAGAAGGGAAGTATACACAAACGTATTGACAGTATTTAAACCATGAGGATTAAGGAAATCCATAAGGAAAATCAATCGATTCTCAAGCTCAAACCAGTATCAATCATTGGAGGGACAAAAGACAATGCCAGTGACTCTGATGGTTACCTTGATCCTGGCACCCAGGACTATTGAAGTGGCTGGCGACAGCTGGAGTTATTTGAAATGTTATTGGGGTGTTGGTGGAAATCGGCACAGAGATCAAGGCCAGTCCCCCTGATGTATTTCATGTTGCAGGTGTTGTGTATAATAGTGTAGTTAGGCTACATGACTTGCAGGTGAGCCCCTCTTTTATCTAAAACAACTGACTGCTAGAAGGACAATCAACATGTATTTATATCATCATCATCTGGTTGATCAGTCCGGAGACTGGTTGTAAGGTTGTCTGAGCATGTCTTTCCATTTGAATCTATTCTCTGCAGCTTTCTTAATTTCAACATAAGTTCGTACTTTAATGCCCCCCCCCCCCCCCCCCCCCACATGCTTGAGATGTAAAGGTGAGTCTTGGTCGCCCACCTGACCCTCTATTAACATATTGATAATACACTCACCTGGTCTTCTATCAACATAATGATAAAACACTCACCTGGCAATTGTTGTTCTTGTTTCAAAGTCTAATGCCTTCATGGACTCTTTGATCTCCAAGCAGCCAACATACTAGAAGACAAAAATATTTGTCAACCTTCTTTCCTTTCTTTTATCTTTTAATAGTCACCACACATCACAAATTCAGAGACCTTGCACAATGGTCTCTAATATTTCCTCAACAGTAGTATTTGTTAATCAACCAATCAATCAAATGTTCTCGGTGAGGTCTATTGACCACATCTTCCCAGCATTTATGGTTTTGAGCTTCTCTTTCTGCCTCTTTCCAGGTGTAACCATTTAATCATAGTTTCCTCTCAAATTCACTTCCTTGCTCCTATGTTTAATATATCTTTTTATCATACCTAACATTGCATTTGCCTTTTTCACTGCTACCTTAACTTGCTCACTCACCTTTCCTGTATGATCTATTATAACCCCTAGGTCCCTTTCCTTATCTATCTTTCTAATATTGTTTTCTCCCATTCTGTAATTATGTTCCATATTGGATCTACCCATGTGGATGACTGTACATTTATCTACATTAAACTCCATTTGCCAGCTTACAGACCCTTTTCGAATTTTATCTAAATCCGACATCAATATATCCACTTCCGCTTTAGATGAGACACTACTGCATAGTTTTGTGTCATCAGCAAATTTTGCAATCATGGATCCCATATCAATGTCCAAATCATTTATATATATCAAGAACAAACTTGGTCCCAAAACCGAGCCCTGTGGCACACCACTTTTCACTTCACACCACTCAGAGTACTCCTTATTTATGCCCACCCTCTGCCTTCTTCTCGTTAACCAATTTTCAATCCATTTGGCAACTTCCCCACCTATTCCATGTGATTTTAACTTTCGAAATAATCTTTGATGAGGTACTCTATCAAAGGCCTTTGCAAAGTCTAGATAAATAACATCCACTGGCTCCCCTTTATCTATGATTTTAGTAACCTCCTCCATGAATTCTAATAGATTTGTTAAGCATGATCTCCCTCTAGTAAACCCATGCTGACTATTTCTAATTAGATTAAATTTGTCTAAATTCATTACAATGTTTTCTTTGATTATTGACTCTAACAATTTACAGACTATGCTCGTTAAACTCAACGGTCTATAATTTGATTAAAGAGGTAAAGAGTCAATGCCAAGATGTAGAATTTGCAAGTGTTTTGCAACTGGTGAGTGAAGCTATATAAGGTGTTAGTGATTGTTGGGGTGCTCGGCAATAACTTTTCTCTGTCTGTGGTGAGTACAAGGCAAGCGAGCAGCACATGTTGCACTGTCTCGTATGGGTGGGTGCATTTGCAACAGTTAGGTTTGTGTGTAGGGTCTAACTTGTTTCAGTATTTGTTAAGTCTTATGTGTTCTGTTCTAAGTTGGAAGATTATGCTCTGCTCCCTACGGTGAAGTTTGTTGTTGATGTAATTTTTGTTTGGATGTGTCATTTCTTTATACATGGCACGCCCAGAAGACCCTTTCGTCCATCGGTTCAGCCATTCCTCTTTGAAGTTGTTTTAAGTATCTGCTTTGCTGTCTGTAAGTTGGCTGGTGTGTTTATTTGAACCATACTTGCTCCTAGTTTTGTTAGTCTGTCTGCTTTCTCATTGCCCGATATGTCTATGTCCTGGAATCCACTGGAGGGTGACTATGATGTTGTGTGTTGTTTGAATCTTATCAATCGTCTCAGCCAGTGTTGTAACTTCTTTGTTGCTAGCTTGTAGGTATGTCTCTAGTGCTTGTAGGTATAACTTAACTTAACATCTTTATACTGGTTTAGAAGACTCTGCAGTCTGTATACAACCAGTTTCATTTACATCACCTTGCTCTAAAAACTATGCACATCCAATTTATTCTTAAATGCATTAACTGTCCCTGCCTCCACTACCTCCCGTGGCAATACATTCCAAGCATTCACCACTCTCTGACTAAAAAAATATTTCCTAATATTTAATTTGGACATCTCTTTAGTTCATTTGTAGCTATGCCCTCTTGTTCTTGTGGGTGGCTGTATTTTAAAAAACTTGTTTTAATCTAATTTATCCATTCCTCTGATCATCTTATAAACCTGTGTTAAGTCACCATGAATTCTTCTATCTTTTAGACACTGTAGACCGGTTTTTCTGAGTCTTTCCTCATAACTAATTCTGGAATCCCACTATCAGCTTTGTCGTTCTTTTTTGTAATCTTTCTAGCCTGTTTATATTCCCTCTATGATAAGGACTCCACACCTGTACACAGTACTCCAATCTAGGTCTAACTAAAGCTTTATACAGTTTGACTATCACTTCCTTGCTCCTATGTTTAATATTTCTTTTTATCATATCTAACATTGCATTTGTCTTTTTCACTGCTACCTGAACTTGCTAACTCACCTTACCTATATGATCTATTATAGCCCCTAGGTCCCTTTCCTTATCTATCTTTCTAATATTCTGTAATTATCATCTATATTGGATTTACCCATGTAGATGACTGTACATTTATCTACATTAAACTCCATTTACCAGCTTAGACCACTCTCAAATTTTATCTAAATCCGACCTCAATATATCCACTTCTGCTTTAGATGAGACACTACTGCATAGTTCTATGATTATTGACTTTAATGTTCTTCTTCTTCTGCGTTGGTTCCCAATCTCTCGCTACCAACCCTGAATAGGGCTTTGCAAGTAGAATAATGTAGTCCAGAGAACGGAATGTGTCGTGTCACTAGTTTACAGCTTGACTGCGATATTTGCACCTTTCGGTCCGACACATCCATCTTCGGCAGATTGACTCTAATAATTTACAGACTATGCTTGTTAAACTCACCTGTCTATAATTCGCTGGAATCTGATTTTTTTCCCTTTTTGAATAAGGGGATCACTCCTGCATCTTTCCAATCTTGTGGAACAATCCCTTTTGCAAGTGATTTTGTTAAAACCATTTCCTCTATAATACAGATTGATCTTAATCCCGCTGTATCCATGTCTCTTTGAAAAATATCTATAGGCTCTGGGATCTTGGAGCAGTCCTCTTTTGTGTAGACTGTGCTAAAGTACTGATTGGGTAGATTAGCTGCCTCCCTATTCTCACTTATTATTTTCCCTGTACTGTCTATGAGAGAGCCTACTTTGTCTTTCATTCTTTGTTTATTTCTATCAAAAGAGAAGAAGCTTTTACTATCAGTCTTGATCCTCTGAGCAAGTTTTTTTCCCCCGCTGTTTTATTTACTTTCTGAGCTATGTTCTGCTTGTCCAAATATTCTAAATATGTTTCTTTTGATTTACTTTACTTAAATTTTTTTCCATGCTTTATTTTTAGCTCTTCTACATTTAACTACAAATCTAGTTATCCACTTTTCACCCCTGGGGTTTACCTCCCTACATGGAACACATTCCTCTTTTAGCGTTTCTAGAACTATTTTAAAACATGCCCACTCTTGTTCAACATCTGTTCCTCCAACAATATATTTCTATAATATGTGGTTCGCTGACTCTTTCATCCTCTTAACATCTGCCTTAGAGTAGTCACATGTTTATGTTTACTTCTTTCCCTGCAATAAGATCCCAACGGATGATTTGATGGTCACTTGAGCCAAATAGTTCCTCAATGGTAACGTTTTCAATCATATTTTCCTGTGTAGTAAAAACTAGGTCGAGTGTGTTTTTGCCTCTGGTGGCTGCTTCTACATGTTGAATTAAAAAATTGTCAGTTATGCACTTAACAAAAGGATTTGACTCTAAAAGTGCTTCTGCCATATCCCATTTTATTTCTGGATAGTTTAAATACTCCATTTCCCTTCACTTGCCTTTGCTATACTACTAATCAGCTCCTCGTCTTCCTCTTTTTGACTTGATGGACATCTATAGCATTCTCCAATAACTGTTTTTCACCCCCACTTTCTATTTCTCCCTATACACTTTCATTTTTGTTACCACATGATAAATCATCTTTGATCGTTATATCAACAGAATTTATACAGTATATTAAAATGCCACTTCCTTTAGCCTTGTCTCCAACTACCCTATCGTTCCTTAACATTGTATATCCCTCTATTTCAAGTTTACTATCTGCAATGTTCTCATATGTCCATGATTCTGTTAACCATATTATATCTGGTTTTTCTTCTTCTACATACAGTTCTAATTCTTCTCTTTTATTTACTATGCTTCTCACATTTGCATAAAAACATTTTAGTTTGTAATT
Organism: Ariolimax columbianus; assembly: GCA_036924085.1. Lineage (NCBI taxonomy): Eukaryota > Metazoa > Mollusca > Gastropoda > Stylommatophora > Arionidae > Ariolimax > Ariolimax columbianus. Next base: position 96,540,847 of record JAVGWX010000003.1, read on the forward strand.
TTGTGGTTTTTCAAATTTTTGCTTTATCATTTTTATTTTTGTTTTTCCACTACTTATTTCACACTTCCCTGACCCCCAACTCTCCTCTTTGATTGCATCCTCTATAGCACCCTATTATAGGCCTATTGCTAGTCTCATACTTCATAGGCCTTACTAGTTTAATTTAGGAGTGAATGAGTTTAAGGAAGTGCCTTTTTGGAGTAGTGAAGTGTCACAGATTAGATAAATAAATATCCACAGAAAAGTACAAGAAGACTTTGACTCAATAAAATATACTTTACTTAATTCTACAGGAAACAGAGTTGTTTAGAGATTAAACGTCAAAAAATAACCCACTATGTTTGTATAAACACTTTCTTGAAATGAAAGATTTTAAAACTTGGAATGGAGAAAGATATGAATTTATGTACAGCTGTCAAAATCAATGTGTCAGCTCGTCAGTTGTTTAAAAACAATCTGAGCCAATATATTGACACCATGTAGTGAATTAGTTAATTATTATGGACAATTTTTTTCCATTAATGATTGAAATACAATTAACGCTCTCATCACTTTCAAATATTTGCAGTTCTATTAACCATCCCAAATATTTAATCTTTGTCTTTCTCTGTTCCATTTGTCCTCATTCTTTCCTGTTGTCATCAAATTTTAAAGACCTCATTTTTAAGGTATAGAGGCTTCTTCTCGTCTATTTTTAGTTTCATACAAAACGTAGGACCACCACTGCAGCTGGCATCCTCACAGTAAGCCTGTATCAAAGCACTTGTATGCTCTTGTTGTAGAGGTTTCTGTAGCAATTTGTTTTTCATGATGAGGTCACAAGTCCTATGCACAGCTGCCTTTAATTCCCTTCAACAGCATGCTTATTCCTTCCTCTCTTGGAACCACTTTTCTAATTATGCAACTAATGAATGTTCATGTCTTCATTTCTAGTTTAGGATGCGAGTTCGAATTATGGTGGAAACCAAGATTTTTTCACGTGGATCTTCTGGTAAAAATTCGCCTGATTTCTGGGTGAGATCAGACTCCTACGTACAAAATACCTTGGCAGGTAGAAATCGAAAAGAGTACGCTTAATAGCCGCTTCCCAGACGACATTTAAAAAAAAATGTTATTTAAAAATCTACCCAAATTATTTGTACCTTCCCCCAGGCCTAGTAAGCCGCAGGAAGTTTAAAATATCTACTACGTATAGATGAAGCCTTCGACTACCTGGCAACAGACATTAACATGCTTGTGTGAATACCAGGATTCCAAGTATTCCAAAATGTAACACTGTCCTTGAGGAAATGCTTGTGTACTCACTGTCAGACTCTTCTTCTTCTGCGTTCGTTCTCAATCTTCCAATACCAAGCCCTGAACAGAGAAATTGCAAGTAGCAGGATGTAGTCTGGAGAACGGAATGTGTTGTGCCACAAGTTTACAGCTTGACAGCGATATTTGCACCGTTCGGTCTAACACATCTGTCTTCGGCAGGGTAAAAGACTCATATTTATACAACAGTACTGTGACCCATATAAACATAATAATCTGTCTGATTACAATTTTCATTAAAAGCACTCATATTTGAAATACTGCTAAATCTCTGACAAATATGTTGATGCTAAAAAATATGCACCTACCCTCACACCATAGCAAATTCCAGCTTCTGGAGACAGCTGAGCATCTGGGTGAATCCACCCCATTTCTGGCTTGTTCATTAAAGTGCCTGTCCGTGACCACTCAGGAGTAGAAGACACTTCACCTTTGTTCTTCTTTCTCAGTATGTTCATCCTTTCATTATGACTATAGAATGATAAAAAGACACTTTTACTGATCAATACTGCATAGCTGCTTAAATAAAATAAGCATTGAAACAACATACTGTTGTTGTATGTTAGAGTTTTGCCTGTTTTTTTGTTGTTGTATAAGGGCGTGTTTCCTTTTTCCTTTTTGTGCAGTAACCAGCCAGAACTGGATTATTGTGTGTCTGTTGATCTGGTTCAAGTGGCATCTATTGTATTATTGCACATTAGCATTGAGGGAAAAACTATTTCTTTGATCTGACAACTATAGATCAGCAAGTAGGTCACACATTGATACAAGATAGCTGAAAAATGTAGTTGGTAGTTTCTCAGGGTGTCATTAGGTGGCAGCAACATCCAGCTTTTCGATTACTGTAGGTAGCAGACGCTAGGTGTCTGTGTTCATAGAGTGTTCAATTGAAGAACAGGGTGCTGTTATGGGGAGGGGAAAAGAGAAGGACTGTCTAAAAAAGAATATTCCTAAGGAAATGCTTCCTGTTTATTTGCGAGAAGTGTTTGCCGTATAAAGTGGTGCACATATGGGTCGACAAATTTCTCAAGATGTTACAAAATTGTTGATGAAGCCCGACATGGTCGTCCTGTTCAGATTACAACAGAAGCGTCTGTGTGGCAGATAGAGTAGACGATTTGAGCTGACAGGTGAGTAACGATAGATTGTGCCGCAACTGTGATAAGGTGATCACATTGTTTAGCCAACAGCATAATGCACGATCCCATCTTGGCTGGAGACATTTCACAAATGATGAAGAGGGTGAACATGAAGAGCAAACATGGCTGAGACAGCAGACTAAAGACTTCTATCTTGCAGATTTTGGTGCAATGATAATGCGATGGGATAAGTGTATCAATGTTGGTGGGAATTATGTTGAGCAATAAGGGACAATGTAAGTATAATAATAAATGGTTTTCAAGTTCGTATCTCATTTAGTTTTTTAAAAAGACATTTGTGACTTATTTACTGACTTGCAATTGTATAACCAGTGGTTTGGACTCCTCTAGTTACATCGTTACTTGGTGAAATGTCTTGTTTTGTAAACTGCTAGACATGAAACTCTTGCCAAGATGACTTTCATCACTGGGTGCCACGCGCATGGTCTACATAGACTAAGATACCATTGATGATGATTTCCAACACTTCATTTGGATCACTTAAACAGTTTTTAGAAAAGCCTGATTCCAGACTTATGTAGCATAGTTTTAAGATGGCGAGATTGCCAGCCCCATGCACAACCTTCTTTAGTCCAGATTAGATATAAGGAAATATTTTTTTAGTCAGAGAGTGGTGAATGCTTGGAATGCATTGCCACGGGAGGTAGTGGATGCAGGGACAGTTAATGCATTTAAGAATATATTGGATGTGCATAGCTTTTAGAGCAAGGTAATGTAAATGAAACTGGTTGTATACAGACTCTGCAGAGTCTTCTAAACCAGTATAAAAACATTAAGTTAAGTTAGTAACCTCTTAATGACATGTAATGAAGGAACAGTGTTCTTTTTCTGTTTAAACCACTCGGATGAATGCAGCAATAACACTAGATAAATATCTTTTCACTACAAATGTCTCATTTATTATTACACATCAAGAGAACACACAAACATTATTGGTATACACACTATTGATTTTTAAGCCGCTCAAACACTCACCAAATAATCAGGCAAACGAGGATATCCAAAGGTTGCTATAGTCAGCCATCTATTGACAACAGGTTGCTATATCTCTGAAACACAAATCGTATAACTGGAGCAGGTATTTATTATAAGTACAAAAATAAACATGATTATAGAAATATTATACAAATGACTTGGTAAAGAGAAAAAATACCAGCAAACTGGAAGCAAAGCTATGTTGCCAAGTTGTCAAAACAGAGAGATCTGCAATAGTACAAATTATAGGGAAATATTGGGAAAATATTGAACAGGATCATATATCTGGGGTAGTTGTCTCGCCGCAGCGACTCAATTTCAACCAGCGTTCGTAAAGCGATCTCAGTCCGCCAGGCGGAGCGATAGCGCGGGCTTGCGGAAAACGCTCGCCTGCCTTTCCCCGTAGAGCGAATTGGGTGCGGTTTGTTGTAGCGTCTCCTCCACCGAGGTGCGCTCGTCTGGTCCGTATCAGGAAACGTGGTCCGTCCGTGGTGATTTATCTAAGGCTTATAGCAGAGCTCGACAGTACGTCTCGCTGGTGGTCCGACTCTCGCAAAGAGCTTGTGACCGGCAAATGGAAAGCAGGAATCGTGCCTCAAGGCCCTGCGTTCTCCTACAGAGAAGGGCAGGCCAAATTGTCTCTAGTCCCAGTGAAATTCATCGCCGAGGTCATTGGGATCCGTTCTGCACAGAGCGCTGCCATCCCTCCTCGAGCGAGCCCGGTCGGTCGGTCATCTGGTGCGTGTGGGAGGCCCCTGTCAGGCGGTCCTAGGTCGACGGAGTGAGGGACGGGTGGAACAACCGTCCGTCCGTCCCGTCAGTCGGTCCCTGCGGCCGTCCCAGTGAGGCTTTTTACACACCCTTCCTCCGCCGACCGGTGTGTGCTGTACGTACGTCTCCGACAGATATCTGGTTGATCCTGCCAGTAGTCATAGGCTTGTCTCAAAGATTAAGCCATGCATGTCTAAGTTCACACTGTCTCACGGTGAAACCGTGAATGGCTCATTAAATCAGTCGAGGTTCCTTAGATGACACGATCCTACTTGGATAACTGTGGCAATTCTAGAGCTAATACATGCTTACCAAGCTCCGACCCTCGCGGAAAAGCGCTTTTATTAGTTCAAAACCAATCGTCGTTTCCCCTCGCGGGGTTGCGGCGTCCCCACTGGTGACTCTGGATAACTTTGTGCTGATCGCATGGCCTCATGTGCCGGCGACGCATCTTTCAAATGTCTGCCCTATCAAATGTCGATGGTACGTGACATGCCTACCATGTTTGTAACGGGTAACGGGGAATCAGGGTTCGATTCCGGAGAGGGAGCATGAGAAACGGCTACCACATCCAAGGAAGGCAGCAGGCGCGCAACTTACCCACTCCCGGCACTGGGAGGTAGTGACGAAAAATAACAATACGGGACTCTTTCGAGGCCCCGTAATTGGAATGAGTACACTTTAAACCCTTTAACGAGGATCTATTGGAGGGAAAGTCTGGTGCCAGCAGCCGCGGTAATTCCAGCTCCAATAGCGTATATTAAAGTTGTTGCAGTTAAAAAGCTCGTAGTTGGATCTTAGGCGCAGGCGGGCGGTCCGGCTCGCGCCGGTTCACTGCCCGTTGTCTCCTGCCCTACTGTCTGCCGGCTCTCTCCCACGGGTGCTCTTCGCTGAGCGTCCTGGGTGACCGGCGCGTTTACTTTGAAAAAATTAGAGTGTTCAAAGCAGGCCTCGGCTGCCTGAATAATGGTGCATGGAATAATGGAATAGGACCTCGGTTCTATTTTGTTGGTTTTCGGAACTGGAGGTAATGATTAACAGGGACAAACGGGGGCATTCGTATTGCGGCGTTAGAGGTGAAATTCTTGGATCGCCGCAAGACGAGCTACTGCAAAAGCATTTGTCAAGATGTTTTCATTAATCAAGAACGAAAGTCAGAGGCGCGAAGACGATCAGATACCGTCGTAGTTCTGACCATAAACGATGCCGATTAGCGATCCGCAGGAGTTGCTTCGATGACTCTGCGGGCAGCTTCCGGGAAACCAAAGTGTTTGGGTTCCGGGGGAAGTATGGTTGCAAAGCTGAAACTTAAAGGAATTGACGGAAGGGCACCACCAGGAGTGGAGCCTGCGGCTTAATTTGACTCAACACGGCCAACACTGAAATGACTGACATGCCGAGACCACTTTCCTTGGGTCTAATATGGAACTGGTGCTGGATTTAGACCCTCAGAAATCTGGGGTTATGCTTTCTGTGGCTCGGTTGGTCTGCATTCAGTGTTTGATAAAGGAATTGATGGAACAGCACTATCAGAAGTGGAACCTGAGGTTTAAATTGACTTAACACACCAATACTGTAGAATGACTGTCAAAAGAGAGCACCTCCATGGGGTCTAATAGTGAACATGTGCTGGTATTAGACCCACGGAAGACAGGTCAGTCTTCTAACCCCCAAATGAAAGAGTGCCTGCTACGGTAATCTGGTCTTCACCCTGCAGAAATCGCAGGCTCCAGAAACTTGGCCATTGACAAACTAAAAGCCCTCTATTGATACGTTCTGGCTAATATTGAACGGGTGCTGGAAATAGACCCTCGAAAGACAGGTCAGTTTTACCCTACTAATGACAGGGCGTTGCTACGGTAATCCTGCTAAACTCCAGAGGAGCCACAGACATTTGGTTTACGTACTAGGCTGATAAGCCAACAGTGCGAGGTGAGGGGTTACGGCCGAACGCCTCTAAGCCAAAAATCCAGCCCAAAAGCAGCTCAGCACGAATGCAAAGGGAGGCTTCGACATGGTGGGGACCTGGGGCCCACGCTCCAGCTCCGCCCGGTCAAGCCGCAGAATGAGGTCTCTGCCGTCCGCTGATCAAAGCGGGCGGGAAGCTGCTCGATATTCACCCCATACGGCGATGAGGTATGAAATCATTTGTAGAAGACTTAGTTCTCGGTCGGGGTGCCCTAAGCAGTAAATCAGCTACCTCACTGCGAACTGCTGAGACTCAACCCTTAACCATGAGATATGTCCGCTCCCCAGGCGAACAACATCTTCGTGCAAGACTAGGCTTGTCACCTGGTCAAATGCACTATTTCGAGAGGAATCACAGGTCGCTGACATTTGGTCCACGTGCTTGGCTGATAAGCTACCATCTGAGGGATTACGGCCGAACGCCTATAAGCCAGAATCCCGCCCAAAATTTCAGCACCGCTGAGATGGGATGCTACGACATGGCTGGGGCTTGCGTCCCGGCCCGATCGAGCCGCAGAAATGCACCTGGTAAAATGCACTCCTTCCTCGCTCTTTGCATCTGTCTGCTATCAGTCATTCCAATGGACGCAGAAGAGATGCAGTCCAGCGGACATTGCACCTCCTGCCCCATGGTGACAAGCTCCCGGGTGGCGGGGAATGCTAGGCGTACCATCACTGCAGATGAGCCGAGAAAATAAAGCGAGCAAAAGATACTTCACTCATATGCATATGCTACGTTTCTGGCAGGACGTGACGATCCTGGGAAAAAGTCACACTGGACTGCCTCTCTTCCGGGATAGTACAAACTAGTACATAGTCCATCATATCATTGCCAAACGCTATAGACACGAGTAGGGAAGACTCGATAGTCCTGCAAGACAACTTCCTAAGAGAGACAACTCTGACCAAAAACAACTGCTGCCTTGCAGTTAGGCTGGGGACAGCCAAAGGCTAAGGAGGGCAACCCTACAGAAACGCCTGTTGAAATCGGATGCACTGAGCCACTGGCTAACAAATTAAAACAGTGCAACGTAAATATCGCTGTAAACAGCGTACGATGAAGAAGAAGAACAGGATCATACTAGAGAAAATAAAGGAGGTCAAAGACAAACAGCTGAGTGAAGAACAGACAGGCTTTTGATAAAATATGTCGTGTACAGACCAGACAGCTAAACTGAGAATAATAGTTCAACAAAGTGTGGAATAGAACTCGACACTTTATATCAGGCTTGTTAGTTATGAAATGTTATTTCACAGCTTAGACAGAGAATAATTTTGAAAGTTGTTCAGACACTACAGGAGTGCCCCTGAAGTTGTGAAATAAAAAGTTCTACATGAAGAAAGTCCTTCATCTCGAGCAGAAGCTACTCCCAGAGAATCAATGTGGTTTCCGAGCTGGTTGTGGGACGGTTGACACGATTTTTGCAGCTCATCAAAAACAAGAGAAATGCTAGAAACAGCATGGTGATCTGTACACAACTTTTGTTGACCTGACAAAGGCCTTTCACACTGTCGAAAAATCAGGCGAAATTTGGTTGAACCGAAAAATTAATTAGAGTTGTTTGCTAGTTTCATGAAGACAAGTCGGCCAGCGTACTGAATGACAGTGAACTCTCTGCAGCATTCCCAGCCATAAATGGAGTCAAACAGGGCTGTGTGCTGGCTGCAACACTTTTTAGCATGATATTATTTGTAGCCATGCTTTCTGATGCAATAGTGACATACAGATCAGATACCAGACGAATGGGCAACTGTTGACCCTGAGGCGCCTAAAGTCCCTCACAAAGGTGAAATAAGCAACTATCTTAGATCTCTTTGCCGATGACGGAGCAATTAACACGTGCTCAGAACAGGACATGCAAGCAACCATGAATGAGTTCTCAACTGTGTGCACTAATTTTGGTCTTACTGTAAACACCAAGAAAACAGAGGTAATGTTTCTACATATGCCCGGGGAACCTGACCACAAAGCAAACATCACTGTACAGGGACATCACCTAAAAGCAGTTGATAGCTTTACCTACTTTGCTAAGCGAAGTAAATATTGACTCTGAGGTCCACAATAGGATTTCCAAGGCGAGTGCTGCTTTCGGAAGACTAGGGGTTTTAATAGATCATACAGGAAAGGTGAGTGAGCAAGTTAAGGTAGCAGTGAAAAAGGCAAATGCAATGTTAGGTATGATAAAAAGAAATATTAAACATAGGAGCAAGGAAGTGATCGTCAAACTGTATAAAGCTTTAGTTAGACCTAGATTGGAGTACTGTGTACAAGTGTGGAGTCCTTTATCATAGAGGGGATATAAACATGCTGGAAAGAATACAAAAAAGAGCGACAAAGATGATAGTGGAATTCCAGAATTACAGTTATGAGGAACGACTCAGAAAAACCGGCCTACAGTGTCTCGAAGAGAGAAGAATTCGTGGTGACTTAATACAGGTTTATAAGATGATCAGAGGGAGAAGAATTCGTGGTGACTTAATACAGGTTTATAAGATGATCAGAGGAATGGATAAATTAGACTATAACAAGTTTTTTTTAAATACAGCCACCCACAATAACACGAGGGCATAGCTACAAGCTGACTAAAGAGAGGTCCAGATCAGATTAGATATTAGGAAATATTTTTTTAGTCAGAGAGTGGTGTCTGCTTGGAATGCATTGCCAGGGGAGGTAGTGGAGGCAGGGACAGTTAATGCATTTAAGAATAAACTGGATGCGCATAGCTTTTAGAGCAAGATGATGTAAATGTAACTGGTTGTATACAGACTCTGCAGGGTCTTCTAAATCAGTATAAAGACGTTAAGTTAAGTTAAAACATTTGAGACCGACATGGAAATCAGTGTTGCCACCAAAATAAATGTGCATCATGCTGTTGTGCTAACCACCCTTCTGTACACATGCGAAACATGGACAGTCTATAGCTGGCATGTCAGGAAACTAAATCATTTCCATGTAAACTGTCTCTCCAGACTGCTTAGGATCGGTTGACAGGAAAGAGTGCCCAACTCTGTAGTCCTCGGCAGGATGTGACTCTCAGGCACCTACACGCTGCTACAGAGAGTCAAGATCAGATGGGCAGGACATGTTCTTTTCTCCATTGATGTTGCTGCTGGGCGCTGCTTGCTCCAAAACACTCAACCTGGTGCACATGGTGCTTGCACCACTGAGCAGAGGACCTTTACAGAGGCGCAGGAAAAGCAAGCTGCACGAAAGGATAAAATGCACGACTGCCCAATTACAAATGCTGTTCATGTGCGTCCTACGTGCGGTAGAGTTAATCACACTCAGATCAGACTGTACAGTCATATGCAGTCACATCTGAATAAACATATCTGACGCTGTCGCCATCTTCACTTTCGATGGGCAACTAACTAACTTGAATGGCAGCTTCTTTGAGATAAGAACTAGTGTGAAATTGTAATGTCTCTGATCACAATTTATTTTTCTGCTGGCTATTATGAAAACTTCTACCAACAAAAATGAAATTTGATAAAACACTTTATGATCTACACTTTGCCAATGACTTGGCTCTTATGTCCCATAACTACAACCAGATGCAACATAAAATAAGTGTGTTTGATGAGAGGTCCGCTATGGAATACCAGAGAAGTACATAACCCTCATTTGGAGAATGTACAAAGAAACAGTAAACTAGTACATCAAGGAGCAATGGCTGGCAGCTTTAAGGTGCAGACAAGGGTGAAACAGGGATCCCTTCTCTCACTCTTCCTGCTCTTGCTGGCTATAGATTAGATATTGAAGACATCAAACGATGGAAAGAGAACAGATATTATGGTCACGGAGGATCTGTATTACGAGATGATCTGGTACTTTTATCACACAGTCATAGTCAAATGCAGGAGAAACTTGACAGAGTGAAACAACATTCAGCCAAATTGAGACTGAACTTCAATATGAAGAAAACCAAGCTCCTTAAAATTAACTTGATCAACAAAGAACTAATCATGCTGAAGATAGAGCCGTTGGAAGAAGTGGATACCTTTACCTATTTGGGCAGCAAAATTGACACATCAAGAGTAGGTACAGATAAAGAACATAAATTGAAAGGCAAGAATCGCATTCCTGATCTTAAAAACATATGGAGATTCAGAGAAATCAAGATTCACATGGTAAAGAACGAAGATCTGTGGGAAAGGAGTCAACTTTAGCCACTAGAACAACAAACTAAGAGCAGAAAATGGGGCTTGATAGGACACACACCCAAGAAGAAATCAGAGAAAAAAGAATTCACAGGAATACGTAAGAACAAGAATTAAATGGAGAACATATATTCCACAGCAATAAAGATCACCAAGAACAAACCAGAGAACATAGAATCCACAAGAATAAGGAGTAACAAGAACAAAACAGAGAATCCAGAAGAATATGGGAGCCGTGAAGGCCAATAATAAAACAGAGAACATCGAATCCATAGGAACATAGAAGAAAGAGAACAAAACAGAGAACATAGGATCTACAGATGATCAAGAATAAAACAGAGAAACTATGAAAGAAATTACAAGAGGACACATAGAAAGAGATGCGCAAAGTTGTAAAGATTTAAGGGATTAGTGGTTAGTGAGGAATGTAAATGTATAATAATCATTTCATTTTGGTCTATACAAAATTTGAACATTTTAAGTGGTATAACTGACTGATGGTTTCTCTGTAGTTTGTATATTTTCAGTTATATCTTAAAGTTTATGTTAAACTTTAGCGAGAAATCGTATTTATGAAAGGTTCTACTGAATCTGCCTATTATAATTTTTATTTTTTAATAAAACCACAAACAAATAAATACAAATAATTATTGCAATGAATCAACATATTAATAATGATGCACTATCATAATTTAAATTTGACCGACCACATATTTCAGAATAGAATGAGAAGATGGTATCTGGCTTTCTTCTTGTCTCGGGCAATCCAAGTTCCGACTATTTAAAGATATGTCCTATCCAAATATTACCATGTTGGCATGGATAACATTAACAATAATAGTTGAATAGAATAAAATATAAAATCATATAATATATAATTATAATTTTGTTATAAGTATTATACTTTTAAACTTTTTAGTGGTGATATAGTTTTTATTAACATGGATAAATGTATTAATAATAATACGAGAAAACGGCGATCATTTTCTTTAGTCATGTCAGATATGAAACCTGAACTTTACTTTTGATTGATCAATAATTCATTAATTGAATAACAATCACGTCACGTTTATTATTTTATTATTATAAATTGAAACATTTTAACATACGATTTGTTTGCTTCTTAAAAGAGAGAATAAGTCGTAGTATTGTTATAAAGTAGAAAGGCACTTGGCTTCAAATGTTTACTTACAAGCAATAATATGTCAGATAGTGTTCTAAAACGTGATCAGATTTTTGAGAGCATCAAAGAAAAGCAACAGGTGATGACGAATAATGATAATGAAGCCGGGGAAACATTCATTACCAAAATAAACGGATAATATCAATACAACGGCGAGTAATTATGAGAAAGCTCAAAATCAAATCAACTGTTCAGCAAGGAGAAAATGTTACCTTTGAACGTTGATTATTTTTAGTAACGGGGTGGGGAAATTGAGATTTAAGAGATCAGATATGCCGAAATACGCTTAACATTACTTTGTATCGCAATAATAACATCCTAGTTTAATAATTAAACAACTGGGCGATACTGCATTCTTAACAAAGCGATGCATTTTGATATCAGGATAGTTCAAATGTCACTTCCATATTGGCTGCAAAAGCAGCAATGAAACTCCAGCGTCATGTCTTGATAGTGGGATCTAACATGCTTTTCTCTGTCCATCTTTTGATATTTACACTCTCACTTATATCGTTGTTTACCTCTGACACATTTGCCCTCCCACCCGAGTGGTTTCCGGGGTAAAGCAATGAAGCGGAGAAGATGTCTCAGCCAGGTGTTGCCTGGATGACTCCAGAGGCAATTCATAGGGCGGTGCGGTCTTTTCCTAATTTCCATGGACAGATGTAGAAGCTGGGAGGTAGGGACTCATTGAGAGAGGTGGAAAAGAAAGGCCGTGTCGATCTAGCATTGAAGAAAGGGCTAGAGTTATGTCCGTAAAGCGACATCAGTGTTGGCGTCCAGGTCGTACAAGAGGACTCTAAGGATGCATTGTTGGTTGGGCAAGTGGTCCCCAAGTGGTCCGCCGGGTCTTTGTATATGACAAAGACGAGAATAGCTCCACTATTATACAGAGAGCATATCGTAAGAGGCGACTAACTGTGTGACATGGCAATACACCGGAAATGGATAGGTGGGTTTTTTAAAGAGCCGCATAGATGGCGCCTAACAGACTGCGGATTTACGTTGCTTTAGTGTTTGAGTTTATTAAGATGGACTCGCACATCGGCTAACCACCATCCAAGAAACTGGTTGTATACAGACTCTACAGAGTCTTCTAAACTAGTATAAAGACGTTAAGTTATGTGGAAGGACTCAAGCCGCTTCTGATCTCCCTGCAAGATCATCCAAGTTTTGGAGCCATGCCTAAGGATTAGGATAACACAAATATAATATAACCACTGTTTCCATCGCAACATGTTGTGAGAGACAAGTAACGAATAATGAAGGTTGTGCAAAGGGGCTGGCAACTCCATCATGCGAAAACCATTGCTTCGAAACCGTATTGCAAATGACGGAATCTATCTATCTATCTATCTATCTATCTATCTATCTATCTATCTATCTATCTATCTATCTATCTATCTATCTATCTATCTATCTATCTATCTATCTATCTATCTATCTATCTATCTATCTATCTATCTATCTATCTATCCGTCCTACCGTCTGTATGTCTGTCTGTCTGTCTGTCTGTCTATCTATCACATATCTATCTATCTGCCGATGTATGTCATCGTTTGTTCCGGATGATGGTCGTCACGTATAGTTGGTTTGTCTCTGTTCTTGTCGAGTCATTGGTTATGAACTGGTCCCAGCATATATTCAATAATTTTCTTAGACATTAATTTTCAAAGAAATAAAGTTTGTTTTCCAGCCCTTTTGTTGTCTTCCAGCTTTCACATCCATGTGTCAGGACTGATATTACGATTGTGTTGAATAGTCTGAGTTTGGTATGTTTGCTCAGTGTCGTTGATTTTCAGATATTGGTGAGCTGGTTAAAGGTGCCTGAGTCCAAAGCAATTCTAGTGGAAATTTCTTTCGGGGCATCTCCTTCTTGTGTCATTTTGCTTCTCAGGTATGTGTAGTGTTGAACATTTTGTAGAGATTTCACCTGTAGCTTGATATCAACCTCTGTAGTTGCAGAAGCCATGACTTTCGTCTTTGAAGCGTTTAGTTTATAGTGGCATAGTTTATCTATATTTTCTTGTGCTTTTTTTATTAGTGGTACTTAGTAGCGAGGATTACGTCAGAAAAACATCTGATCAGATTATATTTGGTCAAGGGTCACAGTGTTCAAATCTCCCGAAACAGGCTTGTTGGCGGTGGCGGGTTCTGGGTAGTGCGACGTGAGGATCACACTTAGAGATAACAGTGTGATCCTCACGTCGCTACCCAGACCGCCACGCAACAGCCTGTTTCCAGGGATAACTTTGAAAGTGACCCTGACAAATATAATCTGATCAGAATGTTTTATCTGACGTTAATCCTCCGCTTAAGTCCCCGTCCCCCCCCCCCCCCCCCCCCCCACTCACTGTACACAGCATGTGGACACTACATGAAGCAACACTGTTGTACCTGGATCACAAGACGGAAAACTGGATAGACCACTTTTGTATAAATAGAAACTTTAGGTTCTCATTGCAGAATAACAGGGCGTGGATCACGGAAAGGGGCAGATGTGACGTCCTCCAACCATTTTCTTTTGACCAAAACAAGGCTGAAACTGAATGTGAATTCTCAGTGGACCTGCACTTCTACAGGAGCAGATGTCCATGGGCAGGTCCCAGCTCTGGTATGAGCTGGATGTAGCCGGGAGAAGGGTTTCCTGCTTAGCGTGCTAGGCTGGAGCAGCTTAATACTCCGCTGTGTTGGGACAAGCGCTTACGGAGGGTGGTTAACCGATGTGTGAGTTCATCTTAATAGACTCAAACACTAGAGCAAAGTAGACTCGCAGTCTGTTAGGCGCCATCTATGCTGCTCCAAACAAACCACCTAACCATGAACGGTGTTATGCCATGTCACACAGTTAGTCACCTCTTTCGACATGCTCTCTGTGAGGCAGTGGTGCTGTTCTTGTCCTTGTCATACACAAAGACCCCGGCTGACCACACTGAATAGGGTTTCGACTGCAAATAGGCTAATACGCCTGTGCAGTGTCGATTACCTCAAGGGGATCAAGACGCTGAGCAGCGCATGAGCTGCAGTGGTCAGGAACTTATAGCTGACTGATTGTGTCAGGGCCAGCGAACCAGACCTGCAAAAACCCGTATACACCTACACGTGGTGATCCTGGATAAGAAGCTGCAATATAGCAGACTGGCTAAGTAGAAGAGATTGAAGAGTGAAGGCAACCCGGTACCCAAAAATGTATACTGAAGTCGAATGTGCCGGACCGAAAGGTGCAAATATCGCAGTCAAGCTGTAAACCACGACACAACGCATTCCGTTCTCCGGACTACAACTTGCTACTTGCAAAATTCTTTTCATGGCTTGGTAGCGGGATATTGAGAACGAAGAAAAAAGAAGAAGAAGAAGAAGAAGAAGAAGAAGAAGAAGAAGAAGAAGAAGAAGAAGAAGAAGAAGAAGAAGAAGAATATTTCCTTAAGAATACGGGGATATGTGACAAATTTTCAGTCACCTTATTTCATAAATAAATGTTACTGCAACAGTTGACTGTCATAAAACATGTGTAAGTGCACTGACAAGAGATGAAAGAAGCTAAATAGACAGTTGTCTGCTAAGATGTTTTGGGGAGAAAAGAGGGACAACACAAAGCATGGATGACAACATAAATTCTAGACACGATTAAGGAAAGAAAATGAGACTAGGTCGGCTTGAACAATTGCAAAATCATGAGTACTTCTTATTCTTCTTATTTTCTTCTTCTTCTTCTTCTTCTTCTTCTTCTTCTTCTTCTTCTTCTTCGTACGCTGTCAGACGTCAAGTTGGATGTGTTCAAAGAGAGCAGCGGTCATCATGAGACCGTGAGCACTGCCATAGAGCTTGTCTAGTGTTGGCCCTGGTGATGGCTTTCTCTGATCCTCGTATGTCGGGAAAATTTGCAGCAGATGTTCTGGGATCATTTTCACAGTACCACAGGTGCATTCGTCAGTACCTCAGTCTGTTGTGGCTTGTCCTGAGTCTGATGACCATCACCTGCTCTCTTCTGTTCAGCTGGTAATAAGCATGATTTCTTGTGTAGCCAGTATGTTCTGTTTCCCATTTGACCATGTATCTGGCCCAAATAAACCTTTTGGACTCTTTATAAGTCTCACTTGAATCTGGTTGTGGAAGTCTTCCATCTGTTTTTGCCAGTCTGTCTGCCTCCTCGTTGCCTTGACTGTTGCCGTGGAAAGGGACTGTACCACGACTCTCGTGAGTGTGGACTGCTGGCATAGTTGACAGAGTACTGATCTTAGGTCATTTAGTTCTGTATTTTTCTGGCTCCTTAGTGCTGTAACCACGGACATGGCATCTGTAAAAAAAAAAGACTATCTGGCATTCATTGCTTTTGCCTGTCAACATAGATTCTACTTCTGCTTTCAATGCCTCTGTCTCTGCTCTGAAATTACTTGAGAATGTTCCCGTTGCCACTGACAGTGTTATCTTTCTACTGTTTATCAGGCTCAGAAATATCCCCCCCCCCCTCCATTTTCTGTTACGTTTGTTGCACAACCAGTCAGTGTATGCATGGGTCCAGTCAGTGCTTGCGTAGTTATATGGGCTCAGTCAGTGCTTGGGTGGTTTTTATCTCAGGGTTATGTCTTGTCTTTTCTTTTCAGTCTGATTGTTCTTTTATCTGATACATGGTGTTTTTTCTATCACCTCTGGAAAGAGCTGCTGCTTCCAAATTAGTTTGCGTCCAGTAAGAATGAACTTTGGTGTTGATATGGTGTTGCATAGGGTTTTCTCTCATCTTTATTTTGGCTATTTCTACAAAATGTATCCGCTTTAGTCTTCCTTTTCCAAGTCAATTTAGTCTCTTCATTGGGTGGTCTGCCACTCTTCTTAAGTTATATGTTTGCTGCTGGGCTCTGCTGTCTCTTCTATCGTTCATTGATTTTAGATTTGTGATCTTCTCAACTTTTGCAATTGGCATCAGCTTCATTCCTTCTGTTACAACTCTCATGGCTTAGTTTTGAAGTCTGTTCTGATCACAGTTCTACTTTGCTGCTGTTGTCCATGCCACAATGCCAAACTCGAGAACTGGTCTCACTCTTCCAGTGTACAGTTTCTTCAGTATTCTCTCATCTGCTCCTCAGCTTGTGCCAGCAATTTTTCTCATGATTCAAAATCTTTGTCTTACTCTCATTCGGTTTCTCAAACCACGAGTACAAAGATCGTACCCCATAATATATTCAATGGCATACACAAAAAGGTGAAGTGGTATATCAGAAAAGACAAGAGAAAAATAAATTGATGAGTTGGCAAGGGCTGCCGAGGCGGATGCTGTGAAAGGTCACACGAAAGACTTGTATGACTCACAACGAAACTGACTAGAAAATATAAGCTATTGAGCTATTTAAATTTTAAAAGCTATACCACACAATCGGTGTAGCGCCAACTGAAACACGAAGAAGTGTTGCATCAAAAACTGAAAAGTATCCAAGGTTTGGACACCAGGTTCAGAAGACAAGACGGAAATGTAGACGTAGTTTCTCACTGTCAATGTATCTTCTTCAGACTAGTCCAGAAAAACGCCGTATCGAAAAAAAATGAAATGAACTGACGCAGTTCCCCTGGCTCGAACTACAAGAGGAACCTGTACCTAGATACCATTTGCAATATGAAAGTCATAGACTTCGAACTGGTGTATCACGATGCAGGAAGAACTTAAAGAGATGGGGATATAGAGATGACGATACATGCCACTGTGGAGCAACACAAGACCCAGGCCACATGATGATCTCCTCAAACCTTCTGGAAACATGCAACATAGATGATATGTTGTGGGAAATGACAATCAATCCCCGTGGCTGAACATTGAAAACATGTTTAACATGGTGCCAAGGACAGGGGAAGTAAGTATCAAAATTAAGGAGGGTCAGGTGATTACCGACACAAATGGACGAGGTGGTCTGAGCATGTCTAAGACCTGTTAAATAGACAACGGCCTATCCCCATCCCCTCTAGCACGGTCAACCAGGCAATTCGCAAACTGACACAGATCTTCCGATAAGAAACCGACTAAATAAGAGATTCAGATAGTCAAACGGCATTTGAAAGACGGTGACACAATAGACTGAGGTACCACCTATTCAACAAATTGAAGATAGGGCGTACCGACGAATGCCCGTGCGGTACTGGTAAAATGACCGCTGAACATCTGCTGCAGAACTGCCCGACATACGAGGATCAGAGAGAGCAGATGTGGTCATCACCAGTGGAACTGCAAGACAAGCTCTATGGCAGTGGCGACAGCCTCAGGATGACCGCCGCTTTTTTTCGAAAAAATAATGGTTACTGTCTGACTGCGTACGCAGAAGAAGAAGAAGAAGAAAGACGGTGACACCATCTGCTCGGATCACATATCAGCACATATGCTCAAGGCGGATGTAAATACTTCAACTGAGATTTTCAGGTTTGGTAGGGTTTGGGAGGACGAAGAAATACAAGCAGACAGAATGTTATGTCTTGAAACTGCCGAAGAAATTAGATCTCCGACAACGTTATTGTTGTATGCGAATGCCCACAATGAGAAGGTTATTCTTTTGTGCGCCCTGAAAACGACGTTAAGTGACTGGTTGCAGTAGCTTCCCTCACATCCCAAGCGTGCTGATGAAGGTGGGCAGGGGTCCTCCAGGCAGTGGTGCTATGCTTGGCTTCATCTGCGTGTCACTCACTACTCGGGGATCACGTCGATCCTTCACATCGTTAGCCAGGCTGCCATGAAAACTGCCCGTTCCAAGAGAGGGCTACGAGAAAGCCAAGGTGAGGGGTCTTAACCAGTATATTTTGCCTGACAAGAGGTTATTCTTCCTTCCCTCCTTAAGGTGGTAGAATCACATTGCTGTTTCTTCTTTTCTCTTATTAGCAGGTTGATGTTTTCTCTTATTAGCTTGTTGGTCTTGAATTCTTCCCAGACAATGCTCAACAGTTTTCTAAGACAGTTATTTTAAAAGAGTTTAGTATATTTTATAGTGTCTTTGTCGTTTTCCAGCTCTCCCTTCCACATGCTAGCATGGATATTACTTTGGAGTTAAACAGTCGGAAATGTGTGCGTTTGCTCATTGATTTTTATTTCGAAATGTGTTTTAATTGCTTAAATGCATATGAGGCCTAAGCAACTCGAACTGTATTTTTTTTTACTGTGTCTCCATCTAGTGTCATTTTACTTCCCAAATAAGTGAAACTTTCAAGCTTCTGTGATAGTTCTCCATTGTACAGCTTTGTAAAGCTCAAGACTGTTGTCTATGAGTCTTTTACTCTAAATGATGTCTGATCTCACAGCTGGCATAATAGATCTATCTCTTCCCTTTGAGGCATTTACTCGAAATGATGTGTCTTTTGACAGCTGGCGTAATAGATCTGTCTTTTGCTTTTGAGGCCTTTACTCGAAGTGATGTCTCTTCTGACAGCTGGCGTAATAGATCTATCTCTTCCCCTTGAGGCATTTACTTGAAGTCATATCTGTTCTGACAACTGTCGTAATAGATCTATGTCTTACCTTTGATACATTTACTCAGCCATATCTGTTCTGACAGCTGGCGCAATAGATCTATGTCTTACCTTTGATACATTTACTCAGCCATATCTGTTCTGACAGCTGGCCTAATAGATCTATGTCTTACCTTTGATACATTTACTCAGCCATATCTGTTCTGACAGCTGGCCTAATAGATCTGTCTTTTCTTGTGTTTCTTTAAAAATTGTGTTCAGTAAAGCCAAGTCATCTGTGAACTCGAGATCCTCTAGTTTGTTCATCTGTCCCCACTATGCTTAAATGTTTGTAGGAGTTATAGTTTTTTATAACCTAATCTATAACTATGCCAAATAACAAAGGTGACATAATGCAGGATTGTTCCATTCCTGTTTCATTGGGAAACCATACAGTTTTGTCTTCAGCCCCCTGAATACAGCATTGGAAATTATCGGATTAAGCTTTTTTTATGATATTTATATATTTTGGAGACATTTAAAAACGCATTTTGGACCAAAGGCCCTGTTCTTCCACCATATACTCTAGTTATAATAATTCGTCCATCAACGTCGATGGGAACCTCCAACGTCATCCCATGTCATACTGCATACTTGAGTATGTGGATGCACTTATGACTGATCAAGGCATTGCGAGGGTAGAAAGTTCTATGACACGACTATTCTGTCAGGATCTTTGTGTATGGCAATGGCAAAAATAGCACCACTGCCCCACAGAGAGCATGTCGTAAAAGGTGACTAGCTGTGCGATATGACATAACACCGGACGTAGTTATTTGGTTTGTAAAGAGCAGCATATATGGCGTGAAACAGGCTGTGGATCTACTTTGTTCTAGTGGTTAAGTCTATTACTTGCAAGATGGACTCGCACATCGGTTAACCACCCTTCAAGAAACTGATTGTATACAGACTCTGCAGAGTCTTCTAAACCAGTATAAAGACGTTAAGTTAAGTTAAGACTGGCAAACATAGTCCGTTGCTGTCTCCGGTATTATCTCTGCTCTAGACTTCCTAATAGGGCGTCTATGGTGAGCTATCTGAACATAGAGGCCTTCGATGATTTCAACGCCGTTTGTGACCGCACTCTTTCAGATAATTTCGAGCCTCATTTTCCTGGCTAGAGCCAGGCTCTTGATGTAGTGATTATATAAAATTACATGTACTGACACGTGAACATCGGTGATCTTAATATTCCTTATTGATTGTACATGATTGGTTTTCATATATATATACTAAAAGAGAATTATTATTTCTTTCTATTTCCGTCTACAAAAGTTAATTGCACTTGATGATTTTTAAATTCTGGAATGTTCCTTCTGCTTGGGCTTTCAAGTCCTGAATTTCTGAGTTGAATTGCCTAATAATTTCTGTTAAGAGCGAAAAGTGATCACAGGTAAAACATATTGATCTAGGTACGAGCGAAGAGTAATAAAGGTCTGGTGAAAAAAATTGACTAAGGTGGGAGCGAATAGTAATCAGAGTCAGGTAAAACATATTGACTAAGGTGGGAGCGAATAGTAATCAGAGTCAGGTAAAACATATTGACTAAGGTGGGAGCGAATAGTAATCAGAGTCAGGTAAAACATATTGACTAAGGTGGGAGCGAATAGTAATCAGAGTCAGGTAAAACATATTGATCTAGGTACGAGCGAAGAGTAATAAAGGTCTGGTGAAAAATATTGACTAAGGTGGGAGCGAATAGTAATCAGAGTCAGGTAAAACATATTGACTAAGGTGGGAGCGAATAGTAATCAGAGTCAGGTAAAACATATTGACTAAGGTGGGAGCGAATAGAAATCAGAGTCAGGTAAAACATATTGACTAAGGTGGGAGCGAATAGTAATCAGAGTCAGGTAAAACATATTGACTAAGGTGGGAGCGAATAGTAATCAGTCAGGTAAAAGATATTGACTAAGGTGGGAGCGAATAGTAATTAAAGTCAGGTAAAACATATTGACTAAGGTGGGAGCGAATAGTAATCAGAGTCAGGTAAAAGATATTGACTAAGGTGGGAGCGAATAGTAATCAGAGTCAGGTAAAACATATTGACTAAGGTGGGAGCGAATAGTAATCAGAGTCAGGTAAAACATATTGACTAAGGTGGGAGCGAATAGTAATCAGAGTCAGGTAAAAGATATTGACTAAGGTGGGAGCGAATAGTAATCAGAGTCAGGTAAAACATATTGATCTAGGTGCGAGCGAAGAGTAATAAAGGTCAGGTAAAACATACTTATCAAAACCCCAGGTAACATAAGGATCCGGCAAAACATACTGATCAAAACTACACCTCACGTCTAAGTTCGCGCTTCTGGAAACAGGATGTGTCACAGCAGCCTAGCCAGCGAGATAGGGATTGACACTGTAATCTTCATATTGGTCCTTACTGATGAATCTCGCATTACACTACAGCCTAGATTACCTCGGTCGACTTTCTTCAGTATGCCTCGGGATGTAAGAAGAGCCACTGTAACCCGATACTAAAGAAACGCAGAGTTAAACTCAACGTTGGTCAGCGACCCATAGCTGACTGCTAGAGCCAGGGCCAGCGAACAAGAGCTGCCAAGACCCTTCTACACCCCCACGCGGTGATCCTGGATAACAGGCTGCAACAGAGCAGACTGGCTAAGAAGAACGGATTTGAAGAGGAAAGGCTGATAGCCAAAAATGGTAACTGTTCCGATGTTTTGGACCTAAAGGTGCAAATATCGCAGTAAAGCTGTTAACTACAACACAACGCATTCCGTTCTTCAGATAACATCCTGCTATTTGCAAAGCCATTTTCTGAGCTTGGTAGCAGGAGTTTGAGAACGAAGAAGAGGAAGAAGAAGAAGAAGGAGAAGAAACTCAACTCTGCAAGAGTATCTTCCAACAACAGACCTTGCGTTAACAGTGTCTCGTAATTTGATATTGCCTTACACAAGATTTAAAAAAAAGGTTTTCATGACTAATGTTGGCTTGGTATTTAGAAACGCTGTTTTTCTTTCTTTTTTTTTTTCTTTTTCTTTTGTGTGAATTAAAAAAAAAAATATTTTATTTTAAATCTGTCACGCCGTGGCCATCTAGAATAGGTCATGGTCACGCCCTTTAGTTCTCTTTCACATTTTTATATTTCAGAAAGTACCGCCTGTATAGCTCATGTTGTTTATGCCAAATTCAGTCCTTGGCTGTATAATTTGTGGGCGTACATATGCACTAACAAAACACTTTCGGTAAATCACTTTCAATAGACTAACCATGTCACATTGTATTTGTTCAGACATGATTCAAAGCCGACGTGAACCGAAAAAATACACTTTGCACAGAACATCGCTTTCATTCTCTCCGATTTATGCACCCATTGAAAAGATAAAGTTCTGGCGGTCAAAGTCCCTTACTGATATTGTGCAATAATCTCGTCCATTTATTTGCTAAAAGACAAGCCAAAGTGTTTAGTCTGGAATTCAGATCACGGCGCAGACTGACTGTACTAATGTACTCAATGATAAGACACGGCGCAGACTGACTGTACTAATGTACTCAATGATAAGATTACTCAAATATTGTGTCTACAATAAAAAACACTGCGTTGTCATAGCTACACAAGTAATAATTCATCATCCATTCATTGAGCATACAGTTATTTTTTTGGTGAAGACTTGTTTAATACAGTCAATTTCAAGAAGTACACTGTATATTGTTTAGTGTTGGTTGGTGTTGGGGTATAGGGTGTGTGGTGGTTGATGAAAAGGGTGCGGGGTTGTGTGGCAAAGTAGAAGCACTAGTTGCACTTCTCACAATTCTAACAAACTTGCTTGTGTTGAAAAATCACGAGCCACACCAAGTAAAAAATTAATGTGACACAGGGTAAAAAACTCACTTAGTCCCCAAAAACAGAAAAAGAAGTCTTAGTATAAATAAAAGCTTGTACAGAAAAACGTAGTATTAAAATAAAATATTTACTTGTTTAAATGTAGACTGTCATAACAATTACATGAACTCTAGCCGTATGTATTTCTTCTTCTTCTTCTTGTCCTTTTTCGTGTTCTTCGTTCGTTCTCCATCTCCCTTAAATTGGCTTTGCAAGTAGCAGGATGTTGTCAATAAAACGGATTGTGTTGAGTCGTAGCTTACAGGTTAACTGCGATATTTGCATCTTTCGGTCTTTTGGTCCTCAGCAGGCATTTTTGAGTAACGGATTAGCCTTTCATCTTCGAGCCCCTCTCCTTAGCCAATATGCTCTGTTGCATCCTGTTATCCAATTTCACGTGGTGGAGGTGTAGAAGGGTCTTGGCAACTCTAGTTCGCTGGCCCTGTGACGCTAGCAGTCAGGTATGGATCGCTGGCTCTGTGACGCTAGCAGTCAGGTATGGATCGCTGACCATTGCGGTTAATGCACAACTCATCCTCTTGATCCTCTTCATCTATCTGTTTTATCCAAATGAGGTTGATTGGCCCATGCACAACCTACTTTAGCAGTCGTTTACAACATGCTTGGCGGAATTACCTTGGACCAATTCTTGTATCCCTGATTTTCGCTAGAGTGCAATGGGGAATCAATCTAATAAATACCACAAGAAGAAGGTTGTTTATAAGACACTTGAGATGATATAAACAAATTACAAAAAACTAGAAAAAAATACATGTGAAGGAGAGACTTGCAGAACTAGACAAACAATGTTATACGTATTATGTGATTGTGGATCTTGAATAATCAATCACAAACGTATTTAGTCGCTACTTTTCTACAACGACGCAGCGTGGCCTTGAGACGAAACTCCGATCACAATTCCAACGCGATGGGTACAAATCTCGACGTGTACAGTCCAGCAGAGTTTTTTCTCGGTACGATTGCTTCTCCACGTGCTGAAAGTAATGGCAACCTACCGTACTGCAGAGCTGACAAGAAGTTTATAACAGCCAAATAGGTCGGCAGTTGTAAGAGCGACGTTCTGCAAATAATGTTACTTTCTTCTCACTTCTACTATGGGGCGTAGAGATCTGCCAGATTGATCGCCATATTATTCTAAATACAGTCCTCATTTTGACCTGTTCTCAGCTTAGTCATCGGTTTCTTATAGGCTGTCTGGTAGTGTCATCCAAGCGGATTTTTGGTTGTCCTTGGCTCGTTGCTTCCTATGACTTCAGAGGAAGCTGATCTTCTTTTATTCTTCAATTTGAACCGTCGAAGTTCAGGTTGCTGCGCTCGAATCTGCAAAGGATCAAGATAATGAGCAGTGCATGAGCTGCAGTGATCAGCGACCCATAGCTGACTGCTAGCGTCAGGGCCAGCGACCCATAGCTGACTGCTAGCGTCAGGGCCAGCGACCCATAGCTGACTGCTAGCGTCAGGGCCAGCGAACCAGAGCTGACTGCTAGCGTCAGGGCCAGCGAACCAGAGCTGCCAAGAGTTAATTACAATTTCTGTTTGCTAATTACAATTTGTGGTAGTTAATTACATTCTCTTGTAGTTAATTACTCTGGGGGAGGAACCTATTTTCTATTAGGGGCGTCAGTAGGGTTGCGGATTGCTGAAAGGCCTCCTAATTTGGAGGTTAGCTGCGAATATGAAATAAGCAGCCGTGGACAAAAACGGGTTGGCAAGCATGGAGGCTGTAAGGAGGCAGCCCCTCCACCATGCAAAGGCACAACATTCTAATCACCTGTTTGTTTTAACAAATGATTACAAGTCAAACTATAGAGAAAACCGGACTGATCTTAACTGCGACGAACAGGCGAGAAATAAGGACCACGATTTACGGAACATGGAATGTAACAAGTATAAACGGGAAAGACAATGAAATAATAGAGGAGATGAAGAGAGCAAAATTGATAGTCCTGGCACTTACAGAAACAAAGAAAAAGGAACAGGGTGTTCTGGACTATGACGGCAACATGTTACTCTACAGCGGTGTTCCCATGACTTGAAGAGCTAGGGCAGGGTGGGCTGTATAATGGACAGCAATAATTTAAAATTAACCAAACATTAAAAGATGGAAATTCATTTCAGAACGACTGATGGTGCTAATTCTACAAGAAGAGGATAGTAAAATGGATATCGTCACTGTGTATGTACCAAACGAAGATGAGAGCACTGACATAAACGATACATTTTATGAGCTCCTTCAAAGGACCGTTGACGATTGCCAAAATAAAATACTTCTCCATGAAGTTTTCAACGCAAGAGTTTGAAACGACTATTTTAGATGGGATGGAGTGATCGGTAGGTATGGAGAAGATCTCTTAAATGACAACAGAAAACGATTGCTGAGATTCTGCAGAGAACAAAATCTTGTTATTTCAAATACAAGGTTTCCACAAAAGCGAATCCATGCCAACACAAGATGCGAGCCAGCAAGACATGGAAGATCCATAATTGACTATACGATAGTGAGGAAAACTGATTTCAAGTATGTGAAGGATGCTAGAGTGTCCAGAGGATCAGAGATAGGAAGCGACCACTACCTAGTTAAAATAAATAGAGAAATCGAAAAAAAGAAGAAAAAAAAAACCCAGGCAACACCCATCAACAAACAAGAAACATAATAACACACAAGGAGAAATACAATTAAGGCTTACAAACTACGAGAACCAGGTGTTAAGAGGAGATATCTAGGGCTCATACCAACAGAAATAGAAAGGATAGAGGAATCTGAAAAAGATATAGAAATGCTCTGGTTAAAATTCAAAGACATCCTCAAAGAGGCTGCAGTAGAGGCATCCGGTCAAACCAAAGAAGGATGGAAGAGAAAGAGTACACCATGGTGGACAGAAGAAATGAAACGAATAATACAAGAAAAGAAAAAGGCATGAAAGCAATACCTAGAGACTAGGAATACAGAAGAACAAAGAAATTTAAAATAATATGTACATTTTAGAACAGAAGAAAGGAAGACTGTGCTCAGGGCCAAACAGAAAACCTGGGAAGAATTTGGAGAGAAACTGGAAAATAAGTCTGGGGAGAAACTGGAAGCTTTTCTACAGGACACTAAAGAACATATGGAAGGAAAAGGAATGCCCCCTGAAATTTGTTAAAGATAAACAAGGTGCCCTGTTGATCGCACAAAAAGAGGTAATGAACAGATGGAAAGAATATTTCTCAGATCTCTTTGGAGTGGAGGAAAATCAAGCTCTGGAAGGAACAGTCCTGGCTCAAAAGGAGGGAGCAATGGAGGGAAACGATAATATCACAATGGAAGAACTAAAGGTAGCATGGGAGAAAATTTAGATTGGAAAAGGACATCATGGGAACGAGAGTCTTCATACTATTCATGAAGATTCTTAAGGCAGCACAAAAATACCAAGAGATTCCTGCCATAGGGGTGTGAGGTGTTAGCGATCTCACATTTCAAAGGCTCGGCTATATGAGGGCGGTAGCCATCTCCTCTCTTTCGCCGCTTTTACTTCCAGGACTGGGTCGACCCGGGAGCCAATGCGGTCTGAAAAAAACATTACCGCCTCAACTGGGGAATGAACCCAGGACCACTCAGATGCGAAGCCAGCGCACTAACCACTGCGCTACGCAGTATATATATATATATACCAATATTTTAAAAGACATCGATAATGTGAAAATCACAGAGGAATTTCCCTTCTCAGTGTCCCCGGGAAAGTCTACTCTAGGATTCTAGAACATCGATTAAGAGTTCTAGCAGAGTCAAATATGGACGAAACTCAATGTGGGTTTAGGGCAAAACAGAAGTACTCAAGACCTTATCTTTACACTCAGATAGCTAAGTGAAAAGGCTCTTGAATATGATAAAGAGATGCATCTCTGCTTTTTAGATTTGGAGAAAGCATTTGATAAAGTTCCTTGGGACAAACTCTGGGAGTGCCTGACAAGGAAGAACATCCCAGAAATTGTAATCAGACTAAAGATGAAGACAAGAAATTTAACACAAATTCAAGTTTATGCCCAAACATCAGCAGCTGATGATTGCGAAATGGAAGATTTCTATGACACCTTACAAGAAACAATGGAAAAAGTAGAAAAAAAGAGACACCTTGATCATCACTGGAGATTTTCATGCGAAAGTCGGAAAAGAAAGAGCCGAAGAAGAAAGAAGTGTAGGATGACCTTTTGGTTTGGGATACAGAAATGAGCGAGGAGAACAACTGGTTGAATTCTGCATGGAAAATAACCCCTCCATTGCCAGCACCTTATTTAAACAACATCCTCGAAGACTATACACGTGAACCACCCCTGATGGCAACAGCAGAAATCAAATAGATTACATCCTGGTACAACAAAGATGGAGGTCAAATGTGCTGGCAACAAAAACGCTGCCAGGAGCGGACTGAGTGCGATACGGACCACAAATTACTGTTTGCAGTTTTCAAGAAAAGACTTTGTAGGATTAACAAAAGTTTCCAGCCAATACGCTTCTATGTAACAGCAATACCGACTCAATACAACACCAAAGTAGAACGCAAATTTGAGGCGTTGCTTGTGGTACATGAAGAGATGACATATGAGGACTTGACATCACACGCAAGGAATATTTTAATCTCGACAGCAAACGAAATGATTCCGAGGATGTCTCACAAGAGCTAAATATCATATGAAACACTGAAACTCATTGAAGAAGGAAACAATTAAAACAAATGTGAAATCAGGGGACCAACACAGCATATAAAAACTGCCCAAGAAAAGTTCAGGTCAGGTCATCCAGTAACCGATGAGGTCGTTGGGGCACACATGAAGACATCCTCACAACTCTACGCCATTCTTCTCTGTCAGATGCCGCTGCCTGTGGCTCTTCTGGTTGGAGACTGGTCCATTCTTTTATGTTGTCCTCCCATCTCTTTTTGGGCCGGCCTCTTCGTCGTCTGCCATGCACCTTCCCGTGGAGGATTGTGTTTGCAAGACCACTTGATCTCGATATGTGACCGTACCAAGTGAGTTTCCTTCTTTTGACAGTTGCCAAGAGATCTTCGAAAAGCCCTATTTCTGTTATAATTCTATCTCGTATTTCCTCGTTTGTAACTCGATCTTTGTATGTGACGTTTAAAAGTTTTCGGAAACATCTCATCTCCAAGGCCTGCATCCTTCGTTGAAGGTCAACTGTAACTGTCCATGTCTCACACGCATAGAGAAATATTGACAGAACCAGTGTACGCATTAATCTGATTTTCGTGGCTAGTGCTAACCGTTTATCTTGCCAGATTTTGTTTAGCCGTGCAAGCGCCGCTATTGTCTGTGCTATTCTGGCCAACACCTCACATTTTGATCCTTCATCACTGACAATCGACCCTAGATATTTAAAACGGTCAACCACTTCGAGTTCCTGACCGTTAGCTTTTATCTTGTTGTTTGAAGCCCGAATCGTTGTTGGTCATTAATTTTGTCTTTCCAGCGTTTATCTCCATACCATAGTCAAGAGCTGTTTCATCGAGCCTTCTGACTCATTCCTGGAGTTCTGCTTCTGAACCCACCAACCCGTCGATATCATCTGCAAAAAGAAGGTTGGTAATCGTTCGGCCCCCTAACTTGACAGTACCAACGTGACCTCAAAGTGCCTCACTCATAATTCCTTCAAGAAATATATTGAAAAGGAGTTGGAGAGAGTATACACCCCTGTCTCAAACCATTCTTCTCGCCTCCCATTCACAAGAACCGGGCTAGACGCCTTGTTATACAGGTGTTCAAGGACCGTTATAATATTTCCGTTGATATTATACATCCTCATGGTTGCCCATAGCGCTTTATGCCATACCCTATCAAACGCCTTCTTAAAATCCACATACACATGATACAGTGTTTGCTGCTGTTCTGGATATTTTTCGCTTAGCAGCCTTAAATTAAATATATGTTCTGTAGTGCTTCTTCCCTGTCTGAACCCTGCTTGCTCCTCGGCAATAATGTTCTCTGCTTGGGGTTTCAATCGGTCTAGGATTAATCTAAGCATGACCTTGCTAGGGTGGCTAATGAGGCTTATTGTTCTGTAATTTTGGCACAGCTTTAGGTTTCCAGACTTATGTAACGGTATAACTATTGATTTCGTCCATAACTCCGGCCAGAAAAGTCCAAGAAAAGTTAGAAGAGAAATAAGAAAATATAAAAGAAGATACACAGTGGACACTTGTAAGGACAAATAAAATCTACAGCAGGGAGAGCGATGCATTTAAGACGATAAAACACTGACAATGTAATTCTGTCCGTTTCCCCATGCCATCAATGACAAAGAGAATAACACATTAACAGAAACCAAAGACATTTTGAATTAGATGGAGATAGTACTGCCGAACCATGTATGAAGATAGCACAAAGCGTTTAGTTACTGGCACGGCTCACAATCCGAAGGTACTGGGTTCGGTCACAGAGCACAGCACCGGCCGTTACCCCGGAGAAGCAGACCCTTACATAAAATGCATGCCGAAGTCGGATGCACTGGGCCAACAGGCGCAATATAAAAACATAGTGCAACGCACATCGCCTTAAGGAATTGTAAATAAGAGGAAGGGAAAACATATCTTGAGCCGTACTGAAATGGACTTTGGATCTTCCTGATTGTAGTCAAATGAAAGACGTCTCAGTAGGTTATTCACTTTGATTTTCACAGCGTCAAACTCCACAGTTTGTCAGTTTTCAGGAGAACTGCGAGGACATAAGGTGGGGGTCTTGGTCTGTATGTTTCACCTGACCCTGACGTTAGTCTTGGCCCCTGCACGTACACAGACACACACATACGCATACTCTCAGTAGTCTCGAGGTAAGGTGTTCGTATCTGGTGCTGCACATACATACACAGACAAAAAGCACACACACACACATACACACACTTTTAGTGGTCTCAAGGTGCCGGGTGTTGCGGGTGGAGACCGGGATTTTTTCATGTGGAACTTCTGGTAATTCCCTTGATCTCTGGGTAGTGAGATCGGACTCCCGTATTCAATGTCAAGCACGTTAAAAATCCCTTGAAAGTTGGAAATCGAAAAGAGTAGGCTTAACAAAATATTTAAATTCTATTTACAAATCTACCCAAATTATTAGTACCTTTCCTAAAGCCTAGTAAGCCGCAGGAAGTTTTAAAATACCTACTACGTATAGCCGAAGATTTCGGCTACCTGGAAACATAAACTTACCTGTTTGAATACCAGGATTCCAAGTATCCAAAGTATCCAAGTATATATATACATATATATATATAGTGAGCCAATACAAATTCATTATAAAATTTACAATTCAAACAAATACTCGCCATATCTTCCTGTTATGCCCCCTCTTTTCCAACTCGGCCAACATCTTTCCTGTCGCTGGTATGTATGTCTCCACTTCCCTTCCCTATGAGTGTTTAGGTCTGCCCCTAGTTCTCTTTACCCAGAGTATCCCAGAACAATGGCTGTCTTGTAGTCTATAATTGTTTTTCCGTAATGTGTATGCTATTCATTGCCAGTGTCTTTTCTTTACGTCGTCTCACTGGCATCTGTCCGATTCTTTCCCACAGTTATATAATAGTGACTATATCATACTTTTATATTGCCTCCTTTCAGCACAGGCATTCATTGACAGCAATAGGGAACAGCTTTTCGACTGTATACCAAATGGAGTTTACCATGTGCGCTGAATCTATGTTTAGCAGCAATCACAATAGCCGCGGGCTTGCTGCTACATTAGCTTCCGATATTTCAGCTGCTCTTCTTCATTTTAAACATTTCAGTAAAATATATTTCTTGATAATATCTCAAATCGATGGTAGTGAAATTTTCAAATCTATTCAAATTTTCATTTGGGTATTTTACTTTTGAGGTTATTCTTCTTCTTCTTCATCGTACGCAGTCAGACATCAAAGTTTATTTTTTCGAAAAAAAGCAGCGGTCATCCTGAGGCTGTCGACACTGCCATAGAGCTTGTCTAGTGTTGCCACTGGTGATGGCCACATCTGCTCTCTCTGATCCTCGTATGTCGGGCAGTTTTGCAGCAAATGCTCAGCAGTCATTTTCCCGGTACCACACGGGCATTAGTCAGTGCCACCTATCTTCAATTTGTTGAATAGGTGGTACCTCAGTCTATTGTGGCCAGTGCGAAGTCTGAAGACCACGACCTGCTCTCTTCTGTTCAACTGGTAATAGGCATCGTTTTTTGTGTAGCCAGTATGTTCGGTTTCCCATTTGGTCATGCATCTAGCTCTAATAAGCCGTTTTGACTCTTCGTATGTCATACTAGTATCTGGTTGTGGTAGTCTTGCACCTTCTTTTGCCAGTCTGTCTGCCTCCTCGTTGCCTTGGATGTTACAGTTGGATGGAACCCACTGTACCACTACCCTTTTTTTTGTGCGGACTGCTGGCATAGTTGACAGAGTACTGCTCTTAAATCATTAAGTTCAGTATTTTTCTGGCTTTTTAGTGCTGTGACTACGGCCAAGGCATCTGTAAGCAGGACTATATGGCTTTCATTTCTTCTTTTGAGGTTGAACTTCCTGGCTTAACTCCAACTGTTGAACATCGTCAATGATCTGGTTCAGCGCGAACGAATTCGAGGTGATTTAATTAATACAAGTTTATAAGATAATCATGGGAAATGATAAATTAGACTATAACATGTTTTTCAAAGTACAGCCGGGTACAAGAACAAGAGAGCATAGTTACAAATATATTAAAGAAAAGTCCAGATTAGATATTAGAAAACATTTTTTTAGTTAGAGAGTGGTGAATAATTGGAATGCAATAGCCACAAAAAATAGTAGGAGCAGTTTTGTGTAAACTACACATAGTTCAATTTAGATAAAATGAAGTAGAAGAAACTGGTTGTATACAGACTCTGCAGAGTCTTCTAAACCAGTGTAAAGAAGATATATCTCACTTTTCCACTTCCGGAATGGCGTTTCACCGAACCAGTTTAAACCGAACCTTTACTGACTACACAATTTTTAATGAAAATTTGCATGTCGCTATCGTAGTCGACTTTCAAAATTTGTAACTTTTCTGTTTGTTTGTCAATAAATATGATTTTCTTGTGTGCAGAGACACAATTGAATAACGAACATGTGGGTGTTATTGTTTTTGTTGTGTGTTTGTTAGTTTCTGAAATACAAAAAGATGAAGTTTAAAATTTATGAAAATCTCGGAAACAAATTTGGACTCGTCCACTAGGCCTAGTCGCTCCGATAGAAAACCATGGAAACCACAACAATGTATCGATACTGTGTTTACAATGTACACAACTGTTAGTTTCCAATTCAAACGTAGTTCTTTCATTTAAACAAACAAAATAAACAGATCTACTCGATAAAGATCGTTCCCAACAACCTACTTCACCTTTCGCAAAAAGTCGGCTTGCTCCAAACGGCGTATACAAAATTAAAACTGTTCAAATGCCATTTGTAATCGAACATACGATACTTTAATCAACCTAACGTAAAAGTTTGTTCAAACCACACGTGACCAAAATTTTTCTGGAAACTTGGTTAAAAATTATCTCGAACTGTAATATTTAGTCTTGTGTAAAATCTTTCTACTGAAGTGAACGCCATTTTACAGCAGATGGATTTAAATATGACATAATTCAAAAATCACCCGAATATGAGCACTTCAAAAAGAAAGTGAACAACTACTACTGTCTTTAATTTTCCTCAACTAATAATCATTGTATGATAGATTTGTATTGACTCCTTTTTGGGGACGAAGATGCAGCAGTGAATGAGCTGACAGCAGCCGGTGACTCTGGCTGCTTGCAACAGGGTCAGTGACCCATAACTGATAAGGACTTTTTTACTCCTCCAAACGGTGGCCCTGGAAACAGACTGCAACCATGCAAGCTGGATAAGAGAATGGAATTGAAGAGTGAAAGTAAATCCAGTCTAAAAAATGAGCTGAAATCAGAAGTGTTGGGCCGAAAGGCGCAGAAATCGTAGCCTCGCTTTAAACAACGACACGTCACAAATGTCCTTTTAAGGACGAATGCTGAAGAAGAAGAAGCAGAAAAGGAAGACCTATTTTTTCATGGCCACCTTGTATATGTTGTGTGTGAGTGTGTGTTTTTGTGGCACATTACCTCACAGTGTCCCAAAAGAGGAGCAAATATAGTAAGAATGCAACCTGTTGGGAATGTGGTCAGACGCTGCGGCTAAGCAGGATTGTGCATGGGGACAGCTATTCCATCATGTAAACATTGTAAGTCACAAAAAATACAACAGAAGATCTCTGATTATCTTAACTGAACGTTTTTATACTGGCTTAGAAGACTATGCAGAATCTGTAAACAATCAGTTTCATTTACATCTCCTTGCTCTAAAAGCTATGTGCATCCAATCTATTCTTAAATGCATTAACTGTCCCTGTCTTCTTTCTGTGGCAATGCATTCCAAGCATTCACCACTCTCTGACTAAAAAAACTATTTCCTAATATCTAATCTGGACCTTTTTTTAAAATTAGTTTGAAGCTATACCTTCTTCTTCTTGTAGGTGGTTCTATTTTGAGAAAAAACTTGTAATAGTCTAATTTATCCGTTTCTTTGATTATCTTATAAACCTGAATTAAGTCATCTCGAATTCTTCTCTTTTCTAGAATATGTAGTAGAGCCTTAGCTTTTTACAGCAAAGGTACGAGTCGAACTCACGTTGCGCTCCAGTAAACACGGCGGTATAAGAGTCATTTGTAAATGGGCACATGACCTACGGTAAGGGAAAGAAAAGCAACGAGGAAGGGAAACTGCAACCCCCGCCTCGTACAAACTGTGGCTCAGTACTACGGTGTCTCGAAATCGACGGAACTATAGATTTAGTGTAACCGAAACGTCTGAACGCAGAAGTTTTCTAACACTTCATCCCTGACGACGGCAGTTTATGATATGGGACACAATGATAGATAGATAGATAGATAGATAGATAGATAGATAGATAGATAGATAGATAGATAGATAGATAGATAGATAGATAGATAGATAGATAGATAGATAGATAGATAGATAGATATATAGATAGATAGTTAGATAGATAGAGCTGCCGAAGACGGATGTGTCGGATCGAAAGGTGCACATATCGCAGTCAAGCTGTAAACTAGCGATACAACGCATTCGGTTCTCCGGACCACTTTCTACTACTTGCAAAGCCCTGTTCAGGGTTTGGTAGTGGGAGATTGGAAACGAACGCAGAAGAAGAAGATAGATACAAATCACTGGTTTTTCACGGTAAAGGTGCAAACTCCTCCCGATACGTATCAGTCGACCCATCTGGGAAATATTACCTGGTTCACTGATTTAGAAGGACAGGCTACGAGGAAGGAAAAGAACCCCCCCCCCCCCCCCCCCCCCCCTCCCGTATAATAGAAAATATGTAGCTTCATACAATGAAGTCTCTAACACTTCATCCCCGATATAGCTGTGTCTGCTATGAGACTACCTTTACATTTGCACTCTATGGTAGAACGGAAGCGACTAAGTCACGTCATACATAGAGTTATTCAGCACACACTTCTATTCTACTGATGCGAAATTAGCAAACCCCTAGCTCTTAATTTGCAACGAGACGCATTCTGCAATTGGGGAACCCTGTGGTTTGAATTAGAACTGACTATTAATTAACTTTCATTTCTATCTTCTTGAACATTTTGTTCTGTGAGCTCCTTTGCTATTTATGTCACTAAAAGTGTATTTCTTCCATTTATCACATTTTGATCATCGTTTTCAGAGCTTTCTTTTACATCAAGAAAACTACTCGGGCAAAATGTACAAATCAAAAGTCAGAGTTTTCTACAATAGAAGGGAGAGTTTATATATATATATATATATATATATATATATATATATATATATATATATATATATATATATATATATATATATATATATATATATTTGGGGAGGAAGACTAATGTCTAGTCAGGCAAAATATACTGGCCAAGACTCTCACCTCGGCTTCCTAGTGGACCTCCCTGGAAACGGGCTGTTTTCATGGCATCCTGGCTAACGATGTGAGGGATCGATGTGATCCCTGTAGTAGTGAGTGACACGCAGATGAAGTCAAGCATAGCACAACCGTCTGGAGGACTCTGGTCCATCTTCATCAGCACCCTCGGGATGTGAGAAAAGATACTACAACCCGCCACTTAACGTCCTTTTCAGGGCGCACAAAAGAGTAACCTACTCATTGCGGACATTCGCAAACAACGATATATATATTTAAAGGCTTGTTGCTAAGCATGTCGCAAAAGGACACTACGCAAATGTAATCACGAGTCCACTAGTACAACTACTTCATTTCCAGCATGCCTGCTCCAAAGTATATCACTTAATCTCCATAGTGAGGGTTAGTTATGTAGCAGTTTGTTTTACATAATAATGTTGCTGGCCGCTTGCTGGACCCTCTTTAGAGACATTCGACGTCATATTTGTTACAACGCAGCTGCTATACTATTTATTTCCCATTATTATTTCCAACATGGATGGAGTTTGATATCATACATTACAGTAAATAGTTTATAAGGGACACATTTATACATCTATTATACATTTATACCTATGTTATATTCGTATTCTCGGTAACTGCATGTTCGTATGTCTTTATATAATACACAATTTTTTGTAAATGCTCTTTGCCCATTTATGTCAAAGTCAATGGAAACTGGTTGAAGTGTTTCAGGTTCCATGAATCTCCACTGATAAGAAAACGGTTTTTTTTTCCTTTTCAAACACATGCATGTAGATATTGTTCCCATGGAAGATTATTCTGTCATAAACTATTGATACGTTATCAGCTCACTGAGAAGTGTATTATAGTTAAATAAAATGGAGATACCGTGATAGAAAAAATGGTGCAAAAAACGCAGCAGTATCATCACAAATATTTTAACCGATGATTAACGCTTGCAGATGGTTTGGTTGCCCTGTACCTTCACTTGTGCAGACAGCAGGGGCTGCAGACGTCTATAAAGGGAGGGATCATCGGTGGGCTAGCAGCAGTAGGGACGCATGTCCCATATTGTAATATCGTTAGGAAGTGTTGCACTTCCTGATCCAACACGGATTTTTAGAGAGGGCTGGAATACAGGGAGACATCAGCTTTACTAGTCTGAGGGAATCACAAATATTTTGACCATGGTGTCAAGGGCCTTTCTACAGGCTTTCTGCCTTGGTCTGATTCTTTGTGTGTCCCTGACAGATGGAAGGTAAGAGAAAGCTTTTATGTAGAAGTATTTAAATGTCAGGCTTAATTTGTGTAGGCTATGTATCCATAGAACGTGTATCTTCTGCTGTTTGCCTACGACACATGGACTCAGTATAGCAGACACGCCAGAAAGCCCAATTGTTTTAACTTGCGCTGCCTGTGTATGCTGCTCAGGATTGGGTGACAGGACAAAGTGCCTAACTCTGGAATTCTTAACAAATTTAATATGGTGACCATCCATACGCTTCTGAAGAACACCCAGATAGATGGGTGGGGCATGTTGTTCACATGCCTGATGAGTGCATCACCAAGCAGCTGTTATACGGTGAGTTCAAAACAGGCACACATTAATTAGGGGGGGGGGGGTAGAAGAAAAGCTACGGAGACGCCTTGAAAGTGTCTCTGAAAAGCTTCAACATTGATATCACATCCTGGAAGCTGCGTGTACAGAACTATTCCATCTTGCGCAATAGCATCATCAAAGGTGCTCAGATCGCTGAGCGAAACTCCATCGCGGATGCTCAGAGAAGGCTTACTATCCAATAGAGCAGAACGCACTACGAATCCACAGCCAATTTCTCATATGTTGTCCTGGGTGCGACAAAGTCTGCCGTGTCAGGATTGCTTGTTATAGATAAGAACACATATCGCAGCTTAGATCTGACCATGTGGCCATCTTTTCTTGCGATGTATAATTATTACTATAGAAAGACTCTAAACATGAGAACACGCTGTTTATAAATATACTAAAGATATAACTGTTATTATAAGAAGCGATTGTTCAATTATACAAACATTACGTTAGCTGGAGATCAAGGAAAGAGAAAATTGAAGATGCGCCTCCGTGCTATCACGCCCGAAAGAGATCTATGAATTATTCTAAGAGACGACTAAGGAGGGCTGGGCATTAGGCTGTCTGTCACCACATTTAGAGACTATACGACACAAGAAAGAGAAAGAAGACCGCTACACCAGTGGCCAGCTTGAAATCTCAAACGGGGTGAGCTTTAAATTTTCTAAATTAATTAGACAAAATATATTCAAAAATAATATATAATTCACCAATTGTATTTATAAATCAACTCGAATATCATCTTACGTAAGAGAAACTGATAAATGGCATCGTCGTTTATTACAAACTCCACCACCACCATCTTTAGAAAACAGAAAATACGCTAATAAAAAAGCTTAGATCAAATCTCACAACCTGTCAACCATTTTGTTCGTATCATATTGTGAAACTACAAAGTGTTGTGTGTATTCCCATTTCTTATCTCTGTGTTTGGAAACTAAAACTGACAAGAGCAGGACTAGGTTTACTGGCATTCAAGATGTTTATTTTATCACCGTAACTCTCGATGAAAATGGCGAATTTAGTAAATTATATAGACTATTTTCCATTTTACAACGGTTAAATCATTAAATCTTTACATTCTTGACCGTTTTCTTACGTAATTATACACAATAAAATAAGCAAATAATATATTGTTTAGCACACACACACACAAAACCCTACACAATGTAAAGTATTTAGTTCTCATGAACTGGTGTAAAGATATGCTGCAAGGTTCCAGCAAGGCTAGGCTGCTTAGCATACCCTCTATTTTCTTCATAAAACCTTTCAACCCCTACGTCTAGTATTTCGTGACTAACAGAAGTTAGATTTAAAGTGAGCGGAATAGCTTCAGTACACCCAGCAAACAATAAAGCGAGGCAAGCAGGGTTGTAAATATAACGAACGAAATAATTTGAAACTTCTCGTTAGTCAGCTAACGTCTCATAGTCAGAGCTCAAGAAGACATCGGTAAAAAATATGACTAGTCGATGCGGCACTATATACCTATTTAATCTGTAGAGAAAACGTAAGAGAAGAGATGAGACAAACAAAAAATTCACACTCGGCATGTGAATTATCATATTATTCTGTAATAAGTTATCGTATACAGGCCTCCTCGCATAAAGACTGCATTAAAGAAACGAAATGCTCCCGTAAAGATGATTCCTATGCCACATTGTTTTATATCATGAATCTTCTATCCCTATACAAAACCCAAAGTCGACTTCTACTATCCGCATTGTTCTGTTCCTTCTTTCCACGTAAGAGGCTCATAGATCAACACAGGATATAACGGATTCAAGCATAGATATAACTGTTCTGCGTGTCAACATGGATTAAACAATGTGCAAGCCCATGAGCTGCAGTGGTCAGCGACCCATATCTGACTGCTAGCGTCAGGGCCAGCGAACCAGAGCTGTCAAGACCCTTCTACACCTCCACGCGGTGATCCTGGATAACAGGCTGTAGCAGCTAAGGAGAAGGGATCGAAGAGGGAATTCTAGCCCGGTACTCAAAAAATGATTGCTGAAGTCGGATGTGTTGGACCAAAAGGTGCAAATATCGCAGTCAAGCGGTAAACTACGACACAACGCATTCCGTTCTCTGGACTACATTCTGCTACTTAAGCCCTTTCAGGGTTTGGTAGAGGGAGATTGAGAGCGAACGAAGCCAAACCAAGCCAAACAATGAGCAGAAGTGAAATCAAACTAATTCGCAAACATGGAGGCTTGACTCATAGAATGGACCAATTATGTCTGTTACATTATTGATATTCTTGTAAACCAGTTTATACATTTAATAATAGGAATCGGTAGCAAGTGGGCAGATACAATCCTTTGTTCATGAAAGAATTCAAAAGTTACACGCAAAATAAGTTTTCACTTCAGCTATAAGAACCACTAGTATCCGTACCGTTTGCCATCTGCTAAAAGAGACTGGTCACCTATGGGTCTTCCCAGAGTGATATGATGACGGTTCTGCTTCACATAACCTAATAATAGCATAAACTTAGGCTATTTAAACATCATAAAATTTGTTTCTGCCTGAAAACTGAGCGGTGTCCGTCAGTGTAAGCAGCAAGATCTGCAGACATTGCCGCACAATGAACAAGTAGAACGAGTAATAAATTATTTTGAAAATGTTTAGATTCTCCGGTGATTATAATTGGCGCTGAACATCTCATAAGATCAATTTCACAAGATATTAGTAACAGCAGTGCTGATAGCAGAGTTTTAGAATATATATTATGCTTCTGAAGAAAGCCATTTGTTAAAAAAATGTTATAAAGTTATTATATTCTGTATTGGTTTGATGCTGGTGTTGTTGTTATTGCTGTTGTTGAATTTTCCCAATGAGTATTATTGCCTTTTTGAAATCTCTGAAACTGAAATTAAGTGGCGCTTTGCAGTAGTTTTCCTCACATCTTGAGTACGCCGATGAACTTGGACCGGGGTACTCAAGGCGGTTGTACTATAATAATAATAATACAAATAATAATATCAATAATAATAATGTTTGCTTAGGGATTAGTGATCTGTTGCGTCGATCGACCACTGTCATGGTCACGTACTACAGCATAAAAGGACACTCAAAGTTGCAATCCTCATTGAACTTCCAATATCCGCGTATGAAGCCCTGGCGCCTTGTGGTTTTATGGTATGTGTATCGACCGAGGTCCTTGCTGCTTTGGGACGGAGGCTGCAAGGTTGTACCATGCTTGCCTTCATCTGCCTGTCACTCACTACTGAGGGAATCACGTTTATCCCCCACCTCGTTAGCCAGACTGCCATAAAACGGACTGTTTCAAGAGAGAACTTGGTGAATCTTGACCACTATATTTTATCTGACCCTAACATGTCTGATCAGTATGTTTTGCCTGGCCTGACGTTAGTCTCTTCTACCAAGCATGGATTTAAAACATGCATTATGAGATAGGTTTTTTTGGATCAAATGCCATGTAAGTCTTCAAAAACGCTTGGCCCGATATATACATGAAATATGAACTTTACGCTGCTATTTCCGCATTAAAAGATGATTGCGAGTATGTTTGGCCTTCTTAGTTTGAAACGAATTTCCCTAATGAATTATTGCATTTTAAAACCAGATTTTAAGTGCATTTTCCAAAGTTTTATTGCATTTTTAACTGATATCTGCATCATTTACGGATGTATTTATTTCTCATTTTTTCCAGGTATCAAAGACGCAAAAGGGACGCTACTGACAGTAAGTTATTTAACTAGACAGTGAAACAATATTCCACATTTAGAAATGAAGTAGAAAAGAGGAATAAGAATTATTTGCCAAGCAATAAGGAAAGCAAAAGTGTAAAACTGTATAGGTGTATCCTTTGGTCTACCTTTTTGTTTCTTTGCTGTAAATGAATGAAGCGTTGTTCTGATGTGTGCGTTTGTTACTCGCGTATGAAAGCTCTCTTTGCGTACATCCCACGAACTTCTGCAGAATTTTTTTTAATGTGGTTGGCGCATCTCTATCGTTATTTCATCGTTCTTCTAGCTTTTCCTCTCACCAACCCCCACCCCCACGTCCGTCTCAACCACGCTCATAGCTATCATATTAGTGTTTACAAGAAGAAGGAAACAGAAAAATACGAAAACCAAATCAACACCTCCTATTATTTTTTTAGATCCAGTAAGAGCAGGGGCAACCGCTGTAGTTTATCTCCTTCCAGAAAGCCTGTGGAAAGCATATATGTAAGTGACACTGTGATACACATGAAGAGGAGGGAGAACTACTTGTGCCCACATACATAGAATGTTTAAATAATCACAAGAAATAAGAGACGTAGAAACATGGAGAAATATGCAAAGGAAAGGATTTAATTAAGATACGGGGCAGAATATGCTGATGTGAATGAGCTGACAGCAGTCATAAACTTTTAGCTGGCTGCTTGGGTCAAGGTCATCGAACCACATCTGACCAAGACACTATTTCACATCCAAATGGCGGTCGTGAAAACAAGCTGTGCTAGTAGAGTCTGACTAAGAGGGTAAGTATCGCAGTGGAAATACAAACCCGGTACTAAAAAAATGCCACTCGAAATCGTTGTGTCGGACCGAAAGGCGCAGATATCGCAGCCTTGCTGTAAACTACGACACAAAGTCAATTTCCG
This sequence comes from Ariolimax columbianus, assembly GCA_036924085.1. NCBI lineage: Eukaryota > Metazoa > Mollusca > Gastropoda > Stylommatophora > Arionidae > Ariolimax > Ariolimax columbianus. The sequence goes on from JAVGWX010000003.1 coordinate 96,581,904, forward strand.
GACTAATGCAAAAGAAGAAGAAGAAGATGATGATGATGATGATGAAGAAGAAGAAGATGATGATGAGGAAGAAGAAGAATTAAGAGACAAGCGCTGATATTTCAATTCTCACAACATCAACAATCCTGAAATTTGTTTCAACAGAATGCCCAACTCCTGCAGCTCCTATTAATGGACAAGTTGAATGCCTAGCTGACTCACTTGGACTTGACGTGTAAGTATTATTATTCATAATTTTGTTTTAAACACGACCACATTGCTCAGGACAATGAGCGCACGCATAAAACAAAGTTCAATAAATGAAATGCAACCAGGGAGTGAAGATCTTCCATCTTTATTCATTGTCCATTTGCGTTCTTATTTTAACATACTGTTGCAAGTTACTCGCCACATATTCATACTTTTTAGCTGTATATTGTGTTTTGCACAGAAGACTATCTGGCTATATCTCTAAATTTTCTTCGCAAAAGTAATTTCCCGAACCCTAACTTTAACGATACAGCGTTCGCTATATGAAAGAACGAGGACGGCATGGCAAGATACTCTGTAAACAACGAGTACCTGCACTCTTGAAATGCTCAAAAGACGTGGTTGTTGATCAAATTTATTGTTAACACTACTAGATACAGCATAGGACCTTAGTAAGCGGCGGTAGTCGTAACAACGGTCAGAAACAGTTGATCCGCAGATGATAGTGATGATGTCAAGTATCATCTCCGCATCGCAGAATGGCTGCAATGGACCACCTATATTCACTGTCTTTTGCTTTGTTTGTGCACCGTGTTATGCTGTTTTTAGTTCACCTCTTGATGTTACTCTGCCACGTAAACTTTGTTAGATAGCTGTGTTTTCATCTTGCTCGCCTGCCTTCAACTTTTCCATCCATTATTGCTTTCATTCTCTTTATACATAAATCGTATCTGATTTGCCTAATTTTGAAAAATATTTTTCAGCATTTTTCTCCCCTTTCCTAATCTTGTCAGAGCTAGCTTTTCTTTCAACTAAACGCGACCCGGTCTTGGTAAATACTATAATAAGTAATCCTTGGTTGCTACAACTGTCGAATAGCTTCTTTGATTTCGAACGCAGGAGAGCCTAGCAGACGAGAAACATTACCGCAAACGAGAACAAATATTGCAGACGTCGAAGTATAGCTATGTCCTACCTTGATATCAATCTCCACATTTCACCTTGAATCTTGGATATTGGTCGATGTCTGGTTCGCTTTCCTTCATATACAAGTCTATAATTCATATTTCATCGACCATTTAGTAAGAATATTGAGACTTACACATTCTTTGATGATGGGATGTAAATAATTGGAACATATTGATTAGATTTTTTTTTTGTGTATGCTCCAAGTGGAGCATAGGACCACTACACGTCACTATAGAGGGTCCCTTTAGGAACCATGGCATGTATCCGAGTTTTTGCTGTGGTGGTTTCAGTAGCAATGGTTTTACATGATCAAGGTGTTAGCCACATGCACTTCCCTCTTTAGTTGCCTTCTGTGACATACATGGAAGGTTATAGCGGACCTTTCTTTCCATTATCGGCACCAGGGGAAATTTAAACAAATTGGCAATGACTGCAATGCAATATGATAGTCTTTGTGACATGCTGTGTTTCTAATTCATAGATTAGGACACGTTTTTTTCATTTTATTTTCAACAACCCAGTCTTAATTCACAATGCGAAACCTGCCAATTTCCATATTTGGAAAGATAGTTAAAAGCAGATTTGGCTTGATGTCCTTGCTTTTTCTAGACATTCAACAATGGCATAGAGTATAGATAGAGGTCCTACACTTACAAGAGATTTTAAAAATAAATACCTCTATTTAACATAAAGACAGATCAAGGACAACAGAAAATAAGGCAGGCATAGGCATGTTCGAGGATAGCATAAGAAGATTCTTGTTCGGCAACAATTATCTGAACTCTTTATATGTAGTATATTTGGACAACAGATGCAGCACACAAGACTGACATCTAGATGACGTTTCTTACAGTTAACACAACCCTTACAGACTAGTCCTGGAAAATGCCGCAATGAAAAATTGAAATGGACTAAAGCAGATCCCCTCGATCAAGCTGCGGGTAAAATCTGCGTCTGGACACGACTTGCCTTACGCAACATTGGAAGTCAACAAATAGACTCTGAACTGGCGTATCGCGATGCAGGAAGAATTTCAAGAGATGGGGATATAGGGACTGTAGACCAAAACAAGACTAAGACCACCTATGATCTATCCAAACCTTCTAGAATCTTCTTCTTCATGTTCTTTTTCTTGTTCTTCTTCTTCATCGTCTTCTTCTTTTTCTTCTTCTTCTTCTTCTTCTTCTTCTTCTTCTTCTTCGTCGTCGTTCCTTTTTAATCTCTCGCTATCAAGCCCTGAAATGAACTTTGCATGTAGCAGGATGAAGTCTAGAGAACAGAACGAGTTGTGTCGTAGTTTACAGCTTGACTTTGATATTTGCACCTTTCTGCCCAACATATCCGATTTCAGCAGGCATTCTTGAGCACCGAAATAACCTTCCCTCTACTCCTTAGCCAGTCTGCTCTGTTGCAGCCTGTTATCCAGGATCACCGCGTGGAGGTGTAGAAGGGTCTTGGCAGCTCTGGCTCGCTGGCCCTGATGCTAGCAGTAAGATATAGGTCGCTGACCGCTGCAACTCATCCGCTGCTCGGCATTTTGATCCCTGGAAATATATAATATGGAGGACATGTTGAGGGGAATGACAGGGCAATCTACGTGGCTGACATTTGAAAACACGATGTCTGATGTGGTGCCAAGGACAGAGAAAGTAGGAAAGAAGGCCATTGCACCAAGATGTCGAAGACACGACTCTGGAGCAGTCTGGATATTTGGCATGAGATCGAGTTTCTTTCAGATGGGCTGTGATGTGAGCGACGTCCTGCAAAGGACATGCTACATGATAAGAATGATGGTGATAATGATGAGTAGATAAGTAATGTGGAATTTTAAAATATTGAATAATTTATAAAACTTTGAAGGATATATTTCACGCAGTTTAGATTCACACTAGATATGGATTTGGGGGGGGGGGGGGGGGTGTGTGTGGGGGGGGGGGCATTTTGAAGTATATCAATGACTGCCTATTAGATGATGATGGGGATCATGTAGCCTAGTCGACAGTGAGCAGGTTTACTAGACTGTGATTACAGCATGCCAGGGGTTCAAGTTCACGGACGGACAGAACAAAATAAAATCCGGGACGGGTTCGTGCCTGGTTGGACCGCTCCTCTAGTCGACCCATCTGTAAATCGGTACCTGAAGTATGAGCTGGGGAAGGTAAAACAGCAAGGACGGGAACTGGATACCCCTCCACATCACATAGACTGGGACTTAGTGCATAAAGAGTTAATCTTCATCCACGACGGCAATTATTGCCATGGTTCTGACCTTTACCTTCAGATGATGACACCACAATAGATGAAATATAAATTAACAGACTGCAGCAGATCTTTGATATCGAATGAGGTTTGGGACCAAAGTTGCAGTACAGTGAATGAGCTGACAACAGCCAGTGACTCATGGCTGGCTGCTTGCATAAGGGTCAGCGAGCCAAAACTGACCAAGACCATATTCCGTCTACAAGCGGCGGCCCAGGAAACAGGCTTCACTAGTGTAGTCTGGCTAAGAGAATAAGAATCGCAGTTAGAGGGCAAACAGATACCAAAAAATGCCAGTTGAACTCGGATGTGACGGAACGAAAGCAGCCTCACTGTAAACTACGACACAACGTACTTTTCATGAGAGTCATCATAACCTTAGACAAGGAATGCAGAAAACGGAAAAATGAGAGAGCAGAGCACGAGGTAAATCAGTTGATAACTGAGAACACCTAGGAGAGTGACGCTGTCATATACACCGACGGATCAGTCGTGCGCAGTGGGATATCAGGCTGGTGTTTCTCAGCTAGAGTGAGAGGAGAGGTCGTGGCTGAGCACAGTAGGGCATACATGTCAACAACCTCCAGTATGAGAATGGAGACAGAAGCAGTGTCCTCAGCACTAAAACGGATATCTGAGACTTCTATAACAAAGACAGTCATCGTGGCAGACGCGCAAGCCGTACTTCAGAAAGTACAGAAGAGATGGCTTAGGTACGAGTGGATAGCTGCTGTTGAAGCCTCAAACCTCCAGGGGTTGACATGGATCTACTGTCCTGCTCATGTCGGGGTTCAGGGCAATGAGAGAGCTGACATCTTGGCTTCACAAGTTCCCATCATGGGCACATTAGTGATGGATAGAAGTGACATTTTAAAATAAATCAATGACCGCCTGCTGGATGAGGACACCACAATAGATGAAGCAGCAATCCACAGACTGCAAAGTTTCGACATTAAACGAGGTTCGAGCGGAGTGGGGGGCATGAGAGGAAGGCGAAAGAGAGTGTACAACCAGCGAGCTACAGGGACCATCAGCATCCATACCTTTCGCCATTTGATGAGAGAGACTGAGCACTTATGGGTGTGCCCAGAGTGCAGTGCCGTCGATTTTTATAAACAGAAACAGAAACAGGATGAACGCAGAGAAAGAAGAAGAATGAGGTTCGAGCGAACTGCGACGCAAGAAAAGACGAAGCAGAAGTGTGTACAACCAACGAGCTGCAGGAACCATCAGTATCCTCACCCTTCGCCATTTACTGAGAGAGACTGAGCACCTTTGGGTATGCCCGGAGTGCAGTAAAGTCAATCCTTATGAACAGAACAGAATTCACCAATTGATTTCCGGTGTAGAACTAGAAGGGATTACAATGACTAAGTGTGGAGCCGCTTGAAAATAGTATATTCCTGCACATGCAAAAGTTAGACATTTTAGATCACCGATGTGACCCATTCGAAAAAGAACATAACATTAGAACAACACCGCCCAGAAACGTCAATTTGAAATGAAAGTTTGCCTCAGATGTTCAAGTATAGGTCTATATTGTTGTTCTTGACTTTATTGTTCATGTCAAGGAACACATTTCTGTGCTTGATTGATATGTGATGAGTATGATTCATCTAGGGATTAACATTTTTCCTCAGATACTGTTCGTTTACTTGTGAGAATGGCTACGCCTTTCAAGGCATTTCGGATACAGAGATTCTGTTCGTGTGTGATGTGAACAGTGGATTCACTGGCGACCCAGTCACCCCACCATGTGTTGGTAATTACCAAGTCTGCGACAAGGCCAGACATTGTACCCAAACATTTTTCAATGCTGTGTGATAAATATATAAATAAGTGTGTTAATATTTATATTTTCTATTATTTTATTGTTTACCATGCATATCTGGCCCAATTTATACTCAGGCTAAAAAGAATAGGCACACTCAGACTCACTGTAACTTTTCAAGCTCCACTTCCCGAGTAGATTTTGCGGTCCCTTACTATTTGGGAGGAAATAATATGGCCACTGCACCTACACATACATGTTGTGGAAGGGGACTAAAGCGTGTTGTGCATGGGGCTAGCGACATTGTGTAAAACAAATGTCTACAGAAACCACTGCAAATATTTTTTAAATACAAACTGCTTTTGTACAATCTTTCTCAAGGCCTATAGTGGTGACTCTTTACTCCTGCAAAAGATAAAGGGACAACAAAGTAGATCCTTCCAAGTATTTTGTAGAAGGCGACTAAAGAGTGTTGTGCATGGGGCTAGCAGATTCATCATTTTAAAACCTCTGTAAAAGTTCAGAAACTGTCCTCATGTTAAAAGGGGCTAGCTGTAGTGGTGTCGGTTCACTCGAAGCTTAAATGTGTGTCATCACTATGTATCTTGTAAATTATCTTTTTTCTTTTTTTTTTGTGGTTATTTAAAAAAAACTAGCTTTAGTTTAAATATTACTCAAATGTTTCTTTAACAATAAACATCAGAAGCAACAAACAAAGTTTATGGTTTGCTATATATTCATAAATAACTTGATTTAAAAAGTTGTCATTAGTTTATTATCCAAATGTTCCTTTGACAATAAAAGCTAGATAAAGGTAAAGGTAGTGCCATAGTAGACATTGCCATCAGGGATGAAGTGTTAGAGCCTTCATTGTACTAAGCCACAACTTTGTGGGTGGCCAGTTCCCTTCCTTGCTGTCTTTTTCCTTCCCTAGCCATTAGCCAGGGACCCATTTACAGCTGAGTTGACTGGAGCTGCCGTAGTGGTAGTTGAACCCTGTACCTGTGCCATGAAAAGTCAAATGCAACTCAAATGAGTCAAATAACTCAGTCATTTGACAAAGTCTGGAAGGATGGACTTAGAGTCAAGCTAAGAAGAAGTGATGTTTGTGGGAAGATGTACAAGTGGATCAACCACTACCTCAAACAAAGAACAGCCAGAGTCCAAGTACAAGGGCAGATGAGCAAAAAGGTGACACTCGAGCAGGGAGTACCCCAAGGGGGAGTACTGTCACCCACACTCTTCCTGGTATATATAAACGATATTACAGAGAATATACCAAGAAGAGTCCATAGCTCAATGTTTGCAGACGATCTGGCTATGTGGACCTCTGAAAAGAATCTCACCATAGCAAGAAATCGGATGCAAACGGCCCTAACATCGCTGGAAGAGTGGGCGAACTCATGGCTGGTCAAAATAAACGAGGAGAAAACCACGTGCACAATATTCTCGCTCTCATTAAAACCCCAAAGTACCAAATTAAGCCTAAATGGCAAAATCCTGCAGCCAAACGACAACCCAACCTATCTGGGAGTCACATTTGATCGGCGCATGACATGGAAAAGTCAGATTGAGAGAAACCGAATGAAAGCCAGAGAAAGAATGGCGATCATGAGGAAACTTGCTGGCACAAGCTGGGGAGCAGACGAAGGCATACTAAAGAAACTGTACACTGGAAGAGTGAGACCAGTTCTCGAGTATGGCATCGCGGCATGGACAACAGCAGCGAAGGCGAACTTCGATAAAGTTAACAAACTTCAAAACCAAGCCATGAGAATCATAACAGGTGGCATGAAGTCAACGCCAATTGTAGAACTTGAAAAGATTACAAAACTGCAATCCATGACCGACAGAAGAGACTGCAGAGCCCAGCTGCAGTCAGAGAAACTCCGAAGACTGACGGACCATCCAATGTACCAGAGGCTAAACAATTTGGGAACTGGGAAACTAAAGCGGAGAAACTTTGCAGAAATAGCCAAAGCAAAGATGCACGAAGATCCCATAAACGCACTAACAACACCAAAACCCATCACTACTGTACGAAAACCTACTTGGAGGCAGGATATATTTCCAGAGGTGGTAGAAAATATACCAGGTATTGCAAACAAAAACTGCCAGACCGAAAAAGAAAGGAGAGACACTACCCTAAGCTTCATAACGAAAAGCTACCCAAGCATGGACTGGACCCATGCATACACCGACGGTTCTGTAACAAACACTACACAGAACGGAGGGGCAGGAGCATTCCTGAACCTACCAAATGGCAGACAAATAACACTGTCATTCGCTACTGGTAAGTACACGAGCAATTTCAGAGCAGAGGCAGAGGCACTGAGGGCGGCAGTGGAAGAAATGGTAACACACAGTGAAAATGAGAGCCATATAGTCCTGCTGACAGATGCTCTCGAAGTAGTCACAGCGCTAAAAAGCCAGAAAAACACTGAGCTTAATGACTTAAGAGCAGCACTCTGCAAACTGTGTCAACAGTCCGCACCAAAAAGGGTAGTGGTACAGTGGGTTCCGTCACACTGCAACATCCAAGGCAACGAGGAGGCAGACAGACTGGCAAAAGAAGGTGCAAGGCTACCACAAATAGATACCAGTATGACGTACGAAGAGTCAAAACGGCTTATCAAAGCCAGGTACATGTCCAAATGGGAAACCGAACATACTGGTTACACCAAAAACGATGCCTATTACCAGTTGAACCGAAGAGAGCAGGTCGTTGTCTTCAGACTTCGCACTGGCCACAACAGACTGAGGTACCACCTCTTCAACAAATTGAAGATAGGGTGTACCGACGAATGCCCGTGCGGTACTGGTAAAATGACCACTGAACATCTGCTGCAGAACTGCCCGACATACGAGGATCAGAGAGAGCAGATGTGGCCATTGCCAGTGGAACTGCAAGACAAGCTCTATGGTAGTGGCGAGAGTCTCAGGATGACCGCCGCTTTTTTCGAGAAAATAATGGTTACTGTCTGACTGTGTACGCAGAAGAAGAAGAAGAAATAACTCAGTTTATTGTTTGCTATATATTCATAAAGAACTTGAATATGTAGTATGACTTATCTTTGTGTGTTACTAGGACCAAAAAAGAGAGTATAGAATAGCAACACAAACTTGTTCAGCATGTCGCAAGAGGTGGAAAAGGAGGAATGACCATTGGGCTGGCTACTCCATCCCGTAGAACCTATAAGGCACAGGGAAAGGCAAAGAAGAAAATGTCTGCACTCCATGGTAAAATAGGAGTGACTGAGCCAAGTTATAAGGTATAACTTGAGTTATGGACAACAATTTTGAAGCAATGATGCGCATTGTTTAATCTTAAACATTTGATCATCAATCTAAATCGGCAAGGAATAATATTTTAGTTATAATAATATAAACTTTTCAAACTTTGAAGCCTCAAAAACGAAATGTGAAGCATGAGGAGTCCAAGCTTCCTGTATAATAATAAAGTTCACCTAAGCATTTGAGGCCTGTTGCATCGGTCGGACGCCAGCATGACCAGTCAAAACGACGCTCTGCCAGACCTCGTTTACAGCAATCCCCAGTGGCGGGGACAGTGGGAGCGCTGCAGCGTCCTGACTGGGCAGTGGGGGTGTCGAACGCGATCACTGTGGGCTCCTGGGTGGGAGCCGGGTACTTTGCTGCCTTGGAATAGGGGCCGCGAGGAGGAAGTGTTTGACGATGTTCTTCTTCTCCTACTTAAATAGTAACTCAGTAATTTTAAGTATTAAGAAATATGAAAAGGTTCATGGCTACCATACAAGTGACTGGCTTGGAATATTTCATAGCCAAGATGGCGCAAATGGATTACAAGCAACAATCAACTAGATATTCAGTTGTCAATGCCTTTGGTTTGCGCACATCATCATAATTTGGCTTCATTAACTCCGCTGCCTCCTGTGGTTTTCAGGAAAACCAGATTAATCTTTAGTGTGTTTGTCACTATGTGGATAGCTTTTCTTTTTTTTTGGCCTTCACCATATTTCTCTATTCCCCAAGGCAAAATACATTGCACTATGTTTTTGTTTTTTGCATGTTGGCCCAGTGCATCTGACTTCGGCATGCATTTTATGTAAGTGTCTGCTTCCTCCTGCATTTTCTAAGGGTTTGCTTCCCAGAGTAATGGCCAGTGCTGTGATTGGGGATTGAACCTTGCACCTTCGGATTGTGAGCCATGTCATTTAACCCACTAGCCCATGCAGTTCCCAACTTGAATGACTTTGACTTCCACTCTGTAACAACACTTTGTGAATTTCTGAAACATTATTTGGTATGAACAGTTTCTTGTGGTATTTGTTATGAACACAGAGATTTAGTCCAGGTCATCCTACATTTCCAACCTATTGGATGTCATACTCTTGCTGCCTTGCAGGATACCTATTTACAGGATAGGCTCCGGGAGTGAACCCTGAGGAAAAATCTGCATCCTATGCTATCTCCAGTCATCTTGATAATGTCTTGCCACTGGCCAAAGGTAGTTCAGGATGAGTGAGGTTTGCTTATTGTACAAATCTTCCTCACTTTAATCCAGATCACAGCGCGTTACCCATTTCAGCGGACAGAGAAACTGGAAAAGATTGTCCTTACCGCTGTACAGAGAGAGTGGTTTTCAGTAAAAATGATGGATGATTATCAGACTGCCTCAAGTACATTGCTTCTAATAATCTAATATAATCTTAATATTGTCACTGACCATTTAAAAAAAAAAAATATAAGACTATTCAGGAGACTTAAATAAGAAAAAAGGAATTTAATTAATATTTACAATATATATATTTATATTCTTTATTTTATTTTCTGTCCACTTTGTTTTTTCATATATATTTTTGTTCTGTAACATATTTTAAGTTAGTTTTGGAAAGCTATAATTTTGTAACGAGGAATTCTTCTTCTGTTGTCATATCTGTTTTGCTCCATATGAGGAGCACTAAAGCAGACCTGATTACAAGAAGTCTGTATAAAAGCTTGTATGAACGTTCTTGAAGTGATGAATAATGTAACAATTTGTTTTATATACCGTTGCTAGCGCCATGCACATTCCATGACACATCACTACTATCACTACTATTCATATTCATAGCAGTGGGATCGGCGTGGGCTAGTGGTTAAGTGACACAGGCTCACAACCAGAAGGTGCTGGGCTCGATCCCCATCTCAGCACCGACTGTTAACCCGGGGAAGCGACACCCTTAGACAATGCTGGAGGAAGCAGGCCCTTACATTAAATGCATGCTGAAGTCTGATGCACTGGACCAACAGGCGCAAAATAAATACCACAGTGCAACGCACACCGCCTTGGGGATAACAGAAATAAGGCGAACGCACAAAAAAAAAATATTCATAGCATCAACGTGAAATATGTCTTCTCATCAGAGATGTTGAGCATCACATTGTCTTGACAGAGAAATATTTTTGATAAATGCATTCACTGTGTGTATTTTTTGTTCTTGTTTACAATTGAGTATTCCAATGAAAAATGTTCTAAATTATATTTTGATGTATATTTCAAGAAATTGTAGTAGAAAATTACTACATAATCCTCTGTAGTTTACAAATCTGGGACTGCGATATTTGTACTATTTATAAATTTCCTTTATCACAGTTTCTTTATTGTACTGGAACGTATACAAGTTATTTTCCATTTTTTGCAGCTCAGTGCACATTGCCCTGCTTGAATGGGGGTATATGTTTTGCACCTGACACTTGTCGGTGTAAGGATGACTGGCATGGAAACCAGTGTGGGCATAGTAAGTGGCATCCAGTGTTAATGCAGTTTAAAGAGGCTATGAACCAGACTCCTTTACATACTCCTTCAGCATGTTGTTTTGTACACCTTGCCAAAAACGAAAATCCATGGTAAAGGTAACGGTAATCACATAAGCAGACACTGCTGTCGGGAATTCAATGTTAATTGGCTTCATTTTACAAGGCCACAGTTTGATTATGAGGTGGAGTGACTAGTTCCCTTACTCACTGCCTTTTCTTACCTAACAGTAAGCCAGGTATCCCTTTACAGCTCGGTTAACAGGAGCATGCTGGTAATTGAACCTTGTGAAATATCCTACATATTATAAGATGCAGGGAATACAGGAGTGAACAGCCCACTTTCACAAGTCCTTAAAGAAGAAGACAAGAGACTTTGAGTTGTAATAATGAGTATTGGCAAGTCTAGGTATAAATAACATTAATATTAGTAAGAATGTATGACTGACTATATTTTAGCATTTCACATTCATATCTTATTCACTGTGACAACAAAATAAAAACATTGCTTTAACTACAAGTCCCAATCATTTGTCTTATGTGCCATGGAGTAAACAATTCTCACTTTTGGTGCCAGTGTTTTGATGTCATATATTGTGATGTTCGTCCATCACGTGTGATGAAGACAACTCTCTCTGTTCAGCCATATGAACAATCTTTTCCAGTTTCTCTGTCCGCTGAAATGGTTGACTTGCTCTGTGATTTGGGTTACTTAAAGTGAGGAAGATTTTAGAAATATGTCATTCTCAAAAGGATGTCATATATTACTAGTGTTTCAGATATATGTTTTACATAAATGTGTCCTGTTATGTACCATTCAGATATAATTTAATAGTGTAGAGTTTTAAGAAAATTAGCTGTGAACATTTTCAAATCTTTTTCTTACTTTCCACCGTTTAACTCATCTAGCCATTGAATGTTGCTTTCCAGTACCTTGCATTTAGGAAGATATTTTTATGGTTTTAATTGCTTTTTCTTAAGATTTTATGTAAGACTTTTATTTCTTATGGAGACTGCTTTGTTTTTCCATTTTGTTATCTATATTAAATGTCTTAGGATATAAAAGACTAACTTTTGAGGGCTCTTTCATTCTTCTCCTTTTGTAAAATCTGTTTGTCTATTTCAGCATTTTTAAAATTTGAGTGATTTTAATAATTTCTCCAGAGCAAATTATGTGTCCCGATCCACAACCAGGACGATTTGGCACAATTAACTGTACTGCAGATGGCAGCGGAGGAGCAGTTTGTGTAGCACACTGTTTTCCATCTTATGTATTTGAGACTACTCTACCAAAACCATTTGTTTGCAACAGCAATGGAATTTGGTCCGAAGATCCAACTAAAATTCCAGACTGCATTCAAGGTTAGTACCAAGATAAAGAAATTCCAGCTGACTCAAATAGATTCCCTTTTTTCAAAATCTTTTAAGTTTCTATTCTGTCACACAGCATTCTGTGTTTGAAGCAAGATATAGCTTTAATATTGTCATAAAATCTAGCCTAGAACATTAGTCTGTGTCATCAGAAGGGCATTTGTTTGGCACATTGTAAAAGCTAATTTTATTTATGAAGAAATAAATTAATTGATGCTGCAGCGGTACTAAATTTTAAAAGTAGATAAAAAGACATATGGCAGGAACATAGGTATCATTTTTTTTTTCACTTAGCCATTACCTATGTGTGTTTTTATTAAGTTAATTTATGAACACATATTAAAAATTACAGCTTTCCACTTAAACAATTCAGATCAGCAAAGAGCTATGAAAAATGGACGGGGAAACATTACACAAAATTAAATAATGGACAGGAAATCCAAATCTCAGTTGCCACTGGAAAATTCTCAAACAACTTCAGAGCTGAGGCTGATATCAGCTGCAATAGTTTCATGGAAAACAAGGACAATCCCAGAGACAAAATAGTTTTTCTTACAGATCCTTACAGTCATAAAGACAATCAGAAACCATACAAAAAATGAATTGGACAACGTGTCAGTCATTCATGAAAACCAGGTTCAATTTCAACAGATTGAAAATACAATGAATTATTATACACTGTAAGACAAGACGAGCCAAAGAGGGAGGAAGCAAAATTTAATCTGAAGACAGGATTACATATGAAGAAATAAAGACAAATATCTGCCGAAGATGGATGTGTTGGACCGAAAGGTGCAAATATCACAGTCAAGCTGTAAACCAGCAACACAACGCATTCCATTCTCCAGACTATATCCTGCCACTTGCAAAGCCCTCTTCAGGGCTTGGTAGTAGGAGATTGAGAACGAATGCAGAAGAAGAAGAAAGACAATAATAACAATATATTTCAAAGACAAAGGACACAGAACACTCACAGTCTGATATAACAGAAGTATACTGCTCCTTGCCAAGAACAGATAAAGTGACCCTATTCAGACTATGAACAGGCAACTGGAAACTACAAAAATCATCTGTCCAACAACCCACACATCCATGTGCTCATGCAGGAAAAGCAAACAAAACAGTATAACATGTTCTCCGGGTCTGTTGGCTCCACAAGAGGATTAATAACAACATGACCCTTCCAGACCCAAGTATATAACAATGAGAAAAACCTGAGATGGGCCGCCAAATTTATGAGGGAAATAGATGCAGCTATTTAAGAGCAAGGGACGAAGAAGAAGACTTAAGCAATATAACTTAAGGAAAATATTTGCAAAGGACTACTTAATATTAGTCCCTGTTCGTGTTCTTCATTTTCAATGATGTGACAGGGTCAGGGTTCTCAACAGGATCACAGGGATGATCCTAGGCATGACCCAGAACCAAAGGGGACATTTAAAGCTACTTGTAACTTAGTAGAAAGCAAGGAGATGAGGGAGAAATAAAGACTGATTCAGAGGTTAGCTGTTGGTCATTTCAAACAAAGCTGGCTTGGTTTCTAAATGTAACTTTTCATTGTCTGAAATCAGGTCAAGGGAAAGTTGGCCATGTAACGGTCAGAATTACTGTCTTTTTATTATCGACTCTTATTATCGACTCTTATTATCCATAGTTTAGTACGAGAGTTGTGTGCACTTACTTTGGTCTCACTGTCAACACAAAGAAAATGAAAGTATTGTTTCTACCTGCTCCTGAAAAGCCATACCACGAACAAAACATTGCTACACAGCAACATCTACAAGCAGTTGATAGCTTTACCTACCTTGGTAGTACTCTCACCAAAGAAGCAAATATAGATTCTGAGGTCCACAACAGGATTGCCAAGGCAAGTGCTGCAAACAAATAATCTCCAGTTGGAACAGTGTAACGTGACTGTTTTTAGATCTTGCATGGTGTTGAGGCCCATAGTTGAGTCCTCTCGGATGATTGTTCTTCTGAGTGTTTCCTTGGGTCTCCCTCTTTTCCGAACGCCCCTTGGTGTCCATTCGAGTGCTTGCAATGAAAGACGTTCATTCTAAGGACATGTCCGATGTATGTCCATCGTTTGTTCCAGATGATGGTCGACACGTATATTTGGTTTGTCTCTGTTCTTATTGAGCCATTGGTTATGAATTGATCCCAGTGTATATTCAATAATTTTCTTAAACATTTATTTTCAAAGATATTTAGTTTGTTTTCTAGCACTTTTGTTGTCTTCCAGCTTTCACATCCATATGTCAGGACTGATATTATGATTGAGTTGAATAGTCTGAGCTTGGTATGTTTGCTGAGTGTCGTTGATTTCCAGATGTTGGTGAGTTAATTAAAGGCACACGAAGCCAAAGCAATTCTCGTGGAAATTTCTTTCCTGGCATCTCCATCTTGTGTCATTTTTCTTCCCAGGTATGTGTAGTGTTGGACATTTTGTAGAGATTTCCCCTGTAGCTTGATATCAACCGTTGTGGTTGTGGAAGCTATGATTTTTGTCTTTGAGGCGTTTACTTGAAGTCCTATCTGTTCTGACAATTGGCATAGTCTATATTTTATTGTGTTTTTTTCATTAGTGTTACTTAGTAGCGCTAGGTCGTCTGCAAAATCAAGATCTTCTAAGGTCTTATCTGTCCATTCTATGCCTCAATGATTATCATCGGCATAGTGTTTCGTAATCCAATCTATAGCTATGCCAAATAGTAGAGGGGATAAAATGCATCCCTATTTTACTCCTGTTTTTAATGTTAAACCATTCAGTGTTGCCTTCGGTTGTTCGAACACAGCATCGTGAATTATCATATAAGGTCTTGATACAATTTATGTATTTTGAGGGTAAGCCACAGTTCTTTAGAATTTTCCCTAATGTTGGTGTAGACTGTCAAATTTTATCAATGCAAGAATGCTTTGGTCAAAAGCCAGCCTGTTCTTCTCTTATGATGACATCTAGCTGTTCCTCGAGTCTTTCTAATATCATACTGCAGAGTACATTCCCAGGCACTGACAACAGTGTTATGCCACGCCAGTTATTACAATCAGATAAGTCTCCTTTCTTTTGTATTTTTACAATAATACCATCTTTCCACTGTTTCAGTGATTTTTTTCTCTTTCCGCACATCATTTATGATGGATAAGAGATGAGTGAGGGTGGTATCATCTGCGGCTTTTAACATTTCACCAGTTATTTCATCATCCCCTGCTGCCTTAAAATTCTTTAGTTTGTGGATAGCTCTTTTGATTTCTGCGAGTGTAAATTATGCACAGAACACTGGTAAGAGGGGCATGTCTATTTTGTTTTCAAAATTAGGGGTTGTTGTGGAAGGCAGTCTATTCAAAATCTCTGTTTAATGTTCTGACCAACGTTTCATCTGTTCTTTTTCTGTAGTAAGAAGGTTGCCATATTTATCTCTGATTGGTGTATTTGTAATAGGTGGTTTATTGCATAACTGTCTTGTGATTTGGTGAAGGTATCTGCTGTTGCCCACTTTTGCTGCTCTTTCAGCTGTTACGGCCATTTCATTGAAGAACTGCCTCTTAGAAAAGGACAAGCCTATAGCATTCGTGGAATATGTTAAAGAAACAGAAATAAATCAATGTGCCAAACACACATAGATTAAGTAAAGTAACCTCATTATGTAAACATCCATCTAAAAAGCAAGAAATCACTAAAACTACTAAAGAATGGGTAACCTATGCAGTATTTATTCTGCAAGTGATCTGAAAAAAGTCTGAACAGAATAATGATACATAGTATAAAGATTGCTTAGGATGTAAAACTCAGCAAAGAGCACACATAACTTTTAATTTTTATTTTTTAACCTCACGCAAAGATAGAATAGCAACACTAAAGAAGTATCATAGAGCAATAAAATGAATGAAAAAAACCTTTTTGTAAGACTTTTAACAGCTATTTTATAGTACAGATAACAGAGTGATATGGAATATGCTGAGGCCATATTTAATACCAAAGATTATTATACAAATTGTAAAAAGCATCAAGAAGAGGGTACCTTGCAGATTAGTCCCACAAAAGTGAACTGCTTTATAATTTAAACTGGGGTCAGACAGACATGTCTTAGTTCTTAGTTTGACCCATCCTTCGCCAAGGGATGGTCGCCCTTGAGCGGGTTCCAACTCAGGATCCAGTTGTTTCTGTCACGGGCGCATGTCATCCAGTGGGACAGTGGTCTGTCAGTTGTGGGGTCATGTGTATTGTGCTTTTCTAGTGAATCTCACCAGCGTGTTGGAGGCCGTCCTCGAGGTCTCTTTTTGTCGCACAGGTACCACATGGTGGTTATGGTACTCTTTTGTCTTGTCTTCTAGCTATATGACATGCCCAGCTGTGTTTTGAATGTTTGACGTGCTGTAGGACATCCTTGATTTGTGACATTCTCCTAATGTCGCTATTGTGAAGTTCGCTTTACCGCTGTTGTCTGAGAGTCATACACACTAGGTGTCTTTCAAGAGATGCGTGTGCTGTTCTCAGTTGGTTCTCTGCTGTTTTGGTTAGAGACCAGATTTTGTTACCATAGCAGAGTGCTGGTAGGACTACCAAGTTGGAAATGTCCTCACGTAGTCTGGTGTCTTTTGTGGCATCTGTTGTTGTCATGAAGGAGTTGAAGGCTGCCCAGCTCGCACATCTCCATCTAGCGATCTCAGGTTTTATGTTCACCATGTTGAGGAGCCTTCCCATGTAGGTACATTCATCAGCGTCCTCAAGAGTATGGGGTTGGGCTTTGCGAAACGTTTGCTCATAGCCCTGGTTTTTCCTAGGTTGATGGCTAGACCTGCTGTCCTGCCTTCCGTGTCTAGTTGCCATAGCATCTCTGTCACTTCTAGGGACCTCTCTATGATGAAGACGATGTCATCTTCCATCGAATTTGATGCTGTAGTTGTCCCTCATTGTTGACTCCAGGCTAGCAGAGAATAGGTTTGACTAGATGGAGTCTCCTTGCCATACTCCTTTCTTGGTCGCGATGGTGATGGGTTGAGTGAATGGGTGGATGACGGTGGTGCTTCCTTCATAGTATTTCTATGTAGTGGAGGTCTACTCCTTGCTTGCCCAGTGCTTTCCACGCGAAATCTGTTTCAACCGAGTCAAATGCCTTTTGTGTAATCAATGAATGTGAGTATCAGCAGTGCTTGATGTTCTTGTGCCTTCTCGATCAAATCGCAGCACGTTATGTGATCTAGTGTACTGTAAGTTCGTCTGAATCGAACTTGTTCGACTGGTTAAGCATCCTTGGTCTTATGAATCCTTGCTAGGAGGCATATGGTGAAAATTTTGTATAGTGTCAGAAGGAAGGTGATTGGGTGGTAGTTGAACAGGCCTTCTTTATCTCCTTTTTTGTAGATTAGGATGGTCTATGTCTTGCACCAGGTAGATGGGATTTCTGTTGTCTTTAGGTATTGAGAAAATCTACTGGCTAGGGCAGTATAGAGTGAGTGACCGCATGCTTTCACCATCTTAGCTGTGATTTTACCTCTACTTGGGAATTTTCCAGCAGGCATGCTTTCTATAGCGCTTTGAATTTCAGAGGTGAGGAAGGGTGGGGGTGATGGAGTTTTGGTTTGGAACATGTCTACTATCCCAATAACCTTCTTCTTTGCAACGAATGGGACGATGCAGCATGCATCAGAAGGCAGGAAATTAAAGAGCAGTTGTTTTTTAGAAAGTCATTTATGTATAACAATTGTTAACCTGTTCTGCAGCTTTGTTAAATAAGCACATGTTTCCTTTAGGCTCAAATAAAAATTGCATGTCATTGATGATTATTGAAAAAAAAAAAAAAGCTTAATGACAGATTAATTGGGATGTTTGAAGTAAATTGATGATGTAACATTATTTTCCAGAAGTGATTCCTACAACAACTATCACACCTCAGCTAACAACAGGTAACCATTCTTGTACATTTTCATAACTATTTAGGAACATTCCTAATTTATTTTTTAGCATTTTGTAAATGGAGCTGCCATTAGGCATCTTTAAAACGTACATATAACAAAATATAATATTTCCCGGACACCAGATAACAATGTCACATAAAATGCACCTAATTTCTTTCATTGTTCTACTAATCTTTTGGTATTTTTATAAGCTACTCAAAGCAAGGTGATAAAATCCATATTAAAATATGACACAAAGTTTTGGGTGTGGTATGTGAATCATTAGAATTTATAGAGCCTAGTATTTTCATGGAGATAGCATGACCTAGGGATGAAATGTCAATTTCACAATCCCAGTTGCACCAGGTACGAATCTCACCATCTCCAATTTGGCAGACTGATTTATATTGGTACAATCTATTCTGGGAGAACCCAGTGGTCTCGAGGAAGAATGTTTGCCTTGGTTGCTGGAGGTCACGGGTTCAAATCACAATAGAGACCTGGATTTTTTCACATGGATCATCTGGTAAAAATTTCCTGTGATCTTTGAGATCAGACACCCGTGTGCAGTAGTACGCACGTTAAAAATTCTTTGGCAATTGGAAATAGAAAAGAGTAGGCTTAATAGCCACAGCTCTGACAAAATTCAAGTTAAAAATCTACTCAAATAATCTAGGGATTCTCTTCCCACAGAGAATATGTCACAAAAAAGGGGACTGTGTGGCTATAACACAACGTCTTGGTTATGTGGTTAGTGGAGCGGCATAGATGGCGCTTGACAGGCTGCGGGTCTGCCTTGCTCTAATTTACGCTTCCACCACCACCAGTCCCAAAAATAGGTGATTGTATATTCCACGGGCTACTAACCTAATGGTTGGTAAACAGAAACTGAGATTTACCTGGCAAGTCATCAGCAGATTTTTGCCTACCAACAAAATGTGAAACATAGGAGGTCACACTTCCCCACAACGTCTAATGACACAAGTGGACTGAAGATAGATAGACGATCGATTCTCCACGTACAGAAATGGCAACCTACCCATACTGTACACATAGCGGCCAAATAGGTTGACAGTTGTGAAAGCAACATTCTGCAAAGGACATGTTACTTACACCCTTATTATTTTTTTTCCATTGTTATCATGAAGATTAAACATAAAAAATCATTAGTAAATAATTATTCTAGATTTTACACTTGCTTTTACTCTACTGTTATTTGTGTTTAATGTAAATTTTGATATACTATTTCAGTTGGCAGAATTTCTAATGATGCTGTGTGTGCTACCTGGGGTACAAACCATTTCCGCACGTTTGACAACAAGGTGTACAACTTTGAGGTGTGCTGCCACATTTTGTTTTAATTTTAATTACATATGCGGAACAATATTACTCAGAATGTTATATTAATTTAACATATTATGCAAAAATGTTTGAATGCAGTTGTGGGGGGGGGTGTAAGCCAAATGCAAGCTGAGATTAGCCTTTCTAATACCGATGCCATTGTTTTTGAAAATTGCTGGTGGAAATCTGAATTTATAGGCAATTGAAAAATAGAGAAATGTTTATTCACACACCCTACCATGACATTTAGGTCACCCAAAAAGATTGTAATGTTCCTCTTCCTTCACATTGTAATGATACACTGTAGCCTAGCTTAAAACTTGTCCTACACTGAGTCAGGTTTGTTGGTTATAGCTCTCAATGACGTTTATTTCTTTTCTTTTGTGTATAGTTTATAAGGAGCCTTGATCATCCTTGTGCTTTCCATTTTATAAGCGTGTTTTGGATACCTGCTGATAGCATTAACTCATTCACTCCCAAATATTTTGGACCTCTGGACACAATTTTATTTTTATGTAAAATTGAAAAACAGCATCACTTAGTTGCGATCTATTTGTCTTCAATAGACGTTCACTAAAATAACACGTATTATATACCAAACTGTTCACAATTGAGACTAGAATATAATGGAATACATATATTTTACAAATGCAGGTGTAAATTTGTGTTTGATGAATTAAAGTTGCATAATCGTTTGTTATTTTTAAAAATTATGAACAAAAATGTTCCCCTCATCAATACATTATTCAGCTCTAAACCAATATACAAATAACGTAATGAATTTCTATTGACGGAAATCCTCAAAGGACGATGTTCTGAAAGTTGCACCTAATTTGGTGCAGTTGTTTTCACAGTATTTACATTTTACTGAAGGCACGTGAAGTTGAAAACGTGCTAAAAAATAAAAAGCTCCGATCAACATCAGCGTGAGTGTTTACAATTTACGCGCACACGGAAAGAATGTTCCTGCTGTATTCAAAATATATATACACACATTAATATTATACACACTAGAATGATTGTGTCGGATCTTGAACCTTTACTGAATTTGTGAACTGTTATTACCATTGCTTGAGACAAAAGAGAGCACCGCCCCTTCGTCAGTAGATTTAGTTTTACTTTCATCGCTCGACGTAGAACTAAGACTAGATAAATAAATTGAAACAGCGCTATCATAACGATCGATATCTTCATCATCACTACCATTAGCAATAATATAATCTATCTATTCCCGAGCTTGTAGTGAAAAAACTCCATTTGGTGTGGCTGAAGGTGCATGGGATAGCTTCAAAGTTGCTCTCCGAAAAAAAATTATATTTTCCAAGTTACGAAACTAAACATTTTTTCAACGAAACTCAAACTAACTCTTCCGGAATGAAAAAGTGCACAATCTGGACTTCCGCCAATAACCAAAATAAAACATTTAGGAGAACTAGGAATGGGAAAATATGTGATTTTGTGAACACAGTAACAAAAGCCGATACACCGGCTTCTGTGTTTTCTAGAAAAAACCGGAAGCCGTTGTATCGGCTCGTGGGAGTGAATGAGTTAAAGTTACCCCTTATGTATAGTGTGCTCTTTCTCCAGTGTGTTCAGATGACAGTACCAACTATCCTGCAATCAGTCAAACTGTCTCCACACCTGAATGGGAGAAAAAATGTAGCATAGACCTTTCTGCATATTCATGATGTAGTCCTAAATTGGTGTAATGGGGAACAAAAATGTGGGGAGACTTAGTTACATTTATTAAACCAATGAATTGAAAACAAAAACTTGCAAAATACTTATATATAAACACCCTCACCGATAATGATAATATAGCTAGGGAAAATTACATGAAATACTGTAATCAAAGAAACTGAACAATCAGTCTTTGTAAAACAAAATAAATGTACTGAAAGTAATAATGAAAGGCAATGTTTGTGGCAGAATTGTAGGTCTTTAAGAAGAAGAATCGTGTTAATTGAAAATTGATACTAATTTGCATTAAAAAAATTGCAAATACTGTATTCATAACCTTATATTTTCAGGGACATTGCCGTTATACTCTAGTGTATGCAGCAAATACTTTTGAGATAATGCTTGTCAGTGACCCCAGTTGTACAAGTGGAAGTGTCTGCAACAGGCAAGTGGAAATCTTCCAAGGAAATGATAAAATCTCACTACTCACGTCCGCAAATGGTCCTGAACTGAGATGGAATAACCAGGTACACATTCTGCTTGGTTCTCCTCTTTGATGTTGTGAAAAATAAGTAAGACAAAAAAATTGCAATATATTTTGCTTCCACTCAATAGTTCTAAAATACTACTTTGGTACTTACAAACAAAATATATATGAGTGAGCAGAGAAGTTTATATTACTTTAGAAAAACAACTTCATTTTTATAACTTTACTTTTTATATATGTATATGTAGCATTAAAAAGGCGTTCTGCATGCACTTATTAATATTAAATTGTATTTATACTGTTGATCTAATAATGAATCCTCTGGTTGGGAAAGAACCAGTACGTTATTGGTTTCTGACCAAGGTTTGTAGAAAATTCACAGTTTTAGGACTATTGCCTAAGGGCAAAAGCTATTTGCAACTGACCCTTAAACATCAATGACAGCAATTACTGGTTAATGTTGAATATTTGATTTTGTTTTTTAGGTATTAACTGTTCCAGGTTTCAAGGACGGCACAGTGTATGAACAACTCGGCAATTACTTGACTGTTAAGAGTACTCTTGGCTACAGCATTAAATGGGATGGCAAGCAATCCATCTTTGTACAGGTATTGCAGATATAATATGTACCCAGACAATTTAATCGGCATTCATTCGAGACATTCTATACACTTTTTTAAAGTCAATAATTCCTGTATGTTCAATAAATCCACAGTGAAATCCCAACATTCTTCTCCAGTCCAAGACAATTTTTGTTCATTTGATAATGCAAATTTGTCATGTTGACTTGAGCTTTTCCCATTAACAAGTAGTCTTTATTCTAAGGAGGCAGCGTGGCATAGGATTGAAATGTCAAGTTCACAATCCCAACACACCAGGTACAATTCTTATCCTTCTTCTGCATTCAGGTTTTTCTGATCATGTTAAATTTTCAGTCCTATTGCCAGGATGAAGTCCACAGTCCTTTTCAAGTCTGAGCGGTGACCCCATAGTTTTTGCTTCAATTCTGCTTCATCTCCATCTTAGTTCTTCGTAGGGCGGGCATTCTTGAACTATGTGTTCAGGGGCTGGACTCCTGTTCCACATGGTCATTCATTTGTTTGGGAGATTTTGAGCCGATATAGGTGGCCCAGTATTCTGCTGTGGCCTGTTCTCAGATTGCAGTTTGCTGGTGTCTTTGTAGCTGGTAGATTTGGCCTGGACTGTTACTCTCTCCCATATCTTTCTCCCATTTTATGTTAAACTGGCTGCCAAGGATGGTTTTGGCCTCCTTATATGGCACTTTATGGGTGTATTGTTCCATTTTTCCACCTGTTTTAGATAGTGCATCGGCAATCTCGTTTCCCGTAATTCCACAATGAGAGGGGAGCCACTGTAGTGTGATCTTTGAGATCTTTTGTATAGCATTTAGCTGTGTACAGCAGGTACAAATCTAGCCATGTCCAGCTTGACAGATGCAGGATTTTTTCCTTGGTATAATCATTTCTCCACATATAGAAAGTAATGTGACCTACCATAATGCCAAGACACCTATAACAGTCAGATAGGTTGACAGTTGTAAGAGCGACATCCTACAAACTTGTAATTTTTGCATTCTAGTAATATTTTATGAGAAGATTTAAGTTAGCTTTGACAGGCTATTAAGTACACACAGATAATCAGAGTAAATTATTTCTAACATCAAGAAAGATGATGTTTTATTAAACTGCAGCAACAATCAGTATATATAATTAGAAGCTTAGTTTTTCTTTTAACAAAGCCATTAACATTTGTATGTAATCATTTTTAAAAGATATTTATGCTTTTTTTTTATTTGTTTGTGCGTACTTTTTAGGATGGTTTGCTATAGCTGTAAAATGAATTAAAGAAAATGAGCTTTAGTAAGAATTTTTAGGTAATGGATAATCAGAAGTGAAAATAGATAATTGATAATATATTAAGATATGATTCCCAAATGATTTCATTGTTATGGGGAATAAAAGGAAAATTTTTGTATTTCACTATTTTTATCAAATATTTTGTAAGTTACAATTTGTTAATTCGTGTTTGATAATAATTGTTATCTTTAAACTTTTTTGTGCTTACATTCTAATCTATGTCTCTATAATGGACTTAGGTGTCCGAGGATCTGAAAGGAAAATTATTAGGACTTTGTGGCAAGTACAATGGGAATCCTGCTGATGATTTAACAGATCCACAATCTAATGTGATCACAGTACCAGGGAACTTTGGAATAAGCTGGAAAAAAACCATACTTGGAGAGACAGGTGAGTACGGACATTTTAGCTATATAATAACATTATTTAGGGTGATCTCTAAAAGTTAAACAAAAATCAATAGTTTCTGCCTTGTAAATCACACAAAGACTTTCAACAAAACATAACAAAGGTGTAAAAATGTTAGGAAGCTAAAATATTTACAGCAAAGCTGTATCATACATTTGTACAAAATTGGCTACAAGCATCAGCTAAACTTTTTGGCATTCAAAAATAAAATTTATAATGAATAAAACAAATATTAAGCATATAAATATACTGTTAGCTTGTCTGTTCCATTTATGTAAAAAAATATTTAAAAGTCCATAGACATGCTCTAAAGAGGATGATAAAGAGCTTATGATATGCTAATAACACAATAATAGGAAAAAATAGAGAGTAGCAGGAAATTGTTAAACTCTTAGAAACAAATCTTAAAATTGCAACACTACAGTAAACTGCACATTATTAAACAAATGCACACAGTTTAATACCCTTGACTGGAAAGTCTAACAATGTAGATGGATGACATGTCTAAATAAAATGAACAAGATAGCCTAAGCAAAACCACCATTTTATAAAACATATATTAGAAAGAACATGTTTTTTGCTGGAAATAGAAACAAATGATGACAGAAATATAATAAGCAATTTAACTATTAAACATGGATCAAACTTAAAAACACCATTGATAGGAAGCTGTTTAGAACCATGATCACCTATGCCATTTGGTCCAAGACATGCTGGTTTGTTGACACATATTACAAACAAACGATGCTCTTGCAAGAGATAAAAAGTTAATCTTTGTAATGATTCTTAAAGTGGTCATTGATTGCCATGCTGAAGTTGTATGAGAGAGAGACAGTGTGTGTGTGTGTGCGTGCGTGCGTGCATATATATATATATATATAAAATAGAAAAGATATAGAAAAACAGTGATAAGAAGAAATAGTGTGTATTATACATTTTGTGTATATCAATTGATATTTCACACTTTTGTAATGAATCATAATGAAAACACACATTTTTAAAAATGATGGCAAACCCAGACTAAATTTACAGATAGTTGTGTAATTTTAGATTTAATTGATAAATATTGGGTGCTTGTTGTATTACAAAACATTTGTATTATTTTGTAATAGCTTAGTGAAGAAAATAAAATCTGATTATCTGAGTTATTTGAAGAAAGAAACTGATGACTAATAGTTTGAATTTAAACAATAGAAATTTTATTTTTAAATTGAATATAACATGAACATATTTATTTTAAACTATTGTATATTTCTTCTTCGTACGCAGTCAGACAGTAACCATTATTTTTTCGAAAAAAGCGGCGGTCATCCTGAGGCTGTCGCCACTGCCATAGAGCTTGTCTTGCAGTTCCACTGGTGATGGCCACATCTGCTCTCTCTGATCCTCGTATGTCGGGCAGTTCTGCAGCAGATGTTCAGCGGTCATTTTACCAGTATCACACGGGCATTCGTCGGTACCACCTATCTTCAATTTGTTGAATAGGTGGTACCTCAGTCTATTGTGGCCAGTGCGAAGTCTGAAGACAACGATCTGCTCTCTTCGGTTTAACTGGTAATAGGCATCGTTTTTGGTGTAACCAGTATGTTCGGTTTCCCATTTGGTCATGTATCTGGCTTTGATAAGCCGTTTTGACTCTTCGTACGTCATACTAGTATCTGTTTGTGGTAGTCTTGCACCTTCTTTTGCCAGTCTGTCTGCCTCCTCGTTGCCTTGGATGTTGCAGTGTGATGGGACCCACTGTACCACTACCCTTTTTGGTGCGGACTGCTGGCACAGTTTGCAGAGTGCTGCTCTTAAGTCATTAAGCTCAGTGTTTTTCTGGCTTTTTAGCGCTGTGACTACGGCGAGAGCATCTGTAAGCAGGACTATATAGCTTTCATTTTCATTGTGTGTCACCATTTCTTCCACTGCCGCCCTCAGTGCCTCTGCCTCCGCTCTGAAATTGCTTGTGTACTTACCAGTAGCGAATGACAGTGTTATTTGTCTGCCATTTGGTAGGTTCAGGAATGCTCCTGCCCCTCTGTTCTTTGTAGTGTTTGTTACAGAACCGTCGGTGTATGCATGGGTCCAGTCCATGCTTGGGTAGCTTTTCGATATGAAGCTTAGGGTAGTATCTCTCCTTTCTTTTTCAGTCTGGCAGTTTTTGTTTCCAATACCTGGTATATTTTCTACCACCTCTGGAAATATATCCTGCCTCCAGGTAGGTTTTCGTACAGTAGTGATGGGTTTTGGTGTTGTTAGTGCGTTTATGGGATCTTCGTGCATCCATGCTTTGGCTATTTCTGCAAAGTTTCTCCGCTTTAGTTTCCCATTTCCCAAATTGTTTAGTCTCTGGGGCATTGGATGGTCAGTCAGTCTTCGGAGTTTCTCTGACTGCAGCTGGGCTCTGCAGTCTCTTCTATCGGTCATGGATTGCAGTTTTGTAAACTTTTCAAGTTCTACAATTGGCGTTGACTTCATGCCTCCTGTTATAACTCTCATGGCTTGGTTTTGAAGTTTGCTGACTTTATCGAAGTTCGCCTTTGCTGCTGTTGTCCATGCCGCAATGCCATACTCGAGAACTGGTCTCACTCTTCCAGTGTACAGTTTCTTTAGTATGCCTTCGTCTGCTCCCCAGCTTGTGCCAGCAAGTTTCCTCATGATTGCCATTCTTTGTCTGGCTCTCCTTCGGTTTCTCTCGATCTGACTTTTCCATGTCATGTGCCGATCAAATGTGACTCCCAGATAGGTTGGGTTGTCGTTTGGCTGCAGGAATTTGCCATTTAGACTTAATTTGGTATTTTGGGGTTTTATTGAAAGCGAGAATATTGTGCATGTGGTTTTCTCCTCGTTTATTTTGACCAGCCATGAGTTCGCCCACTCTTCCAGCGATGTTAGGGCCTGCTGCATCCGATTTCTTGCTATGGTGAGATTCTTTTCAGAGGTCCACATAGCCAGATCGTCTGCAAACATTGAGCTATGGACTCTCCTTGGTATATTCTCTGTAATGTCGTTTATATATACCAGGAAGAGTGTGGGTGACAGTACTCCCCCTTGGGGTACTCCCTGCTCGAGTGTCACCTTTTTGCTCATCTGCCCTTGTACTTGGACTCTGGCCGTTCTTTGTTTGAGGTAGTGGTTGATCCACTTGTACATTTTCCCACAAACATCACTTCTTCTTAGCTTGACTCTAAGTCCGTCTTTCCAGACTTTGTCAAATGCCTTTTCCAGATCCACCCAAACAGCTACTGTGTGTTTCTGTGCCTGGTAGGCATCTTCTATCTCCTGGGCTATGAGGATGACCTGCTCCTCAGTGGATCTGTGCTGTCTAAACCGGCTTGCTGTGGAATTAGTATTCGTTTTTCTTCCAGATGCCACATCAGTCTGGTGTTTATCATACGTTCCATCAGCTTGCCGACACAGCTCAGTAGGCTGATGGGCCTGTATCCATTTGGATCTGTTTTGTCCTTTCCTGTTTTTGGTACTGGTACCAGTATTGCGTCTTTCCATGCCTGGGGTACAATTCCCCTTTTCCAGCTTTGGTTCAGGACCGATAGCAGTTTCCTCTTCGCTGTTTGGCCCAGCCCCATCAGCATTTCGTTTGTTATCTCGTCTTTTCCGGGAGATTTCCTTTTCTTTAATGTTCTCATAGCCTATTCCATTTCGCTCATTGTTAATTTGGCCATCATGTGCTCTTCAGGTACCGTATTGATGTTGTCGTGCCTCTTTAGCTCTTCGCTAATGTCTGTATGCTTATCTGCAGGGACCTCGATGTGGTTTGCTCGTTCATGGCTCTGACTAGCTTCCATAGCTTGTTCCCGTCTTTGTCCAGGTTTAGGCTTTCCGTTTTGTTTTTCCATATTGAATATTTAATATGACACATTGTGTTATTCAATCTAGCTTTATACATGATTATGTTGCCCATGAACAACTCTAGTTTGTTG
Organism: Ariolimax columbianus; assembly: GCA_036924085.1. NCBI lineage: Eukaryota > Metazoa > Mollusca > Gastropoda > Stylommatophora > Arionidae > Ariolimax > Ariolimax columbianus. Next base: position 96,609,852 of record JAVGWX010000003.1, read on the forward strand.
TCTTTTACTACATGCATAATATGTTGCAGTGACATTACTTATTCCTTCCAAGTAAGTGGCTCAGGATTCATATGACTTCACAAAAGTTACATGCCCATAACATTTTGTAAAATGATTTAAAGTAATCAACTGTCACATTTAAAAATAGTCTGTTGATAAGTAAATATCCCCATGTTGATCCAAAGGTTCCCCTATGGGTGGAAAGAATAGAATCACTACACCCACTTGCATGCTGTGAACTGAGAATAAAGAGTTTAGATTATTATGTCAATTTGTTAAGAGTCATAGAGTTTTCACACATTCATGTGCTTTAAGAAAGATATGATTTTATAAGTCCAAACATTATCTTTCTACTAAAGCTTGCACTGATGTACAGCAACCAGAAGGATGTGGTTCTCAACCTCCAGCTCGTCAACAGTGGGCTCAAAGTGAATGTGGAGTCATTTTATCTGATTCAGCATTTAGTTCTTGCCATAAGGTATACTTATTAATGAAACATACAGTGAGTTAACTTTACCCAAGTGAAAATTGTTTGTGTCTACTATCATCTTGGCTTATATTTCATATCACATAAGTATAATTCATTTTCATATAGAGATTGTTGTTCTTGTGAATGCTTACAGTGGGTAAGTTTACTCTTTTGTGCCTCCCGAAAAGGATATTTAGTGACTGGTTGCAGTAGCTTTTCTTATATCTCAAGTGTGCTGATGAAGGTAGACCAGGGTTCTCTATAGTGGTTGTGCTATGCTTGGCTTCCTCTGCATTGTCGCTCATTACCCTCGTTAGCCAGACTGCCAAGAAGAACAGTCCGTTTCCAGGAAGGACTTCGTGGAAGTTGAGTTGGGGGTCTTGGCCAGTATATTTTGCCTGACCCTGACTAACAAGTCTGATCAGTATGTTTTGCATGACCAGACGTTAATCTTCTTCCCCTCATATAGAGATTAACTAGAGTAATTTGTAAGCTAGCTTGAATTTATGTTGTGCTCAGACCTTTTTTTTCCCATCATCCTTGGTTTTAGGTAGTTGATCCAGCACCGTATGAAGATTCCTGTCAGACTGATTGCTGTGATACAGGTTCTGGGTCTTGTATGTGTGATGCTTTGGAGGCATACTCCAGAGCTTGCATGAACAAAGGAGTGAAACTAAATTGGAGAACACAAGGTCGATGTGGTAAGAATTGGTTCACTAATCTGACAGTTATTTTAATAATCACATGTGTAGCTGACTGACATAGTCGATCATGCATATACAGAGCTTTCTGTCTTGAGTGATGGTTGTCAATTCTACCATTGACTCTCTTTCATGCCATGATGATAAACTGTCCATAATTTTTTTCTCTTTGATGTCTTGTCCCTTTTTACTGCAATTTTGCATGTTACAGCATGATGCAATCTTTAATTTAACTTCTTTTATCAGTCCATTTGTTGAAGCATAGATTGAACACTGCATTTGGCTCCGCTAACCAGATTTTTGGAAAGCCCGATTCCAGCCATTTGTAGTGCAATTTAATAGCAATGATTTTTACATGGTGAGATTGCCAAGCCCATGCACACCATCCTTTTGTCACCTCATATGATGTGCAGGAAGGAAACAATGTTCCTGTTATATTTGCCTGAGGAACCACTTTCATGATACTGCATGCCTGCTTTTCTAACATGTCCAAAAAATAAAAAGATGATGAGTTGTTCTGATGTGTAATAATTTGTCTTTGGGCAAAGGCCTCTGTCAGCACTTCCTCATAAGTCTTCTTTGTTGACCATGTTATTCTTAATATTCTATTGTAAAATCCCCATCTTTGTTGCTTCTAATGGTCTTACTGTTTGTTTGATTGTTCATGATTCACATCTATATGACAAGACTTGGTCTAAGTAACATAACATCTAAGAACTTTTTTCACACATCCCTTGACAAAAATTCCCTACATTTTCTAGAGAGTTGTCTTCTGGCCGGAGATTGGTACGTTCTTTTATGTTGTTCTCCCACCTCTTTTTGGGATGGCCTCTTTGTCGTCTGCCTTGCACCTTTCTGTGGAGGATCGTATTTGAAAGACCATTTGATCTCGAAATGTGACCGTACCAAGCGAGTTTCCTTCTTTTGACAGTTGCCAAGAAGTCTTAAAAAGGCTCTATTGCTGTTGTAATTGTATCTCGTATTTCCTCATTTGTAACTCGATCTTTGTAGGTGACGTTTAAAAGTCTTCGGAAATATCTCATCTCCAAGGCCTGTATCCTTCGATGAAGGACAGCTGTAACATTCGTTTTGCAGATTATATTGACGGGTTGGTGGGTTCAGAAGCAGAACTCCAGGAATGGGTCAGAAGGCTTGATGAAACAGCTCTTGACTATGGTGTGGAGATAAACGCTGGAAAGACAAAATTAATGACCAACAATGCTGAGGGCTTCAACAGCAATGGTCAGGAACTCTAAGTGGTTGACCGTTTTAAATATCTAAGGTCGATTGTCAGTGATGAAGGATCAATATGTGAGATGTTGGCCAGAATAGCACAGACAATAGCGGTGCTTGCACGGCTTAACAAAATCTGGCAATATAAACGGTTAGCACTATGCACGAAAATCAGATTAATTGCGTACACTGGTCCTGTCAATATTCCTCTATTCCAAGATCATGAAGACTAAATGTCATTTCAGTGAAAATATTTAAATGTTTTGCAGAACCTATGTAAACCATCTATTGCACATCAGTGTGACGCAGCATACAGTTTGGAAACTGGATTAGGTGATTGTACATATCATTGCTCAAGTCCATATTTTATTTGCGCACGAAACAAAATCAGTTGGTCAATCCTGAAAAACATATTGACTAGGACTGATTTTATTCTATAAATATTTTAAGTGGTTAATTTGTGTTATTGAATAGAATATATGAAGATGAAACAATGAAGAAAGAAAAAAAATCGGTCACATTCTTTGTAAAAATATAATCCTATTTATTTTACAGGAACATTTCCAGAGCAAAATAAGTATTCATTTTTCAATAAAGGATTCAATTCTGTTTGAGTGTTTTCTTCATAATTATAAAGTATGTAGCATGTCCTTTACAGAACTTCACTTCATACAACCGCCACCTATTTGGCTGTTATAAGTTTCTTGGCAAGTGTATAGTACAGTAGGTTGCCATTACTTTCTGTATGTGGAATTGCCCAGAAAAAACATCCAGTGTCTGCGAAACTGGACACGATAGTAATCGAACCAGGTGTGCCGAAATTGTGAAAACTGAGTGAGTTTCACCCCTAGATCACGCAGCCTCCATAATTATATTGACATTTAATACTACATCCTAGGGTGTCAGTGTTTGAATGTCTTAAATACATTTCTTGCTATTATCTGTCCATTAAAAAAATGTAACATTTTTTAGGATTTAAAAAAATGTAACATTTTTTAGGATTTAAAAAAATGTAGTTTTCATACTTTTAAATTTGTTAATCTTGTGAGTTTGTCCAACTCTTCTGAACAGAAATCCCCTGCAGCAATGGCATGGTTTTCAAGGAATGTGGCAGCTCATGTGTAAAAGATTGTAGCACTGTTAGCACTGTATGCACAGACCCAACATGTTTAGATGGTTGCTTTTGCCCAGATGGTACTGTCTTGCACAATGGCATCTGTATTGCCTCAGACCAGTGCCCATGTGAGCATGAAGGACATAATTATGTACAAGGTGATGTCATTCCTCAGCAGTGTAATAATTGGTAAGTTTAACTGACTTAGAAAAGAAATTGTTCACTTTATTAAAGTATGTGTTCATGCATTTCTAGTCATAACTTGATTCAATTTACATAGTCTTTATTTTTTATTGTTATCATTAGCAAGTATTACAGTTGAAGAAGAAAGTAATTTGTATGTCAAGATCTAATTTAGCTGCCTTTTTCTGTTAGACAAATAATGTGAATGTGTAGATTTCAGACATGAATTGTAACATTTTGTGCATCCTCATATGGACATATATTCTTACTAGATTGTCATGTAATGTGTACTATTTATAATGATTGTTTTATTTGTTTTCCAAAAATTCTTCCTATTAAAAAAAATTTGCTCACATTTGTTTGAAATGGCCCTGAGAAAAGGTTAGTTTTGAAACACAAACTATGTTGCTTGTTTTATTTTTTAAATGTAGTTGAATGATTTCATAGAACTTAAAGTGCCATCATCCTGAGCCCTGATGCTGGGAAGCAATGAATTTGACCATTGTGCTTTACCCTAGATGTTGATCTTAGTGACTAAAGATAGTTGTGCATGTCACTGGTAGAACATTCTTTGGTGCTAACATCCTTTTTAGGGAGTGGGAGGACATTACAGTTGCAGCCCTTCGTTTCTTAATGAGTGAAAAAAATGTGGTTGCCTCTTTTCTATTAGTGCGTTAGAGATAATTGTGATATAGACAAAGATTTGACAAGTAGAGTAGTATTTTTTTAAAGTACTGAGTGGACAAGAAGTCAGCATAGTCTTGTATAAGAATTACAAGGAATTGCTCATTAAGTGTGTCTTTATACTTTCAGCATAGTCTTGTATAAGAATTACAAGGAATTGCTCATTAAGTGTGTCTTTATACTTTCTGCATAGATCCGAACAGTGTTGAATTCAATGACATGTAATTGTTAATGACAAATGTGAAAGAAGCCAATTCTCTAGCATTCATCCATTTATTGCAACATGAAGCAAAGTCTATAAAGCAAATGTATACACAAATTCCAAAGAGAAAAATTTGTTTCTCCCTTCACAATCTAAGTGATTTTTATATGGAGCATTCTAGGCAAGAAGGGCTAGCCTACCATTTTTACCCCCCCAAAAATATCATTTAAAGTTTGATATGAAATAAAATGGCATTATAATCTGCTAAATTAAAAGCTGCTTCAAAAGATAGTTTTATTTTAAAGCTTTTCTTTGAAGAACACAGGAATACATTATGAATGCTTTAGAGCAGACATTAGTAATACTTACAGAAATGTAAAGTGTGTAATACATGAACATCAAGATTAATACCAAATTTCGAATATTCAATGTTATTGTGAAATTAATCCTGTTGTATGGAGCCAAAGCATAGAGAAGGACTAATGTGGTGCAATAAAGATCCCAGTTATTTGTTAACAGATGATTACAAAGGATAATGGGTATGTTGTTGTTGTTGCTTTGTTTGCGTTCACCTTCTCTAATCCCCAAGGCGGTGTGCGTTGCACTGTGGTTTTATTTTGCACCTGTCGGCACAGCGCATCCAACTTCAGCATGCATTTTATGTAAGGGTCTGCTTCCTCCTGCATTTTCTAAGGGTTTGCTTCCCCGGGGTAACGGCCGGTGCTGTGATGGGGATCGAACCCAGCACCTTCCGGTTGTGAGCCATGTCACTTAACCACTAGGCCATGCCGTCCCCTCAGGATAATGGGTATAAAATGGCAGAATATGGCAAGGAATAAAGGTCTATAGATAAAGAACTAATAATAGGACTGCGAGAAGGCCAAGGTACTACACAGTGAATGAACTGACAGCAGTCAGTAACTCATAGCTGGCTACTTGCATCAGGATCTGCGAACTACAGCTGACCAAAACCCTATTCCACCTCAAACGGGTGGACCTATCTAAGAGAATGAGGATAGCAGAGGGAAGGCAAAACCAGTTCCAAAAATGAAATGCTGAAACTGGATGTGTTGGCTGAAGGGCACATATATCGTAGCCTTGCTGTGAACTACGATGCAATGTCACAATGTCCTGTTCAGGATGAATGTAAAAGAGAATTAGATAGAAGAGAGGTTTAGCTATTAAAATATTTAAAAGTCACTTGATGGTTCACCTTTCTCACAAGGAAAATCTCATATATATAGGAGAATGATGACTTGTTTTCAGCCAATTCATTAATATAGTTGACCAAGCTGCTCCTCTGCTATCACGGTGTGTGGAGGTCTTCTTTTCTTTTTCTTGTGACTCATAATGTCTACAGGATGGAGTAGCCAGCCTCATACTCAACCCTCAGTTATCCCTTATGACATGTCTGGCAGATTACATTAGTTTGTAACTACTCTTTGCTTCTCTTTTCCATTAATATTAATAATTAAAATTGTTATTTTTAGCACCTGCAAATCTGGTTCATGGAACTGCACTCATGTCGCATGTGATAAGACCTGCTCTTCCACTGGAGATCCTCATTTTGAAACCTTTGATGGTCTGCGCTACAACTTCATGGGTATCTGCTCTTATTACTTGATAAAGGATAGAAACTTCAGTATCATCACAGACAATGTTCAATGTGGACATGGAGATGCAGCTTGCACAAAATCCATCACTATTCTGATAAATGGTCTGACCATCAAACTGGATCATAACTATCAGCTCTTTATTAATGACCAAGAAATTACAACACTGCCTTATCAGACAGCAGAAATAAAAGTCACCATGATTTCATCTCTCTTTATGCAGGTAAGGTGTTCATTATACTTTTAAGCAATTGGTTTATTATAAATTAATTGTTTGACTTGCAATTGCCGGTGAAATGGCCCTAATTGCTGTTTTAGCCAGGAGTGGAATTGAGGATGAGCTCTGAATTCTAACTTTAGCCTCTCAATATATGTACAATATCAAGCTACTGACAGCATGAACCCAGGTGGTGATCTATTAATAAGACATAGGACAAGTTGTAAGTCTCTGGCGCTATGAAACCAGAACGTTCCTGGTAAATAAAACCAGTGTCAATTTATCTAAGAGAAAGTAAACTCTCAAACTAGAGAAAGTTAAAAATCCCCCACCTTAAAAAAAGATTTACTGTGCTGGTCTGAAAGTTGCAGATATCACACTTTTGCAAACATATTTTATGCTCAACAAAGAAGAATAAGACTGGTAAAGTAATTGTTTGATAAAACAATGGTTTGAGATTAACAAACTTAAAATGCAATGAGATAATGAACTGCTTCTTCTTTGATCAATGGATGTTATGCTTCTAGCTCAGTGAGGTTCACAAAGGAGACTGTGCGCTACAGGTCTTCAACGATGCCCCACAGCTTTTTGAGCATGGGCCAGACTGCCTCTCTTTGGTTTGCATAAGTGGAATAGTCCTGCAGGATATGTCCTGGTGTCTGCTTGGTGATAATAATCAGAGATGTATTTTTTTTTAAATATTATTTTCAACTAGAGCTGTGAAGCTGTTTACTGTTTTAACACCAATGTTATGTTTAATTAGCTTTAAACATCCATGTTTATTTTGGGGCTTTTCTCTCCTCCCTGCAGCTCAGTAATTTTGAGTTATAGGCCCTATCCTCCAACTCGGGCATTCCATTTCAACTCAGCATGCATTTGGAAGGTCCTTCTGGTTTTAGGCTCTGAGGAAGAGAAAGTGAGGGTGTATTGTGAATTCCTTACCAGGGAAACTCTCAAAATGTGCAAAGCTAAATTACTTTATTTATGTTTATGACTCTTTCAAAGGATTATTGCAATAAAATAAATGTCAAAATCACATAAGTAGGTATGTGTCCATTTTATGTGGTCACAAATAATCCAAAATCAACAATCTGTGTTAACTTAGCTTAACTTAACTTAACTTAACTTAACTTAACTTAACGTCTTTATACTGATTTAGGGTATCTGCAGAGTCCATATACAACCAGTTTCATTTACATTCCCTTTCTCTAAAAGCTATGCACTTCCAATCTATTTTTAAATGCATTAATTGTCCCTGCCCCCTGCCTCCACTACTTCCTGTGGCAATGCATCCCAAGCATTCACAACTCTCTGACTAAAAAAATATTTCCTAATACCTTATGACACGTAAGTCTTCATCTGGATTAAGGACAGTACAAGTAAGAATATCTAACTTTTACTTACTTAGTCGCTCCTCTTCTACTGTGGAGTGTAGAGGTTTGACAGACAGAGCACCAGACTGCTCTATATATCTGCCAAGGTCTCTCCTGTTTTCTTTCTGTATAGACTTGTAATCGGGTGATTGGCCTGTTGTATCTTTGTATGGTGGAGGGGCTGTCTCCATGCAGGCCACTTTCTCTGATTCACGTCTGCTTGTTGGATATTAACAGCTAATCTCCAAATATAAAGGTCATTAACATATCCACCACTCAGTTGTCGTGCCTGGTAGGAGGGTGGACTCCTCCCCCATGGAATATCTAACTACCATCTTAATTGTTAAGATAATTAAATATTCTCATTTGTACAATCCTTAGTATATGCATGTTCAGTTGAGATATACTTGCATTTATTTTAGGCTGTTCTCAGCAATGGTATCACTATCTTGTGGGATGGTGCAACCAGAGCCTATGTTAAAGCCCCTTCTTCATTCTTTGGAAAAACCATTGGAATGTGTGGCACTTTTGATGGATATCAAGGCAATGACTTCTTGACAGAACTAGGAGATATTGAGACGAATCCTAATATCTTTGGCAATCACTGGAAAACTGATCCCCTTTGTGGTGACATGCCACCAGACATAGTACCAGATCCTTGTGATGTCAATCCTCAGAGAAAAGCTCAAGCTATTGCACTTTGTGAAAATCTTAAGAGCGATATTTTCAGAGGTATGACCTTTTATTCATTGCTTAAAATGAAAAATGGTGTGGTAATGAAGAAAACTGAAAGTATTAGTAAAAGTTTAATTCACATAATAGGTAAAAGTTTGTAATAATTATACTTTATATGGCAAATGATTTTAAAATCTTTAATGTCAACTATGCCAGCAGTCCACACCCAAAAGTCATAGTACAGTGGGTCCCATCCCATTGTAACATTCAAGGCAATGAGAAGGCAGACAAACTGATGAAAGAAGGTGGAAGGTTACCACAACCCGATTAAATTGTGACCTACGAAGAGTCCAAAAGGTTTATTAGGGCCAAATACATGGACAAATGGGAAACAGAGCATACTGGCTACACAACAAATGTTGCTTATTACCAGTTGAGCAGAAGAGAGAAGGTGGTGGTCTTAATACTCCGCACAGGCCACAACAGACTGAGGTACCATCTATTCAATAAAGTGAAGATAGGTGCTACTAACAAATGCACCTGTTGTACTGAGAAAATGATCCCTGAACATCTGCAAAATTTCCCTACATACGAGGACCAGAGAAAGTACATGTGGCCATCAACAGTGCAAACACTAGACAAGCTTTATGACAGTGTCAACAGCCTCAGGATGACTGCTGCCTTCTTTGAACAAATTCAAGTGAACATTCTGGAAGAGTATGAAGAACATTTCAAGGACTGGACTAAATGAAAACAGCACCGTCCATGGTATATTTCACCACACTCATTTTCCTTAAAATGCATCAATTATCACAAATGCTGAAATAAAAGATTTTTTTTTAAGACCTCACATTTTGCTCTTTCAATAATTGTACATCATTGATTGTTTGATCACAAACTAGAATTCTTTCTAGGTAAATATCCATTTTGACTTCCTTTTACATGTTTAATTTCTCAGTTTTATTTTTTATATTTGATTCTAATTTATGTAATTATATTGCCATTAACAAATCTTACATATTGTGATGTGCTTATGAGGTAGACAGCTAATCAGTATTTTCTCCCATGAACTAGTCCATGACCTTGATTCCATATGTATTTTTATGAAGTAATTAATTGTAAGAGACATTTGACCTGAGACAATATATGCCTTTCAATTGCAAGAGTGTATTTGTCTTTTACAGCATGCCATCGTGAGACAGATGTCACCCAATATTATGAAGACTGCATTTATGACTTGTGCGCATGCACTGGCAATATGAAGGAATGTATGTGCCCTAATATAGGTGTCTATGCTGATACCTGTGCAGCTAAGAATGTCATCATCAGCTGGCGCCCCCAAATCACAGAATGCAGTAAGTTTTTCTTTCCATCTGACTTAAGAAAAATGTATATTGTAAGACTCGGACATGAAAGATTTTATATATATATATATATATATATATATATATATATATATATATATATATATATATATACACACACACACACACATATACACACACACACATAAACACATACATACACACACAATTATATTTGGTATAGAAAATTTAACAAATTTGTAAAAAAATAAATAGTATGAGCTCTGGTTTCTTTCATAATGCAATCTTCTTCTTCTTCGTACGCTGTCAGACGTCAACTTGAATTTGTTCGAAAAAAGCAGCTGTCATCCTGAGGCTGTCAACACTGCCATTGAGCTTGTCTAGTGTTGCCACTGGTGATGGCCACATGTGCTTTCTCTGGTCCTCGTACGTCGGGCAATTTTGAAGCAGATGTTCAGTGGTCATTTTCCCTGTGCCACACGAGCATTCGTCAGTGCCATCTATCTTCAATTTATTGAATAGATGGTACCTCAGTGTTTTGTGGCCTGTGCGGAGTCTGAAGACCACAACCTGCTCTCTTCTGTTCAGCTGGTAGTAAGCATCATTATTTGTGTAGCCAGTGTGTTCTGTTTCCCATTTGGCCATGTATCTGGCCCTAATAAGCCTTTTGGACTCTTCGTAGGTCAGACTAGAATCTAGTTGTGGTAGTCTTGCACCTTCTTTTGCCAGTCTATCTGCCTCCTTGTTGCCTTGGATGTTACAGTGGGATGGAACCCACTGTACCACTACTCTTTTTGGTGCGGACTGCTGGCATAGTTGACAGAGTACTGCTTTTAAATCATTAAGTTCAGTATTTTTCTGGCTTTTCTATTTTTTAGTGCTGTGACCACAGCCAGGGCATCTGTGAACAGGACTATCTGGCTTTCATTGCTTTCGCCTGTGAGCATTGCTTCTACTGCAGATTTCAGTGCCTCTGCCTCCGCTATGAAATTGCTTGAGAATTTTCCAGTTGCCACTGACAGTATTATTTTTCTACCATTTGGTAGGCTCAGGAATACCCCTGCCCCTCCATTCTGTGTTGTTTGTTACAGAACCGTCGGTATATGCATGGGTCCAGTCCATGCTTGGGTAGTTTTCCCCTATGTACCCCAGGGTTATGTCTCTTCATTCTTTTTCAGTCTGGCTGTTCTTGTTTCCAATACCTGGTATATTTTCTACCACCTCCGGAATGATATGCTGCTTCCATGTGGGTTTGCGAACAGTAGGGATGGGCTTTGGTGTTGTTTCGGTGTTCATAGGGTCTTCGCTCATTTTTGCTTTGGCTATTTCTGCAAAGTTTCTCCACTTTAGTTTCCCATTTATAAATCTATTTAGTCTCTGATGCATTGGATGGTCTGTCAGTCTTCTGAGTTTCTCTGCTTGCTGCTGGGCTCTGCAGTCTCTTCTGTCGGTCATGGATTGCAGATTTGTAATCTTTTCAAGTTCTACAATTGGCGTTGACTTCATGCCTCCTATTATAACTCTCATGGCTTGGTTTTGAAGTTTGCAAATTTTATCAAAGTTTGCCTTTGCTGCTGTTGTCCATGCCGCAATGCCATACTCGAGAAATAGTCTCACTCTTCCAGTGTACAGTTTCTTTAGTATTCTTTCATCTGCTCCCCAGCTTGTGCCAGCAAGTTTCCTCATGATTGCCATTCTTTGTCTGGCTCTCATTCGGTTTCTCTCGATCTGACTTTTCCATGTCATGCGCCGATCAAATGTGACTCCCAGGTAGTTTGAGTTGTCGTTTGGCCGCAGATATTTGCCGTTAAGACTTATTTTGATGTTCTGGGGTTTATTTAAAAGCGAGAATATCGTACATGTTGTTTTTTCCTCATTTATTTTGACCAGCCATGAGTTCGCCCACTCCTCCAACGATGTTAGGGCCTGCTGCATCCAATTGTTTGCTACAGTGAGATTTTTTTCAGAGGTCCACATAGCCAGATCATCTGCAAACATGGAGCTGTGGACTCTTCTTGGTATATTCTCTGTAATGTTGTTTATATACACCAGGAAAAGTGTGGGTGACAGTACCTCCCCTTGGGGTACTCCAGTGTCTCCTTTTTGCTCATCTGCCCTTGTACTTGAACTCTGGCTGTTCTGTTTTCGAGGTAGTGGCTGATCCATCTGTACATTTTACCACAAACTTCACTTCTTCGTAGTTTGACTTTAAGTAACTCTTTCCACACCTTGTTGAATGCCTTCTCTAAATCCACCCAAACCGCTACTGTGTGCTTTTTCTCCTGGTAAGCATCCTCTATTTCCTTGACTATGAGAGTGATCTGGTCTTCAGTAGATCTGTGTTGTCTAAAACCTGCTTGCTGTGGAATTAATATGTGTTTTGCTTCCAGGTGCCACATCTGGTGTTTATCCTACGCTCCATCAGTTTTCCTACACAGCTCAGTAGACTGATAGGCCTGTATTCATTTGGATCTGTTCTATCTTTTTCTTTCTTTGGTACTGGTATTAGTACAGCATCTTTCCATGCCTGCGGTACAATTCCCCTTTTCCAGCTTTGGTTCAGGACTGATAGTAGCTTCCTCTTTGCTGTTTGGCCCAACCCCATTAGCATTTCATTTGTTATCCCATCTTTCCCGGGCGATTTCTTTTTCTTTAGAGTTCTCATGGCCTCATCCATTTCGTTCATTGTTAGTTTTGCTATCATGTGCTCCTCTGATCTCATCTTGATGTTGTCGTGGCTCTTTTGTTCTTCACTAATGTCTGTATGCCTGTCTGTAGGGACATCGATGTGGTTTTCTCTGGCATAATGTTCTATAAAGGCGTTTGCTGCTTTTTTTCCGGTAAGCATGTTGTCGCCCTCCTTGATGGTAATTTGTTTATTTTATGGTGTTTCGTCGTTCATGGCTCTGACTAAATTCCATAGTTTGTTCCCTTCTTTATCTATATTGAGGCTTTCTGTTTTGTTTTTCCAACTGTCTCTTGTTATTTGGTTCAGTGTTCTTTTGTATTTCGCAGTGATGGCCTTGAGGGCGATATTTGCTTCCATAGATTGCTCTATCTCTGCGATGTCCCTAGCATTTGAGACTTCATCCTCTGCTTTCTGCAGTTCATGATTCCAATTTGGCTTGTAGTTTTTCCTTGCCCCTCTTGAGATTTCATAATGCAATCAACTACCATCAGAAACAGAAAAGATGATAGAAGACAACCCTGTCATACCCCAGATTTTATGTTAAATAATTATGTGAGTTGTCTCTCATGCAAAATTTTACACTGTAGGCCTATGTTCTCCTACATCCACTTCATTATGCAGGTGAACTTTTGTAGGATCCCATAGTGTTTTAGCAGTTCCCAGAGTGTGTCCCTATCCTAACTGTTAAAAACTCTTTCCTTAACAACAAAGTTGATGTACAGACTGAAATTCCATTCTAACGAATGCCCTAAAATTATGTGCAATGTGGCTATCTGATTTGCACATGATTTATTTTGTCTGAAACCTGCTTGTTCGTCTCTTAACATGGTATCCATAGCTTTTTTTTTTAGTCTTTCAAGAATAATTCTGTTTAACTATCACTCATAAGAGTATTATTTCTATGTAATATTTACATTGTTATAGAAATAATTTCTCCAGTAGTTTAACCAGAAAGCCTTCTCTCCACTCTTTGGAACATTTTCTGTATCCCATATATTTATAGTAAAACTGTATAATAGCTATCCACTTTGAGCAATAATGACAACAATCAGACATGTTGTGTTGCACCTCACAGGTGTCAGTAGGTGTCTGTATAGTCTAATTGTCACAGAATCTCCTTCCACATGTCAACATATAAGTACAAGGGTTGGATTTGTAAGTCAGTTGTTTTGTCTTTACGCACAGCATGTTTTCAACTGGTTGTATACAGACTCAGTTGAGTCTTCTAAACCAGTATAAAAACGTTAAGTTTTCCCTGAGCGTTCTTTAAGAATGGAGGTGGTTCTACACCATGCATGGCGGTACTCCAATGAGTCTACATAGATGTTAAAGCATGTTAGGGATATTTTTAGGGAGTCTTTGAAGCACTTCTTTTGCCCAGTGAACAGACACATGTCCTCTTTTAGCTTGCCATGCATTAGTTGTTTGGGGATGTGATTATCTATCATGCACACAATTCGGCCAGCGTACTTGATCTTGGCATTCTGCAATAGTGTGTGAATGCTAATCATTTTGGCCTTCATGAGGATCTCAGTGTCTGGTACCCTATCCTGTCAGTTTTATCAACAATCCAGAAGGTAACTTGTGTGAAAGTAGTTTATTTTTCTAGCATGCCTGTTGCACACAATTCACATCTCATTGGTATACAGAAGGGTATTGAGCACTATGGCACAGTCAACTAGAAGTTTCATATCAAGGCTAAGACCACTCTGATCCCACACACTGTCATGCAGCCTCCCAAAAGCAGCACTGACATTGGAGATTCTGTTGTTGATTCATGGTCAATGTTAGTTTCCCCGGAGAGAGTGCTGCCAAGATAAGTGAAGTTGTCTACTGATTGGAGGCACTTATTCTTGTATAATATGTTGGTGAATGCTTCAATGTCTGCTTTAATAGATTCAGCTGGTATTCCATCAGGTGTCCTACCACTATTTTATTCTTTAGAAGGCTAATTGCTTCCTTATTCTCTTTTTTAGGTCTCCTACTGCAAGTAAAATGTGAGGTTGAGTTATCTTACATGTACATGTAATGAAGTTAGAAGATAACTACAAATAACTAGTATATAAATATAACCTCAATTTTGAGGTGTCTAACTGTGTGCACTAAACAGGTTGATCTCTTGTTGGCAAAATAATATAACTATTTCAAATTCTTGTATTGCCTTTTAAGCTTTACAAACCTATATGTTAAGAATTTGTTATTTCAAAACTATTTATCCATTCCATTTTGTAATCAAGTGCTGTTATAATGAATCTTTTGCTCCAAATAAAGCTTATAATGAATGCTTTAGGCTTTATAGAATTAGACATCATTTAACTTTGTTAGTATTAATCAATGTAATTCAATTTGTTTTAGTGATACAGTGCCCTGCCGGACAAGAATACAAAATATGTGCCAGGCCATGTGAGCATACATGCAGGGACATTGCTCTGAACACAGATACCTTATGTGATACTAAATGTGTTGAAGGTTGCAACTGTCCTGATGGTCAAACACTCAGTGATGATGGGCAGTGTGTACCAGTTTCATCATGCCCATGCATTTTTGATGGCCGCTTGTACCCTGCTGGATTCACCACTTTAAAGGAATCAGATATTTGGTATGAAGGAACCAAATGTTTAATATGAAATAATAATAATACATTTTGTATGAAAGAATAATAAATTTGATATGGAAGCTTTACAAATTTAGTTTGAAAGAATAACAAATTATGAATGGTTGCTACAAAAATTATTTGTAATATAATTACAGAAAACTAATTAAATGTTGAATTAATATACCCGTAATTCTAAACAATGATACTGCTGCACCTAATGAGTTTTAAACCTTAAACTAGATTAAAAGAAGTTGCCATATTTAGTTGCTTATATGATGACACTGATTCCTGAATATATCTAACATCAAGTGATAAATCACATAAGCACTTCATAATTTTGAGTATATTCTCCTACAAAATTCCGTGGCAAAGTGGTTAAGCTGTCGGCCTCGTGATCAGGTGGTGTGGGTTCGTCTCCGGACTCCGCCGTTTTTTTTTCACAGATGCTTGATGCGGAGTCCTCTGCATCTCGTAGTCGCCCCCTAGTCATCTTGTCCTTGACTTGCCACTGGGGTCAGGCAGCACAAGACTAGAGAGTGAGGATAAAAAGTAGCACAGTTAGTCCTTGCTAAAATTAGCGCTAGCAAAATAAATTATGCCATCATTGTCTACGATGGACGGCAGCCTTTGCCTTTGCTTTGATTATCCTACAAAATCACTCCGCTAATAAATAAACAGAACTAAATGTTTTATGCCAATATATATGTAAATCAGGTTCCTTGCTTTAGTTCACCAATCGTTTTTCATTCACTGGAACATGAGTGTAATTGTTCTTATTGGTTTCTTTACAATTACACATATTTTTATCAATGCAACAAGATCAATACGCAGCTAGGTTTAGTATTTATTCTGTTAATATAATAACAAATAAATTGTGCATTTTAACTCTTTGACTGTGGATTATTTTGCACGCTGTGTTGGAATTGTTTTTGGTCAGAATTGCACATGATTTATTTAGTAGAATTTGCACTCATTATATATCAACATGACATGTAGACATGTAATTGACAATTTGTATGTTAATATTACAAAACATGCAATTAGTATAGGTGAAATATGATTAAAGTTAAATGAAAACACAGCAGAAAAGTATTTTCAAAATATGAACTTATCGAGGTTCAGTTTGATGTTGTAGTATTACAATTGGTATAGGAGCCGCATAGCACAGTGGTTAGTATGCTAGCTTTGCATCTGAATGGTCCTGGGTTAATTCCCCAGTTGAGGCGGTAATGTTTTTCAGACCGCAATGGCTCCTGGATCGACCCAGCCTTAAATGGGTACCGGTTCAGACCGGGAAGTAAAAGCGGCGAGGGAGAGGAGATGGCTACCACCCTCATATAGCCAGCCCTTTGAAATGTGAGATCGCTAACACCTCACACCTCTATGGCAGTAATGTTATGGGCTACTTTCCTTTTTTTTAAAAATCTCAGCCTCAGATCATCCAGGTAGTCCATTTCAGAAATCACAAAATCGCAGTCAAGCTGTAAACTAGTGACACAACTCATTCCATTCTCTGGACTACATGCTGCTATTTGCAAAGCTCTGTTCAGGGCTTGGTAGTGGGAGATTGAGTGAGAACGAACGCAGAAAAATAAGAAAAAGAAATCAGTTTCAAATATATCCAAATTTAGTGTAAGAAACAGAATTCATAATATTATAACTGCAACCACAAAAACATTCACAATAACAGAAAAAAAGTCCCAAAATAAAAAATTATTTTCCACACCAGTTACCATGTCATAAATGAAAATAATAACACAACTTTTCAGAGCTTATTGACACTTTATTTACATGTTTTAAAAATTATTTTATTTGCACTTGAGTTTGTATATCTTGAAATAGGTTTGACCAGCAACACTCCCTCGTCAGATGTGTCTGATTTATCTGACATTTCTACATCGTTTTCATAATTTGATGACACACTGTCCATGTCAAACAACTTCTCTTCACTTTCCATAATATTATGCAGTAAGCTAAACATTCTAGAGACTCAGAAATATGTCTATCAATAACCGAATCTTGGATAAAAATGTCTGCCTGATGTTGGAAGTATAAATTATCGCTTAAATTTTGTACTAAGAATGTATCTATTAATTTATAATTAATTATTGGCAACCACATCTAGAACAATGTTCATAGAGTTGTTCTGGCACAGCAATATTCTTAAATGAACTCTTACAGCATGGTTCAGGAATGAAAGAGTTAATTACTTATTCCCATTCTGAAAAATCTAAGGCTTTAAAATAAATAAATAGCTATTTGTTGATATAACTTAGATATCACATGGGAAGTATTTCTAATAATAGCAATGTTCATTGAAGTGAATGACTTAGCCTATTTTGTTGATTCCAATGAATGACACCAGTTCTTCTTAGCAGAGGCGAGACAGTTTGTGTACAGAATGTGTGTGATTGTAGTTGGCTTGTAATTATGACATTTATTTAATTTTTGTCTCATGTTTATAACCAATTTCCATACTCCATACATGCACTAAAAAATTAACGTAATTTCTCCTGCAGCTGCACTAATTTTCAGCACATCATCTTTTACTATGGTTGTTGACCTTAAGAGCATGTAACCTTTTTATTAGTTGGCCAAAATATTCATATATAGTCATAATCATAGATATTATTTTATTGTGTGTAAAGGTATAAATGAATAAAGAACGTGTTGGTGTTATTGTTTTCAATGCGTGTGTTAGTTTCTGAGATTCAAAAAGATAGTGAAAATTTATAAAAACAAAGCACAAATATTTACACTCATCGATTAGGGAATGCTACTCCTCATATAATCCATCGAAATAACAACAAAACACTGTTACTATTCTTTTTAGTATAGGCCTATTTGTTAGTTATCACTTCAAACATATTTATTAAATCTATATGAACAAACCCAACTGAACTTCCTCACAAAAATCTTCTACAACTTATTTGGCCAGCCCCAATAATGGGCCCAGTCCATACTAACTGAAAAAGAAAAATATATTTCAAAACTATGTTTATCAAAGTTGATCTACACTTTGGCTGCCACAATCGGTAAAGGCGAAAGTAACAGTAGTTTACTATAAAATCGGCCGCATTTTCATATTTTTCTATGCTGCACCGATTGTGTTTTATATATAATAATTTAAATTTTCAGCTTTCTGGTCTGCAAAATGGGGTTTTCTGTCTGCAAAAATAACAGACTGCAATTTGGTAAAGGTTAATCATTTTTATTTGTTTTCTTTTTGGCATGTTATAGTTTTTGCTCATTGTATGTTCTTTTTATCTTTTTCAGTGTCTGTGATAAGGGCAAGTTTGCTTGTTCCAAAGTAAACACTTATATACCAGATGTTGACCCCTTGTGCCCAACCAACAGTACCTATGCAAAGTGCATGCCCAATTGTCCACTTACTTGTGAGAATATGAATAGCCCACCAACTTGTAGCAGTTCAGATTGTAAAGCCGGCTGTGAATGTCTCCCAGGCTTTGTTTTTAAAGGAAATCAGTGTGTCAATGCATCAATGTGTCCTTGCAGTCATGCTGGAAAAGACTTTTCTGAGGGGGATACATATATACAAGACTGCAATGAGTGGTATGAGCTTACATTTTTATAAAATAGGCTGTTTTGATTTATTATCAGATTGAAAATACACAAAGAATCTTTGGTACCAAATCTAATGTAAATTACATGGAAAATGGTTGTTGTTGTTATTTTGAATGCCCACAATGAGTAGGTTACTCTTATTGCGCCCTGAAAAGGGCGTTAAGTGACGGGTTGCAGTAGCTTTCCTCACATCCTGAGCGTTGTGATGAAGGTAGACTGAATCCTCCAGGCGGTTTTGCTATGCTTGGCCTCATCTGGGTGTTGCTGACTACTACGGAGATCACCTCACCTTGTTAGCCAGATTGTTGTCCTCGACAACAGCCCATTTCCAGGATGACCAACGAGGAGGTCAAGTGAGGGTCTTGACCAGTATATTTCTCCTGACCCTGGCTAACATTCTCTGATCAGTGTGTTTTGCCTGACCAGACGTTAGCCTGATCGTCCCATGGAAAATGGTGTAAATGTTTGATGATGAATAATGTGGGGTACTATTGAAGCATGTGATGTGCATATCTGTCAACCCAGCTTGGACACTGCCCTTACACATTTTGATTGCAATCTTTAATCTACGGTATGAAACCGTATCAATGTAAAAACAAATTGGCAATTTGCAAGAAATAGTACATATTGCTATTGTTTAGATAAACAATCAATTGAATATATTTGCAAATTAACATGTGCAGTGTATTGCAACATAAAATTTGTTTGATCAAAACAAAAATGTAATATTTCATTTGATAGTTTACCGATTTTGTATTTCCACTTATTATTTATGATATACAGCACATCCTTTAAGAAGGCATAAAAACTTACATCAAATACGATGGAACAATATCACCTGACAGGTATGGGTGTGAAATGACATGTACAGTGAATATTAAATTGTCATGCTGAATAACAATTAAAACTGAATTTTTGAAAATTATGTGAAACAGCGAAGCTGAATCACTAGAAGAACGGGCAGCGCATGAACTGCAATGGTCAGTGACTCATAGCTGACTGCTAGCGTCAGGGCCAGTGAACCAAAGCTGCCAAGACCCTTCTACACCTCCACGCGGTGATCCTGGATAACAGGCTGCAGCAGGGCAGACTGGCTAAGGAGAAGAGATTGAAGAGGGAATGCTAACCCGGTACTCAAAAAATGCTCGCTGAAGTAGAATGTGTTGGACCGAAAGGCGCAAATATCGTAGTCAAGTTGTAAACTACGACACAACACATTCCGTTCTCTGGACTACATTCTGCTACTTAAGCCCTTTCAGTGTTTGGTAGTGGGAGATTGAGAATGAACGAAGCCAAGCCAAGCCACTAGAAGAACAAGGAAACATATTTGTACAAAACAAAATAAAGACAAATTTAATTATGTCAAAATATAGCAAAATAAAGAATTTAATTTATATGTATAATAAAAGGTAAATGTTTGTTTAACACATTAACTACCATAAACGGCTCACAGCAGTAGAGCAGCTTATAAAGGAGATCATTAAAACAGTACATTCAACTATCTTCAAACTGTCGGGATTATGTTCACATTTAAGTAAACTACAGCTTCATTTGTACACTCGCCTTAAGGTGAAAAAAGTGAATAGAAATAAGTTGGACCACAACATATTTTACTATTCAGTAGTTAATGTGTGATAATCTTCATAGATGGTTTGCAAATGAAATTTGGTACTTATTTATTCTAATTACTAACATGTTTACTATTGCTTAATGTAATTGAAAAAGTACTATTTTAACATCACGCCTACTGTAATCCATTTCTCAGTATTAAATGTATTTAACTTTTGATACATTTTTTTCCCCATTTAGTACATGTATTGCTTACAAGTGGCAATGTACAGCAAAAGAATGTCCATCAGTATGCAGTGCATATGGAGAATCGCACTATACCACATTTGATGGACGCCACTATGAATTTCAAGGAGCTTGTGATTATGTATTGGTTCAGTCAACTCAAGATAATCCTAACAGTTTTGTCATCACTACTCGCAATAGCCCATGTGGTACATCTGGTGTTACTTGCTTCAAGGAGATGGAGTTTGTTGTTGGAAATGAAGGCACTGATAACTACTACAAACTTCAACTTATCAGAGGTAGATATTATTTATCTTTCATTTTAGAACCTATGTCATCATCTGCATCTCTTCACCATCACACAACATTGGTTTAACTTTCTTTACTGATTCCTAGTTTGTTTATATCAGCTACTGGACATCACGCATACATGTCAGATTGTGTTGTGACTCTCTCCTTCTCTCTCTCTCTCTCTCTCTCTCTCTCTCTCTCTCTCTCTCTCTCTCTCTCTCTCTCTCTCTCTCTCTCTCATAGAATAGACTCTGTTTATGCATTGTCTCTTTCTCTCTCTTTCCCTTTCTCTGCTTTTTTTCTTGGTTGTGTTACAAATTGGTTCTTGACTGAAAGATGTTGTCAATGAGTCTATGATGTTTTCTTAGCTTAAATGTCAAAATGGTCATCCTCTTTTATCCAGACTTATTTTAATTGACTTCTTAACATTAAGTGATTTGTGAAATTGCTTTTCAAATGTTACCACTTTGTGTCATTTATGAAGCTTAGTTCACTTATTTCTTGTATGTTGTTTTATTTTTGTTCAGTCATTGATAAAGACCATTATTTGTGGAAATGTAGGTCTTTATCTGTTTATGTTCTTATGTAAATGCTGAATTTTAACTTTTCTAATTCTCCAGTTTTGCTTCAGTTCTGCCCATCTATGGAGAGTATTCTCACAGTATAAATGTATTTAATTTTGCATGCATTTCTTAGTTCACATTTTAAGACAGCATGAAGGAGCTGACACGTGGATGTCCTTTAACTGCTTTGAAGGAGAGTAGAAACTTTCTAGGAAATTCATATTAATATTTCACTTTATCTCCTTGCATGTCTACATTTAAATTGTATGTTCAGTGAGCCCTTACAAAATGACAAAAATAAAGATCCTGAGAAGTTGTATTTTTCTGGTGGCAATGTACGGATATGAGACATGATCAAACACTATGGAAGAAGATTTCATCCTTCGAGCTAAAATGCTACAGGAGGGTGCTAAAAATGCCATGGACAAAAAAAAAAGGCAGACATCCTTCAGGAACATGAAATTGAACAAAACTGATTAGTAAACAACATTACATCTAGGAAATTAGCATACTTTGGACAAGGCAGACTGAGGAGAAGATAGACAATGGATATTATAGAGGCTCTGGGATTGACAGTGGCCGAGATGGAAGAGCTGACCAGGGATCGGGTGTCTTACAGAGCGGCTGTCTGGAGAGAGACGTTCTGCGAAGGATATGCTACATGACGATGATCTTCTGTGAAGCTTTAGTGAATCAGGGCTGTATGATCTCTTTAGATTTGTATCTATGGGGTGCTTGGCCTTAAACAAATCTCTCTAGATATGCTCGCCTCTAGATTCATTTGGTATGATGTGTTATAAATGATTAATTTTGGTTGATACATTTTTAGGACAGTCAGTGGTTGCAGATCCTGGATCTCCTTTCACTGTGAAGGAGGTTGGTGATATGATTTACATATCAACACCCTTTGGTGTCACTTTGCAATGGGACAAACAAACCAGAGTCTACGTGCAGTTGGCAACAGACCACGTCAATAAGGTATGAAAATAATTAAATAATCACTACTGTCATCATCCAAAAACATTATTAGAAGAAACACTTGTTCACATCATTCATATATACTGTATCATTTGCTTTATCGTATTTCTCAAATTTACTTTAATATGTCCTTACCATTCTGATCTGAAGAAAAGAAAAACATTCCTGAAAAAAACATGCATACACACGCATGCTCGCATGCATAAGTCAGTAAGTAGGTCACAAACTGCTATAGGATAGCTGAAAAATGTAGTTGGTTATTTGTAAAGACACCATTAGGTGGCAATTAAAATTTAAAAAATAAAAATTTGGCAAGACTGTGGCAGTACTGTGGATTAAAATAAATGGGATATAAGAGTGTATTAGGTGGCAGAAATATCTAGTTTTGTGATTACTGTAGGTAATAGACACTAGGTGTTGCATGCACACGTGCAGCTCAGATACAAAATAACATCTACACTCACAGAGTGTACATTCAAAGAACAGCGTTTTTTTTATAAAGCCAAAAGGACTTTCTGCAAAGGATATTCATAAGGAAATACTTACTGTTTATGATGAGAAGTGTTTGTTGCATAAAACAGTGCATAACTGGGTTGATAAATTTTCTGAAGAGCGCTCATAAATCTCTGATGAAGCCTGATCTGGTCGCCCTGTTCATGTTGCAACAGAAGTATCTAGGCAACGGGTGGAGGAGATGATTTGAGCTAATAGGCAAGTAATTATAGACAGTGTAGTAACTGCAATAGAGTGTTTACATGGTTTAGGCTGCAGCATAATGCATGATCTCACCTTGGTGTGAAAGCTTTCACAAATGATGAAGAGATTGAACATGAAACGCAAATGGGGCTGAGACAGCAAATCAAAGCATTCTATGATGGAGATTTTGGTGCACTGATAAAGTGATGAGATAAGTGTATCAATGTTGATGGAAATTATGTA
Organism: Ariolimax columbianus; assembly: GCA_036924085.1. Lineage (NCBI taxonomy): Eukaryota > Metazoa > Mollusca > Gastropoda > Stylommatophora > Arionidae > Ariolimax > Ariolimax columbianus. The sequence goes on from JAVGWX010000003.1 coordinate 96,633,076, forward strand.
AGGAAATAATGGACAATTTTAGTGAAATAATTTTATATAAATATAGTAGTAAGTTGTTGATCTGCAGCTTGTAAGACATCATCTAAATATTAAAAATTCATTTATTGAAATAAAATACACTGTTATTAACTGCACAAAGATTGTGAAAATATATTAATTGCATTTTCACTCACATTTTCAGACATATTCACTTGCTCTCTCAGTGTTTGAAAGAAAGATGACAAACATTTATAATGAAAAAGACCAAGCTTTTAAAGTGACATTATTCTTAGAATACATGTTTTAACTAAACTATGCATCCCGAAATGATTACATACACAAAGCATTTATGGACTAATAGATTTAAAATATATAATTAAGAACAATAAATATAGAAACTTTGTTTTATGCCATTTTTAACAGAAGTGCAAAATCGTTAACAATAGTTCTTTGAATACTAAGTTATTTTTCTGTGAATTTTGGTATTCTACATCCGTATTGATTAACAATTCTTACAATTATATGTAAGTTGTTTATTAAACCTCAAGACAAAATACACTAAATGTGGAATGATGATAACCATAGGTATATGCTGCCAATATTTATAACTTTCATTCCATTTTGAGAAACACATTGTCATGCAAAGTTGATGTTTTTGATCATTCAGTTCCATTATTTTGGGTTGAACCAGGGCCTTGGGTTGTCTCTAGAAGAACACTTGACTTGACTTAGTTGCTCCTCTTCTATGAGGTGTAGCAGCCTTTTTTTCTTTTTCTGGGACCCACTTGCTCAATGCCCATCTTTCCTTAGTTACTTCTTACAAGAAACCTGGCAAGTTACAGTTATACTATTCTTTGCTCCCCTCTAACACATGACTGTCTCCAGATGAATAACTGATTATCTAGGGATTTTCTTACACAAAATCATGTCAGTCACTTGCAGTGTCATATCTATATTGAAAGGTTGGTTATAATACTGTAATTGACTAACATTTTATTGGATGCTTTCATACCATACTATAGCTAGGTGCATCTCATTCAGCTGTTCATATTTACTCTCCATTTATATTATTTTATGTGCTTATTAATTTGCCTTCTTTCCTTTCAAGATGGTCATGATATGGTCAATTTGATTTGTTGAGTATTTAGTACATTATTTTAACATCAAGTTTGTATGCTTTAGTATTACTAAAATGAGTCACCTATTAGTATCCTTTAGCTTTAACATTCTTTGATTTGTTAATTGTATGTCCATGCCATCAGTACCTTTCACCATTGGCTGAGAGAATGCGTCTTCTCTGTGATGTCGATTGTATGTGAACTAAGTATTAGTTGTAGAAAAGACTTACAATATGACAGTGTTTGTCATTATTTCAAACAGGTGGAAGGTCTTTGTGGAAACTTTAACCATGACTCAACTGATGACTTAAAAAATAGCAATGGTATGGTTGTTGTGAAACCCACTGAATTTGGAGACAGCTGGAAACTCCAGAGCACTTGTGCTCCTTCTCAAGAGATCACAGATACCTGTCAAAGCAATCCTCAGAGAAAATCCTGGGCTCAACTTAAGTGTTCAGTTCTCAACTCTGATCTCTTTAAACCCTGTCACAATTTTGTTGAACATACACAGTATGTTAAACGGTAAGACTTCACTTCCATATATCTAGTTTTTTATAAAAACAATTACAAACTTTTAAATTCTGTAACTTCTGTTTGAATTTAAGAAAGTTCGTTCACAAAAAAACCCTAAGAACATAAATATAGTATTTTGAAGTACACATCTTTCTGAAACAATAAATAAAACTAAATGATTAAATGTGTCTTGTATGGAAGAGACCAAATTCAAGTTCACCTGCAAGAGTTGAAAAGAATATTGTACTACATAAATCCAAGACAAACATAAAAAACAAAAAAAACCACATGAATTTAGAAATTTATAATAAATATTATGTGCATTAGTCCCTAACGCAGGGTGCAACAGAAATGTCTATATCACATATTATTTAACATGTCTTTGGGGTATACAATGACACAATCGTTTGCATTAGATGGTGGCCCCTTGAAATTGATACAGAACAATAAGCTAATCCAATTATATCCCTTGTCAGTTTGTACATATAGCCATATGTTTGTTTTCTCTTTTGTGCGCCCTAAATAGGACGTTAAGTGTCAGGTTGCAGTAGCTTTCCTCACATCCCGAGCGTGCTGATGAAGGTTAACCATATGAATGTGTGTATCATTTGGTGGCGGTTGCTACGGCCAAAAAATAAAGTGACCACCTCTCAAGAACAAGTGACTGTTTGAATCCCACAAGTTTTAGCTGGTCTCACGCTTGAAGATAGACAATAAGCTAGGAGGTCCAGTGTACACAATGTGCACATTAAGACCCCTTCGTACTTGAAAGTAGAACAGAAGGATTTTAGCTGCTACCCAGACAATAATTCTAAAGGTAACGAAATACTTAGCCAATATTGGTCTGTATGAAGGCCAATAAGAGGGGGATCCTTAAACATCCAACATGGATAGATACAATTGACCAATCACCTGTTTATCTGCACACTCAGTTGCAAGTATATAATGGAAAAAAAAACATCTCTATACCCACAGTAGTAGAAGAGTGGCCACTAAGAGAAGAGAGCCACGTGAATGTAAATGTTTGTTAAATATTTTACATGTAGATGTAATTTTTGTCATGGCATTCAGATTTAGCTTTATTTTGTGTGGGCAAAGATAACTGGTTACCTTGCCTCGATCTACTTATTTAGTTAATATTTAGTAAGTTGAAAACAAAAATTACATTTATTAGTAATTTTCTTTTTGCAACTTCATTCACTGATGAATTTCTATAGGTTTCACCCCTTTGCTGCTAAAAGAAAAATGGATTGCAGAACGTTGCTCCACTTTGGTGATTTCAATAGTTGGGCGGTCATCTCTTAACTGCAATTATTATGTAATATAGTTGGTTTGCATTGCAATGGCACGTGCAGAACACTCTTGACATCCTTAGCAACCATATTAATAAGTTACAATACAAAGGCATTTCTATCCCACTTTTAAGGTTTTCATTTGAAGCCCCCTCAAATATTTGTTCATGTGCTTTGATTCATTGAGTTGGTGAAGTAAAGTAAAACAGTTTGTAATACTGACTAAATTTTTCCATTGTTGCAATGTAATTATACACATCAGTAAATTATACTCCAGAAATTATTGTATTACTATCATCTGCTAGCTGTCAGTATGATGCTTGTGGTTGTGACTTGGGAGGTGACTGTGAATGTTTATGCACCTCCATTGCTGCCTATGCTCATGAGTGTGCAGTCACTGGTATACCAATTCAGTGGAGAAGTAATGACTTATGTCGTAAGTACTGAAACATATATTATTCATTATTTCTCAATTGATTCAACAAAATTAGTCTTTGGAGCTTTTGAATATTTAAAAATAGTTTGAGTTAATTAAATCATATAAGTGGTCATTTAAATATTTTAGAAAATGAGAACAATCTTCTAGGCTAGAAAGTTCAGTAAAAAGCTGTACTCGTTTGAAATGGATGCACCGGGAATGTTAGTCCGAAGAAATGTATTTCATATGTGGTAACTCTGTATTGTTTGCTGCACTGATTACTATATTAAAATTTAGTTTAATTAAATTGCTGAATATCTTTGATGCATGTGAACTTTCTTGGTTTATAAGAGTGGTTTTACAATTTGTAGTAAAGAATTTGCAAAACTGCAATTATTATTTGTTTAGACCAGCGCACTACTTTTACAGATTTGTTTACATTTCAAAACTTTTTCTAATACAGCAGCTGAGTATTTTTAAAATTTTGTTTCTGATATTTTATTAATGATTCAAAACAATGAAACAAAATGATTCATAGTTATAAATTATGTCTAACATAACAACAAATATTTGTGTACACATTACTAGAATTATTTTATTTTTCCAGCCATTCAGTGTGAACACTGTGAGATATACAATCCTTGCATTTCTCTGTGTCCAAAGAAGACTTGTGAAAACAGACTAAATTATTCTCATATTGCAAAGGACTGTGAGAACACGAAAGGCTTGTGTTTTGAGGGTTGTGACCTTCGTACCTGCTCTCAAGGACAGGTAAGAATTTTCAAGTATTTCTTCTTCTTCATATGCCTTCATGCGTAAACTTCAATATATCTAAAGAAAACAATGGTCATCCGTCATAGAAATTGTTGAGGAATAGTATTGCTGATGGCCATATGTGCATTCTCAGTTCCTCATTTGTTGAAAACTTTTGAAGCAGATATTCAGCTGTCATTCTGTAAGTACACCAAACACATTCATTGGTAGTTCATATCTGGTGTTTGTTACATGGATTGTACATGATCAGTTGTGGCCTGTCGGGTGTCTAAAAATATTACAACTTACTTAGTTCTGCTGATCTGGTAAAATGCATGATTTTGTTGTTAGCCTTAATGTTTTATTTTCCATGTGCTCTTTATCTGCATTTAGAAAATCTCTTGACCTCCTCACGTGTTATAGTTATTTCATATTGTAGCCTTCTACTGTCTTTTAACAATCTGTTATATCATTTCTTCTTCTTCTTCAGTATTAATCCCGAAAAGGACGTTGTGTAGTAGTTTACAGAGAGGCTTCAATATCTGCGCTTTTCAGCCTCACATTCGATTTCAGTTGGCTTTTTTGAGTACTTGGTTTGCCTTCCCACTGCAATCCCTATCTCTTGGCCGGACCACTCTAGTGAAAAGTGCAGCATGTTTTGAGACAGGTGTAGGATCTTGGTCAGCTATGCTTTGCTGACCCTATTACAAGCTGCCAGCTATAAGCTACTGGCTGCTGTCAGCTTATGCACTGCTGCATCTTGGCCCCTGTTAAGTCTTTTAATTTTTCAGGGAGGTTGCACTAAATTAAAACTGTTTTAAAATGAGGATACAGTTTATAGAGTATTACTCTTAGTTCATTTAGGTCTCCATTTTTTTATTCTCAATGCCGCAAACAAAGAACAGCACATCTCTGATGAGTACCACTTGCTTGTCTCTATCTGTTGTCATCTGTCATTAGAACTTCTACTTCTAGTTTTTAAGGTCTTTGTCTCTACTCTGAAGTTAATTTAAACATTTTGTTTTGCCAGTGACAGCTTTCTTTGTGTACCAATTTATACTCTTATAGAATGGGTTCACCTGTTGTTTGAGAAATGTTTCCACTATGTGTTTTATAGCTATGATTCATCTTTCTGGATTGGTCTAGTTGTTATTTTTCTTAATGCTGAAAACATATTCTATCAGTTTAGGAGAGCACTGTTTTATCCATATGAGGAGTATGTGTGTATTGTGGATGACATTGATTTGTGCTATGGCATCAGTTTTCCACTTTGTTTTTACTTATGATACAAAGTTGCTCTGCTTGAGTCTTTCCCTTCCAAGTCAATTTATTTATTGGTACATAGAGTGGTCTATCAGGATTCTGAATTTCTATCTCACCATTTGTATTTGGGTCCTGTTGCCCTTTTGGCCTTCATTGTTTTCAGGTTTGTAATCTTTTATAGTTCTCCAAAAGACATTTTCCTCATGTCTCCTATTATTGTTTGGTTATGAATATATACTTCATTTAGTCAGAGTTTTTCTTAGCTGCAATTGCCAATGTTGCTATGTCATATTCTAGGACTGGTCTCACATATAATGTTTAACTTTTAAAATACTCTTTTATCTGTTCACAAAGTTGTGCAAGCATTTAGTTTTGGCAATAGAAGTTCTTTGTCTTGTGTGAATCCTGTTTCTTCTATCTATGTTTTGCATGCCACATATTTGTTCCATTTAGTACTAATTTTGAGCTTTATGATTTGTTTGAGAGCACAAAGATGGTATATATGTTTTTTATCTCTTTTATCTTCATTAGCCACATTTTTTTGCAGACTCCTCCAATGATGTCAGATTTTGTGCATTTGATTCACTAATTTCTTTTGATAAAACATCATTCTATTTCTTCAATTTGTTTGGAGATGAAGGGGCTTGCTACATTTATAGTTTGTTAACATTATTTAGATCTATCATGTATTTTTGAATAGTGATGCAGAGAAAGCAGATGTGGCCATCACCAGTGGCAACACTAGACAAGCTCTATGGCAGTGTCAACAGCCTCAGGATGACCTCTGCTTTTTTCGGGAAAATGCAGGTTGACGTCTGACAGCATACGAAGAAGAAGAATAGTGATGCACACATATATATTGCCTAAACATTTTTTAAGCAAGACGTTTTATAGAAACAATAGTGACATTTAAAAAATGGTATATTCATTTTTTTTAAATAGGTCTATGATTCATTGAAAGATCCTATCACATGCATTCCTGAAGCTTTGTGTAATACACCTGCATGTGAGTTCAATGGCAAAAAGTACAGGGAAGGAGAGAAAGTGGAAGATACAACAGTGTGCAATGCTGCATGTGAAATATGGTAATTATATGTACTACTCTGTTTCCTGTTTGCAAACAAGAACTTCCATGTCCTACAATTTATCATTTTCATATGTGCAAAACAAGATACACATTCACAGACCCACACATATGCATTTAATATACATACATAAACACACAAATGCATGATATACTATAACAAAAAACATCACTACAACACTTATTTCTGTTGCTGGGTTCCACCAGGAGGAATTATAGGACTGAGGAATAAAGGAAAATTGCCCCTGCAGTCATCACACACTGCAAAAAACTAGGTTTTTATTTTACCTCATCGGAAAAATTTATATTTTGAATGTCTGCTTCACATAGTATTTCTTTACATGTAAATTACTATAAAAAATGCTGAAATTACATGTAACTGAGTATTCTTTGTATTACAACACATATACAATAGTCATTTCCCATAGCTAAGTGAACTTTTCTTTGACTTTTCCAATCCCTGGCCAGGTCAAACAATTTTTACACTTCTTTTCCCTGTGTCAGGTGGTGAAATGTGCATGTTTTCTTTAGTTGTTTTGTGGTTCCATACAGGGCGTTATTGGTGGAGGCGGTTGATAATAGTAGTAAATTTCATAGTTTTGACATTGATTGACAATCCAGAAGATGTTATTTGACTGCTTCCTACTTCTATCTGTTGCAGTATAGCTAAGTAAATGTTAGAATAAAACAAGGGTGGCACTTTGTCTGTGCACCCAACAGAGCGAATATTGTAGCTAAATATAGAGAGGGAAAATCACTATATTGTTCAGCGAATTTATAGAGTTTTTAATTGCCTCATGAGTGTTACCAGTAAATTAACTAATTTGTTGTTTTGTCAATGTAGCATCTGTCGAGGTGGAATCCTAGAGCATGTTACATTTGGTCCGTGTGAGCCATTAATTCATCAGACACCTACTCCAGGGATTGGAAATAATGGCAGCCCCACACCTGATTATGACCAGAACCGCACTCCACCTGTTATCTCAAACAAAGGTATACGGAGACGTCGTCTTTGAGCGAGCAAGGTGTCAACAATGCAGAACTTTATTGGACAGAATTACATTGTGTGCTAATTTTAAACAAATAATATTACAGAAACTGCATGCAATTGTTTTATTATTAGATTTTGACAAATTAAGTGCTTGTAGCAAAGATTATATTATATCCATATATCATTTTCAGATTAAACTAAAAGTTATGCAGCATAAAATTTACTTGTGTTTTTTATTTTAAAATCATATATTATGTGTGTTTTATAAGAGTGAGCTTACCATTGTTTAGATCTGAACTCAACATCTGATGCACCTGAATCAATTTAAATAAATAATAAAAGAAGGTTTTAGGACACAAATTACATATCGATTTCAAACTCTTCTAACTATTCTATAGATGATGTCAGTTCATTTAATAGTGGCAGGTTTATAGATTATATTTGTACTGTTGCATATTTAGCTATTAGTAGAGCATTTCATGAAAATTAGATTATGTTAGGTTATTACTTTGGAATTGTGAACATTTTTGGTATGCAAAAATGTGCTAAACATCATGTTCCACTAACTATTTTTAACTGTCAAAAAGCAACTCCCTGAAGTTTCTCAGAAAGTTGAGTTCAGATTAACCATAGCTGTGAGTGAAAGACATTTATAGCCTCTCGACCTAATATATATTTCTCCTCTCCTGCAGTGTGTGATGAATTGTTGGGATTATTCAGCCAGAACATAACTGTAAATGACCAGTTTTCCGCTTCATCTTCACAAAGTATTGACTTTGAGGCTCATCAAGCTCGACTGTTCAACACACACTCAGGGCCTGTCAATGGGGGTGCCTGGGTTCCCAGGTTAGATAAATTGATGAATGTATGTGGAATGTAAATATGGTATGTTTGTTTTAGCTCTAAATAGCAAATGTCTATTCTTTTACAAATATCAGTCATTTATATCAGCAGTTCTGGAATATGTAAGAGATAGTATTGACCATGTAAAGTACTGTACTGTTAAAACTAAACCAGAAATTTTGAATCAGGTACAAAGTTATATGATAATAAGTTAACTTTTAATAAATCAGAGGTTTTTTTTTTGGTTAATTAATTATTTTTACATTTAAATATTTGCAAAAAAATGTCTGCTATATGGAATCATTTAAAGCTCCACAATAATTTATACAATTATAAAAATATGCAGTCAAACCCTGTTTGGAAAGCAGATGATAAAAATATGATTTTAAGGCAATGAATTATGAAATACATGTTTTAAATTAAAACAGAATTAACATTTTTGTATGTTTTCAGTCCTTAAAAAATATTAATTATGATATACTTATATATACAAGAGGCGCGTCGAAAGTAATGTCTCCTATTTTATTCTATGAAAACCATAACAGATAAAAAGAGCACGATAACACCATTTGATAGAGCAATGTTTTGCTTTCAAAAACTCTATTTCAACATAGTTACCACTCTTGGTTATACATTTTTTCAAACGATAAACAAGAGCATACATGACGCACTTGTAAAAATCTGCACCAGTGGACGTTACCCACTGTTTCACAGCTGTAATGATGGCATCATTGCTAAGAAAATGTTGCCCACGTAGTCCATCTTTCATTGACCCAAACAGATGGAAGCCAGAAGGCGCCAAATTCAGACTATAAGATGGGTATGGTCGAATAGTTCAGGGAAGACTGACAATGTGCTTCATGCTCTGCAAACTGGTATGGGGCCTGGTGTAATAGTGTTACAAAAGACAGATTGTCTTTTTCTCTGGCCTGACCCTGGAAATTTGAGCCTCCAATTTAGTCAGCATCGCAATGTAGCGGTCAGAGTTGATGGTTTGCACAGGTTCTAGGAAATCAAGAAGGATTACGCCTTTCTTATCTCAACATAAAGTGCACATCACTATATCAATGAGGGCTGTGTCTTGAACTTTTTCATCAATGGGGAATTCACATGTCCCCACTCCATGGACTGCCGTTTTGACTCGGGATTGTAGTGGTGGCACCACATCTCAACAAAATTGCATCTAATGTTCTTTCTGTTCCTATGTGAGCATTCATGGGACCCACCTGGCGCAAACTTTGTTATATTCTAACTTTGCCAACATCGTTTCCAGCGAATTGAAACTGATATCCAGCTCCGTAGACAGTTCCCTGGTCGTAGTCCTCTGATTTGCGCAAATAAACTGATCGAGACGTTCTTCATTGCGTGATGTGGCAGCTGTGCATGGCCATCCGGAATGTGGCTTGCCCTTCATGTCGCTTTAACCACTGCTGAAAAGCACAACCCAACTGCTCACTTGACAAATGAAACTCCAGCCTCAACCACAGTCATACACTGGCATTTCTGGATATGTTGGTGCCGTAGTCTTCTTGGTCTTCTCCTGCCTCTTCTGCCTGGCATTACACCTTCTATTACCGTTCTCTTAAGACTGTTGTGTCTCTTGATGTGACCAAAGTATTATAATTTTCTGGCCAAAATGGAATTGATAAACCAGTTCTCCTCTATGTTCAGCTCTTGCTGAATGTCTATATTTGTCTTTTTTTCCATCCAGGATCTTTCTGTAACATTTAGTTTTCCATTTAGCATTTATTAATGACTTTTTTTTGTCACATCAAACTTCAAATGTTAATATCTCAGTTTGTAAAAATGGCAGGGTGTGATAACCAGCTCCCTTATTTGCTGTTTATTTTTTCCAAACTCTAAGAGAGTGAAGTACCCATTTACAGCCAAGTAGTTTACAACTATAAACTAGGCTACATACTCTGTCTATTTCAACAGTTCTCTAACCGCTCTACCGCACAGATTCTCATTGATAAACAAAACATAATATGAAAATACACAAATAGTAGTGAACTACCGGCAACAATAATAATTTTATTGGGTGTCAAAACTGGATTAACAATTAGAAAGACTAAAGTCAGACAGTTACAAGCAAAACAAGGGATAAATCAGCTCAGCTTCTTTTTGAAAATTGAAGGATTCAATTTTGTTGGGCAGTAGCAATTGGCAGCATAAAATATTAATAACAGCATAATGTAATTACTAACAAACTAGGGTGACATGGTCTAAAGTATAGACAGGAAAGATCATCACATGTGAAATTAGATATTTGGGGAAAGTAATTAGCAAACCCTGAAGTGATGTAAGAAATTAGAAAATTGATATTTTTACTACAAGAGTAGGGAAGATATAAAAATATATATATACAAAAGGATCATAACGTTTCATTTTGTGCAAATAAATCCCTGTCAGTCAGCAGTGTGAACTTGCAGCAGTCAATAATGTAATAAAGGACAGCACTGAAGAAAATGGACTGAGGAAGGTGGGGAAAGAAAATATATGCAAAGTGTACTTTTTCCAGATCTAAGGCTGTGAATCAAAAACTAACATTAAACATTCAGTGTGATGCTGTTTAGCAGAGGGCTCAAACCAGCCACATCAGGACAAGTTTATGAATCTTGTGCTGCACAACAGTAGTGTCTCGATTTTTCTTCCTCTTCTTCTAGATAACCTAGGAGCTAATTTGAGACACCACATCTTACTGTATTGTGAATGTTCTGTTGTTATTGTTTGATAAAGTATGGAAACTTTAGAAAAAAATGAAGAAAAAAAATGAAGAGCCCAGATTTGAGCCCTATGTAAATTCAGAATTATTAGAGCATAGGAAATATACACTTAAGCCAACAAAGAAGTAGGAAAGAGCATCAAAAGAGATAAGAGAATATATACTGATGAGTTGTCAAGAGAGACAGAGGAAGCAAAAGGAAATATGAAAGACCTGCACAACAGAACAAAGCACCTAACATTAAATATATAAGCAAGTAAATGGTTTTATTAAAGATAAGGAAAGTAATTTGATTATCAACATATATGAGCAAGTGAAGAGATCGGTAGAAAATTTGTAAGAACTTTTGAATAATCCCGCTTCACAATATTTACCCAGACATTCAGTTGGTAGAAACGGAGCTACACATTAATTTCGAGAAACCAAACAAAGAATAGAGATGTTTAAACTACGGATCCAGTTTTAGCAGAAGCAATCAGAGCAGACAGACACTTTAACAAAGATGTTATAAAAATGGATAAATCTGGGTTAAAGAAGAGATATTAGCAAACTGAAAGGAAGACTAACCTAATCAAATTGTCAAAGTAGAGAGATTTGCAAGAGTGTACTAATTATAAAGAAATAATCTCTTTATCATTGCCTGGAAAAATATTGAAGAAAGATTAAAAAAGGTCAAAGACAAACGGCAAAGAGAAGAACAGGCAGGCTTTTAACACATAGGTCCTGTGCAGACAAGATAGCTGTACTGAGAATGATAGTTGAACAAGGTGGGCACTGAAACTCATAATTGTATATCAGATCCATGGACTATGAAAAGGCATTTGATAGCGTAGACTCACTGTAGAAGTTTTTAATCATTATGTAATACCCCTGAAGTTCACTGTCATAATTGGAAAAATGAATGAAGATATGAAATGTAGAGTTCTACATGAAGGTTAGCTACTGCGCACTTTGAGATAATTGGTGTGCAATAAGGTTGTCTGTTATCACCATTTCTCTTTCTGCCATCTACTGATTGGATTATCAGGATAACAACATTTTCTAACAAAAATCGAATTCAATGGAATCTGCCAAAACAACTTGATGATCTCGACTTTGCAGATGACTTTGCTCTTCTGTCCCATAACTGCAATGAAATGCAAAATAAAATAAGAATGCATGATGAGAGGTCACAGAAATTTAAAAAAAAAACAAAGATTATGAAAATAAATGCAACTAAGGACTGAAGATTGCTTTGTTGGGAGACTAGACTCCTGCAAGATGTGATGATGATAATAAAATCTCTTTAGCTGTGAGCTGGTAGCTTTTTGACAGCTCAATGCCTCCCAGACAAAAAGCACACATCTTCCTCAGCTGTTGTGGTGATGTGTAGAGTATGTTTTAAGCTTAAAGGTCATGCTCTGGTCTCTTATTTTCATTTTCTTGGGGTTGTGGGGATCTGGTTTTGCTTGGTGTCTAAAATATATTCAGTCTTGCAAGACATTCATATATCTTGGTGGTGATATAGATAATAGAAATAAGAAAACAAAAGGCGAGAAGCGCTTTCACTGCCGTGAGAAACTTATTTAAATAAAAATATATTGGGTACAACACAAAAATTAAAATATTTAACACCAATGTATAGTTCATCCTATAGTATGGCTTTGAAACATGAAAGAACAAAAAGAGTAAAAACCAAAAAAGGAGTCTTTCATGAATGAGTGCCTGCACAGAATAGATGGATTAAAATAGCACAAACAAATCACTAATGTGAAACTGTTGAAAAAATCAGACAAATATCATTGGAACACAACATGAAGAGAAGGTGTTGATATTGAATAGGACACACATTTGGATACCAGCTGATAGCACTAAAAGTTAGTTTCCGTACTGGAATCCCCAGGGTAAGAGAGGTAGAGGCAGACTAATTAGCACATAGTGAACAGATCTTGAGGCAAACATAAAGGGCAAAGGGAAGACAGGACAGAGCTAGAGCAAATGACTCAGGATAGTTAAATTTTAAGATGTATTTGTTGAAGACCTCTGCTCTACAGGGAGCTGGAAAAGTTTTGATTGATTTTGTTGAATATTAAAAAAAATGTCATTGCTTCAGAGCTCAGATATGCAGATGACACAGTTGTTCTCTCAAACAGAGCTATGGGACTGGAACGGATGATCCTGTCGGTAAAACACAACAAAGACCAAAATCTATTTCTGAATATAAGTAAAACCAAAATAATGAGCACAGACAAGACAAAGACAAAACCGTAAGTTATTCTAGATCAGCAGGAAATTGAGAAAGTCATGTTTTGAGTACCTCGACTCAATTATAAGCAACAATGGAGATTGCCTAAAGGAAATCAGACAGAGAATGACTATGGCAATGCAAAGGTTGAAGAAAATGAGAAACTTATGGCATAACTCTAATAAAATTACAAACATAAAAATCCTGCAAACTTGCATCTTCCTGGTGGCAACGTATGGATGTGAAATGTGGATGTGAAAAATGCCATGGATAGAGAAAAGAAAAAATGCAGATGTCCTACAAGAACTGGATATTGAGAAACGTTGGTTAGTAAACAAAATCTTGTCCAGAAAGCTAAAATATTTTGGTCACATCAAACAAAATAATGGCCTGGAGAGAACGATACTGAAGGGTATAGTGCCTGGAAAGTGGGGCAGAGGCAGACCAAAGACAAGATGGACACAAGGCATCACGAGGGATCTGAAGATCGCAACAACAGAAGTGGGAGTTCTGGCTAGAGATTGAGAGTCTTACAGATTGGCTGTTGTGAGAGCGACATTCTGCAATGGACAAGCTACATTATGATGATGTATGAAGAGAAATTAAGTATTGAACGCCAGCTCTGTAAAATTACAAATTCTCTGGTTTATCCAGAAAAATATTTGTTTCTGCTATAAGCATTTTTGGAGATTACATAATTTTTGTTAAGGAGCCTAATATAAAAATTTGGATCAATATTCCTGAAAAGAAAATTGATGTTTTAAAGCTATATCATGAGAAAGAACAAGTTAGTCAGTAATTAAGAATTCACTTCAAAATGTGTGTCAGCTGGTTACTAGTGTCAGTTAATATTTTTTTTTAAAGTAAAGTACAGATCCTATTTATATGCATGTGTGGCATATTAGGAATATGGTATTAGGCATATATATAATCTTGACCAACGGTGCACTAGGGATGATGTGGTCAACATCATGCCAGCTGCCTTTACATTCCCAGGTTTTCTGGCACCTAATTTTTTTATTCTGGGTTGACAAGTGGAGCTGTTTTGCGATTAGAAGAAATCCCCTCGTACCAACTGGGAACTGAATCAAGATCGCTCAGCTGGAAAGCCAGTGCACTAACCACTGCGCTACCTTTGGGCTAAAAGAATTGGTTACAAATATAAACTGATCTGCATTCTGAAAGAACAAAATATTATTTAGTTTCTAAATTTGTCACCAAACAGCCCTGCAGAAATATAAAACTTGATTACATTCATCTCTCCATGATCTGTTCTATTAAGAATTGACGTTATTGCACTTTTGGTAGACTCATATGGCAAAAAGTGGAGATAGTGGTGGTTCCTGTAATTCGCTGATTGTATACACTTCACTCTCTCAGGTGCCCCTCACTGCTGGCCCTGTGAATAATTTCAAAACTTTGCAATCTGGCTCAACTGCACTGTCTTCACACCAAGAGGCATTCGTTGATCAACTTCAAAATGTCACCTCAATCCATTGTTAATATCACCACTGCAGATGCCCCTGAGGCTAGGATTGGGAGCCAGAGACCATTTCGGCACTGATTAAAAAGATCCAAGATAGCCACCTCAGAGCCAAAGTTACTATCTCAATCTCCATTCTTATTCTGGAGGTTGTCATGTGTGTACTGCTCCACTCAGCAATGACACTGGCTCTCACTCTAGTAAAGAAGCTACAACTAGCTTTCTCACTGTGCATCACAGATCCATCTGTATAAATGACAGCATCCATGTACTGGGCATTTTCACTTATTAGTTGTTTAACCTTGAGGTCTGCTTTCCCATTACACTAGTTTCTGTGTTCTCTCCACATGATGATGATAACACAGTGGCAGTCCGTCATTTTATCTCTACTGTGAACCTATTCTTCCCTTTTGGTTTGTAATCTCTACTGTTATCACCTGACCAATCATTTTCTCTGCCTGTGTATTAATGACATCTGTCTCCTGATTCTTTTACACTTCATATCTGCAGTGAGGTCTATCCATCCATTATCCATTATATATCCATGATAAATGGGGATTAGAGTGTGTTAGATCTGTCAAAGATGAAATAGATATGCTGATGTTTTGACATATTATATCATCAATATCAAGTGCCCTGCAGTTTCACATTGGCGATCATGGACCTGCATTTCCTTTTATCATGTGTATAGGTTATCATTCAAAAGCCTTCAAAACCCCTCGACTACCTAAGCAATGGGAAAAGTGTCGAATGTAATTTTTTGGGTTTTTAAAAAAAAATTTAAATTTTAAAAAAATGTGGTTATCATTTCCTCCGTTGATCGCATCCCATGCATATATATATATATATAATATGTACAATGAGCAGTATTGCAGGCACTAGGGACAGAAGGAGAAAAAAGAGAAAATGTTGGACAACTTGATGGCGTGCATGGGAAACCATCAACGGAGGAAATGATAACCGATAAAACACACTATTATGCAATTTAATAATATGCTTAATAACTAATGTAAAAAGATATACTATAGAATTATTATTGGATTATTGAAGGATAAAAATGTCCAAATTCATTATTCTGTTTTGTATCGATTTATTTTGGTTACTAAGATTTCTTTGGGTCCAGCATATTTTTCCACATCTCTACAGGTTGACAAGTATGTCCTTTGAAGCACAATGCTCTGACAGTTTTTTCCAGATTGAACTATTTGAGAATCAGTTGTGTTCATTGTAGACCTTAATCACTTCTGGTTGTCTCCTCCCTATCGATGGATATTTTTATTGTTTCTTTTGGCCAACCTTGTCCTCTTCCATACTATGGAACATTTCAGTGGTGTACAAGAATGTGATTAGATAAAATGAATGCCTATATTTACAATAACCAACAAAGTATTATCTTCATTTTTTTCATTAACGCTAAGGAATTTCTGCATTCAATTTTATGTTCTCAATGAGCATAATAGGCACACTTCGAATACTCATTATAAAGATGTCTGTTTTTCTCTCTTTTATTCACATTTTGTGTTTTTTTAATTTTGAAGTTTTATGACTTGAGAATTAATTTGGCTTTTTATAGTTCATACATTTAGCAATGTATCAATCAATCAAAACCTTTCAGCTCCCTATATAACACAGGTCTTCAGCAAATACTTGCCAAGTCTTGTCCCAGGTCATCCATTCCAGTTCTGTCAACATCTTTCCTGAGTCATGTCCTTTATGTTTGTCTCGAGCTCTCTTCTTCAAGTGTCTTTTAGTCTGCATCTACGTCTTCTGCCATGGGTATTCTAAAAGATCAGTCTTGTGATTATATCAGCTAGTTTTCTTAATGTGTGTACTATCCAACACCAACATCTTCTCTTCATGTCATATTCTACTGATATCTATTTGGTTCTTTCCAATAGTTCCACATTTGTGATATTATCATATCATTTCAATCTCTCTATTCTGCACAGACATCCATTTATGAAAGTCTGTGCCTTTTTCATTGTTGTTGTTGTACTCATTGTTTCAGAGCCATACAACATAATCTACTTTACTGGAGTTGAACATTTGTATTTTTGTTTTGGACTTATTTGATTTCCATTAGTTCCCCAAAGCAGTGATAGCTCAGCTCCTCTCACCTTTTGTATTCTTGATTTGGTATCTTTTTCTGTACCTCATACTTTGTCAATTTTGCTACCAAGATATATGAAAGATTCTACATCTTGTGGGAATGTGTCTTCCAACACAATCTGATTGTCGTTAGTGCATTTATTCTCATTATCTTGGTTTTTTGTCTGTGTTTTTTCAGTCCCAATCTTTGTGACCTCCCATCGATTACACTTATTTTATTTTCTATTTGATTGTGGTTATGGTCCAGAAGAGCCAAATAATTTGCAAATTCTAAATCTTCTAGTTATTTTGTCAATTTCATTGATTTCCATTTTTGAGCAATGTTTGATGGTTATAAAATAAATAATAAAATATTCAAGCAGTTTTTAGTATGTGATTTATCTGCTTCATTTACATTTCTATAATTGTAACAAAATGTTTTCCAGGCAATCAGATCAATCGCCATATATTTCTGTTGATCTGGGAAGACTAGAAGTCGTTACTGGAGTTGCAGTACAAGGACAACCTGATGTGTCACACTGGGTAACAAAGTTTACAGTTTCGACATCAACAGATGCAACCAATTTCTTTCCATACATGGATAGTCTAGATACTAATCCAAAGCTGTTCAATGGCAACTATGATTCAAACACAGTGGTGAAAGCATTCTTTGACAGAGCAGTTGATGCAAGAGCTGTACGTATATATCCTGTTGAGTGGCATGAAGCCATTGCATTGAGAATGGATGTTCTTACTTGTAATGGGCAGGCAACACCCCCATACTTTGAGCCACCCACCACATTGCCACCTATTGGGCCAAATAGTACACCCACTAGTGGACTGCATGAATCTTCCTCGCGTTCACCAGCTACTGGATTGCATGAATCTCCCACTCCTGATGCCGGACTAACTGGAATTACACCCACACATGTACCTCCAACTCCATTTACGCACATTCCAGGTAAAGTATATTGTCTGTAAATTGTTGATTTTGATGGTACAAACTAAAAGACAAATCAACATACACTTCAAAGCAGTTACAGCACTTGAATGTCCTTGCAAAACTGACCAACAATTCCATCAGTGACCAACCTTTTGGAAGTCGTGAACCAATTTGAAAATTTTGGTACCAGTCATGTACCATGCAATAAACAAGTCTTATTTACAACTTTTAGACTCAAATTATGAAGTAACACCTAAGGATACATTTTTTGAGTAAACATGAAACCAATTGAAACTTGAAGTTTCCATCATATTTACTGAGAATGAGTTAGTTACCATATTCCGGGTCCCTTCTTTAGCATGGACATCTTGGAATGTCTCTTAGAACCCAGTCTAAACCTGAAATATTGCAGTCACACATTGAGAAGTGTTTTCTTAACCACTGTAATTTCATGTAATTTCAAAATGAGTTAACATCTTGAAGTTTGCACTTAAGGAGTTCTAATTTAAGCTTTTATGTGATAATACATGATCTTTTGACTGAAGCTTCAAATATAACTCATTCTTCTTTGTCTTCTTCTTCTTCTTCTTCGTATGCTGTCAGAACTTTAATTTGTTAAGAAAGCAGCAGTCATTCTGATGGCTGTAGACACTGCCATAGAGCTTGCCTAGTGTTGGCATTGGTGATGCCCACATGTGCTTTCTCTGGTCCTCATATGTCGGGCAACTTTGCAGCAGATGGTCAGGGGTCATTTTCCCTGTACCACAGGGGCATTTGTCCGTAGTACTTATGTTCAGTTTATTGAATAGATGGTACCTCAGTTTGTTGTTGCCTATGCAGAGTCTGAAGACCACCACCTGCTTTTTTCTGTTCAACTGGTAATAAGCATCATTTTTTATGTAAAACTCATTCAAATGAGAAGAAATGTTTGTAAGAAAAACAAAATTGGCCAACCACTTTGTATTGGCGAATTCTGGTATTGGCTTTGCTTTAGTTTACTGTCTCGAACTCTTGGATAGCATCTTTCAACTAAAAAACCATATGCCAGAGAATTAGACAATTTTGCCATGATATGCATCCATTTTATTAGTTCAACATTTTTTAAATTTAATGATTTAAGCTGCATGTTCAGATGAATTCATAATATCTGATAATTTTCATGACATTTTCAAAACAAACAGATTTGGCACACACATTTTTCTGGTGAATGACTCAACGGGTAGCTGAGAAATTTGCTAATTTCTGTTTCTTGTACTTTAAAAAAAATACTACCAATCCTACCTTTGTTCCAATTATTCCTGAGACTGCATGTCTTGTCAACCCTGAGAGAATTTTTAAGCACAATTGATATATACGGAGTCATTTTCAAAATTTTCACATGTCTGTTCCTTTTGTTGTTCCTTTCAAGAGACTTAAACCAACATTTCTTCAAAGACTTTTAATTTGTTGTAGATTCTTGTGAATATAAGTAACCAAATGAACTGGTTCGATTAAATCTGTGCTTTCATCCAGAACCAATAAGTAGAATTTGCATGCTAGCAACTATATTTTCAATGTTTTTTTAACATTCATTGGCAGTTCTTGTACTCTCCTAGTAACAGTCATTCGAGACAAGCTTATCTATTTAAAGCATCAGCTTCAGCTGTTGCTGCAAGGCTCTCCTTCACAAATTCTAAATTGAAAAATGGCTTTTGAAATGTTGATGATTTTGTTAGCAATGATGTAATTAGTTTTGACATAGTTCTCAGCATCCTCTGACCACTTTCTTAAATACTGATTGTAGTGATTTCAAAGAATCTTTTATTTAGTTCAGTTTGTCTGAGCATAGCTGACCCCGGAGACTGGGGATCTTGGTTGGGTGTTTTGTGTCCAAATGTCTTTTCAAATTGTATTCCTTGACAGGAAACATTGATTCCTGATACAAACAGGCCTTCCATCAGTTCTCAAAAATAAGTATAAATCAGTTCATTTTTCATTGAAATTGTGAACAACCCTATATTAAATACTTTTTAAAAAAAACATTATTTGTCATTTTTACTATTTCTGATTAAATTCACATAGTGCTATTTTTATAACACTTGAACAGCACAATAAAAACTATAAAAAATATTAATATTTTTGGTAATAATCGAGACCTAATTATAACTGACATCTATGCTCTATACTTTGACAATTTCTAGAAAGGCTCAGAGACTAGATAATACTTTGTTTTATTTTGGAAGCTAAACCTTCCCGAGCCACAATTTAGGCTGGCTGCAAGGGGCCATGAGACATGGCTTTGGAGCTATGCAAAGCAGTCATGTGGGGTTTTAATCTACCCAGTTGTATATTACTAACTGGCTTTGTTAGAGAAGGAAAGTCAGCAAGGAAGGGAAACTGGTGACTTCACACAGAAGCCTAGACCTGGTATATTGAAGTATATAACACTTCTTCCCCCAAATAGCATATTTGCTGTGAGACTATAGTTACCTTATGTTTTATTTGTGCCTCAATCTCGCCACCCGATATTCTGTATATTAATGTAAAACGCCATTTGGGGAAAGTTATTTTTGTGGATGTAAGCAGATGAGCTTTTTAAAAAGTCAGAAATTTTACTTTCAGTTGACTCTTTATTCTATACATACATGCTAGTAAATAAACTCGCTTTCAGTAGCATTAAAGACTCTTTATGATATGTCTGCAGGCATTTATTGTAATGTACCAATGGATGTAGACATGCCAAACCTGTTGCAAGATAATCTTCTGACATCCTCAAGTGACTTTAACCTTCTGACAAAAGCTTCTGAAGGCAGACTGAATAACCAGCATTCCTCATGGGTTCCCTAGTAAGCTTCATTATTTAATTACATATATAATCAGTCTGCAGAAAAGCTGTATAATTAATGTTTACATTTTTAGTTTGCTTGTTCAATAACTTGTGAATCATGAATATTCTAGTGAGAACTGGATGTTGGTACTCTTTTTTAAAAAGTCACATTCTGTACCTTATTATTTATGTATTAAAAAAAATTATATTTATATGTAATGGTCTGTGCAATGTTCTTTGTACTTTATTTAAACAAGACAACCATTTTCTCTTCAGTGCATTTAACAAAAATCAGTGGCATCAAGTGGATTTCTTAGTACCACAGAATCTGTCAGGCATTCTTACCCAAGGCAGCCCAGACATTGACAGATGGGTATCAAGTTACTCTGTCAGTACTAGCATGGATGGATATACATTCTACCCTGTGCGCAGCTATGATGGCGCAGTCATAACGTACAATGGGAATTCAGATAGAAACACTGTAGTCATGAATTATTTTCCAAATGTAAGTGAAGTTATAGATGGATTCTGCAAGATTCTGTTCCTTTGTGCATATCATGTTTTCTTATTGACAGTAGTTTCCAATTGTGCTTGTGTTATTATAAATTAATTAATTTGTAAAAATCTTTTTAACTGGAAGATTTATGTAAAAGATACTCTATGTTGTCATAATTTTTTTTTACACACTGTGAAAATTGATATACATGTGGACTCTTGCAAAGTATTACACTATGGATGCTATTGCAGTGACACAAACTCATTTAGTTATCTGCTTTAATTTTAAGGTTATTGTGGCAAGGTATGTACGATTGACCCCACTTACATGGAGTCCATTTGGTCCAGGACTGAGGCTGAATTACATTGGTTGTTTCTCAAAATTGCAACAAATACCTCACTCCACGGTGCCATTTGAAGTTGAACCAACCACAAAATCTGCCAATGTTCCAACACTTAACCCAACTGGAACATTGCCCACTAATTTGACACCAACCCCATACATGATTCCAACACTGGAGCCCTGTAAGTATTGAACATTTTGTTAGTTACTATTAAATTATACCATAAATGTTTTATATTATTTGTAACTAGTAGTTATGAGCATGCTTTATTGTGTTTCACACTTATCAAACATTTGGGGATCAAGATGCTGAGGTGACTCATGGCTGACTGCTAGCATCAAGGCCAGCAAACCAGAGCTGCCAAGACCCTTCTACACCTCCATACAGTGATCCTGGACAACAGGCTGCAATTGAGCAGACTGGCTAAGTAGAAGGACAAAAAGGCGCAAATATTGCGGTCAAGCTGTTAACTAAGATGCAGCGCATTCTGTTCTTTGGACTACATCCTGCTACTTGCAAAGCCCTTTTCAGGGCTTGGTAGTGGGAGATTGAGAACGAACAAAGAAGAACAAGAAAACAGTGCATTTAAATGTAATAATGGTTAGTGTACATGTTATTTATTGTGTAGTTAATTTTTTGAGAAGAGGAACTATGCTATGAATTTGCAATGAAAATTAAATGCAGCATTGATGTTAAAAGCCACCATAAATGTATTCCTTGTTTATGTTAAGAATATAATTCTTCAAAGAAAAAAGGATATTATTTAAAGAAAAGAATGATTGTATTTCAACATATTCATTCCACAAAGCCAATGTATTGGCTCGTAACTTTCTTACAGTGCTGTAGAGCTGATATAATGACCTGAACAGATTATATATATATATATGCTTATATATAAAAGTTTCTGCATACCAAGTATTTTTGAAATTATAAATATATGTGTACTTCTTTACTGGGAGTTTCTCATTACAACAATAAATTTATTCAGAAGCCTAAAGTGTTCCTGAGTAATTGAGTTAAGTTAAAAAAAAACTGCCTTACTTATGTTTCCTTTATGTAATTTTTTAAAATATAATGTTATTCTTTGTATAATTACTCAAACTTGTTCAACATAAAAATGGTGTCAGCACTTATATGTGCATTATAAAATATAGATCAATGTAGTCCCATTGTAACAGTTCCAGCCGGAGCATGAGTGTTTAGGGCAAGGGTGATGTTGTCAGCGATTCTGAGAATAAAGGTACCTGAATGTGTGCCAAGGTCACTCTCCGTATCGACACTACACTAAGGTAACTCACCGTCTCGATACTAAGTTAACAAAGGAAAACAGGGGGTTGGGGGAAAGAATGTGTAGTACAGGTGCTGACCACTGGCGTTCCAATTTGGGTAGTGGGGGATTAGTGACAGACAGAGGACAGCAGAGCTTGATGCAACATTTTGAGTGACAGGAGTTCAGAGTGATGCGTTCCAATGGCAGCTGAATGGAGCCAGATCCCAACTAGAGGATGGCTGGGTCAAGACAGCCCAGAGAGGTCGATTGGACAGCTCTGATACTGCTTGGGACTATATAATACTCGACAAAGTTTAACTCAAGAAGACTGGTTATGGAGAGAGAGAGAGAGAGAGAGAGAGAGAGAGAGAGAGAGAGAGAGAATTTAGCTAGGAGTCTGTTTAGCTCGCCGACTTAATAGATGAGCGATTGATAGGCCATTTTACGAATGTTAATGAGATAGAACATGGTTTCTGAACCAGCATATGCCTTTGAGTCTTGACCAGTCGCTCTATAAGGTGTGTGTTGGGCGCCCTGTGTCTAGAAGAGATCTGAATGTGTCTTGTACGTGCAGGACACCTTGTGAACGATGTATGTTCTGAAGCGTTACGCGAGTGTACAGATCGACTAGGAAAGATCTGGATGTGTGTGTGTGGTGTGTAGACACAGAGGGAACGATGTATGTTCCAGAGTGTGTGTATACGCAGATCAATTGAGTGTGTGATCATATGTGAGTATACGTTGAATAGATTGAATGTATAATGTCCAGATCACTGAGGGGATGTGAGTGTGAGTGAATGCACAGAATACAAATGTGAGGGCGAGTTTTTTTTTAGTGTGTTGAGGGTGCAGATAAGGGGAGGGGAGTGTGTGGCTAGAACTGGGTTTTGGGTAGTCTGGAGCAACATCAATAGCTTATGCTAATAAACTCTGCGTATCTATTTAGTTAAGATTGTATTTCTTGTATTGTTTGTAATCTCATTGCACTCACTTTAATAGTTGTTGTAAGAGTATAATGTAATAAATCTGCCACCTGCTGCGTGCTATGTTATTTGCTGTGTGTGGTCATGAATGATGTGGATACATGTGGTAACATTCTAGATAGAATAACCCCCAGTGAAAACCTGGACTCTGCTACACAACAGTAGATCATTGATGAAATGTTAGACTTCATTGTATGCCGCAACAGTTTTGTTTATGAAATGGGTTGGCCAGTTCCCTTACTTGCTGCTTTTCCTTCCCTAACAGTAAACCAGGTACCCATTTACAGCTTGGTCAACTGGAGTTTATTCTTATAACTAGACCATGAAAAGCAAGGGCTACCACTATGCTAATCATACACCCATCATACATTTATTATAAAGCATGTGAACTGTAATATGATGTATTCTATTATTATATTTTTCTCTCTCAAAAGTAATATATATTATACTAGGAAAACACCTCTTTGTCGTAAGATTTTTCAGTTTGCACAATGAATTTTCTTAATGAACTTTGTATAGATAATATATGCCTTGTTTACAGAAAAATAAAATAGCTATTTCATTATTCTTGTTAAGAAGTATCCAGTTTGGTGGAGATATGTTTAAAGTTTATACTTTACTTTGTGTGTTACAGTGTGTCGCAAAGAGATGGGAATAAAAAACCAAAAAATTATTGAGGATTCACAGTTGACATCATCATCAGAGTTAAACGGGCATGGGCCTGAACTGGCAAGACTTTCAGAAGATGGTTACCAAGGGTCATGGATGCCATCGTAAGTATTAATAGTCACAGTTGATGTGAAGAAATTGATACATATTCTTCAATCTCTGCTGTATAAGATAAGTTAATCTTTTGGCAGCAGTACAGATCATTTCAAGTGCATTTGGAATTGTAGATGTGAAAGTTGGCTATAATGAATCTTTATCTCTTGTCTTGATGGCTTTTCATGAGAGAATATTGCTGCTATCTTCTGTTGCTATTTTGCCTTCAACTTTTTCTTTATGTATGTTATTCAGCAAAACATAATGTATCTTTATGTGTCAGGAATATTTTATTTGACTAATTTTGATCTCTTTCAAAACTGCCTATTTTATTCCTAGTATTTACAATACCTGTTTACTTGATTACTCCTATTTCTCTTAATTGCTGCCCATATTTCTGTAGACCTATATTTCTATTGTCACATGACTATCTTCACATTTTTTACTCTTTCCAGAGAATAGGCTTCTCTCTGAAAAGGCTTTTTCGGAGAAACCTGTGCCAAAGTACTTTATGTTCTTTTGCAGGGGTAATTTCAATAACAATTTGTTTTAAATGATGTTTACTAGCGCTATGCGTAACTCCTTTTATTCACCTTTTACAACATGCATGGAGGTGCAGTGGAACTATTCTTTCCTGCTCAGTAAGGTACCCAAGGGGCCACATTGGTAGTCATGACATTCCTCTGACCTATTTGCAAATTATTCATGTAATTCTGAAAGCCATCTTCTGACCACGAGGATATAGGATAAAATTCTTAGTGAAGCATATGTTTTCTTTCTAACGGGTATTAATTAAAAATCTAGCTTCAACACCACATTTTAACTGTAGAAGCACACAACCTTTTAGTCCTCAATTCTATAAATCCTCCTGGTAGACCTTGGCAATGGGAATAAACAATGTAGTGATAGTTTTGAATAAGGGTTAAATGGGCAAGGAGATGCCACACAATGTACAACAATCTGGTCTCCTCTTATCTTTCACACAACCTAGGATGTCATAGGGGCATCACATCTTACTATAGGATGAATCTTCAGTCAACGCAATAAGTAGCTTTCTAAAATCCATAACCAGAAATCGTTGAATGCTTTTGTGTGTTACACATCTTTTGTATTATTTAGATATATGAGATAAACCACAAAATGGCATAATTGAAAGGATGACATAGTCTTTATTTAGATCGTAATATTTGGATTTTAGATACCCGGTACTTCTGATCAAATTTTCCAGTATGAATAAACTTTATATTTCTATTTTAATGTTGATTTTGAAAATCTAAATATCTATAACATAAATTTTTGCAGCTTGAATGACATTGCTCCATACATACAAGTAAACTTCATAGAGCCCAAGTTATTATCTGCCGTCATGACCCAAGGAGAAGGGAAAGAGGACAAATGGGTGACATCATTTAAGGTGTACTACAGTGTTGATGGAGTAGACTTCATTCCATATTCAGAGAATCAAGATGGAAATGCAAAGATATTCAAAGCTAATGTTGACTCGGATTCACCTGTCACAAACTTCTTTGCACTAAACATAATCACACAGTACATTCGCATTGTGCCAGTTACAAGTCATCTTGGCGTTTCTCTGAGGTAATTGGATATTTTCTGTTTGAAAATTCATTACTTAAAGAATAGTCAGTAATTATTCTGAGAAGCTCAATTATGAAATTTGTGTCCATTATATTGTAACACATGTATTAAAATCAAATCAGAAATTTATGAGACATTTTATGACTTCTTTCAGGTTTGATGTATTGGGCTGCAACCCATCAACTGAAAAGCCTGTTCCCACCCGTCAGCCTCTGTACACTCCAATTCCGACATCACCAAGGGTGGGCACAGGCAGCCCCACACCACATTCTTTTGGTACTGATGTACCGACTCTAGAACCTGCTTCTAATGTTACAATACCATCAGGTAGAATAAATTATTATCATACCTTGCTCAAGAGTTAATTCCTTTTTCATTTTAGTAACATTAAAAAAGAATGAGAACTATAGTTTATATCAGATCAATATATCAATTAGTATTTTGTGAATTTATGACTTTACAGCAATAAAACATATTTTTTAAGAAACTAGATATATAAAAATGAAAAAACTTTTTATGAACAATTTTATCAGCTGAAGTTAACATGAGTAAAACAAATTATAATGCTCAATTTTTGGTTTGCTTTCAGTATGCCTGATTCCTATGGGTGTAAGTAATTACTATCTCGTAAAAGATGAGCAGCTAACAGCATCATCCTCTTTAGACAGTGATCACAAGGCATCTGATGGAAGGATATACAATACCAAAACCCCTACTTCAGGAGGGTCTTGGATTCCGGGGTAACAACAACAGAATTATGATATCTTGTAGCAGTTTATAAGAAAATTTGGCAATTACTTTAAAGCTAAAAAGTAACAGACAAATTTATTGCTCCTGTGATGATGATTGAATTTTTTGGAAACTTGTAATTCTGTTCTATTTAACATGAAATACATACATTTATGAATGTAACAACCGTTAAAGTCCTTTTTTTTAGATTAACTTAACGTCTTTATACTGGTTTAGAAGACTCTACAAAGTCTGTATACAACAAGTTTCTTGGATGGTGGTGTTTATTGAAGTGCGAGTCCATCTTAATAGACCCAAACACTAGAGCTAAGAAGACCCGCAGCCAGTTAGGTGCCATCTATATCTGCTCTTAACAAACCACCTGGGAAAAGGTACAAATAACATGGGTAGATTTTTTATTTGAATTTTGTTCGAGCAGCGGCCGTTATACCTACTCTTTTCAATTTCCAACTGCCAAAGATTTTTTAATGTGTTCGACACTGAGCACGTGAATCTGATTGCAATACCGAGAGATCAGAGGAATTTTTAACAGAAGAACCACGTGAAAAAAATCCCTTTCTCCACCGTGATTCGAACGTGCGGCCTCCAGCACCCAAGGCGGACACCTTACCTCAAGGCCCTTGAGTCTCAAAGTAGTAACACTACTGTTGGGGAATGAAGTTGTTAGAGACTTCAGTATGCTAAGTCAAGGTTTGTCCCATAGTAGTTACACTACTGTCGTGGAATGAAGTTGTTAGAGACCAGTATACTAAGTCAAGGTTTGTCCCATAGTAGTTACACCACTGTCATGGAATGAAATTGTTAGAGACCAGTATACTAAGTCAAGGTTTGTCCCATAGTAGTTACACCACTGTCGTGGAATGAAGTTGTTAAACCCTTCAGTATACTGAGTCACAGACTGTATGAGGAAGGGTGGCCAGTTCCTTTACTCACTGCCTTTTACTTTCTTAGTCGTATGCCAGGTACCCATTCATAGTTATGTCGAATGGAGCGTGACGGTAGGGGAAGTTGAACTCTGAACCTTTGCCATGAAATGCGAGTGCTCTACCACTTCGTTAATAAGTTAGATTCAAATGTATTTTTGGCAATAATAAATGATCCTTTGTAAAGTAATTAGTATTCTCTTTATGTTTTCAGAAATAAGTGGGGCACAGCTCCACAGTTTGGGTAACTTAAGAAAATAAAAACTAATATTTAGATTCGTGATGGAGAACTGGATATTTATATAATGGGAAACACGTTTATTGATGTCATTATTTTTTGGGGGACCCTGTAGCCAATGGCTTGTAAGCTTGGTTTACAAACCCAACGTAGCAGGTTTAAATCATGTCATGCTCAGCTTGACAGACCCGGCATGTTATGGATTTTTTCATGTCATGGCTTCTTCTCCCAGCTAACCCATCTGTAAATTGATAACTGACAAAGTTGAGGGAAATGTCGAAGATGCCACAGGAGCTGTGGAGTTTGTGCTCTGTCATCAGCACTTTTAGTAATCAATTGGGCTGACTCATATGGGGATATCCAGGTGCAATGGAGTCAGTAATGAGCCATTTGTCATTTTTATCTAATTATTTTATATTTGGTTTTAATGCCTGCAGAGTGCAATTAACAAATCCTTAAAGAATGATTCATGTGAGTTTTGGGGACATATTATTACATTTATTCAAACAAATACTTGCATGTTCTCTTCTGTTTGTAGACCTGAGACTGAGTCTTGGATAATGGTGAATTTCTTGGCACCTAAATTAGTGTCTGGAGTAGTGACTCAAGGCAGTCCAGATTCTCCTCGTTGGGTTGAGCAGTATCATGTTTACCTGAGCTTGGATGGAAAAAAATTCCAGCCATATACTGAATTTGATGGTGATAAAACACCATATCTCTTCACTGGGAACATGGACGGAAACACGCCAATTAGAAATCTTTTTAATCGTGATATCCTTGCTCAGTATGTGAAGATTGTTCCTGTTCAGGCCTCTCCAAATGGCATAGGACTTAGATTCACTATTACTGGCTGCACCCCAAGCGTTCCACCTCAAGGTATACCAACTCCATCTACGCCATCAATTATTATTGGTTCCACGGCAACACCGGGGATAGGAATAACTGGTGAACCAACATTACCTACAAAGCCAAGTAAGATCATTTTCCAACATTACATTAAACAATGTGTATTAAATATTGTCTTATTAGCTTTTCTAATTAGAACTTTCTGTCTCTTTTTTGTTCAGTAGAAAGCAAATGTACAGATTTGCACTATTGCAGAGACAGTTTCGTGTAGCAATTTGTTTCACAAGATAACATTGTTAATACCATTGACAAACATTTTGAGTCATCTATTAAAACATGATTACAATGTTCCAGTAGTCATACCATTCTTTCCTTCATATATGCCAGTTGTGTTTTTCCAATTAAGTAGTATGTCTTTGCGTGTCTTGCTCTTCCTTTTTTAACAATTGTCAAAATTCCTTATTATGTAGAACGCTGAAAAAGTGAATCTGTTTGTCTCTTTTCTCTCATTATACAAGCTAGTTTGGTTGGCAAGTTGTCCTGTTTTATTTTCACAGGTTGTGATGTTCCAATGGGCTTAAGTAACCCAATGGTCATCAACGACATGCAGCTGACAGCCTCTAGCTACCTTGATATCTATCACAGTGCTTCTCGAGGCCGCATTTACACTCAAAAAGATGGATTACTGGCCGGAGGTTGGTCACCTAGGTAAATTTATTAATTACCTATGTCATTGCAGATGTCCTTCACATTCTTGTTTTTATACTTTCTGTTGTTTGTCACATCACCAAGTCAGTAACAACGAGGAGGATCATTTATGAGAGTGGGCATTTCTGCTTTGTATTTTAAGTTATTTTAAAAGATTGCCTTTGTGGACAATCATTAAGATATTTCCTTGATAGAAGACTTGTATGTCTGTTATCCATGCATGCCATAGACAGCCCTTTTTTACCTTCCAAAACCAGGATTGAGAATCAGAAACATGAAAAAAAAAAACATTTAAAAAACACAAAAGAATACTACATTATGAAGTTTCTTCTTTCTTAATGGCCTCTTCTCCTACGTGCCATACAATACAATCCTACATAAAAAAATTAGCTCCATAAAACGCTTATAACAGCAGTTAATATCACTTTTTAAGCACTGAATCTCACTGATAATATTGAAATGATGAGTATACTTGGGGAAAAAATGTAGAATGTAAACATTCAAATATCTGGTTCAATGCAATAAAACCTTTCTAGATAAAGACCTATATATGAAAGCACAGAAATCCCAGAAAATTGATTAATTATGTAGTAGTAAAAGTGTACAGGGGTACTGTTTTAATTATCATTAGGATTACTAAACTTGTCCAGAAATATGATTGAATGTCTTTATAGCAACTCATATCAGTAGTCAATGAGGACAGATAGAAGGATAGTTGCAAACTTGATTCTCATCATAAATTGGGAAATGCATTTCATCATAATGAATTAAGTCAAAGATGATGTTATTGTTGTTATTCTTGTTGTGAATGACCACAATGAGTAGGTTTACTCTTTTGTGACCCCTGAAATGGACGTTTAGTGGTGGGCTGCAGTAGCTTTCCTCACATCTCGAGTCTGCTGATAAAGGTGAACCGGGGTCCTCCAAGCGATTGTGCTATGCTTGGCTTCATGTGTGTGTCCCTCACTACTACAGGGATCACCCACCTTGTTAGCCAGACCGCCAAGAAGAACAGTCCATTACCAGGTAGGACTATGTGGAAATGATAAAATATAGCCTCAGCTGGATCTACATTTTAGTATGAGAAAATTGAAAATAGGACAGCTGATCATTATCTTTCTTTAATCATTGTTGTGTTGTTAAAGATACTATGAATATGCATGTGAGCAAAGCTTTACTGTGTAAAGGAGCATTGGCAAATAAATAATAGCCTGAAAATGTTATTATTTTTATTCCCTTTTAATTACTGTGTAACACTAATCAATGTGCTGACCTAAATGAAGTGTAGACAAATCATGAAAAGTTTATTTTCTTTTTCCGTACAGTGTATCTGATAAGAACCAGTACATCCAAGTAGACTTCCTTGCCCCTTATGAAATCTCTGGAGTAGGCACACAAGGTCTTGCAGACAAGGAATCTTGGGTTGAGAAATACATTGTATACTACAGTACAGATGGGGCCAACTTCCACCCTGTTCTTGACAACTCACATACGCCAGTAGTATTTAATGGAAATTCAGACCAGCACACACCAGTTTCCAACTTTTTCTCTCCTGTTGTGGCTCGTTATGTCCAGATTCGACCAGTGCAGTTTCATAACTCCATTGGACTGAGATTTAATCTTTATGGATGTGAGGCTCCTACTCCAACACCATCTACTGTGACACAGATAACTCCGATACCAGGGTCAACAACATCAACAAGTGAGTTATGTGATACATCCATCACCAACTCTTGAGATAAAATGCTTATAGTTTCTATTCATAGTAAACAATCAATGAAAGTGAGCAGCATTCTGTTAACTATCATTAAGATATATCCAATGATGGCTTGGTTAGAATATAACAATGAGGGTCATGCAGTGAAGACTGATAAATAAAAGACTCACTTTTTATCTTGAGACCAACTTGCTACTCGTCTCAACTCAAACAGAATACAGGCAGCACAGAGGACCAATTAACATATCTAACATAGGACATAGAAAACGCCTTTCAAGAGAAAAAGAAAGTGCTAGCCATCTTCTTTAATCTTTCTTGTGCCTTCACTGTTTGGAGAGAAGGCCTAAAGCTGAAAATCCTCAAAGTGGAAGTTACCAACAATATGTTCTCATGGATTAAACATGACCTCTTCCAAAGATCTGCGAGGGTTAAATTGGACAAATATACCAGCAAGTCAGTCAGGCTGAGAGAGGGAGTGCCACAGGGAAGTGTAATAGTGCCTACTCTCTTTTTGATATATATAAACAAACATCACTAAATGCTGCCATCAGCATGTATCAAACAGCTTACACGCAGATGACTTTGCTACATGACAGCCACAGAATATGCAACAATAGCCTCATACTTACTTGCTCCAAAAGATAGTAGAGAAGGTGGAGAACTAGACAAAAGAGTGGGAACTGAAAATAAACCACACCAAAACCTCCATCACTCTCTTTTCACTCTCCCCCAAAAAAGAAACAATAAAGAAAGGAAATCAACAAATACCCCAGTTGGACACACCCACATTCCTTAGAGTCACATGACTTGAGACTTATCTGGAAGTCAAATATTAAGAAAATCCTGACAAGGGCTATAAAAAGACTCTCAGTGATGAAAAAACTGGCTGGTACATCGTGGGGAGCTAACAAAATAATTCTCAAGCAAGTCTACATTGGTAGAATCAGACCAATCATGGAATATGCTTCTAGCACTTGGTCAACAGCGGCCAAAACAAACACAGGAAAATGAGACCGAGTTCAGAATATGGGTCTCAGAATTACCCTTGGGGCATTGAAAATGCCCAGTTACAGAGCTGGCAAAAACAGCAATTAATTGAGCCCCTTGAATTAAGGAGAAAATATAAATTCCTTACTGAGTTTGAAAAACTAAAGAGGTTGATCTGATTATCCTCTGCACAAGAAGTTCCGAGAGAACAAAAAACAGACTACTTAGAAAAAGCCTCAACTATCTGTATCTGACCAGAGAAATCCACAGAAAACATGCAGACATCCTTGATGCCGAAACCAAACAGTGCAAAGCACTCATTCTAGAACCCTGGACATGGAACCACGACCAGTCCAAAATAATCTTGGAGGTTCCAGGGTTAACGAAGAAAAGTGAGCAGTCGGCAACAGAGCAAAAAATCAACATTCTACAGATTCTCAAGAGATAGTACCCTAGTAACTCTTGGACACAACTGTACACAGATGGATCTGTCTCAATGAGCGATAAAAGGGCAGGCAGTGGAATCTACATCGAACACTCCAATGGCGACATAGGAAATCATTCCATACCAGCAGAAGAGACTTGTACCAATTTCAGATCTAAAGCAAGAGCTGTTCATGCAGCAACTAAGATTCTTATCAGGGATCAAGATGCTGAGCAGCGCATGAGCTGTATTGGTCAGCAACCCATAGCTGACTGCTAGCGTCAGGGCCAGCGAACCATAGCTGCCAAGACCCTTCTACACCTCCACGCGGTGATCCTGGATAACAGGCTGCAGCAGGGCAGACTGGCTAAGGAGAAGGGATCGAAGAGAGAATGCTAACCTGGTACTCAAAAAATGCTTGCTGAAGTCAGATGTATTGGACCAAAAGGTGCAAATATCGCAACCAAGCTGTAAACTACGACACATCGCATTCCATTCACTTGACTACATTCTGCTACTTAAGCCCTTTCAGGGTTTGGTAGTGGGAGATTGAGAACGAACGAAGAAGAAGAAGATTCTTATCAGCCAAAACATAACTACAAGGAAATTGGTCATTCTAACAGACTCCACGAGTGTACTCCAAGCCATCTGAAACCCAAAACATGATAGACTCTCACATGAAATCAAATACATCATAGGATTGCTGTCTCAAAAAACAGATTTAGTCCTACAGTGGATTCTGGTCAACTGTGGGATCCCTGGAAACGAGAAAGCAGATGAGCTCGCAAAAGTCAGTAGTGGAGGTACGCTGACTCCCCATCCACAGAGCTATAAAGAACCAAATGAACTCATCAAATGATCTGTGAGAAAAGAATGGAGAGACCAGCACAAAAAATAAAGCCAGAAAATGACAAATAGATAAACTTGACAGAGATGGGCAGACAAAGATCTTCACTCAAAATGGGACATTGTAGACTCAAGACCCACCTCCACAGAATGGGTCTCAGAGACACTGCCACAAGCAATTGTGGAGCACCTAGACAAACACCAGAACATATTCTGCGAGAATGCTCCACCTATGCAGACCAAAGAGAGGCAGTCTGGCCTGAGGAAGCGACCTTGCTCTAAAAGCTGTGGGGGACCGGCGAAGACCTGAAACGCAGTCTCCTTCATGAACCTCACCGGACTAGAAGCATAGCATCAGTTGATCGATGAAGAAGAATAAAAAGCTATGATATAGGAGGGATGTGTTATCTGCAAACTTCAGATCTTCTAGTTGTTTAAATAAGGTTCCCTGGATTCCATTTCTCTCATAAGATGTAATTCTTTAATGAAAAATCAACAGCACCAAAGACAAATTATGGGAAACAGAACTCTTTATATATATATATATATATATATCTTATTTCAGCACTTATTTTGTTTTTGTCCTGGTCACTAAGCCATTACCTGCATGTTTTTATTGACTTTTAACCGTCAATCTATGTATTTATTCTCTACGTAAGCAATTTTATCGCTCCTACTAATCATTGTCTCGCTACCTCATCATCCTTCATTATATTGGATTTTTTCTTACCATTCCTTCACCTCTCTCTTCTTAAATTGTTTATTCATTAATTTATGTGCCTATATCTTTGTTATATGCGTGTCTCTTGATATTTCTTTGTTTTTGTAGTTTGTTTCATTCAACCTTTTGTCTCTGTACAGTAATAATAACCATTTTTGTTTGTTTCATAAATGGCATGCTACCTCTCGCACTTTCCTGGCAAATTCTGTTATGACGTTAATTTTACATCCTGTCTTGTTTTATGCTGTGATTACTTGTTTTTGTTAATTTTATTTCCAGATGAAGACCTTATGTTAGTAAAATAGGTATTGTTTTTGTTTTTGTCGTGGTGTGGTCATTATCTATGTATGTTTTTATTTACTTTATTTCAGCACAAGGTTGTCTGTATTGGTCTCCTTGGATCAGTAAGAGTGTTCCAGATCAAGTTTCAGGAGAGACAGAGATATTCTATCAAGAACCACTTTTAACAAATGCCTGTACTAAAGATTATGTAGTTGGGTCAGTAACATTTGTATTTGCTCTATAAAGTTATATTGTTATTTTGTATGTATTTAATTGTTCATTTAAAGGAAAATATAAATTAATATTTACCAACATTAAAATGTTCATTAAAAGAAAAATAGAAGTTATTTGTCAGCATTAATAAAACAAAGTTGAATTAAATACTATAAAATGGTTACATAGACTATTCTCATCTGCTTGAAAGCAAAGTAGAGTCCTCGAAGACTAGCAGAAAGCTCTCATAGTGCCAATCTGGAAAAAACAAAGGCAATAAAAAAGAGTACAATACCTGCTGGTGGATATCGCTACTAAGCCACACAGGAAAACTGTACGCGAAAATTCTAGAGCAGAGATTTCAGCCTATCCTCTAACCATAGCTGAGTGGAGCTCAATTTTGTATCCGACAGGGTAGGAGCTGCACAGATGTTTTATTCACCATGAGACAACTAAGCGAAACATACATCGAATATGATCGGAAACTTAACGTTGCTTTCAGAAATCAAGAAAAGACTTTGGATAGTGTAGACAAATAAACTATGGGCCATCTTAGCTATTAGAGAATATTAGAGCACTGTACCAAGAGTACCAAAGTATAGTAAGAGCAACAGATGGCAATCGAAACAGTGGAGATAACGACCAGGGTGAGGCAAGGGTGTGTGTTGTTGCCACTTCAACACATATATGGACAGAATAACGCTGGAGGAAAGCCAAATTGGAGCAATTGCCAAGAAATGCAGAAGGATGATCAGTTAAATGAACTCCTTTTTGCAGAGGATCAATGTCTACTTTACGAGAGTGAAGACTTGAACTGCAGCAACATCTGACTGCGCTTTGTTTATCCCATTACCTTCCATGTCCTCAATGTTCTTTTTGTAATTCTAATGTTAGTTTGCTGTGTTTGAAGCATGATTATTCTCTCACAAAAATGGCTTAAAATATTGATTGTAGTGTTAGCCCATCATACATAGTTTACTGATGATACTACACTCTATGTCAAAGATTAAACATGTTTCTTTTATGCTTTATGCATCCTATAGATGGATTTTAAACTAAACTAATGGCGTGTTAAAATACAATTGACCTGCAATTCATGACTAATATCTTGCAGAATGAAAATAAATAGAAAATAAAAAATGTATAGTGTATATTTACCCTGGATGGAGAAACAGACAAATATAGACATTCGGCAAGAGTTAAACATAGAGGAGAAAATTTAAATACTTTGGTCACATCAAGAGACACGGTGGTCTTGAGAAAACAGTGATGGAAGGTATGGTGCTATAAAAAGAGGCAGGGGTAAGTAGACCAAGAAGATGATAGTACCAAGATATCCAGGCCTGGGTATGACTGGCAGTGGGTGGAGTTTTGGCAAGGGAAAGAGTTTCTTTCAGACAGACTGTCATAGGAGCAACGTTCTATAAAGGACATGCTACATGAGGATGATGATGAGTCTATATTTGAACACATGAAGGACAGCAGTGCAACCCAATTCTAATAATGGCTGAAATTCAAATAAAATTACAAAGCAGGAATCAGTACTTAACTAACAATTTAAGATAATGTAGGAAATCATATCTAATTCAAATTATTGGATTGTCTTCAGGATTAACTTTTGATATTGTATACAAATATTTGTTTAACTTAGTTCACTGTTTACATCTGTTTTGTTTTCATCTGTCAGGTCCTTGACAAAGGTCTATTTAAGTTTAACTGTTTGTTAACGTCTGTACTGTTCCCATATAAAACTGCTTTTAACTTTGAAATTCTATATAAGTACATTGTTTAAACAGTTAATTTACCTGTCCTCAGGATTGAATGCCGTGTCCAACAGTCAAAACTCATGTGGGATCCAACGGATCCCCTAGTTACATGTTCTTTGCAAGATGCCATGCTGAAGTGCACCACTACTTCTGATCACATATGTGAAGACTACGAAATCCGTGTTCTTTGTGATGTTTGTTCTGTGCCAACTGTACCACGGTCAACACCTTTAGTACCAACCCAGCCATCCAACCAGTGCATCTATGACTTCTGGCTGCCATGGGTAAATAAGGATACTCCCGATATAGGAAATGGAGATCATGAGCAATTAACTTCTGAAGAGCTCAGTAAAGCTTGTGTTGGTGGCCAGGTATGTTTAGTTCTTAAATATTAACTGTAGGTTTAGAAACT
Source organism: Ariolimax columbianus (assembly GCA_036924085.1). Lineage (NCBI taxonomy): Eukaryota > Metazoa > Mollusca > Gastropoda > Stylommatophora > Arionidae > Ariolimax > Ariolimax columbianus. The sequence goes on from JAVGWX010000003.1 coordinate 96,669,882, forward strand.
TTAAATAAGAACATTTATCAACATATATCAACAGCCTATGGTTTATTCATGCAGTTCATTTACCATAATACTAGCAGACCTGCAGATAATCTGTCTGTCAGTTGGACTGTATAATATGAAAGAAATGAGCAGTTTCACAATTAAAGGATTTCCCTTTTCCTGCCTTTCCTAAGTCAGATACTCACTCACTTCTAAATGGTAGACTGTGGATTACTAAGAAGGCCAGTGATTTAACTCAATTATTTTGCAAAGAAAGGCATATGTTTAACCACATTACTTTGTCATATGAGTCACATAACAAAACAGGCCTTCAGTGTCTAGAAAAGAGAAGAATTTAAGATGAATTAATACAGGTTTATAAGAAAATCAAGGGAAAGGAGAAATTAGACTAACAATTTTTTTTTTAAATACAGCTGCCTACAAGAACAAGGGGGCACAGCCACAAATTAATTAAAAGAAATATCCAGATTAGATACCTGGAAATATTTGTTTAGTCAAAGAGTGGTGAATGCTTGAATGTATTGTCACAGGAAATAGTGAAGGCAGAGTAAATGAATGCATTCAAGAATAGATTAGAAGCGCATAGGTATTTATAGATCAAGTGAATGTAAAAGAAACTGGTTGTATCATTAATTACACTGCAGAGTGTTCAAAACCAATATAAAGACATTAAGTTAAGTTAAGTTTAATTAACTATATAACATTTTACTATGTCATAACATTTTGTAGATTTCAGATATACAGTGCTACACAAAAGATGGTGACCATTACTCAGCAACAGGGGAAGCTGTAACATGTGATTTGCACAATGGACTATCTTGCTTGAATTCAATGTTCAAAACATGTTTGGATTACAAGATAAGATACAAGTGCATGTGTTTGAGTAAGTCCATTTGATAGAGCTATCATAGAATAGATAATAAAAAAAAGTGAATTTCCAGAAGATGAAACATGGATGTAGGCAAGGTCGTGTTCTATCTTGTTATCTTATTTTTCTTTCTAAACTGTAAAATGAAAAGGTTACTTAATTTCTGGAGTCCCAACTGAAAAAGAGTTAATAACAATTATTGAAATAGATAAACGCTGGAAAGACAAAATTAATGACCAACAACGCCAAGGGCTTCAACAGTAGGATACAAGCTAATGGCCAGGAACTGGAATTGGTTGACCGTTTTAAATATCTGGGTTCGATTGTCAGTGATGAAGGATCAAAATGTGAGGTGTTGGCCAGAATAGCACAGACAATAGCGGCGCTTGCGTGGATTAACAAAATCTGGCAAGATAAACGGTTAGCACTATGCACGAAAATCAGATTAATGCATACTTTGGTCCTGTCAATAAATCCTCTATGCTTGGGAGACATGGACAATTACAGCTGACCTTCAACGAAGGATGCAGGCCTTGGAGATGAGATGTTTCCGAAGACTTTTAAACGTCACGTACAAAGATTTAGTTACAAATGATGATATACGAGATAGAATTACATCAGTAGGGCATTTTGAAGACCTCTTGCAACTGTCAAAAGAAGAAAACTCGCTCACATGTCCAGATCAAATGGTCTTGCAAAAACGATCCTCCACGGAAAGGTGCAAGGCAGACGACAAAGAGGCCGTCCCAAAAATAGGTGGGAGGACAACATATAAAAATGGACCAATCTACAACTAGAAGAGGCACAAGCAGCAGCTGCTGACAGAGAAGGATGGAGTGTGGTTGTAAGGATGTCTTCATGTGTGCCCAATGACCTCACTGGTTACGAGATGACCTGATCTAAGTGAAATGGCAGAAATTTTTCTTTTCAATTTCTTAATCTTTCATCACTTTGGGAAACAAACATATAGTAAATCTTTCCAAGCTAACCTGTCTTAAGTAATTTGTTAAAGTTTTTTTATTTCTTTTTTGTTCTTGTGTCTATTTCCAGCTTTCTTTTAATGTACTTTATTTTTAGAATTGTAAACTGCAATTGAGGTTTAAAAACAAGCACTGTTGTGTAATGCTCTGTGACATCTTACTTGTATGTCCTATCCACTTTCATCATGTCTTCCTCACTTTTTCCTCCACTGGTATTAACATTTTAGTAACTATAAGAAATGGCCCTTATGAAACCAAAAATAAAATAAGATGGCAGGTGTTACAGAAATTATATAAGTAATTATCCAGTGTGATGTACAGATCAATAAAAATCACAAAATCTATGAGAAGAATTATTTTGTGATAACAATCGTTGACTGTCTTATAAAGCAGTTTTGGTGCATACACAATGATAATGTTGACCACATTGTTTTATTCTTTTAGGTTAAGCACCATGATGAATTAAGAGATAAATTGATCCTCCTTGTTATTTGTTAAATTCCTGGCAACAACACAGCCTATACAGTTCTAAACTCTTATCAGTTGTCTTCTTTCTATGATAGAACAGCATATTTGATCAAATAGTACCCTGCAACCTAATATGAATAGATCAAATAGTGATATAATAATTTTGAACCAAAAAAGTTGGAATGATTTCAGTTTCAATTTGCATTGAGACATCACTGAAGCCTTATGAACAACCTATGAGTGAGATCAGCAGTGTAAATACATGTTTGTCAATGATGTTGGAAGCCATTCAAGCTAACTTGCAGTATCTGCAGAAGGACATATGTGATGATGGAATAAAAAAATCAATCTGCAGAAATGGTTTAAACATAACTTCCTTACTGAAGTACATAAAAATAAAGAAATATTAGAAACCTATTAACATGGTATCAATCTCATGATATCATTGCTGTCAAGGACAACAGTATGCAAGTCAAATATGAAAATCCACGCAGTAAAAAAAAAAAGGATGAACACAACCAAATCATTTTTAGTAATAAGATTCGGCACAAACATGTAACAACCAGTCAGAAACCATAACTTCAAACCTTATTGAAGATAAACTGAAGATGTTTCTGAATGAACTGTGTATGCTGAGGGAAATTCATACAATGTCATGATAGCAGAACAATGCTGATGGGGTTGCAGTTCTCCACCTCTGTGCACAGCGATATCTAACTGCACCTCCAAGTTTCCCAAGTTAATATCTGTTTAGCACTGATGCAAACCATTTTCATACACCAGATGTCACCTTTTGGTAGAAAATGTTGAGAGATTCATATTTATTAAAGCGAATGCATGTTTTGTGCAGCAATGACTTTCTAAATAAATTTGCAAAATGTTTATTGATTAGTTCGTCGCATTAAATAGTTTATAGATATTTGCCCCATATTTGTAACAGTGTAAGACTGAAACATCATATGTTTTTGCTGATTAATTTATAATAAGAGGAAATGTTGGTAGATTTTTTGAACACAACACAAAATGTTCATTCACTATTTGTAACTGTATTTGTATTTGGTAGAATAGTTAAAGGCCTCTGTTCATATTCAGCTGAAAAGTAAAAAAAAACAACCTACTGGTGCATCCCTAGTTTTAGCAGACATGAGTCAAATATTGACATCCAACCAAATCACTCACAAATTAGAAATGTTATATATACTCATCTTACTGTATGACATAGAAATATGGAGATCGAGCAAATGATTGGAGAAGAGAATTGATGCACTTGAAATGTCAATATATAGAAGAAGGGATGCATTTCATGGAAATAATTTAAAACAAAATGGAAAATCTTGGAGAAATTTGGGGTACAGAGAGAATTGATGAACTAAATCAGAGTCAGACAGTTTGGTCACATATAAAGACAACACCTTGCTGAAAACAAATCCTGGATGGAAAGGTGGAGGACAAACGTGTGCCAGAGGTAAACAATAACAATGCTATAAGTGGTAGCATAACATTAAGATATAAATATGGAGCAGCCTAGCAGATTGTACAATCCAGATAAAAGACAGAATGTTGGAGATCCATTGCAGCTGACCTTTGATATGAAGATGGCACCTGAACTGAACTGAAGAATAAATCCTGATTCCACAACTGAAATCTGCAACAAGCCAAACATTTGTTTTTTTGCATATATGATGCAAGTATAAAAAATACCTCTACCAGGGGTAGAAGAGGAGTGACTAAGTGAAATGAACTATTGGCTTAAAGTGTTATGACAAAGGCAAGCTGTTTTTGTAGTCATTCTATGACTGATGTATATATTTTAGCATTAGAGAATGTCTATTTGGTGAGAGGATTTCCCTGTAAAAATTATATTTTAGTTTAGAAAAATTGTATGCACAAATATTTATGTAGGTATTCATGGGAATGGCAATACCAGCAATTGATTTTGTTTTAAGATTTGAAAGAGAGAAAGACAATAATTCAATCTATTTTAATGTCATTGCAGCATCAAACATTACAATAACTCCAGCACCTCCAACTCCATTTGAGGAACCTCCTGGTGAGATGTCTTGATATTTACTTAAAGTGTGTATCTTTTGTGTAGGATTTGTGTTTTCGTAAGATACGAAGAGACCTTGTAGTGTGCCAGTAAGTACAAGCAGCTGTTCAGATCTAATAAATTTTAGACTGAAATTAAATATGTATACTGTGTAACAATGAATGAACTTGTAACTTGAGATCATTATTAAGTAGTAATACAGATGCAGCAGGGACATAGTGGTTTCAATATAAAACACAAAGGTAACTCCGAAATTAGTACATAGAAACAGTAGTTCCTAATCATTGTTACAAATACTGCAGTCTACAAGTTTATTTAAAAAATAAAAAATAAAAACTGCTAAATATGATAGTACTCATAAATTGGACAAATTAATTTATATAAACATTTATTGATATATATACATGAGGTGTGTTCAAATGAATCCGGACCTAACTGCATTAAGTGAAAATATGTACGATATGCTTGATGACATTATTTTTTGTGTAAACAGCACATACCAACTGTCAAGTTTGCAAAATTTCATTATCCTCCGACTCATAGTTTCCTCAGCAGATCGTTGAAAACATGGCGGGAATGATGCGGAATCCATCCAGAGTTGATCAGCAAGCGGGGATTATGTTTCTAACAGCTGAAGGATGTTGACCAGTTGACATTCATCGCAGAATGCAGGAGCTTGAGGATAATTAAATTTGCCAAACTTGACGGTTGGTATGTGCTGTTTACACCAGAAGTGACGTCATCATGTGCATCATACGCATGTTCACTTTTTGCAGTTTGGTCTGGTTTCATTTGAACATGCCTCGTATATATATATATATATATATATATATATATATATATATATATATATATATATATATATATATTACTATCACTTGAATTCATTTTTAATATAATTATGTAAATGTGTCTTTCTTACAGACTCTAATTGCAAAGTGCCGATGAACGTGGATATACCTAGCCAGTTTCCAGATAACCTGTTGACTTCATCAAGTGATTTTAACCTTCAGACAAGAGCCCCCGCTGGCAGACTGCACAACCAGCTCTCATCATGGGTTCCCTAGTAAGATGAACTTCATTAATTTCTTTTGTAGTGATTTTAATAGTGTCTTTACCTAATTAAACAAAATATTAAAAATCTGAATGTCAAAGATTATTTGAATATTGTACTTTGTTTACTATTTGTAATAATAAATTGTAGTCGTGTTTATACTGATTTAAAATACCAATTTCTTTAACTAAAAGAATTTGGGTATTTGACGATGTAAAATATTGATATACTAATGACATTGAAATCACATGTATTGTTTGTTTTTATATATGTCTAGAAATTTACAAATAAATTCATGTCTAATCAGAAAGTGTTGTACACACCAACTCACTACTCATCTTTCTTCAGCGTTTTTGACACACACCAGTGGCATCAAGTGGATTTATTAGTACCTCAAAATCTGTCAGGAATACTCACCCAGGGTAGCCCTGACTTCGACAGATGGGTGTCTACCTACACTATAAGTACCAGTATGGATGGCTACACATTCTTCCCTGTGATACACAGCAATGGTGCAGTAATCACTTACAGTGGAAACTCAGACAGGGACACAATTGTGATTAATTATTTTCCACGTGTAAGTGATCTAACAGACTTTTCGGTCTTTCATTGTTGTTTGGTTAGGAGATTATGTACTCTCATTGCATTGTGCAGCTACTGCTATTGATGTTGTTATGCTGAAGCATCTTGGTCAATAGAATTTATTAACTTTTTAAAAACTGAAGTTAGTTAAAACATTTCTTACATTTATTCATGCAATATAAGGAAGAACAGGCCTACTAGAACTGGCAAAAATAGAAGGTGCAATTATCGCAGTCAAGCTGTCAACTGCGCCACAATGCATTCCGTTCTCTGGACTACATTCTGCTACTTTTAAGGGTTTAGTAACGGGAGATTGAGATTGAGAATGAACAAAGCCAAGCCAAATGAAGCACACACATACACAGGAACAACAAGTGTGTCATGTGCCAGAGCAACTCATACAGTGAGACAATTAAAAAAGAATTGAGAAATTGTTGGTGTGGTGGGTTGATGATATGAACCTAAATAATGTTTCCCTGACACTGTCGATTATTCTGGACAAGATAAAATCATTATTTGAAGAAATATGTCATGTATCTGGAAGAACTGAAATATTTACCGCCAGTAAAGGGTGGCTGCATTGATTTTTAAAATGAGGATGTATTGTTGCTTTACTTTTAAGGCATAGTATTTGCATAAGGCTTTCAAAGGAATTATTGAGGAATTACAGTCTTGATTTAACTGTGAAGGACTACTGGAAGTCATACAACATCCTGAAAGACATCACAAAACTTGATTCTGCCTAGGAGGAAGTATCACATTTCTACATGAATGGTATCTGGATAAAATTGTGCCATTAAGCAGACATTTATTTTGTAGAATATAATCTAGTTTCAGAAGTGGTTAAAGATGTCTCTATATGGCTAAGGATGTTAGCTTTCACAACATTAATCCAAATGATGTTGATCAGTTGCTGGACAGCCACTTTCAATGAAGGAACTGGCTGTGCATCTTTATTAATATGAGGCAGAGTGCTCTTGCCAATATTCATAGTGTATTTGATGAACTCTATGATAACGATCCTGATTTAGAATATAACCACAGCTTCAAAAGAGGTGTCAATATAATGTCAAACCTCTACTTTAACATCTTTGAAAAAAAGTAGTGAAAAAAGTATGTCACATCAAACATCAAGCAATACTGTATTTTTGGTAAAGAAAGGAAAGACACCCCCAGAACCTGATGAATCTTACATTCAAGTTTTCCCTTTTACACCACTGTGACTTAAAATATCAGAAAAGAGGTCAGACAGTAGAATAAAATATATATAAAGAACAGCAATATTAGTACATGCTTGAAGATTTTTGATAATGGAATACTCTTCTTCTTCCTTATTTTGTCGTCTCACTTTCTACCGGATTGTAGCCCAGTGTCGTGGTGTGTATTTGTCTTTCGTCTCACTTGTGGCTTGAATAACATGTTTCCCTATTTTATGGCTGGTCTCTTTTATGCTGTCTGTCCACCTTTTTCTCGGTCTACCTCTAGCCTGTCTTCCTGATGTTCTCCTGTAGAAGGTTGCATGAACAATATGGTCTGGTTGCATTTTCACAATGGACCAATTCATTCTCTTTGCTCTATGTACTCTCGAATACTCATATTTGTGATTCTGTCTCATCTGGTGTTGTTAGTGATCTTTCATAGGCACTGCATTTCGCAGGTGGCTAACTTTAATAATGGAACCAATCTCATGTAGTGACATGATTTCTTCTTTTTATATGACTTTTCATTTTACAACCTTGTTTTACTGGAACCTAATCATGTCATAAATCGGGTTTTACATATATTCAGTAGTCCACTGAATATGAATATAACATTTTAGTAGCAACACACCATATTTGATACAGAAATGAAAGAGTGAATAACACATTTTTAATTATACGAATAATTAAAAGAGATGTGATTACTTGGCTGCTCATTAAACAGTTGCAAATGTACATGTGTCAATTTAAACCAATCTTCTGTCTGAAATAAACAGGTTATTGTGGCAAGGTATGTCAGGTTTTTACCTGTAACATGGAGTCCATCTGGTCCAGGCCTGAGATTGAATTACATATTCTGTATCCCTCGTACATATTCCACACCTCAACAGCTGGTGCCATTTAATATTAGTGTTCCCACTCCTAGCCCTGTTCCAACCGATTCCAATGGCCTCACACCACCTCTGCCAGCACGTCCATCGCCTAGCCCAAGTGAGTATGAAACTTTCATTTGCAAGTACAACAGTATGTGTGTTTTTTCATAGTTGACTAGTAAAAAATATGCCATGGGCAAAGTCTAAACATGTCATAATTTAACTGGTACTAAAATAAAAAGTAAATGCCTTTATAATGGCTGGTTGTGTATACCACACGCATTTTTACGTTTGCTATAATATGTTGATTAGGAGTCATGACTTGTCTTGTGGATTTAAAGAAATGTATCTGGAAGATCAAATTGAAGGAGACACGGCCCCTGAATTTGATGGGGATTGCCACTGATGTTGTGGACACAGCCCCTTGATCTAAAATTGGTTTATTTGATGTAGCTGTTGTGCTCATTATTGTGGTGATATTCTGACACTATGCTTCATTTCTTGCAGATTGTGCTAAAGAAATGGGAATACAAAATCAGAGAATTATTGAGGATGCTCAGTTACAGTCATCTTCAGAAACTGATAAACATGGGCCTGAACTTGCAAGACTCTCTGTAAATGGTTACCAGGGATCATGGATGCCAGCGTAAGTTCTTTATTTCCTCTGACCTTGTTAGTTATGTTGTAGCTGCTGTTATTGATTGCACCAATGAATGAATTAATGAACAGATAATATATCTGATAATATGTAATTTGTTGATGAGAGTTTTTAAATGGAGCTGAACTGTGTTGGTACTAACTACAATTTTGTTGTGTGCAGGTATTATAGCTACAAATCTGGCAAAAGGTTCAAATGATGTATGTGTGTGGGGCTGCATTTAGATGCCTATACTTGATGCATAGCTATGAGTGTTAAGTGTTACTAAGAGTCTGATTCTGGTGATTACATTTACAGGTTAAGTGACACGTCTCCATACATTCAAGTAGACTTCAGGGAGAGCAAGCTGTTATCTGGCATTGTGACACAAGGAGAAGGAAGCGAGGACAAATGGGTGACAGGATTCCAAGTTTATTACAGTGTTGCTGACTGCGTGAACTTTGTTCCATATTCAGAGAAGCAAGATGGAAATGCCAGGGTGTTGAAAGCTAATGTTGACAAAGATTCACCTGTCACAAACTACTTTGTGCAGAACATAATAGCACGGTGTGTTCGCATTGTACCAGTTGCCAGCCACCTTGGAGTTGCTCTGAGGTAAATTGACTTTGTTGTTTATCAATTATTTTGTTAAATAGAAAATATTCTGAAATGTTATTGTAAAAATGATGTCACACGTAATATGAAATCTGCCATTCATGTGGCTTCTTTCAGATTTGATGTAGTGGGCTGCAACCCATCACCGGTAAAGCCTGTTCCTACTCGTCCCCCTCTGTACACTCCAATTGCAACATCTCCAAAGGTGTACACGGGCAGCCCCACACCACATTCTTCTAACACTGATATACCAACTGGTGTCACTCGAATTCCTCCTCCAGCAGGTGAGGCACATTGGAATTGTTGTCTCTTCTTATTTAAGAGAGAGAGAGAGAGAGAGAATATGAGCGAAAATGGCAGAGAGAGAGAGAGAGAGAGAGATAGAAGGGGAGAGGGGGCAGTGATTTATATAAATGTACACCATGTGAAGCTCTAAAACACTTGTACAAATGACCATATGTAATTCTATTGTCAGTTTATTTGTTTTGTTTTAAACAGTTACATTCTTTTTGGGGCCATGAAGTGTGCTGAGAGCTGAATTTCTACTCTGTATTTGATTGATTGAAGCTTAAGGTCAGCTACAAGCTGCTAGATACAGTTTACAAGAAGGGAATGGTGGAGGGAAAGGGATGGGGGCATGAGGGAGGAGAAAGAGGCTTCCAACATTCTAATTTATTTTACTTGCATACCTGGAGAAATAATAGTTGAGTTTATGAACTTTTCATCTCCATGCTCCAGGATGTTGATACTTGAAAACCAGAAATGTGTAATGTGCTACTAACTGCATGTAAAAGTTAAAAATGTGAATTATAAAAAAAGTGTTGCTGTTTTTCTTTTAGTATGCCTGATTCCAATGGGTGTAAGCAATTATTACCTAGTAAGGGATGAGCAGCTGTCATCATCATCCTCTTTGGACAGTGACCACAAGGCATCTGATGGAAGGATATACAACAGCCAGTCCCCTACTTCAGGAGGATCTTGGATTCCAGGGTGAGAACAAATTAGTTTAGAGTAGACAAAAACACCCAGTGTTTTATTGTCACATTTGGCAATTGCTTAGATCAGATGTTTATTGGAGATCACATTTTTGAAGTGTGCTTTTTTGGCCCACCTTAATTCTTTTATTGGTTAATATGTTTTCATCTGTGACACGCGCCAAATGAATAGTAGACATGGTCAGTTGTGCTAGAGCTGAGTGTTATGTTTATAGTGGTCAGTGATGGATGCATATTTAATACTGGAAAAGGGGTTTGTTTAGGAAGACATGTGATCAAACACTGTCACCACAACAGGTGAGAGTGATGAACTGACATATGTTAATAGGAAGGCTAATTAATTGCAATTAAAGAAGAATTTCGATTAGATGTGTGGCCATGCTTTGACATTGTGCTTCAATATCCAAGTGTCTTTTGAAACTTTGCTTCTCTCATTTGGATAAAGGTAAACCTGAGAATTTGTGGAAGAGTTATTACAGACAATGATAAGTCAAAGTTGATGTGATTTTAGCATTACTAACCACTAAGGCTGAAGACATCTGGCCAAGTTATAATAATAAATACATTGAATGTGTCACCTTTGCATGCTAAAGTTGACCTGCTGCAAGAACACTTTTGTTTTTGTTGATCTTATTATCTAGACAACATTGACCACTTTATTTCTGTCTTTTAGAACTGAGGCTGAGCCTTGGATAATGGTGAACTTCTGGGAGCCTAAATTGGTGTCTGGAGTGGTGACTCAAGGCAGTCCAGATATTCCTCAATGGGTTGAGCAGTATCATGTTTACCTGAGCCTGGATGGGAAAACCTTCAGTCCATATACAGAATCTGATGGGGATAAAACACCATATCTCTTCACTGGGAACACGGACATGAGCACACCGGTCAGAAGTCTTTTCAACCGTGACATTATCACACAGTATGTGAAGATTGTTCCTGTCAAGGCTTCTCCAAATGGAATAGGACTTCGATTCACTGTTGTTGGCTGTACACCAAATGTTCCACCTCAGGGTATACCAACACCATCTTTGCCTTCAGGGTCCACAGTAACACCAGAGATTGGACATACTGGTGTGCCTCCCAAGCCAAGCCGTAAGAGAGCTTTCCATCTTGTAGTGAATATAGTGAATGCATTTTGCTGAGAGTATCATTTATCTTTATTGTTGCTAGTTTTAGTAGGAGGTTTTTGTTGTGGTTGAGTAGTCTAACTTTTTGAAAGTGTATAAAGTTTGGGAGCAGAACAGTTTGTTGATTTTGCTGGTTGATTTTTCTGTCTGATAGAAAAGAGTTATTCCATTTTCACAGGCTGTGATGTTCCAATGGGCTTAAGTAATCCAATGGTAATCAACGACAGACAACTGACAGCCTCTAGCTACCTAGATATTAATCACATTCCTTCTCGAGGCCGCATTTATGGTCAGAAAGATGGATCCTTGGCTGGAGGCTGGTCTCCTGCGTAAGTTGTTGTACCAGAATGATAGAAATATACAATTATCAGATAGATATTAACAATTGTGAATCTAATTTACTTGCCAAAGGTTAAAATTGTGATTCTGCTGTGAGCACAGATATAATGCTGATTTTGATATGGTGCTGTTTTATTTGTGTAGGTGAGCACTTGTGGGCGTGTGACAAGTAGAAAAGATTTCAACAAATGCATTGAAATATAACACTGTGTTGATTGTAGTTGTTGAAACTGGGTTGAAGGTGTAGATTAAGGTGTCCTGATGATAGCTGGGATAAGAAGATGATGATGCATATTTTTTTTTCCACACAGTGTGTCAGACAAGAACCAGTATATTGAGGTAGACTTCCTTGCCCCATACGAAATATCTGGAGTGGTGACACAAGGTCTTGCAGACACGGATTCTTGGGTTGAGAAATATGTTGTGTACTACAGTACTGATGGGGTCAACTTCCACCCTCTTCTTGACGGTTCGCACAAGCCATTAGTATTTAATGGAAATTCAGACCAGCACACACCAGTTTCCAACTTTTTCTCTAATGTTGTGGCTCGTTATGTCCAGATTCGACCATTGGAGTTCCACAATTCCATTGGACTGAGATTTAATCTGTTTGGATGTGAGGCTCCTACTCCAACACCATCTACTGTGACACAGATAACTCCGATACCAGGGTCAACAACATCAACAAGTGAGTTATGTGATACATCCATCATCAACTCTTGAGATAAAATGCTTATAGTTTCTATTCATAGTAAACAATCAATGAAAGTGAGCAGCATTCTGTTAACTATCATTAAGATATATGCAATGATGGCTTGGGTAGAGTATAACAATGAGGGTCATGCAGTGAATAAGCATTCATGACTTTGTTGATCTAATAAGTTGACATGTGTCTAGTCATGAGAATGGCCATCTAGTTCTACATCATTGACATTCTACAAATAAAATCTATTTTCAGCACAAGGATGCTTGTACTGGTCACCATGGGTCAGTAAGAGTGTTCCAGATCAAATTTCAGGAGAGACAGAGAATTTCTTTCAGGAGCCTCTTGTTACAAGTGCCTGCACAAAAGAATTTGTAGTTGGGTGAGTTGTACAGAAATAAATATCAGTACATGTAGGTGCTAGAAGAAGTAAAACAATCAGTGACTCTCTGAATGGAGTATTTTCTAATGAAATGTAATACTAAAGTTGTTCAATTAAAGATGAAGGTGGATACATCTCAGGTAGGCTGAGTGTGAATGAGTTGTGGTTAAACTGAGTTATTGATTTGATCGTTGAGGTGACTTTATTTTGATGGAGAAAAGTGATAACATGAATATGTTTTTTTGTGCACAAATATTGAACTGATCATTGTAATTTGCTGTCTTACAGGATTGAATGCAGAGTGAAACAGACAAAGCTCATGTGGGATCCAACAGATCCCCTTGTGGAATGCTCTCTGAATGATGCAGCGCTCATGTGTATCGCAGATACTGACCACATATGTGAAGACTATGAAATCCGTGTACTATGTGACATTTGCTCACTGACAACAGTACCGCGCCCAACACCATCAGCACCCACACTTACATCCACTGGAAGCTATGTTGTAGAAACTTTGACACCTGCTGTTGGAACCGTCGGAACTCCTTCCCACCCTTGCATGACTGGATGGTCTTCTTGGATAAATAAAGCTTCACCTGCAGGAACAGGTGGTGATTATGAGAAGATGACGAAAGAAGAACTTGTAGGATTCTGCCCAGGTGGTAGCATCACAGCTGTTGAGTGTAGAGATGCAGCTACTGGAGATGATTACTGGAGCTTGCAAGAGGCAACATGTACAATAGAATATGGTCTGGTTTGTGAGAATATGATTGCACTTGGGATAATCTGTCGGGATTATGAGATCAGATACATGTGCGACTGTTCAGGTATGCTTTGTTTTCCTGCTTCATTTTAATGTTAGGTAAAGCTAACAAGCTGCAGAATTTTTATTTTCAAACTATCTGGAGCATATTACATTTCCAGTGAATTAATCAACTAGAATCATATTAAAATGTACTTTGCTATATATATGCTCCAGTCTAGATACTTGAATATATTGTACAATGCCATAGGCTTGTTTGTTTATGTTGTGGTGAAAGTGGATGGGGGATATTGATTTGTGAGATCAACCCATATGGAAAAGACTACAAGTTAATATAGTGCACATTGCATGTAGACTTATTTATTCCTGCAAATGCATAAATATTGGGTACCATGTGGATTTGTGCTTGATGTAGCACTTTGTACATCCTGCTTTTAGAAATTAATAATATAATGAAAGTTTATTATTTGAACCAGTGCCATTTAAAAAATGTGAATGTTGGAACACTTCAGACATGGATCAATTTGTAGGTTTGAGACAGAAAGACAAATGCTAGTGAAATATTTGTGAAAATACATTCCTGGGGATAAAAGAGTATTAAATACATTTTCAGTCACAGTAGCACCAATCAGCACAACCATTCCAGGACATCAACAGACTCCTCCCACTCCAGGACAGTTTGATAAAACATCCACCATGGCACCCCCAACTCCATTTACAGAACCTCCTGGTGAGTTGTGTTGGTATATTATTTTCATGTTAATTTCATGCCTGTACCTTTTTGTACATCGATCGGCCACATCCATTTCCCACTGCTACGGCATGGTTCCAGACCTCATCTTGAGAGGAGAGGGAGGCTGTTTTCTGCCAAAGCCATACTATGTAGGACAACCTCTTTTATGCCCCCAGCCAGTTGGGAGAAGACCTTTGGCGCTGAACAACCATTTGTGAAATATCTTGTGTGCTGAGGTTTCCTGATCCAACCGTATGACATGACCGAACGTGAAGACTCAGCAGTGGTTCAGCATTTCTGGGATTGGATGGAGACTTGTTTTAGCAGAAACCTCTATGTTGCGGATGTAGTCACACCATCGGATGCCCAGGATACGCCGCTGGTTGTGCATGTGGAAGGTGTCTAGTCTTGATATATCATATTTGAGTAATGTCCAGGTTTTGGAACTGTAAACAAGGACTAGAACCACGCATGACTGGCAAATGAGTATTTATGTTCTAAGGGAGATCTTGCCGTTCCTCCATGCACGCTGGAGGTTGTGCAAAGGAGATGCAGTTAGTTGAATCTGCCTCGACACATTGTATACACAGATTTTTCACAGCCCATCAGATGAGATCCTGCTATATAGATAGGTGAATTTTGTTATGCCCTCCGCTCATGTGGCCTTGAGTATCAATGCCTTGGGGTACTGTATCAGAAATGAGATTCTGAACTTTGGCTTTGGCTCAGGAATTAGACAGACCAAGAAAGGAAGGCTTTCATAGGCACGGTGGAATTTGGCAAGGCGATGCAGAGAAAGGATAGCGTTGATGGTAGAATGACCAGGGATGAAGCCAGACTGTTGTGGGTGGGGTTTTGTGCTCAGGAGAGGCTTGAGTCTAGCCAGCATCTCACTGGCAAACACCTTCCCCAGGACCAAGAGGAATGTTATAGGCCTGTAATCATTGCAGTTTTTACCACTCACCTAACCTGTGTACATTGAGATGACCTTTTGTTTAAGTTCTGTGCTTTGACGAGGTAGTGAGACCTTTCTCATGTGCCAGTCAGTGCTAGCAGTTCTTTGGGTTTCACATTTTTGTATACACCCTTACCACATACAGGACTGACATAAAACACATAAGAGGTTGTTTGATTAACTTGCAGCATAAGACTGGAACAAACTGACTGGTGTTAGACAATATTACAGGTGTAACTCAAACAATGATCACAAAATGTGACAATGATTCAGTGAAATAAAGACCTAGAAGAAACAGTGTCTGCATAGACTCACTTGAAAAGTACGGGAATCTGAACATGTATTTCATAGAGAAACAGAACTGATAGAATGTGATGGTATGCCTAAAATGTACATCTCAGTCTAAATCAGTTGGTTCTAGCATTGATAACTGAGTTTAAAAAGAAAAATATATTGTGTTTTGTTTTTTAAAAGTATATTTAGGTGGTATATTTGTTAATAAACATCATATTTGAGAGGATTTGCTCTTTAGTAACATGAACATACCTGATGGCTTTCATATTGCAGAATATATCTGTAATTTACCCATGAGCGTGGATATGCCCAGCCAGTTGCCAGATAATCTGTTGACTTCTTCAAGTGATTTTAACCTAAAGACAATAGCCTCTGCTGGCAGACTGAACAACCAGTTCTCGTCATGGGTTCCCTAGTAAGAGATCCAATTTTTTGATTTGTGAAGTATTAGTTGGTATCTGTACTATTTTAATAATAGATGTTACTTCTGAAAATTGTAACTTGCAAAAAAGATGAACAAATATTAGGAAAAAATGTTATGATCAAATATTAAAACACAAGAAATAATTGATCACCTGTTGATGACTTATAATATTATTTTGAAACATTTGTTAAGAAACTTTGACAATGTAACAGTCCTTGTGTCAGATTTTGTGAATTTTGTCTGTTTTTTGTGTGCCTTTTGTGGTGATGAAATTGTAGATGTGTGCCAAATGGAATAATGAATAAAATAAAGTCCATCAGCTTTGATTAAGAAGATTTGAATGGCTGATGGTGTACAATGAGTTTAGTAGAGAAGAAGCAGTGGTTGACTTTGTAGACACATACTTTGTATTTATAACCATGTCTAGAAGTGTACCAACTAACTACACTTCTCAACTTTCTTCAGTGTTTTTGACACACACCAGTGGCATCAAGTGGATTTCCTAGTGCCTCACAATCTGTCAGGAATACTCACCCAGGGTAGCCCTGACTATGACAGATGGGTGTCTACCTACACTATAAGTACCAGTATGGATGGCTACACATTTTTCCCTGTGATACACAGCAATGGTGCAGTAGTCACATACATTGGAAACTCAGACAGGGACACAATTGTGATGAATTATTTTCCACGTGTAAGTGATCTACACAGACGTTTTGGTCTTTCATTGTTGTTTGGTTAGGAGATTATGTACTCTCATTGCATTTTGCAGCTACTGCTGTTGATGTTGTTATGTTGTTGTAGCACCTTGGTGACTAGAATTGATAAACTTTTAAAATACTGAAGTTAGTAAAAATATTTGTTACATTTATTCATGCAATATAAGGAAGAACAGGCCTAATAGAACTGGCATTCTGAGCTGAGTTGTAAAGACAAATGACTTCATTATACAGTTGTAGATACATAGATATATATTTAAAGAAGTGATTAACCCACAAAGAATTGTGTAGAATACTTTTCAAATCAAATACATGCACGTCCTGCTGTTGACATAGGCCAAAAGTCTGCTGAGTGTAAAGTAGCCCTCTGAATGTGATGAATGTTTTAGTAGCAATACTACATATGTCAAGTTAATGCAATCTTCTGTCTGAAACATGCAGGTTATTGTGGCAAGGTATGTCAGGTTTTTACCTGTAACATGGAGTCCATCTGGTCCAGGCCTGAGATTAAATTACATTAACTGTGCCCCTCGTACATATTCCACACCTCAACAGCTGGTGCCCTTTAATATTAGTGTTCCCACTCCTAGCCCTGTTCCAACCGATTCCAATGGCCTCACACCACCTCTGCCAGCACGTCCATCGCCTAGCCCAAGTGAGTATGAAACTTTCATTTGCAAGTACAACAGTATGTGTGTTTTTTCATAGTTGACTAGTAAAAAATATGCCATGGGCAAAGTCTAAACATGTCATAATTTAACTGGTACTAAAATAAAAAGTAAATGCCTTTATAATGGCTGGTTGTGTATACCACACGCATTTTTACGTTTGCTATAATGTTGATTAGGAGTCATGACTTGTCTTGTGGATTTAAAGAAATGTATCTGGAAGATCAAATTGAAGGAGACACGGCCCCTGAATTTGATGGGGATTGCCACTGATGTTGTGGACACAGCCCCTTGATCTAAAATTGGTTTATTTGATGTAGCTGTTGTGCTCATTATTGTGGCGATATTCTGACACTATGCTTCATTTCTTGCAGATTGTGCTAAAGAAATGGGAATACAAAATCAGAGAATTATTGAGGATGCTCAGTTACAGTCATCTTCAGAAACTGATAAACATGGGCCTGAACTTGCAAGACTCTCTGTAAATGGTTACCAGGGATCATGGATGCCAGCGTAAGTTCTTTATTTCCTCTGACCTTGTTAGTTATGTTGTAGCTGCTGTTATTGATTGCACCAATGAATGAATTAATGAACAGATAATATATCTGATAATATGTAATTTGTTGATGAGAGTTTTTAAATGGAGCTGAACTGTGTTGGTACTAACTACAATTTTGTTGTGTGCAGGTATTATAGCTACAAATCTGGCAAAAGGTTCAAATGATGTATGTGTGTGGGGCTGCATTTAGATGCCTATACTTGATGCATAGCTATGAGTGTTAAGTGTTACT
Organism: Ariolimax columbianus; assembly: GCA_036924085.1. Lineage (NCBI taxonomy): Eukaryota > Metazoa > Mollusca > Gastropoda > Stylommatophora > Arionidae > Ariolimax > Ariolimax columbianus. The sequence continues at coordinate 96,688,100 of JAVGWX010000003.1, forward strand.
AAGAGTCTGATTCTGGTGATTACATTTACAGGTTAAGTGACACGTCTCCATACATTCAAGTAGACTTCAGGGAGAGCAAGCTGTTATCTGGCATTGTGACACAAGGAGAAGGAAGCGAGGACAAATGGGTGACAGGATTCCAAGTTTATTACAGTGTTGCTGACTGCGTGAACTTTGTTCCATATTCAGAGAAGCAAGATGGAAATGCCAGGGTGTTGAAAGCTAACGTTGACAAAGATTCACCTGTCACAAACTACTTTGTGCAGAACATAATAGCACGGTGTGTTCGCATTGTACCAGTTGCCAGCCACCTTGGAGTTGCTCTGAGGTAAATTGACTTTGTTGTTTATCAATTATTTTGTTAAATAGAAAATATTCTGAAATGTTATTGTAAAAATGATGTCACACGTAATATGAAATCTGCCATTCATGTGGCTTCTTTCAGATTTGATGTAGTGGGCTGCAACCCATCACCGGTAAAGCCTGTTCCTACTCGTCCCCCTCTGTACACTCCAATTGCAACATCTCCAAAGGTGGACACGGGCAGCCCCACACCACATTCTTCTAACACTGATATACCAACTGGTGTCACTCGAATTCCTCCTCCAGCAGGTGAGGCACATTGGAATTGTTGTCTCTTCTTATTTAAGAGAGAGAGAGAGAGAGAGAGAGAATATGAGCGAAAATGGCAGAGAGAGAGAGAGAGAGAGAGAGAGATAGAAGGGGAGAGGGGGCAGTGATTTATATAAATGTACACCATGTGAAGCTCTAAAACACTTGTACAAATGACCATATGTAATTCTATTGTCAGTTTATTTGTTTTGTTTTAAACAGTTACATTCTTTTTGGGGCCATGAAGTGTGCTGAGAGCTGAATTTCTACTCTGTATTTGATTGATTGAAGCTTAAGGTCAGCTACAAGCTGCTAGATACAGTTTACAAGAATGGAATGGTGGAGGGAAAGGGATGGGGGCATGAGGGAGGAGAAAGAGGCTTCCAACATTCTAATTTATTTTACTTGCATACCTGGAGAAATAATAGTTGAGTTTATGAACTTTTCATCTCCATGCTCCAGGATGTTGATACTTGAAAACCAGAAATGTGTAATGTGCTACTAACTGCATGTAAAAGTTAAAAATGTGAATTATAAAAAAAGTGTTGCTGTTTTTCTTTTAGTATGCCTGATTCCAATGGGTGTAAGCAATTATTACCTAGTAAGGGATGAGCAGCTGTCATCATCATCCTCTTTGGACAGTGACCACAAGGCATCTGATGGAAGGATATACAACAGCCAGTCCCCTACTTCAGGAGGATCTTGGATTCCAGGGTGAGAACAAATTAGTTTAGAGTAGACAAAAACACCCAGTGTTTTATTGTCACATTTGGCAATTGCTTAGATCAGATGTTTATTGGAGATCACATTTTTGAAGTGTGCTTTTTTGGCCCACCTTAATTCTTTTATTGGTTAATATGTTTTCATCTGTGACACGCGCCAAATGAATAGTAGACATGGTCAGTTGTGCTAGAGCTGAGTGTTATGTTTATAGTGGTCAGTGATGGATGCATATTTAATACTGGAAAAGGGGTTTGTTTAGGAAGACATGTGATCAAACACTGTCACCACAACAGGTGAGAGTGATGAACTGACATATGTTAATAGGAAGGCTAATTAATTGCAATTAAAGAAGAATTTCGATTAGATGTGTGGCCATGCTTTGACATTGTGCTTCAATATCCAAGTGTCTTTTGAAACTTTGCTTCTCTCATTTGGATAAAGGTAAACCTGAGAATTTGTGGAAGAGTTATTACAGACAATGATAAGTCAAAGTTGATGTGATTTTAGCATTACTAACCACTAAGGCTGAAGACGTCTGGCCAAGTTATAATAATAAATACATTGAATGTGTCACCTTTGCATGCTAAAGTTGACCTGCTGCAAGAACACTTTTGTTTTTGTTGATCTTATTATCTAGACAACATTGACCACTTTATTTCTGTCTTTTAGAACTGAGGCTGAGCCTTGGATAATGGTGAACTTCTGGGAGCCTAAATTGGTGTCTGGAGTGGTGACTCAAGGCAGTCCAGATATTCCTCAATGGGTTGAGCAGTATCATGTTTACCTGAGCCTGGATGGGAAAACCTTCAGTCCATATACAGAATCTGATGGGGATAAAACACCATATCTCTTCACTGGGAACACGGACATGAGCACACCGGTCAGAAGTCTTTTCAACCGTGACATTATCACACAGTATGTGAAGATTGTTCCTGTCAAGGCTTCTCCAAATGGAATAGGACTTCGATTCACTGTTGTTGGCTGTACACCAAATGTTCCACCTCAGGGTATACCAACACCATCTTTGCCTTCAGGGTCCACAGTAACACCAGAGATTGGACATACTGGTGTGCCTCCCAAGCCAAGCCGTAAGAGAGCTTTCCATCTTGTAGTGAATATAGTGAATGCATTTTGCTGAGAGTATCATTTATCTTTATTGTTGCTAGTTTTAGTAGGAGGTTTTTGTTGTGGTTGAGTAGTCTAACTTTTTGAAAGTGTATAAAGTTTGGGAGCAGAACAGTTTGTTGATTTTGCTGGTTGATTTTTCTGTCTGATAGAAAAGAGTTATTCCATTTTCACAGGCTGTGATGTTCCAATGGGCTTAAGTAATCCAATGGTAATCAACGACAGACAACTGACAGCCTCTAGCTACCTAGATATTAATCACATTCCTTCTCGAGGCCGCATTTATGGTCAGAAAGATGGATCCTTGGCTGGAGGCTGGTCTCCTGCGTAAGTTGTTGTACCAGAATGATAGAAATATACAATTATCAGATAGATATTAACAATTGTGAATCTAATTTACTTGCCAAAGGTTAAAATTGTGATTCTGCTGTGAGCACAGATATAATGCTGATTTTGATATGGTGCTGTTTTATTTGTGTAGGTGAGCACTTGTGGGCGTGTGACAAGTAGAAAAGATTTCAACAAATGCATTGAAATATAACACTGTGTTGATTGTAGTTGTTGAAACTGGGTTGAAGGTGTAGATTAAGGTGTCCTGATGATAGCTGGGATAAGAAGATGATGATGCATATTTTTTTTTCCACACAGTGTGTCAGACAAGAACCAGTATATTGAGGTAGACTTCCTTGCCCCATACGAAATATCTGGAGTGGTGACACAAGGTCTTGCAGACACGGATTCTTGGGTTGAGAAATATGTTGTGTACTACAGTACTGATGGGGTCAACTTCCACCCTCTCCTTGACGGTTCGCACAAGCCATTAGTATTTAATGGAAATTCAGACCAGCACACACCAGTTTCCAACTTTTTCTCTAATGTTGTGGCTCGTTATGTCCAGATTCGACCATTGGAGTTCCACAATTCCATTGGACTGAGATTTAATCTGTTTGGATGTGAGGCTCCTACTCCAACACCATCTACTGTGACACAGATAACTCCGATACCAGGGTCAACAACATCAACAAGTGAGTTATGTGATACATCCATCATCAACTCTTGAGATAAAATGCTTATAGTTTCTATTCATAGTAAACAATCAATGAAAGTGAGCAGCATTCTGTTAACTATCATTAAGATATATGCAATGATGGCTTGGGTAGAGTATAACAATGAGGGTCATGCAGTGAATAAGCATTCATGACTTTGTTGATCTAATAAGTTGACATGTGTCTAGTCATGAGAATGGCCATCTAGTTCTACATCATTGACATTCTACAAATAAAATCTATTTTCAGCACAAGGATGCTTGTACTGGTCACCATGGGTCAGTAAGAGTGTTCCAGATCAAATTTCAGGAGAGACAGAGAATTTCTTTCAGGAGCCTCTTGTTACAAGTGCCTGCACAAAAGAATTTGTAGTTGGGTGAGTTGTACAGAAATAAATATCAGTACATGTATGTGCTAGAAGAAGTAAAACAATCAGTGACTCTGAATGGAGTATTTTCTAATGAAATGTAATACTAAAGTTGTTCAATTAAAGATGAAGGTGGATACATCTGATAATATGGCAGGTAGGCTGAGTGTGAATGAGTTGTGGTTAAACTGAGTTATTGATTTGATCGTTGAGGTGACTTTATTTTGATGGAGAAAAGTGATAACATGAATATGTTTTTTTGTGCACAAATATTGAACTGATCATTGTAATTTGCTGTCTTACAGGATTGAATGCAGAGTGAAACAGACAAAGCTCATGTGGGATCCAACAGATCCCCTTGTGGAATGCTCTCTGAATGATGCAGCGCTCATGTGTATCGCAGATACTGACCACATATGTGAAGACTATGAAATCCGTGTACTATGTGACATTTGCTCACTGACAACAGTACCGCGCCCAACACCATCAGCACCCACACTTACATCCACTGGAAGCTATGTTGTAGAAACTTTGACACCTGCTGTTGGAACCGTCGGAACTCCTTCCCACCCTTGCATGACTGGATGGTCTTCTTGGATAAATAAAGCTTCACCTACAGGAACAGGTGGTGATTATGAGAAGATGACGAAAGAAGAACTTGTAGGATTCTGCCCAGGTGGTAGCATCACAGCTGTTGAGTGTAGAGATGCAGCTACTGGAGATGATTACTGGAGCTTGCAAGAGGCAACATGTACAATAGAATATGGTCTGGTTTGTGAGAATATGATTGCACTTGGGATAATCTGTCGGGATTATGAGATCAGATACATGTGCGACTGTTCAGGTATGCTTTGTTTTCCTGCTTCATTTTAATGTTAGGTAAAGCTAACAAGCTGCAGAATTTTTATTTTCAAACTATCTGGAGCATATTACATTTCCAGTGAATTAATCAACTAGAATCATATTAAAATGTACTTTGCTATATATATGCTCCAGTCTAGATACTTGAATATATTGTACAATGCCATAGGCTTGTTTGTTTATGTTGTGGTGAAAGTGGATGGGGGATATTGATTTGTGAGATCAACCCATATGGAAAAGACTACAAGTTAATATAGTGCACATTGCATGTAGACTTATTTATTCCTGCAAATGCATAAATATTGGGTACCATGTGGATTTGTGCTTGATGTAGCACTTTGTACATCCTGCTTTTAGAAATTAATAATATAATGAAAGTTTATTATTTGAACCAGTGCCATTTAAAAAATGTGAATGTTGGAACACTTCAGACATGGATCAATTTGTAGGTTTGAGACAGAAAGACAAATGCTAGTGAAATATTTGTGAAAATACATTCCTGGGGATAAAAGAGTATTAAATACATTTTCAGTCACAGTAGCACCAATCAGCACAACCATTCCAGGACATCAACAGACTCCTCCCACTCCAGGACAGTTTGATAAAACATCCACCATGGCACCCCCAACTCCATTTACAGAACCTCCTGGTGAGTTGTGTTGGTATATTATTTTCATGTTAATTTCATGCCTGTACCTTTTTGTACATCGATCGGCCACATCCATTTCCCACTGCTACGGCATGGTTCCAGACCTCATCTTGAGAGGAGAGGGAGGCTGTTTTCTGCCAAAGCCATACTATGTAGGACAACCTCTTTTATGCCCCCAGCCAGTTGGGAGAAGACCTTTGGCGCTGAACAACCATTTGTGAAATATCTTGTGTGCTGAGGTTTCCTGATCCAACCGTATGACATGACCGAACGTGAAGACTCAGCAGTGGTTCAGCATTTCTGGGATTGGATGGAGACTTGTTTTAGCAGAAACCTCTATGTTGCGGATGTAGTCACACCATCGGATGCCCAGGATACGCCGCTGGTTGTGCATGTGGAAGGTGTCTAGTCTTGATATATCATATTTGAGTAATGTCCAGGTTTTGGAACTGTAAACAAGGACTAGAACCACGCATGACTGGCAAATGAGTATTTATGTTCTAAGGGAGATCTTGCCGTTCCTCCATGCACGCTGGAGGTTGTGCAAAGGAGATGCAGTTAGTTGAATCTGCCTCGACACATTGTATACACAGATTTTTCACAGCCCATCAGATGAGATCCTGCTATATAGATAGGTGAATTTTGTTATGCCCTCCGCTCATGTGGCCTTGAGTATCAATGCCTTGGGGTACTGTATCAGAAATGAGATTCTGAACTTTGGCTTTGGCTCAGGAATTAGACAGACCAAGAAAGGAAGGCTTTCATAGGCACGGTGGAATTTGGCAAGGCGATGCAGAGAAAGGATAGCGTTGATGGTAGAATGACCAGGGATGAAGCCAGACTGTTGTGGGTGGGGTTTTGTGCTCAGGAGAGGCTTGAGTCTAGCCAGCATCTCACTGGCAAACACCTTCCCCAGGACCAAGAGGAATGTTATAGGCCTGTAATCATTGCAGTTTTTACCACTCACCTAACCTGTGTACATTGAGATGACCTTTTGTTTAAGTTCTGTGCTTTGACGAGGTAGTGAGACCTTTCTCATGTGCCAGTCAGTGCTAGCAGTTCTTTGGGTTTCACATTTTTGTATACACCCTTACCACATACAGGACTGACATAAAACACATAAGAGGTTGTTTGATTAACTTGCAGCATAAGACTGGAACAAACTGACTGGTGTTAGACAATATTACAGGTGTAACTCAAACAATGATCACAAAATGTGACAATGATTCAGTGAAATAAAGACCTAGAAGAAACAGTGTCTGCATAGACTCACTTGAAAAGTACGGGAATCTGAACATGTATTTCATAGAGAAACAGAACTGATAGAATGTGATGGTATGCCTAAAATGTACATCTCAGTCTAAATCAGTTGGTTCTAGCATTGATAACTGAGTTTAAAAAGAAAAATATATTGTGTTTTGTTTTTTAAAAGTATATTTAGGTGGTATATTTGTTAATAAACATCATATTTGAGAGGATTTGCTCTTTAGTAACATGAACATACCTGATGGCTTTCATATTGCAGAATATATCTGTAATTTACCCATGAGCGTGGATATGCCCAGCCAGTTGCCAGATAATCTGTTGACTTCTTCAAGTGATTTTAACCTAAAGACAATAGCCTCTGCTGGCAGACTGAACAACCAGTTCTCGTCATGGGTTCCCTAGTAAGAGATCCAATTTTTTGATTTGTGAAGTATTAGTTGGTATCTGTACTATTTTAATAATAGATGTTACTTCTGAAAATTGTAACTTGCAAAAAAGATGAACAAATATTAGGAAAAAATGTTATGATCAAATATTAAAACACAAGAAATAATTGATCACCTGTTGATGACTTATAATATTATTTTGAAACATTTGTTAAGAAACTTTGACAATGTAACAGTCCTTGTGTCAGATTTTGTGAATTTTGTCTGTTTTTTGTGTGCCTTTTGTGGTGATGAAATTGTAGATGTGTGCCAAATGGAATAATGAATAAAATAAAGTCCATCAGCTTTGATTAAGAAGATTTGAATGGCTGATGGTGTACAATGAGTTTAGTAGAGAAGAAGCAGTGGTTGACTTTGTAGACACATACTTTGTATTTATAACCATGTCTAGAAGTGTACCAACTAACTACACTTCTCAACTTTCTTCAGTGTTTTTGACACACACCAGTGGCATCAAGTGGATTTCCTAGTGCCTCACAATCTGTCAGGAATACTCACCCAGGGTAGCCCTGACTATGACAGATGGGTGTCTACCTACACTATAAGTACCAGTATGGATGGCTACACATTTTTCCCTGTGATACACAGCAATGGTGCAGTAGTCACATACATTGGAAACTCAGACAGGGACACAATTGTGATGAATTATTTTCCACGTGTAAGTGATCTACACAGACGTTTTGGTCTTTCATTGTTGTTTGGTTAGGAGATTATGTACTCTCATTGCATTTTGCAGCTACTGCTGTTGATGTTGTTATGTTGTTGTAGCACCTTGGTGACTAGAATTGATAAACTTTTAAAATACTGAAGTTAGTAAAAATATTTGTTACATTTATTCATGCAATATAAGGAAGAACAGGCCTAATAGAACTGGCATTCTGAGCTGAGTTGTAAAGACAAATGACTTCATTATACAGTTGTAGATACATAGATATATATTTAAAGAAGTGATTAACCCACAAAGAATTGTGTAGAATACTTTTCAAATCAAATACATGCACGTCCTGCTGTTGACATAGGCCAAAAGTCTGCTGAGTGTAAAGTAGCCCTCTGAATGTGATGAATGTTTTAGTAGCAATACTACATATGTCAAGTTAATGCAATCTTCTGTCTGAAACATGCAGGTTATTGTGGCAAGGTATGTCAGGTTTTTACCTGTAACATGGAGTCCATCTGGTCCAGGCCTGAGATTAAATTACATTAACTGTGCCCCTCGTACATATTCCACACCTCAACAGCTGGTGCCCTTTAATATTAGTGTTCCCACTCCTAGCCCTGTTCCAACCGATTCCAATGGCCTCACACCACCTCTGCCAGCACGTCCATCGCCTAGCCCAAGTGAGTATGAAACTTTCATTTGCAAGTACAACAGTATGTGTGTTTTTTCATAGTTGACTAGTAAAAAATATGCCATGGGCAAAGTCTAAACATGTCATAATTTAACTGGTACTAAAATAAAAAGTAAATGCCTTTATAATGGCTGGTTGTGTATACCACACGCATTTTTACGTTTGCTATAATATGTTGATTAGGAGTCATGACTTGTCTTGTGGATTTAAAGAAATGTATCTGGAAGATCAAATTGAAGGAGACACGGCCCCTGAATTTGATGGGGATTGCCACTGATGTTGTGGACACAGCCCCTTGATCTAAAATTGGTTTATTTGATGTAGCTGTTGTGCTCATTATTGTGGCGATATTCTGACACTATGCTTCATTTCTTGCAGATTGTGCTAAAGAAATGGGAATACAAAATCAGAGAATTATTGAGGATGCTCAGTTACAGTCATCTTCAGAAACTGATAAACATGGGCCTGAACTTGCAAGACTCTCTGTAAATGGTTACCAGGGATCATGGATGCCAGCGTAAGTTCTTTATTTCCTCTGACCTTGTTAGTTATGTTGTAGCTGCTGTTATTGATTGCACCAATGAATGAATTAATGAACAGATAATATATCTGATAATATGTAATTTGTTGATGAGAGTTTTTAAATGGAGCTGAACTGTGTTGGTACTAACTACAATTTTGTTGTGTGCAGGTATTATAGCTACAAATCTGGCAAAAGGTTCAAATGATGTATGTGTGTGGGGCTGCATTTAGATGCCTATACTTGATGCATAGCTATGAGTGTTAAGTGTTACTAAGAGTCTGATTCTGGTGATTACATTTACAGGTTAAGTGACACGTCTCCATACATTCAAGTAGACTTCAGGGAGAGCAAGCTGTTATCTGGCATTGTGACACAAGGAGAAGGAAGCGAGGACAAATGGGTGACAGGATTCCAAGTTTATTACAGTGTTGCTGACTGCGTGAACTTTGTTCCATATTCAGAGAAGCAAGATGGAAATGCCAGGGTGTTGAAAGCTAATGTTGACAAAGATTCACCTGTCACAAACTACTTTGTGCAGAACATAATAGCACGGTGTGTTCGCATTGTACCAGTTGCCAGCCACCTTGGAGTTGCTCTGAGGTAAATTGACTTTGTTGTTTATCAATTATTTTGTTAAATAGAAAATATTCTGAAATGTTATTGTAAAAATGATGTCACACGTAATATGAAATCTGCCATTCATGTGGCTTCTTTCAGATTTGATGTAGTGGGCTGCAACCCATCACCGGTAAAGCCTGTTCCTACTCGTCCCCCTCTGTACACTCCAATTGCAACATCTCCAAAGGTGTACACGGGCAGCCCCACACCACATTCTTTTAACACTGATATACCAACTGGTGTCACTCGAATTCCTCCTCCAGCAGGTGAGGCACATTGGAATTGTTGTCTCTTCTTATTTAAGAGAGAGAGAGAGAGAGAGAATATGAGCGAAAATGGCAGAGAGAGAGAGAGAGAGAGAGATAGAAGGGGAGAGGGGGCAGTGATTTATATAAATGTACACCATGTGAAGCTCTAAAACACTTGTACAAATGACCATATGTAATTCTATTGTCAGTTTATTTGTTTTGTTTTAAACAGTTACATTCTTTTTGGGGCCATGAAGTGTGCTGAGAGCTGAATTTCTACTCTGTATTTGATTGATTGAAGCTTAAGGTCAGCTACAAGCTGCTAGATACAGTTTACAAGAAGGGAATGGTGGAGGGAAAGGGATGGGGGCATGAGGGAGGAGAAAGAGGCTTCCAACATTCTAATTTATTTTACTTGCATACCTGGAGAAATAATAGTTGAGTTTATGAACTTTTCATCTCCATGCTCCAGGATGTTGATACTTGAAAACCAGAAATGTGTAATGTGCTACTAACTGCATGTAAAAGTTAAAAATGTGAATTATAAAAAAAGTGTTGCTGTTTTTCTTTTAGTATGCCTGATTCCAATGGGTGTAAGCAATTATTACCTAGTAAGGGATGAGCAGCTGTCATCATCATCCTCTTTGGACAGTGACCACAAGGCATCTGATGGAAGGATATACAACAGCCAGTCCCCTACTTCAGGAGGATCTTGGATTCCAGGGTGAGAACAAATTAGTTTAGAGTAGACAAAAACACCCAGTGTTTTATTGTCACATTTGGCAATTGCTTAGATCAGATGTTTATTGGAGATCACATTTTTGAAGTGTGCTTTTTTGGCCCACCTTAATTCTTTTATTGGTTAATATGTTTTCATCTGTGACACGCGCCAAATGAATAGTAGACATGGTCAGTTGTGCTAGAGCTGAGTGTTATGTTTATAGTGGTCAGTGATGGATGCATATTTAATACTGGAAAAGGGGTTTGTTTAGGAAGACATGTGATCAAACACTGTCACCACAACAGGTGAGAGTGATGAACTGACATATGTTAATAGGAAGGCTAATTAATTGCAATTAAAGAAGAATTTCGATTAGATGTGTGGCCATGCTTTGACATTGTGCTTCAATATCCAAGTGTCTTTTGAAACTTTGCTTCTCTCATTTGGATAAAGGTAAACCTGAGAATTTGTGGAAGAGTTATTACAGACAATGATAAGTCAAAGTTGATGTGATTTTAGCATTACTAACCACTAAGGCTGAAGACGTCTGGCCAAGTTATAATAATAAATACATTGAATGTGTCACCTTTGCATGCTAAAGTTGACCTGCTGCAAGAACACTTTTGTTTTTGTTGATCTTATTATCTAGACAACATTGACCACTTTATTTCTGTCTTTTAGAACTGAGGCTGAGCCTTGGATAATGGTGAACTTCTGGGAGCCTAAATTGGTGTCTGGAGTGGTGACTCAAGGCAGTCCAGATATTCCTCAATGGGTTGAGCAGTATCATGTTTACCTGAGCCTGGATGGGAAAACCTTCAGTCCATATACAGAATCTGATGGTGATAAAACACCATATCTCTTCACTGGGAACACGGACATGAGCACACCGGTCAGAAGTCTTTTCAACCGTGACATTATCACACAGTATGTGAAGATTGTTCCTGTCAAGGCTTCTCCAAATGGAATAGGACTTCGATTCACTGTTGTTGGCTGTACACCAAATGTTCCACCTCAGGGTATACCAACACCATCTTTGCCTTCAGGGTCCACAGTAACACCAGAGATTGGACATACTGGTGTGCCTCCCAAGCCAAGCCGTAAGAGAGCTTTCCATCTTGTAGTGAATATAGTGAATGCATTTTGCTGAGAGTATCATTTATCTTTATTGTTGCTAGTTTTAGTAGGAGGTTTTTGTTGTGGTTGAGTAGTCTAACTTTTTGAAAGTGTATAAAGTTTGGGAGCAGAACAGTTTGTTGATTTTGCTGGTTGATTTTTCTGTCTGATAGAAAAGAGTTATTCCATTTTCACAGGCTGTGATGTTCCAATGGGCTTAAGTAATCCAATGGTAATCAACGACAGACAACTGACAGCCTCTAGCTACCTAGATATCAATCACATTCCTTCTCGAGGCCGCATTTATGGTCAGAAAGATGGATCCTTGGCTGGAGGCTGGTCTCCTGCGTAAGTTGTTGTACCAGAATGATAGAAATATACAATTATCAGATAGATATTAACAATTGTGAATCTAATTTACTTGCCAAAGGTTAAAATTGTGATTCTGCTGTGAGCACAGATATAATGCTGATTTTGATATGGTGCTGTTTTATTTGTGTAGGTGAGCACTTGTGGGCGTGTGACAAGTAGAAAAGATTTCAACAAATGCATTGAAATATAACACTGTGTTGATTGTAGTTGTTGAAACTGGGTTGAAGGTGTAGATTAAGGTGTCCTGATGATAGCTGGGATAAGAAGATGATGATGCATATTTTTTTTTCCACACAGTGTGTCAGACAAGAACCAGTATATTGAGGTAGACTTCCTTGCCCCATACGAAATATCTGGAGTGGTGACACAAGGTCTTGCAGACACGGATTCTTGGGTTGAGAAATATGTTGTGTACTACAGTACTGATGGGGTCAACTTCCACCCTCTTCTTGACGGTTCGCACAAGCCATTAGTATTTAATGGAAATTCAGACCAGCACACACCAGTTTCCAACTTTTTCTCTAATGTTGTGGCTCGTTATGTCCAGATTCGACCATTGGAGTTCCACAATTCCATTGGACTGAGATTTAATCTGTTTGGATGTGAGGCTCCTACTCCAACACCATCTACTGTGACACAGATAACTCCGATACCAGGGTCAACAACATCAACAAGTGAGTTATGTGATACATCCATCATCAACTCTTGAGATAAAATGCTTATAGTTTCTATTCATAGTAAACAATCAATGAAAGTGAGCAGCATTCTGTTAACTATCATTAAGATATATGCAATGATGGCTTGGGTAGAGTATAACAATGAGGGTCATGCAGTGAATAAGCATTCATGACTTTGTTGATCTAATAAGTTGACATGTGTCTAGTCATGAGAATGGCCATCTAGTTCTACATCATTGACATTCTACAAATAAAATCTATTTTCAGCACAAGGATGCTTGTACTGGTCACCATGGGTCAGTAAGAGTGTTCCAGATCAAATTTCAGGAGAGACAGAGAATTTCTTTCAGGAGCCTCTTGTTACAAGTGCCTGCACAAAAGAATTTGTAGTTGGGTGAGTTGTACAGAAATAAATATCAGTACATGTATGTGCTAGAAGAAGTAAAACAATCAGTGACTCTCTGAATGGAGTATTTTCTAATGAAATGTAATACTAAAGTTGTTCAATTAAAGATGAAGGTGGATACATCTGATAATATGGCAGGTAGGCTGAGTGTGAATGAGTTGTGGTTAAACTGAGTTATTGATTTGATCGTTGAGGTGACTTTATTTTGATGGAGAAAAGTGATAACATGAATATGTTTTTTTGTGCACAAATATTGAACTGATCATTGTAATTTGCTGTCTTACAGGATTGAATGCAGAGTGAAACAGACAAAGCTCATGTGGGATCCAACAGATCCCCTTGTGGAATGCTCTCTGAATGATGCAGCGCTCATGTGTATCGCAGATACTGACCACATATGTGAAGACTATGAAATCCGTGTACTATGTGACATTTGCTCACTGACAACAGTACCGCGCCCAACACCATCAGCACCCACACTTACATCCACTGGAAGCTATGTTGTAGAAACTTTGACACCTGCTGTTGGAACCGTCGGAACTCCTTCCCACCCTTGCATGACTGGATGGTCTTCTTGGATAAATAAAGCTTCACCTACAGGAACAGGTGGTGATTATGAGAAGATGACGAAAGAAGAACTTGTAGGATTCTGCCCAGGTGGTAGCATCACAGCTGTTGAGTGTAGAGATGCAGCTACTGGAGATGATTACTGGAGCTTGCAAGAGGCAACATGTACAATAGAATATGGTCTGGTTTGTGAGAATATGATTGCACTTGGGATAATCTGTCGGGATTATGAGATCAGATACATGTGCGACTGTTCAGGTATGCTTTGTTTTCCTGCTTCATTTTAATGTTAGGTAAAGCTAACAAGCTGCAGAATTTTTATTTTCAAACTATCTGGAGCATATTACATTTCCAGTGAATTAATCAACTAGAATCATATTAAAATGTACTTTGCTATATATATGCTCCAGTCTAGATACTTGAATATATTGTACAATGCCATAGGCTTGTTTGTTTATGTTGTGGTGAAAGTGGATGGGGGATATTGATTTGTGAGATCAACCCATATGGAAAAGACTACAAGTTAATATAGTGCACATTGCATGTAGACTTATTTATTCCTGCAAATGCATAAATATTGGGTACCATGTGGATTTGTGCTTGATGTAGCACTTTGTACATCCTGCTTTTAGAAATTAATAATATAATGAAAGTTTATTATTTGAACCAGTGCCATTTAAAAAATGTGAATGTTGGAACACTTCAGACATGGATCAATTTGTAGGTTTGAGACAGAAAGACAAATGCTAGTGAAATATTTGTGAAAATACATTCCTGGGGATAAAAGAGTATTAAATACATTTTCAGTCACAGTAGCACCAATCAGCACAACCATTCCAGGACATCAACAGACTCCTCCCACTCCAGGACAGTTTGATAAAACATCCACCATGGCACCCCCAACTCCATTTACAGAACCTCCTGGTGAGTTGTGTTGGTATATTATTTTCATGTTAATTTCATGCCTGTACCTTTTTGTACATCGATCGGCCACATCCATTTCCCACTGCTACGGCATGGTTCCAGACCTCATCTTGAGAGGAGAGGGAGGCTGTTTTCTGCCAAAGCCATACTATGTAGGACAACCTCTTTTATGCCCCCAGCCAGTTGGGAGAAGACCTTTGGCGCTGAACAACCATTTGTGAAATATCTTGTGTGCTGAGGTTTCCTGATCCAACCGTATGACATGACCGAACGTGAAGACTCAGCAGTGGTTCAGCATTTCTGGGATTGGATGGAGACTTGTTTTAGCAGAAACCTCTATGTTGCGGATGTAGTCACACCATCGGATGCCCAGGATACGCCGCTGGTTGTGCATGTGGAAGGTGTCTAGTCTTGATATATCATATTTGAGTAATGTCCAGGTTTTGGAACTGTAAACAAGGACTAGAACCACGCATGACTGGCAAATGAGTATTTATGTTCTAAGGGAGATCTTGCCGTTCCTCCATGCACGCTGGAGGTTGTGCAAAGGAGATGCAGTTAGTTGAATCTGCCTCGACACATTGTATACACAGATTTTTCACAGCCCATCAGATGAGATCCTGCTATATAGATAGGTGAATTTTGTTATGCCCTCCGCTCATGTGGCCTTGAGTATCAATGCCTTGGGGTACTGTATCAGAAATGAGATTCTGAACTTTGGCTTTGGCTCAGGAATTAGACAGACCAAGAAAGGAAGGCTTTCATAGGCACGGTGGAATTTGGCAAGGCGATGCAGAGAAAGGATAGCGTTGATGGTAGAATGACCAGGGATGAAGCCAGACTGTTGTGGGTGGGGTTTTGTGCTCAGGAGAGGCTTGAGTCTAGCCAGCATCTCACTGGCAAACACCTTCCCCAGGACCAAGAGGAATGTTATAGGCCTGTAATCATTGCAGTTTTTACCACTCACCTAACCTGTGTACATTGAGATGACCTTTTGTTTAAGTTCTGTGCTTTGACGAGGTAGTGAGACCTTTCTCATGTGCCAGTCAGTGCTAGCAGTTCTTTGGGTTTCACATTTTTGTATACACCCTTACCACATACAGGACTGACATAAAACACATAAGAGGTTGTTTGATTAACTTGCAGCATAAGACTGGAACAAACTGACTGGTGTTAGACAATATTACAGGTGTAACTCAAACAATGATCACAAAATGTGACAATGATTCAGTGAAATAAAGACCTAGAAGAAACAGTGTCTGCATAGACTCACTTGAAAAGTACGGGAATCTGAACATGTATTTCATAGAGAAACAGAACTGATAGAATGTGATGGTATGCCTAAAATGTACATCTCAGTCTAAATCAGTTGGTTCTAGCATTGATAACTGAGTTTAAAAAGAAAAATATATTGTGTTTTGTTTTTAAAAAGTATATTTAGGTGGTATATTTGTTAATAAACATCATATTTGAGAGGATTTGCTCTTTAGTAACATGAACATACCTGATGGCTTTCATATTGCAGAATATATCTGTAATTTACCCATGAGCGTGGATATGCCCAGCCAGTTGCCAGATAATCTGTTGACTTCTTCAAGTGATTTTAACCTAAAGACAATAGCCTCTGCTGGCAGACTGAACAACCAGTTCTCGTCATGGGTTCCCTAGTAAGAGATCCAATTTTTTGATTTGTGAAGTATTAGTTGGTATCTGTACTATTTTAATAATAGATGTTACTTCTGAAAATTGTAACTTGCAAAAAAGATGAACAAATATTAGGAAAAAATGTTATGATCAAATATTAAAACACAAGAAATAATTGATCACCTGTTGATGACTTATAATATTATTTTGAAACATTTGTTAAGAAACTTTGACAATGTAACAGTCCTTGTGTCAGATTTTGTGAATTTTGTCTGTTTTTTGTGTGCCTTTTGTGGTGATGAAATTGTAGATGTGTGCCAAATGGAATAATGAATAAAATAAAGTCCATCAGCTTTGATTAAGAAGATTTGAATGGCTGATGGTGTACAATGAGTTTAGTAGAGAAGAAGCAGTGGTTGACTTTGTAGACACATACTTTGTATTTATAACCATGTCTAGAAGTGTACCAACTAACTACACTTCTCAACTTTCTTCAGTGTTTTTGACACACACCAGTGGCATCAAGTGGATTTCCTAGTGCCTCACAATCTGTCAGGAATACTCACCCAGGGTAGCCCTGACTATGACAGATGGGTGTCTACCTACACTATAAGTACCAGTATGGATGGCTACACATTTTTCCCTGTGATACACAGCAATGGTGCAGTAGTCACATACATTGGAAACTCAGACAGGGACACAATTGTGATGAATTATTTTCCACGTGTAAGTGATCTACACAGACGTTTTGGTCTTTCATTGTTGTTTGGTTAGGAGATTATGTACTCTCATTGCATTTTGCAGCTACTGCTGTTGATGTTGTTATGTTGTTGTAGCACCTTGGTGACTAGAATTGATAAACTTTTAAAATACTGAAGTTAGTAAAAATATTTGTTACATTTATTCATGCAATATAAGGAAGAACAGGCCTAATAGAACTGGCATTCTGAGCTGAGTTGTAAAGACAAATGACTTCATTATACAGTTGTAGATACATAGATATATATTTAAAGAAGTGATTAACCCACAAAGAATTGTGTAGAATACTTTTCAAATCAAATACATGCACGTCCTGCTGTTGACATAGGCCAAAAGTCTGCTGAGTGTAAAGTAGCCCTCTGAATGTGATGAATGTTTTAGTAGCAATACTACATATGTCAAGTTAATGCAATCTTCTGTCTGAAACATGCAGGTTATTGTGGCAAGGTATGTCAGGTTTTTACCTGTAACATGGAGTCCATCTGGTCCAGGCCTGAGATTAAATTACATTAACTGTGCCCCTCGTACATATTCCACACCTCAACAGCTGGTGCCCTTTAATATTAGTGTTCCCACTCCTAGCCCTGTTCCAACCGATTCCAATGGCCTCACACCACCTCTGCCAGCACGTCCATCGCCTAGCCCAAGTGAGTATGAAACTTTCATTTGCAAGTACAACAGTATGTGTGTTTTTTCATAGTTGACTAGTAAAAAATATGCCATGGGCAAAGTCTAAACATGTCATAATTTAACTGGTACTAAAATAAAAAGTAAATGCCTTTATAATGGCTGGTTGTGTATACCACACGCATTTTTACGTTTGCTATAATATGTTGATTAGGAGTCATGACTTGTCTTGTGGATTTAAAGAAATGTATCTGGAAGATCAAATTGAAGGAGACACGGCCCCTGAATTTGATGGGGATTGCCACTGATGTTGTGGACACAGCCCCTTGATCTAAAATTGGTTTATTTGATGTAGCTGTTGTGCTCATTATTGTGGCGATATTCTGACACTATGCTTCATTTCTTGCAGATTGTGCTAAAGAAATGGGAATACAAAATCAGAGAATTATTGAGGATGCTCAGTTACAGTCATCTTCAGAAACTGATAAACATGGGCCTGAACTTGCAAGACTCTCTGTAAATGGTTACCAGGGATCATGGATGCCAGCGTAAGTTCTTTATTTCCTCTGACCTTGTTAGTTATGTTGTAGCTGCTGTTATTGATTGCACCAATGAATGAATTAATGAACAGATAATATATCTGATAATATGTAATTTGTTGATGAGAGTTTTTAAATGGAGCTGAACTGTGTTGGTACTAACTACAATTTTGTTGTGTGCAGGTATTATAGCTACAAATCTGGCAAAAGGTTCAAATGATGTATGTGTGTGGGGCTGCATTTAGATGCCTATACTTGATGCATAGCTATGAGTGTTAAGTGTTACTAAGAGTCTGATTCTGGTGATTACATTTACAGGTTAAGTGACACGTCTCCATACATTCAAGTAGACTTCAGGGAGAGCAAGCTGTTATCTGGCATTGTGACACAAGGAGAAGGAAGCGAGGACAAATGGGTGACAGGATTCCAAGTTTATTACAGTGTTGCTGACTGCGTGAACTTTGTTCCATATTCAGAGAAGCAAGATGGAAATGCCAGGGTGTTGAAAGCTAACGTTGACAAAGATTCACCTGTCACAAACTACTTTGTGCAGAACATAATAGCACGGTGTGTTCGCATTGTACCAGTTGCCAGCCACCTTGGAGTTGCTCTGAGGTAAATTGACTTTGTTGTTTATCAATTATTTTGTTAAATAGAAAATATTCTGAAATGTTATTGTAAAAATGATGTCACACGTAATATGAAATCTGCCATTCATGTGGCTTCTTTCAGATTTGATGTAGTGGGCTGCAACCCATCACCGGTAAAGCCTGTTCCTACTCGTCCCCCTCTGTACACTCCAATTGCAACATCTCCAAAGGTGGACACAGGCAGCCCCACACCACATTCTTCTAACACTGATATACCAACTGGTGTCACTCGAATTCCTCCTCCAGCAGGTGAGGCACATTGGAATTGTTGTCTCTTCTTATTTAAGAGAGAGAGAGAGAGAGAGAGAGAATATGAGCGAAAATGGCAGAGAGAGAGAGAGAGAGAGAGAGAGATAGAAGGGGAGAGGGGGCAGTGATTTATATAAATGTACACCATGTGAAGCTCTAAAACACTTGTACAAATGACCATATGTAATTCTATTGTCAGTTTATTTGTTTTGTTTTAAACAGTTACATTCTTTTTGGGGCCATGAAGTGTGCTGAGAGCTGAATTTCTACTCTGTATTTGATTGATTGAAGCTTAAGGTCAGCTACAAGCTGCTAGATACAGTTTACAAGAATGGAATGGTGGAGGGAAAGGGATGGGGGCATGAGGGAGGAGAAAGAGGCTTCCAACATTCTAATTTATTTTACTTGCATACCTGGAGAAATAATAGTTGAGTTTATGAACTTTTCATCTCCATGCTCCAGGATGTTGATACTTGAAAACCAGAAATGTGTAATGTGCTACTAACTGCATGTAAAAGTTAAAAATGTGAATTATAAAAAAAGTGTTGCTGTTTTTCTTTTAGTATGCCTGATTCCAATGGGTGTAAGCAATTATTACCTAGTAAGGGATGAGCAGCTGTCATCATCATCCTCTTTGGACAGTGACCACAAGGCATCTGATGGAAGGATATACAACAGCCAGTCCCCTACTTCAGGAGGATCTTGGATTCCAGGGTGAGAACAAATTAGTTTAGAGTAGACAAAAACACCCAGTGTTTTATTGTCACATTTGGCAATTGCTTAGATCAGATGTTTATTGGAGATCACATTTTTGAAGTGTGCTTTTTTGGCCCACCTTAATTCTTTTATTGGTTAATATGTTTTCATCTGTGACACGCGCCAAATGAATAGTAGACATGGTCAGTTGTGCTAGAGCTGAGTGTTATGTTTATAGTGGTCAGTGATGGATGCATATTTAATACTGGAAAAGGGGTTTGTTTAGGAAGACATGTGATCAAACACTGTCACCACAACAGGTGAGAGTGATGAACTGACATATGTTAATAGGAAGGCTAATTAATTGCAATTAAAGAAGAATTTCGATTAGATGTGTGGCCATGCTTTGACATTGTGCTTCAATATCCAAGTGTCTTTTGAAACTTTGCTTCTCTCATTTGGATAAAGGTAAACCTGAGAATTTGTGGAAGAGTTATTACAGACAATGATAAGTCAAAGTTGATGTGATTTTAGCATTACTAACCACTAAGGCTGAAGACGTCTGGCCAAGTTATAATAATAAATACATTGAATGTGTCACCTTTGCATGCTAAAGTTGACCTGCTGCAAGAACACTTTTGTTTTTGTTGATCTTATTATCTAGACAACATTGACCACTTTATTTCTGTCTTTTAGAACTGAGGCTGAGCCTTGGATAATGGTGAACTTCTGGGAGCCTAAATTGGTGTCTGGAGTGGTGACTCAAGGCAGTCCAGATATTCCTCAATGGGTTGAGCAGTATCATGTTTACCTGAGCCTGGATGGGAAAACCTTCAGTCCATATACAGAATCTGATGGTGATAAAACACCATATCTCTTCACTGGGAACACGGACATGAGCACACCGGTCAGAAGTCTTTTCAACCGTGACATTATCACACAGTATGTGAAGATTGTTCCTGTCAAGGCTTCTCCAAATGGAATAGGACTTCGATTCACTGTTGTTGGCTGTACACCAAATGTTCCACCTCAGGGTATACCAACACCATCTTTGCCTTCAGGGTCCACAGTAACACCAGAGATTGGACATACTGGTGTGCCTCCCAAGCCAAGCCGTAAGAGAGCTTTCCATCTTGTAGTGAATATAGTGAATGCATTTTGCTGAGAGTATCATTTATCTTTATTGTTGCTAGTTTTAGTAGGAGGTTTTTGTTGTGGTTGAGTAGTCTAACTTTTTGAAAGTGTATAAAGTTTGGGAGCAGAACAGTTTGTTGATTTTGCTGGTTGATTTTTCTGTCTGATAGAAAAGAGTTATTCCATTTTCACAGGCTGTGATGTTCCAATGGGCTTAAGTAATCCAATGGTAATCAACGACAGACAACTGACAGCCTCTAGCTACCTAGATATTAATCACATTCCTTCTCGAGGCCGCATTTATGGTCAGAAAGATGGATCCTTGGCTGGAGGCTGGTCTCCTGCGTAAGTTGTTGTACCAGAATGATAGAAATATACAATTATCAGATAGATATTAACAATTGTGAATCTAATTTACTTGCCAAAGGTTAAAATTGTGATTCTGCTGTGAGCACAGATATAATGCTGATTTTGATATGGTGCTGTTTTATTTGTGTAGGTGAGCACTTGTGGGCGTGTGACAAGTAGAAAAGATTTCAACAAATGCATTGAAATATAACACTGTGTTGATTGTAGTTGTTGAAACTGGGTTGAAGGTGTAGATTAAGGTGTCCTGATGATAGCTGGGATAAGAAGATGATGATGCATATTTTTTTTTCCACACAGTGTGTCAGACAAGAACCAGTATATTGAGGTAGACTTCCTTGCCCCATACGAAATATCTGGAGTGGTGACACAAGGTCTTGCAGACACGGATTCTTGGGTTGAGAAATATGTTGTGTACTACAGTACTGATGGGGTCAACTTCCACCCTCTCCTTGACGGTTCGCACAAGCCATTAGTATTTAATGGAAATTCAGACCAGCACACACCAGTTTCCAACTTTTTCTCTAATGTTGTGGCTCGTTATGTCCAGATTCGACCATTGGAGTTCCACAATTCCATTGGACTGAGATTTAATCTGTTTGGATGTGAGGCTCCTACTCCAACACCATCTACTGTGACACAGATAACTCCGATACCAGGGTCAACAACATCAACAAGTGAGTTATGTGATACATCCATCATCAACTCTTGAGATAAAATGCTTATAGTTTCTATTCATAGTAAACAATCAATGAAAGTGAGCAGCATTCTGTTAACTATCATTAAGATATATGCAATGATGGCTTGGGTAGAGTATAACAATGAGGGTCATGCAGTGAATAAGCATTCATGACTTTGTTGATCTAATAAGTTGACATGTGTCTAGTCATGAGAATGGCCATCTAGTTCTACATCATTGACATTCTACAAATAAAATCTATTTTCAGCACAAGGATGCTTGTACTGGTCACCATGGGTCAGTAAGAGTGTTCCAGATCAAATTTCAGGAGAGACAGAGAATTTCTTTCAGGAGCCTCTTGTTACAAGTGCCTGCACAAAAGAATTTGTAGTTGGGTGAGTTGTACAGAAATAAATATCAGTACATGTATGTGCTAGAAGAAGTAAAACAATCAGTGACTCTGAATGGAGTATTTTCTAATGAAATGTAATACTAAAGTTGTTCAATTAAAGATGAAGGTGGATACATCTGATAATATGGCAGGTAGGCTGAGTGTGAATGAGTTGTGGTTAAACTGAGTTATTGATTTGATCGTTGAGGTGACTTTATTTTGATGGAGAAAAGTGATAACATGAATATGTTTTTTTGTGCACAAATATTGAACTGATCATTGTAATTTGCTGTCTTACAGGATTGAATGCAGAGTGAAACAGACAAAGCTCATGTGGGATCCAACAGATCCCCTTGTGGAATGCTCTCTGAATGATGCAGCGCTCATGTGTATCGCAGATACTGACCACATATGTGAAGACTATGAAATCCGTGTACTATGTGACATTTGCTCACTGACAACAGTACCGCGCCCAACACCATCAGCACCCACACTTACATCCACTGGAAGCTATGTTGTAGAAACTTTGACACCTGCTGTTGGAACCGTCGGAACTCCTTCCCACCCTTGCATGACTGGATGGTCTTCTTGGATAAATAAAGCTTCACCTACAGGAACAGGTGGTGATTATGAGAAGATGACGAAAGAAGAACTTGTAGGATTCTGCCCAGGTGGTAGCATCACAGCTGTTGAGTGTAGAGATGCAGCTACTGGAGATGATTACTGGAGCTTGCAAGAGGCAACATGTACAATAGAATATGGTCTGGTTTGTGAGAATATGATTGCACTTGGGATAATCTGTCGGGATTATGAGATCAGATACATGTGCGACTGTTCAGGTATGCTTTGTTTTCCTGCTTCATTTTAATGTTAGGTAAAGCTAACAAGCTGCAGAATTTTTATTTTCAAACTATCTGGAGCATATTACATTTCCAGTGAATTAATCAACTAGAATCATATTAAAATGTACTTTGCTATATATATGCTCCAGTCTAGATACTTGAATATATTGTACAATGCCATAGGCTTGTTTGTTTATGTTGTGGTGAAAGTGGATGGGGGATATTGATTTGTGAGATCAACCCATATGGAAAAGACTACAAGTTAATATAGTGCACATTGCATGTAGACTTATTTATTCCTGCAAATGCATAAATATTGGGTACCATGTGGATTTGTGCTTGATGTAGCACTTTGTACATCCTGCTTTTAGAAATTAATAATATAATGAAAGTTTATTATTTGAACCAGTGCCATTTAAAAAATGTGAATGTTGGAACACTTCAGACATGGATCAATTTGTAGGTTTGAGACAGAAAGACAAATGCTAGTGAAATATTTGTGAAAATACATTCCTGGGGATAAAAGAGTATTAAATACATTTTCAGTCACAGTAGCACCAATCAGCACAACCATTCCAGGACATCAACAGACTCCTCCCACTCCAGGACAGTTTGATAAAACATCCACCATGGCACCCCCAACTCCATTTACAGAACCTCCTGGTGAGTTGTGTTGGTATATTATTTTCATGTTAATTTCATGCCTGTACCTTTTTGTACATCGATCGGCCACATCCATTTCCCACTGCTACGGCATGGTTCCAGACCTCATCTTGAGAGGAGAGGGAGGCTGTTTTCTGCCAAAGCCATACTATGTAGGACAACCTCTTTTATGCCCCCAGCCAGTTGGGAGAAGACCTTTGGCGCTGAACAACCATTTGTGAAATATCTTGTGTGCTGAGGTTTCCTGATCCAACCGTATGACATGACCGAACGTGAAGACTCAGCAGTGGTTCAGCATTTCTGGGATTGGATGGAGACTTGTTTTAGCAGAAACCTCTATGTTGCGGATGTAGTCACACCATCGGATGCCCAGGATACGCCGCTGGTTGTGCATGTGGAAGGTGTCTAGTCTTGATATATCATATTTGAGTAATGTCCAGGTTTTGGAACTGTAAACAAGGACTAGAACCACGCATGACTGGCAAATGAGTATTTATGTTCTAAGGGAGATCTTGCCGTTCCTCCATGCACGCTGGAGGTTGTGCAAAGGAGATGCAGTTAGTTGAATCTGCCTCGACACATTGTATACACAGATTTTTCACAGCCCATCAGATGAGATCCTGCTATATAGATAGGTGAATTTTGTTATGCCCTCCGCTCATGTGGCCTTGAGTATCAATGCCTTGGGGTACTGTATCAGAAATGAGATTCTGAACTTTGGCTTTGGCTCAGGAATTAGACAGACCAAGAAAGGAAGGCTTTCATAGGCACGGTGGAATTTGGCAAGGCGATGCAGAGAAAGGATAGCGTTGATGGTAGAATGACCAGGGATGAAGCCAGACTGTTGTGGGTGGGGTTTTGTGCTCAGGAGAGGCTTGAGTCTAGCCAGCATCTCACTGGCAAACACCTTCCCCAGGACCAAGAGGAATGTTATAGGCCTGTAATCATTGCAGTTTTTACCACTCACCTAACCTGTGTACATTGAGATGACCTTTTGTTTAAGTTCTGTGCTTTGACGAGGTAGTGAGACCTTTCTCATGTGCCAGTCAGTGCTAGCAGTTCTTTGGGTTTCACATTTTTGTATACACCCTTACCACATACAGGACTGACATAAAACACATAAGAGGTTGTTTGATTAACTTGCAGCATAAGACTGGAACAAACTGACTGGTGTTAGACAATATTACAGGTGTAACTCAAACAATGATCACAAAATGTGACAATGATTCAGTGAAATAAAGACCTAGAAGAAACAGTGTCTGCATAGACTCACTTGAAAAGTACGGGAATCTGAACATGTATTTCATAGAGAAACAGAACTGATAGAATGTGATGGTATGCCTAAAATGTACATCTCAGTCTAAATCAGTTGGTTCTAGCATTGATAACTGAGTTTAAAAAGAAAAATATATTGTGTTTTGTTTTTAAAAAGTATATTTAGGTGGTATATTTGTTAATAAACATCATATTTGAGAGGATTTGCTCTTTAGTAACATGAACATACCTGATGGCTTTCATATTGCAGAATATATCTGTAATTTACCCATGAGCGTGGATATGCCCAGCCAGTTGCCAGATAATCTGTTGACTTCTTCAAGTGATTTTAACCTAAAGACAATAGCCTCTGCTGGCAGACTGAACAACCAGTTCTCGTCATGGGTTCCCTAGTAAGAGATCCAATTTTTTTATTTGTGAAGTATTAGTTGGTATCTGTACTATTTTAATAATAGATGTTACTTCTGAAAATTGTAACTTGCAAAAAAGATGAACAAATATTAGGAAAAAATGTTATGATCAAATATTAAAACACAAGAAATAATTGATCACCTGTTGATGACTTATAATATTATTTTGAAACATTTGTTAAGAAACTTTGACAATGTAACAGTCCTTGTGTCAGATTTTGTGAATTTTGTCTGTTTTTTGTGTGCCTTTTGTGGTGATGAAATTGTAGATGTGTGCCAAATGGAATAATGAATAAAATAAAGTCCATCAGCTTTGATTAAGAAGATTTGAATGGCTGATGGTGTACAATGAGTTTAGTAGAGAAGAAGCAGTGGTTGACTTTGTAGACACATACTTTGTATTTATAACCATGTCTAGAAGTGTACCAACTAACTACACTTCTCAACTTTCTTCAGTGTTTTTGACACACACCAGTGGCATCAAGTGGATTTCCTAGTGCCTCACAATCTGTCAGGAATACTCACCCAGGGTAGCCCTGACTATGACAGATGGGTGTCTACCTACACTATAAGTACCAGTATGGATGGCTACACATTTTTCCCTGTGATACACAGCAATGGTGCAGTAGTCACATACATTGGAAACTCAGACAGGGACACAATTGTGATGAATTATTTTCCACGTGTAAGTGATCTACACAGACGTTTTGGTCTTTCATTGTTGTTTGGTTAGGAGATTATGTACTCTCATTGCATTTTGCAGCTACTGCTGTTGATGTTGTTATGTTGTTGTAGCACCTTGGTGACTAGAATTGATAAACTTTTAAAATACTGAAGTTAGTAAAAATATTTGTTACATTTATTCATGCAATATAAGGAAGAACAGGCCTAATAGAACTGGCATTCTGAGCTGAGTTGTAAAGACAAATGACTTCATTATACAGTTGTAGATACATAGATATATATTTAAAGAAGTGATTAACCCACAAAGAATTGTGTAGAATACTTTTCAAATCAAATACATGCACGTCCTGCTGTTGACATAGGCCAAAAGTCTGCTGAGTGTAAAGTAGCCCTCTGAATGTGATGAATGTTTTAGTAGCAATACTACATATGTCAAGTTAATGCAATCTTCTGTCTGAAACATGCAGGTTATTGTGGCAAGGTATGTCAGGTTTTTACCTGTAACATGGAGTCCATCTGGTCCAGGCCTGAGATTAAATTACATTAACTGTGCCCCTCGTACATATTCCACACCTCAACAGCTGGTGCCCTTTAATATTAGTGTTCCCACTCCTAGCCCTGTTCCAACCGATTCCAATGGCCTCACACCACCTCTGCCAGCACGTCCATCGCCTAGCCCAAGTGAGTATGAAACTTTCATTTGCAAGTACAACAGTATGTGTGTTTTTTCATAGTTGACTAGTAAAAAATATGCCATGGGCAAAGTCTAAACATGTCATAATTTAACTGGTACTAAAATAAAAAGTAAATGCCTTTATAATGGCTGGTTGTGTATACCACACGCATTTTTACGTTTGCTATAATATGTTGATTAGGAGTCATGACTTGTCTTGTGGATTTAAAGAAATGTATCTGGAAGATCAAATTGAAGGAGACACGGCCCCTGAATTTGATGGGGATTGCCACTGATGTTGTGGACACAGCCCCTTGATCTAAAATTGGTTTATTTGATGTAGCTGTTGTGCTCATTATTGTGGCGATATTCTGACACTATGCTTCATTTCTTGCAGATTGTGCTAAAGAAATGGGAATACAAAATCAGAGAATTATTGAGGATGCTCAGTTACAGTCATCTTCAGAAACTGATAAACATGGGCCTGAACTTGCAAGACTCTCTGTAAATGGTTACCAGGGATCATGGATGCCAGCGTAAGTTCTTTATTTCCTCTGACCTTGTTAGTTATGTTGTAGCTGCTGTTATTGATTGCACCAATGAATGAATTAATGAACAGATAATATATCTGATAATATGTAATTTGTTGATGAGAGTTTTTAAATGGAGCTGAACTGTGTTGGTACTAACTACAATTTTGTTGTGTGCAGGTATTATAGCTACAAATCTGGCAAAAGGTTCAAATGATGTATGTGTGTGGGGCTGCATTTAGATGCCTATACTTGATGCATAGCTATGAGTGTTAAGTGTTACTAAGAGTCTGATTCTGGTGATTACATTTACAGGTTAAGTGACACGTCTCCATACATTCAAGTAGACTTCAGGGAGAGCAAGCTGTTATCTGGCATTGTGACACAAGGAGAAGGAAGCGAGGACAAATGGGTGACAGGATTCCAAGTTTATTACAGTGTTGCTGACTGCGTGAACTTTGTTCCATATTCAGAGAAGCAAGATGGAAATGCCAGGGTGTTGAAAGCTAATGTTGACAAAGATTCACCTGTCACAAACTACTTTGTGCAGAACATAATAGCACGGTGTGTTCGCATTGTACCAGTTGCCAGCCACCTTGGAGTTGCTCTGAGGTAAATTGACTTTGTTGTTTATCAATTATTTTGTTAAATAGAAAATATTCTGAAATGTTATTGTAAAAATGATGTCACACGTAATATGAAATCTGCCATTCATGTGGCTTCTTTCAGATTTGATGTAGTGGGCTGCAACCCATCACCGGTAAAGCCTGTTCCTACTCGTCCCCCTCTGTACACTCCAATTGCAACATCTCCAAAGGTGTACACGGGCAGCCCCACACCACATTCTTCTAACACTGATATACCAACTGGTGTCACTCGAATTCCTCCTCCAGCAGGTGAGGCACATTGGAATTGTTGTCTCTTCTTATTTAAGAGAGAGAGAGAGAGAGAGAGAATATGAGCGAAAATGGCAGAGAGAGAGAGAGAGAGAGAGATAGAAGGGGAGAGGGGGCAGTGATTTATATAAATGTACACCATGTGAAGCTCTAAAACACTTGTACAAATGACCATATGTAATTCTATTGTCAGTTTATTTGTTTTGTTTTAAACAGTTACATTCTTTTTGGGGCCATGAAGTGTGCTGAGAGCTGAATTTCTACTCTGTATTTGATTGATTGAAGCTTAAGGTCAGCTACAAGCTGCTAGATACAGTTTACAAGAAGGGAATGGTGGAGGGAAAGGGATGGGGGCATGAGGGAGGAGAAAGAGGCTTCCAACATTCTAATTTATTTTACTTGCATACCTGGAGAAATAATAGTTGAGTTTATGAACTTTTCATCTCCATGCTCCAGGATGTTGATACT
The DNA here is from genome assembly GCA_036924085.1 of Ariolimax columbianus. Classification (NCBI taxonomy): domain Eukaryota; kingdom Metazoa; phylum Mollusca; class Gastropoda; order Stylommatophora; family Arionidae; genus Ariolimax; species Ariolimax columbianus. The sequence continues at coordinate 96,716,891 of JAVGWX010000003.1, forward strand.
TGAAAACCAGAAATGTGTAATGTGCTACTAACTGCATGTAAAAGTTAAAAATGTGAATTATAAAAAAAGTGTTGCTGTTTTTCTTTTAGTATGCCTGATTCCAATGGGTGTAAGCAATTATTACCTAGTAAGGGATGAGCAGCTGTCATCATCATCCTCTTTGGACAGTGACCACAAGGCATCTGATGGAAGGATATACAACAGCCAGTCCCCTACTTCAGGAGGATCTTGGATTCCAGGGTGAGAACAAATTAGTTTAGAGTAGACAAAAACACCCAGTGTTTTATTGTCACATTTGGCAATTGCTTAGATCAGATGTTTATTGGAGATCACATTTTTGAAGTGTGCTTTTTTGGCCCACCTTAATTCTTTTATTGGTTAATATGTTTTCATCTGTGACACGCGCCAAATGAATAGTAGACATGGTCAGTTGTGCTAGAGCTGAGTGTTATGTTTATAGTGGTCAGTGATGGATGCATATTTAATACTGGAAAAGGGGTTTGTTTAGGAAGACATGTGATCAAACACTGTCACCACAACAGGTGAGAGTGATGAACTGACATATGTTAATAGGAAGGCTAATTAATTGCAATTAAAGAAGAATTTCGATTAGATGTGTGGCCATGCTTTGACATTGTGCTTCAATATCCAAGTGTCTTTTGAAACTTTGCTTCTCTCATTTGGATAAAGGTAAACCTGAGAATTTGTGGAAGAGTTATTACAGACAATGATAAGTCAAAGTTGATGTGATTTTAGCATTACTAACCACTAAGGCTGAAGACGTCTGGCCAAGTTATAATAATAAATACATTGAATGTGTCACCTTTGCATGCTAAAGTTGACCTGCTGCAAGAACACTTTTGTTTTTGTTGATCTTATTATCTAGACAACATTGACCACTTTATTTCTGTCTTTTAGAACTGAGGCTGAGCCTTGGATAATGGTGAACTTCTGGGAGCCTAAATTGGTGTCTGGAGTGGTGACTCAAGGCAGTCCAGATATTCCTCAATGGGTTGAGCAGTATCATGTTTACCTGAGCCTGGATGGGAAAACCTTCAGTCCATATACAGAATCTGATGGTGATAAAACACCATATCTCTTCACTGGGAACACGGACATGAGCACACCGGTCAGAAGTCTTTTCAACCGTGACATTATCACACAGTATGTGAAGATTGTTCCTGTCAAGGCTTCTCCAAATGGAATAGGACTTCGATTCACTGTTGTTGGCTGTACACCAAATGTTCCACCTCAGGGTATACCAACACCATCTTTGCCTTCAGGGTCCACAGTAACACCAGAGATTGGACATACTGGTGTGCCTCCCAAGCCAAGCCGTAAGAGAGCTTTCCATCTTGTAGTGAATATAGTGAATGCATTTTGCTGAGAGTATCATTTATCTTTATTGTTGCTAGTTTTAGTAGGAGGTTTTTGTTGTGGTTGAGTAGTCTAACTTTTTGAAAGTGTATAAAGTTTGGGAGCAGAACAGTTTGTTGATTTTGCTGGTTGATTTTTCTGTCTGATAGAAAAGAGTTATTCCATTTTCACAGGCTGTGATGTTCCAATGGGCTTAAGTAATCCAATGGTAATCAACGACAGACAACTGACAGCCTCTAGCTACCTAGATATCAATCACATTCCTTCTCGAGGCCGCATTTATGGTCAGAAAGATGGATCCTTGGCTGGAGGCTGGTCTCCTGCGTAAGTTGTTGTACCAGAATGATAGAAATATACAATTATCAGATAGATATTAACAATTGTGAATCTAATTTACTTGCCAAAGGTTAAAATTGTGATTCTGCTGTGAGCACAGATATAATGCTGATTTTGATATGGTGCTGTTTTATTTGTGTAGGTGAGCACTTGTGGGCGTGTGACAAGTAGAAAAGATTTCAACAAATGCATTGAAATATAACACTGTGTTGATTGTAGTTGTTGAAACTGGGTTGAAGGTGTAGATTAAGGTGTCCTGATGATAGCTGGGATAAGAAGATGATGATGCATATTTTTTTTTCCACACAGTGTGTCAGACAAGAACCAGTATATTGAGGTAGACTTCCTTGCCCCATACGAAATATCTGGAGTGGTGACACAAGGTCTTGCAGACACGGATTCTTGGGTTGAGAAATATGTTGTGTACTACAGTACTGATGGGGTCAACTTCCACCCTCTCCTTGACGGTTCGCACAAGCCATTAGTATTTAATGGAAATTCAGACCAGCACACACCAGTTTCCAACTTTTTCTCTAATGTTGTGGCTCGTTATGTCCAGATTCGACCATTGGAGTTCCACAATTCCATTGGACTGAGATTTAATCTGTTTGGATGTGAGGCTCCTACTCCAACACCATCTACTGTGACACAGATAACTCCGATACCAGGGTCAACAACATCAACAAGTGAGTTATGTGATACATCCATCATCAACTCTTGAGATAAAATGCTTATAGTTTCTATTCATAGTAAACAATCAATGAAAGTGAGCAGCATTCTGTTAACTATCATTAAGATATATGCAATGATGGCTTGGGTAGAGTATAACAATGAGGGTCATGCAGTGAATAAGCATTCATGACTTTGTTGATCTAATAAGTTGACATGTGTCTAGTCATGAGAATGGCCATCTAGTTCTACATCATTGACATTCTACAAATAAAATCTATTTTCAGCACAAGGATGCTTGTACTGGTCACCATGGGTCAGTAAGAATGTTCCAGATCAAATTTCAGGAGAGACAGAGAATTTCTTTCAGGAGCCTCTTGTTACAAGTGCCTGCACAAAAGAATTTGTAGTTGGGTGAGTTGTACAGAAATAAATATCAGTACATGTATGTGCTAGAAGAAGTAAAACAATCAGTGACTCTCTGAATGGAGTATTTTCTAATGAAATGTAATACTAAAGTTGTTCAATTAAAGATGAAGGTGGATACATCTGATAATATGGCAGGTAGGCTGAGTGTGAATGAGTTGTGGTTAAACTGAGTTATTGATTTGATCGTTGAGGTGACTTTATTTTGATGGAGAAAAGTGATAACATGAATATGTTTTTTTGTGCACAAATATTGAACTCATCATTGTAATTTGCTGTCTTACAGGATTGAATGCAGAGTGAAACAGACAAAGCTCATGTGGGATCCAACAGATCCCCTTGTGGAATGCTCTCTGAATGATGCAGCGCTCATGTGTATCGCAGATACTGACCACATATGTGAAGACTATGAAATCCGTGTACTATGTGACATTTGCTCACTGACAACAGTACCGCGCCCAACACCATCAGCACCCACACTTACATCCACTGGAAGCTATGTTGTAGAAACTTTGACACCTGCTGTTGGAACCGTCGGAACTCCTTCCCACCCTTGCATGACTGGATGGTCTTCTTGGATAAATAAAGCTTCACCTACAGGAACAGGTGGTGATTATGAGAAGATGACGAAAGAAGAACTTGTAGGATTCTGCCCAGGTGGTAGCATCACAGCTGTTGAGTGTAGAGATGCAGCTACTGGAGATGATTACTGGAGCTTGCAAGAGGCAACATGTACAATAGAATATGGTCTGGTTTGTGAGAATATGATTGCACTTGGGATAATCTGTCGGGATTATGAGATCAGATACATGTGCGACTGTTCAGGTATGCTTTGTTTTCCTGCTTCATTTTAATGTTAGGTAAAGCTAACAAGCTGCAGAATTTTTATTTTCAAACTATCTGGAGCATATTACATTTCCAGTGAATTAATCAACTAGAATCATATTAAAATGTACTTTGCTATATATATGCTCCAGTCTAGATACTTGAATATATTGTACAATGCCATAGGCTTGTTTGTTTATGTTGTGGTGAAAGTGGATGGGGGATATTGATTTGTGAGATCAACCCATATGGAAAAGACTACAAGTTAATATAGTGCACATTGCATGTAGACTTATTTATTCCTGCAAATGCATAAATATTGGGTACCATGTGGATTTGTGCTTGATGTAGCACTTTGTACATCCTGCTTTTAGAAATTAATAATATAATGAAAGTTTATTATTTGAACCAGTGCCATTTAAAAAATGTGAATGTTGGAACACTTCAGACATGGATCAATTTGTAGGTTTGAGACAGAAAGACAAATGCTAGTGAAATATTTGTGAAAATACATTCCTGGGGATAAAAGAGTATTAAATACATTTTCAGTCACAGTAGCACCAATCAGCACAACCATTCCAGGACATCAACAGACTCCTCCCACTCCAGGACAGTTTGATAAAACATCCACCATGGCACCCCCAACTCCATTTACAGAACCTCCTGGTGAGTTGTGTTGGTATATTATTTTCATGTTAATTTCATGCCTGTACCTTTTTGTACATCGATCGGCCACATCCATTTCCCACTGCTACGGCATGGTTCCAGACCTCATCTTGAGAGGAGAGGGAGGCTGTTTTCTGCCAAAGCCATACTATGTAGGACAACCTCTTTTATGCCCCCAGCCAGTTGGGAGAAGACCTTTGGCGCTGAACAACCATTTGTGAAATATCTTGTGTGCTGAGGTTTCCTGATCCAACCGTATGACATGACCGAACGTGAAGACTCAGCAGTGGTTCAGCATTTCTGGGATTGGATGGAGACTTGTTTTAGCAGAAACCTCTATGTTGCGGATGTAGTCACACCATCGGATGCCCAGGATACGCCGCTGGTTGTGCATGTGGAAGGTGTCTAGTCTTGATATATCATATTTGAGTAATGTCCAGGTTTTGGAACTGTAAACAAGGACTAGAACCACGCATGACTGGCAAATGAGTATTTATGTTCTAAGGGAGATCTTGCCGTTCCTCCATGCACGCTGGAGGTTGTGCAAAGGAGATGCAGTTAGTTGAATCTGCCTCGACACATTGTATACACAGATTTTTCACAGCCCATCAGATGAGATCCTGCTATATAGATAGGTGAATTTTGTTATGCCCTCCGCTCATGTGGCCTTGAGTATCAATGCCTTGGGGTACTGTATCAGAAATGAGATTCTGAACTTTGGCTTTGGCTCAGGAATTAGACAGACCAAGAAAGGAAGGCTTTCATAGGCACGGTGGAATTTGGCAAGGCGATGCAGAGAAAGGATAGCGTTGATGGTAGAATGACCAGGGATGAAGCCAGACTGTTGTGGGTGGGGTTTTGTGCTCAGGAGAGGCTTGAGTCTAGCCAGCATCTCACTGGCAAACACCTTCCCCAGGACCAAGAGGAATGTTATAGGCCTGTAATCATTGCAGTTTTTACCACTCACCTAACCTGTGTACATTGAGATGACCTTTTGTTTAAGTTCTGTGCTTTGACGAGGTAGTGAGACCTTTCTCATGTGCCAGTCAGTGCTAGCAGTTCTTTGGGTTTCACATTTTTGTATACACCCTTACCACATACAGGACTGACATAAAACACATAAGAGGTTGTTTGATTAACTTGCAGCATAAGACTGGAACAAACTGACTGGTGTTAGACAATATTACAGGTGTAACTCAAACAATGATCACAAAATGTGACAATGATTCAGTGAAATAAAGACCTAGAAGAAACAGTGTCTGCATAGACTCACTTGAAAAGTACGGGAATCTGAACATGTATTTCATAGAGAAACAGAACTGATAGAATGTGATGGTATGCCTAAAATGTACATCTCAGTCTAAATCAGTTGGTTCTAGCATTGATAACTGAGTTTAAAAAGAAAAATATATTGTGTTTTGTTTTTAAAAAGTATATTTAGGTGGTATATTTGTTAATAAACATCATATTTGAGAGGATTTGCTCTTTAGTAACATGAACATACCTGATGGCTTTCATATTGCAGAATATATCTGTAATTTACCCATGAGCGTGGATATGCCCAGCCAGTTGCCAGATAATCTGTTGACTTCTTCAAGTGATTTTAACCTAAAGACAATAGCCTCTGCTGGCAGACTGAACAACCAGTTCTCGTCATGGGTTCCCTAGTAAGAGATCCAATTTTTTTATTTGTGAAGTATTAGTTGGTATCTGTACTATTTTAATAATAGATGTTACTTCTGAAAATTGTAACTTGCAAAAAAGATGAACAAATATTAGGAAAAAATGTTATGATCAAATATTAAAACACAAGAAATAATTGATCACCTGTTGATGACTTATAATATTATTTTGAAACATTTGTTAAGAAACTTTGACAATGTAACAGTCCTTGTGTCAGATTTTGTGAATTTTGTCTGTTTTTTGTGTGCCTTTTGTGGTGATGAAATTGTAGATGTGTGCCAAATGGAATAATGAATAAAATAAAGTCCATCAGCTTTGATTAAGAAGATTTGAATGGCTGATGGTGTACAATGAGTTTAGTAGAGAAGAAGCAGTGGTTGACTTTGTAGACACATACTTTGTATTTATAACCATGTCTAGAAGTGTACCAACTAACTACACTTCTCAACTTTCTTCAGTGTTTTTGACACACACCAGTGGCATCAAGTGGATTTCCTAGTGCCTCACAATCTGTCAGGAATACTCACCCAGGGTAGCCCTGACTATGACAGATGGGTGTCTACCTACACTATAAGTACCAGTATGGATGGCTACACATTTTTCCCTGTGATACACAGCAATGGTGCAGTAGTCACATACATTGGAAACTCAGACAGGGACACAATTGTGATGAATTATTTTCCACGTGTAAGTGATCTACACAGACGTTTTGGTCTTTCATTGTTGTTTGGTTAGGAGATTATGTACTCTCATTGCATTTTGCAGCTACTGCTGTTGATGTTGTTATGTTGTTGTAGCACCTTGGTGACTAGAATTGATAAACTTTTAAAATACTGAAGTTAGTAAAAATATTTGTTACATTTATTCATGCAATATAAGGAAGAACAGGCCTAATAGAACTGGCATTCTGAGCTGAGTTGTAAAGACAAATGACTTCATTATACAGTTGTAGATACATAGATATATATTTAAAGAAGTGATTAACCCACAAAGAATTGTGTAGAATACTTTTCAAATCAAATACATGCACGTCCTGCTGTTGACATAGGCCAAAAGTCTGCTGAGTGTAAAGTAGCCCTCTGAATGTGATGAATGTTTTAGTAGCAATACTACATATGTCAAGTTAATGCAATCTTCTGTCTGAAACATGCAGGTTATTGTGGCAAGGTATGTCAGGTTTTTACCTGTAACATGGAGTCCATCTGGTCCAGGCCTGAGATTAAATTACATTAACTGTGCCCCTCGTACATATTCCACACCTCAACAGCTGGTGCCCTTTAATATTAGTGTTCCCACTCCTAGCCCTGTTCCAACCGATTCCAATGGCCTCACACCACCTCTGCCAGCACGTCCATCGCCTAGCCCAAGTGAGTATGAAACTTTCATTTGCAAGTACAACAGTATGTGTGTTTTTTCATAGTTGACTAGTAAAAAATATGCCATGGGCAAAGTCTAAACATGTCATAATTTAACTGGTACTAAAATAAAAAGTAAATGCCTTTATAATGGCTGGTTGTGTATACCACACGCATTTTTACGTTTGCTATAATATGTTGATTAGGAGTCATGACTTGTCTTGTGGATTTAAAGAAATGTATCTGGAAGATCAAATTGAAGGAGACACGGCCCCTGAATTTGATGGGGATTGCCACTGATGTTGTGGACACAGCCCCTTGATCTAAAATTGGTTTATTTGATGTAGCTGTTGTGCTCATTATTGTGGCGATATTCTGACACTATGCTTCATTTCTTGCAGATTGTGCTAAAGAAATGGGAATACAAAATCAGAGAATTATTGAGGATGCTCAGTTACAGTCATCTTCAGAAACTGATAAACATGGGCCTGAACTTGCAAGACTCTCTGTAAATGGTTACCAGGGATCATGGATGCCAGCGTAAGTTCTTTATTTCCTCTGACCTTGTTAGTTATGTTGTAGCTGCTGTTATTGATTGCACCAATGAATGAATTAATGAACAGATAATATATCTGATAATATGTAATTTGTTGATGAGAGTTTTTAAATGGAGCTGAACTGTGTTGGTACTAACTACAATTTTGTTGTGTGCAGGTATTATAGCTACAAATCTGGCAAAAGGTTCAAATGATGTATGTGTGTGGGGCTGCATTTAGATGCCTATACTTGATGCATAGCTATGAGTGTTAAGTGTTACTAAGAGTCTGATTCTGGTGATTACATTTACAGGTTAAGTGACACGTCTCCATACATTCAAGTAGACTTCAGGGAGAGCAAGCTGTTATCTGGCATTGTGACACAAGGAGAAGGAAGCGAGGACAAATGGGTGACAGGATTCCAAGTTTATTACAGTGTTGCTGACTGCGTGAACTTTGTTCCATATTCAGAGAAGCAAGATGGAAATGCCAGGGTGTTGAAAGCTAATGTTGACAAAGATTCACCTGTCACAAACTACTTTGTGCAGAACATAATAGCACGGTGTGTTCGCATTGTACCAGTTGCCAGCCACCTTGGAGTTGCTCTGAGGTAAATTGACTTTGTTGTTTATCAATTATTTTGTTAAATAGAAAATATTCTGAAATGTTATTGTAAAAATGATGTCACACGTAATATGAAATCTGCCATTCATGTGGCTTCTTTCAGATTTGATGTAGTGGGCTGCAACCCATCACCGGTAAAGCCTGTTCCTACTCGTCCCCCTCTGTACACTCCAATTGCAACATCTCCAAAGGTGTACACAGGCAGCCCCACACCACATTCTTCTAACACTGATATACCAACTGGTGTCACTCGAATTCCTCCTCCAGCAGGTGAGGCACATTGGAATTGTTGTCTCTTCTTATTTAAGAGAGAGAGAGAGAGAGAGAATATGAGCGAAAATGGCAGAGAGAGAGAGAGAGAGAGAGATAGAAGGGGAGAGGGGGCAGTGATTTATATAAATGTACACCATGTGAAGCTCTAAAACACTTGTACAAATGACCATATGTAATTCTATTGTCAGTTTATTTGTTTTGTTTTAAACAGTTACATTCTTTTTGGGGCCATGAAGTGTGCTGAGAGCTGAATTTCTACTCTGTATTTGATTGATTGAAGCTTAAGGTCAGCTACAAGCTGCTAGATACAGTTTACAAGAAGGGAATGGTGGAGGGAAAGGGATGGGGGCATGAGGGAGGAGAAAGAGGCTTCCAACATTCTAATTTATTTTACTTGCATACCTGGAGAAATAATAGTTGAGTTTATGAACTTTTCATCTCCATGCTCCAGGATGTTGATACTTGAAAACCAGAAATGTGTAATGTGCTACTAACTGCATGTAAAAGTTAAAAATGTGAATTATAAAAAAAGTGTTGCTGTTTTTCTTTTAGTATGCCTGATTCCAATGGGTGTAAGCAATTATTACCTAGTAAGGGATGAGCAGCTGTCATCATCATCCTCTTTGGACAGTGACCACAAGGCATCTGATGGAAGGATATACAACAGCCAGTCCCCTACTTCAGGAGGATCTTGGATTCCAGGGTGAGAACAAATTAGTTTAGAGTAGACAAAAACACCCAGTGTTTTATTGTCACATTTGGCAATTGCTTAGATCAGATGTTTATTGGAGATCACATTTTTGAAGTGTGCTTTTTTGGCCCACCTTAATTCTTTTATTGGTTAATATGTTTTCATCTGTGACACGCGCCAAATGAATAGTAGACATGGTCAGTTGTGCTAGAGCTGAGTGTTATGTTTATAGTGGTCAGTGATGGATGCATATTTAATACTGGAAAAGGGGTTTGTTTAGGAAGACATGTGATCAAACACTGTCACCACAACAGGTGAGAGTGATGAACTGACATATGTTAATAGGAAGGCTAATTAATTGCAATTAAAGAAGAATTTCGATTAGATGTGTGGCCATGCTTTGACATTGTGCTTCAATATCCAAGTGTCTTTTGAAACTTTGCTTCTCTCATTTGGATAAAGGTAAACCTGAGAATTTGTGGAAGAGTTATTACAGACAATGATAAGTCAAAGTTGATGTGATTTTAGCATTACTAACCACTAAGGCTGAAGACGTCTGGCCAAGTTATAATAATAAATACATTGAATGTGTCACCTTTGCATGCTAAAGTTGACCTGCTGCAAGAACACTTTTGTTTTTGTTGATCTTATTATCTAGACAACATTGACCACTTTATTTCTGTCTTTTAGAACTGAGGCTGAGCCTTGGATAATGGTGAACTTCTGGGAGCCTAAATTGGTGTCTGGAGTGGTGACTCAAGGCAGTCCAGATATTCCTCAATGGGTTGAGCAGTATCATGTTTACCTGAGCCTGGATGGGAAAACCTTCAGTCCATATACAGAATCTGATGGTGATAAAACACCATATCTCTTCACTGGGAACACGGACATGAGCACACCGGTCAGAAGTCTTTTCAACCGTGACATTATCACACAGTATGTGAAGATTGTTCCTGTCAAGGCTTCTTCAAATGGAATAGGACTTCGATTCACTGTTGTTGGCTGTACACCAAATGTTCCACCTCAGGGTATACCAACACCATCTTTGCCTTCAGGGTCCACAGTAACACCAGAGATTGGACATACTGGTGTGCCTCCCAAGCCAAGCCGTAAGAGAGCTTTCCATCTTGTAGTGAATATAGTGAATGCATTTTGCTGAGAGTATCATTTATCTTTATTGTTGCTAGTTTTAGTAGGAGGTTTTTGTTGTGGTTGAGTAGTCTAACTTTTTGAAAGTGTATAAAGTTTGGGAGCAGAACAGTTTGTTGATTTTGCTGGTTGATTTTTCTGTCTGATAGAAAAGAGTTATTCCATTTTCACAGGCTGTGATGTTCCAATGGGCTTAAGTAATCCAATGGTAATCAACGACAGACAACTGACAGCCTCTAGCTACCTAGATATCAATCACATTCCTTCTCGAGGCCGCATTTATGGTCAGAAAGATGGATCCTTGGCTGGAGGCTGGTCTCCTGCGTAAGTTGTTGTACCAGAATGATAGAAATATACAATTATCAGATAGATATTAACAATTGTGAATCTAATTTACTTGCCAAAGGTTAAAATTGTGATTCTGCTGTGAGCACAGATATAATGCTGATTTTGATATGGTGCTGTTTTATTTGTGTAGGTGAGCACTTGTGGGCGTGTGACAAGTAGAAAAGATTTCAACAAATGCATTGAAATATAACACTGTGTTGATTGTAGTTGTTGAAACTGGGTTGAAGGTGTAGATTAAGGTGTCCTGATGATAGCTGGGATAAGAAGATGATAATTCATATTTTTTTTTTCCACACAGTGTGTCAGACAAGAACCAGTATATTGAGGTAGACTTCCTTGCCCCATACAAAATATCTGGAGTGGTGACACAAGGTCTTGCAGACACGGATTCTTGGGTTGAGAAATATGTTGTGTACTACAGTACTGATGGGGTCAACTTCCACCCTCTCCTTGACGGTTCGCACAAGCCATTAGTATTTAATGGAAATTCAGACCAGCACACACCAGTTTCCAACTTTTTCTCTAATGTTGTGGCTCGTTATGTCCAGATTCGACCATTGGAGTTCCACAATTCCATTGGACTGAGATTTAATCTGTTTGGATGTGAGGCTCCTACTCCAACACCATCTACTGTGACACAGATAACTCCGATACCAGGGTCAACAACATCAACAAGTGAGTTATGTGATACATCCATCATCAACTCTTGAGATAAAATGCTTATAGTTTCTATTCATAGTAAACAATCAATGAAAGTGAGCAGCATTCTGTTAACTATCATTAAGATATATGCAATGATGGCTTGGGTAGAGTATAACAATGAGGGTCATGCAGTGAATAAGCATTCATGACTTTGTTGATCTAATAAGTTGACATGTGTCTAGTCATGAGAATGGCCATCTAGTTCTACATCATTGACATTCTACAAATAAAATCTATTTTCAGCACAAGGATGCTTGTACTGGTCACCATGGGTCAGTAAGAATGTTCCAGATCAAATTTCAGGAGAGACAGAGAATTTCTTTCAGGAGCCTCTTGTTACAAGTGCCTGCACAAAAGAATTTGTAGTTGGGTGAGTTGTACAGAAATAAATATCAGTACATGTATGTGCTAGAAGAAGTAAAACAATCAGTGACTCTCTGAATGGAGTATTTTCTAATGAAATGTAATACTAAAGTTGTTCAATTAAAGATGAAGGTGGATACATCTGATAATATGGCAGGTAGGCTGAGTGTGAATGAGTTGTGGTTAAACTGAGTTATTGATTTGATCGTTGAGGTGACTTTATTTTGATGGAGAAAAGTGATAACATGAATATGTTTTTTTGTGCACAAATATTGAACTGATCATTGTAATTTGCTGTCTTACAGGATTGAATGCAGAGTGAAACAGACAAAGCTCATGTGGGATCCAACAGATCCCCTTGTGGAATGCTCTCTGAATGATGCAGCGCTCATGTGTATCGCAGATACTGACCACATATGTGAAGACTATGAAATCCGTGTACTATGTGACATTTGCTCACTGACAACAGTACCGCGCCCAACACCATCAGCACCCACACTTACATCCACTGGAAGCTATGTTGTAGAAACTTTGACACCTGCTGTTGGAACCGTCGGAACTCCTTCCCACCCTTGCATGACTGGATGGTCTTCTTGGATAAATAAAGCTTCACCTACAGGAACAGGTGGTGATTATGAGAAGATGACGAAAGAAGAACTTGTAGGATTCTGCCCAGGTGGTAGCATCACAGCTGTTGAGTGTAGAGATGCAGCTACTGGAGATGATTACTGGAGCTTGCAAGAGGCAACATGTACAATAGAATATGGTCTGGTTTGTGAGAATATGATTGCACTTGGGATAATCTGTCGGGATTATGAGATCAGATACATGTGCGACTGTTCAGGTATGCTTTGTTTTCCTGCTTCATTTTAATGTTAGGTAAAGCTAACAAGCTGCAGAATTTTTATTTTCAAACTATCTGGAGCATATTACATTTCCAGTGAATTAATCAACTAGAATCATATTAAAATGTACTTTGCTATATATATGCTCCAGTCTAGATACTTGAATATATTGTACAATGCCATAGGCTTGTTTGTTTATGTTGTGGTGAAAGTGGATGGGGGATATTGATTTGTGAGATCAACCCATATGGAAAAGACTACAAGTTAATATAGTGCACATTGCATGTAGACTTATTTATTCCTGCAAATGCATAAATATTGGGTACCATGTGGATTTGTGCTTGATGTAGCACTTTGTACATCCTGCTTTTAGAAATTAATAATATAATGAAAGTTTATTATTTGAACCAGTGCCATTTAAAAAATGTGAATGTTGGAACACTTCAGACATGGATCAATTTGTAGGTTTGAGACAGAAAGACAAATGCTAGTGAAATATTTGTGAAAATACATTCCTGGGGATAAAAGAGTATTAAATACATTTTCAGTCACAGTAGCACCAATCAGCACAACCATTCCAGGACATCAACAGACTCCTCCCACTCCAGGACAGTTTGATAAAACATCCACCATGGCACCCCCAACTCCATTTACAGAACCTCCTGGTGAGTTGTGTTGGTATATTATTTTCATGTTAATTTCATGCCTGTACCTTTTTGTACATCGATCGGCCACATCCATTTCCCACTGCTACGGCATGGTTCCAGACCTCATCTTGAGAGGAGAGGGAGGCTGTTTTCTGCCAAAGCCATACTATGTAGGACAACCTCTTTTATGCCCCCAGCCAGTTGGGAGAAGACCTTTGGCGCTGAACAACCATTTGTGAAATATCTTGTGTGCTGAGGTTTCCTGATCCAACCGTATGACATGACCGAACGTGAAGACTCAGCAGTGGTTCAGCATTTCTGGGATTGGATGGAGACTTGTTTTAGCAGAAACCTCTATGTTGCGGATGTAGTCACACCATCGGATGCCCAGGATACGCCGCTGGTTGTGCATGTGGAAGGTGTCTAGTCTTGATATATCATATTTGAGTAATGTCCAGGTTTTGGAACTGTAAACAAGGACTAGAACCACGCATGACTGGCAAATGAGTATTTATGTTCTAAGGGAGATCTTGCCGTTCCTCCATGCACGCTGGAGGTTGTGCAAAGGAGATGCAGTTAGTTGAATCTGCCTCGACACATTGTATACACAGATTTTTCACAGCCCATCAGATGAGATCCTGCTATATAGATAGGTGAATTTTGTTATGCCCTCCGCTCATGTGGCCTTGAGTATCAATGCCTTGGGGTACTGTATCAGAAATGAGATTCTGAACTTTGGCTTTGGCTCAGGAATTAGACAGACCAAGAAAGGAAGGCTTTCATAGGCACGGTGGAATTTGGCAAGGCGATGCAGAGAAAGGATAGCGTTGATGGTAGAATGACCAGGGATGAAGCCAGACTGTTGTGGGTGGGGTTTTGTGCTCAGGAGAGGCTTGAGTCTAGCCAGCATCTCACTGGCAAACACCTTCCCCAGGACCAAGAGGAATGTTATAGGCCTGTAATCATTGCAGTTTTTACCACTCACCTAACCTGTGTACATTGAGATGACCTTTTGTTTAAGTTCTGTGCTTTGACGAGGTAGTGAGACCTTTCTCATGTGCCAGTCAGTGCTAGCAGTTCTTTGGGTTTCACATTTTTGTATACACCCTTACCACATACAGGACTGACATAAAACACATAAGAGGTTGTTTGATTAACTTGCAGCATAAGACTGGAACAAACTGACTGGTGTTAGACAATATTACAGGTGTAACTCAAACAATGATCACAAAATGTGACAATGATTCAGTGAAATAAAGACCTAGAAGAAACAGTGTCTGCATAGACTCACTTGAAAAGTACGGGAATCTGAACATGTATTTCATAGAGAAACAGAACTGATAGAATGTGATGGTATGCCTAAAATGTACATCTCAGTCTAAATCAGTTGGTTCTAGCATTGATAACTGAGTTTAAAAAGAAAAATATATTGTGTTTTGTTTTTAAAAAGTATATTTAGGTGGTATATTTGTTAATAAACATCATATTTGAGAGGATTTGCTCTTTAGTAACATGAACATACCTGATGGCTTTCATATTGCAGAATATATCTGTAATTTACCCATGAGCGTGGATATGCCCAGCCAGTTGCCAGATAATCTGTTGACTTCTTCAAGTGATTTTAACCTAAAGACAATAGCCTCTGCTGGCAGACTGAACAACCAGTTCTCGTCATGGGTTCCCTAGTAAGAGATCCAATTTTTTGATTTGTGAAGTATTAGTTGGTATCTGTACTATTTTAATAATAGATGTTACTTCTGAAAATTGTAACTTGCAAAAAAGATGAACAAATATTAGGAAAAAATGTTATGATCAAATATTAAAACACAAGAAATAATTGATCACCTGTTGATGACTTATAATATTATTTTGAAACATTTGTTAAGAAACTTTGACAATGTAACAGTCCTTGTGTCAGATTTTGTGAATTTTGTCTGTTTTTTGTGTGCCTTTTGTGGTGATGAAATTGTAGATGTGTGCCAAATGGAATAATGAATAAAATAAAGTCCATCAGCTTTGATTAAGAAGATTTGAATGGCTGATGGTGTACAATGAGTTTAGTAGAGAAGAAGCAGTGGTTGACTTTGTAGACACATACTTTGTATTTATAACCATGTCTAGAAGTGTACCAACTAACTACACTTCTCAACTTTCTTCAGTGTTTTTGACACACACCAGTGGCATCAAGTGGATTTCCTAGTGCCTCACAATCTGTCAGGAATACTCACCCAGGGTAGCCCTGACTATGACAGATGGGTGTCTACCTACACTATAAGTACCAGTATGGATGGCTACACATTTTTCCCTGTGATACACAGCAATGGTGCAGTAGTCACATACATTGGAAACTCAGACAGGGACACAATTGTGATGAATTATTTTCCACGTGTAAGTGATCTACACAGACGTTTTGGTCTTTCATTGTTGTTTGGTTAGGAGATTATGTACTCTCATTGCATTTTGCAGCTACTGCTGTTGATGTTGTTATGTTGTTGTAGCACCTTGGTGACTAGAATTGATAAACTTTTAAAATACTGAAGTTAGTAAAAATATTTGTTACATTTATTCATGCAATATAAGGAAGAACAGGCCTAATAGAACTGGCATTCTGAGCTGAGTTGTAAAGACAAATGACTTCATTATACAGTTGTAGATACATAGATATATATTTAAAGAAGTGATTAACCCACAAAGAATTGTGTAGAATACTTTTCAAATCAAATACATGCACGTCCTGCTGTTGACATAGGCCAAAAGTCTGCTGAGTGTAAAGTAGCCCTCTGAATGTGATGAATGTTTTAGTAGCAATACTACATATGTCAAGTTAATGCAATCTTCTGTCTGAAACATGCAGGTTATTGTGGCAAGGTATGTCAGGTTTTTACCTGTAACATGGAGTCCATCTGGTCCAGGCCTGAGATTAAATTACATTAACTGTGCCCCTCGTACATATTCCACACCTCAACAGCTGGTGCCCTTTAATATTAGTGTTCCCACTCCTAGCCCTGTTCCAACCGATTCCAATGGCCTCACACCACCTCTGCCAGCACGTCCATCGCCTAGCCCAAGTGAGTATGAAACTTTCATTTGCAAGTACAACAGTATGTGTGTTTTTTCATAGTTGACTAGTAAAAAATATGCCATGGGCAAAGTCTAAACATGTCATAATTTAACTGGTACTAAAATAAAAAGTAAATGCCTTTATAATGGCTGGTTGTGTATACCACACGCATTTTTACGTTTGCTATAATATGTTGATTAGGAGTCATGACTTGTCTTGTGGATTTAAAGAAATGTATCTGGAAGATCAAATTGAAGGAGACACGGCCCCTGAATTTGATGGGGATTGCCACTGATGTTGTGGACACAGCCCCTTGATCTAAAATTGGTTTATTTGATGTAGCTGTTGTGCTCATTATTGTGGCGATATTCTGACACTATGCTTCATTTCTTGCAGATTGTGCTAAAGAAATGGGAATACAAAATCAGAGAATTATTGAGGATGCTCAGTTACAGTCATCTTCAGAAACTGATAAACATGGGCCTGAACTTGCAAGACTCTCTGTAAATGGTTACCAGGGATCATGGATGCCAGCGTAAGTTCTTTATTTCCTCTGACCTTGTTAGTTATGTTGTAGCTGCTGTTATTGATTGCACCAATGAATGAATTAATGAACAGATAATATATCTGATAATATGTAATTTGTTGATGAGAGTTTTTAAATGGAGCTGAACTGTGTTGGTACTAACTACAATTTTGTTGTGTGCAGGTATTATAGCTACAAATCTGGCAAAAGGTTCAAATGATGTATGTGTGTGGGGCTGCATTTAGATGCCTATACTTGATGCATAGCTATGAGTGTTAAGTGTTACTAAGAGTCTGATTCTGGTGATTACATTTACAGGTTAAGTGACACGTCTCCATACATTCAAGTAGACTTCAGGGAGAGCAAGCTGTTATCTGGCATTGTGACACAAGGAGAAGGAAGCGAGGACAAATGGGTGACAGGATTCCAAGTTTATTACAGTGTTGCTGACTGCGTGAACTTTGTTCCATATTCAGAGAAGCAAGATGGAAATGCCAGGGTGTTGAAAGCTAATGTTGACAAAGATTCACCTGTCACAAACTACTTTGTGCAGAACATAATAGCACGGTGTGTTCGCATTGTACCAGTTGCCAGCCACCTTGGAGTTGCTCTGAGGTAAATTGACTTTGTTGTTTATCAATTATTTTGTTAAATAGAAAATATTCTGAAATGTTATTGTAAAAATGATGTCACACGTAATATGAAATCTGCCATTCATGTGGCTTCTTTCAGATTTGATGTAGTGGGCTGCAACCCATCACCGGTAAAGCCTGTTCCTACTCGTCCCCCTCTGTACACTCCAATTGCAACATCTCCAAAGGTGTACACAGGCAGCCCCACACCACATTCTTCTAACACTGATATACCAACTGGTGTCACTCGAATTCCTCCTCCAGCAGGTGAGGCACATTGGAATTGTTGTCTCTTCTTATTTAAGAGAGAGAGAGAGAGAGAGAATATGAGCGAAAATGGCAGAGAGAGAGAGAGAGAGAGAGATAGAAGGGGAGAGGGGGCAGTGATTTATATAAATGTACACCATGTGAAGCTCTAAAACACTTGTACAAATGACCATATGTAATTCTATTGTCAGTTTATTTGTTTTGTTTTAAACAGTTACATTCTTTTTGGGGCCATGAAGTGTGCTGAGAGCTGAATTTCTACTCTGTATTTGATTGATTGAAGCTTAAGGTCAGCTACAAGCTGCTAGATACAGTTTACAAGAAGGGAATGGTGGAGGGAAAGGGATGGGGGCATGAGGGAGGAGAAAGAGGCTTCCAACATTCTAATTTATTTTACTTGCATACCTGGAGAAATAATAGTTGAGTTTATGAACTTTTCATCTCCATGCTCCAGGATGTTGATACTTGAAAACCAGAAATGTGTAATGTGCTACTAACTGCATGTAAAAGTTAAAAATGTGAATTATAAAAAAAGTGTTGCTGTTTTTCTTTTAGTATGCCTGATTCCAATGGGTGTAAGCAATTATTACCTAGTAAGGGATGAGCAGCTGTCATCATCATCCTCTTTGGACAGTGACCACAAGGCATCTGATGGAAGGATATACAACAGCCAGTCCCCTACTTCAGGAGGATCTTGGATTCCAGGGTGAGAACAAATTAGTTTAGAGTAGACAAAAACACCCAGTGTTTTATTGTCACATTTGGCAATTGCTTAGATCAGATGTTTATTGGAGATCACATTTTTGAAGTGTGCTTTTTTGGCCCACCTTAATTCTTTTATTGGTTAATATGTTTTCATCTGTGACACGCGCCAAATGAATAGTAGACATGGTCAGTTGTGCTAGAGCTGAGTGTTATGTTTATAGTGGTCAGTGATGGATGCATATTTAATACTGGAAAAGGGGTTTGTTTAGGAAGACATGTGATCAAACACTGTCACCACAACAGGTGAGAGTGATGAACTGACATATGTTAATAGGAAGGCTAATTAATTGCAATTAAAGAAGAATTTCGATTAGATGTGTGGCCATGCTTTGACATTGTGCTTCAATATCCAAGTGTCTTTTGAAACTTTGCTTCTCTCATTTGGATAAAGGTAAACCTGAGAATTTGTGGAAGAGTTATTACAGACAATGATAAGTCAAAGTTGATGTGATTTTAGCATTACTAACCACTAAGGCTGAAGACGTCTGGCCAAGTTATAATAATAAATACATTGAATGTGTCACCTTTGCATGCTAAAGTTGACCTGCTGCAAGAACACTTTTGTTTTTGTTGATCTTATTATCTAGACAACATTGACCACTTTATTTCTGTCTTTTAGAACTGAGGCTGAGCCTTGGATAATGGTGAACTTCTGGGAGCCTAAATTGGTGTCTGGAGTGGTGACTCAAGGCAGTCCAGATATTCCTCAATGGGTTGAGCAGTATCATGTTTACCTGAGCCTGGATGGGAAAACCTTCAGTCCATATACAGAATCTGATGGTGATAAAACACCATATCTCTTCACTGGGAACACGGACATGAGCACACCGGTCAGAAGTCTTTTCAACCGTGACATTATCACACAGTATGTGAAGATTGTTCCTGTCAAGGCTTCTTCAAATGGAATAGGACTTCGATTCACTGTTGTTGGCTGTACACCAAATGTTCCACCTCAGGGTATACCAACACCATCTTTGCCTTCAGGGTCCACAGTAACACCAGAGATTGGACATACTGGTGTGCCTCCCAAGCCAAGCCGTAAGAGAGCTTTCCATCTTGTAGTGAATATAGTGAATGCATTTTGCTGAGAGTATCATTTATCTTTATTGTTGCTAGTTTTAGTAGGAGGTTTTTGTTGTGGTTGAGTAGTCTAACTTTTTGAAAGTGTATAAAGTTTGGGAGCAGAACAGTTTGTTGATTTTGCTGGTTGATTTTTCTGTCTGATAGAAAAGAGTTATTCCATTTTCACAGGCTGTGATGTTCCAATGGGCTTAAGTAATCCAATGGTAATCAACGACAGACAACTGACAGCCTCTAGCTACCTAGATATCAATCACATTCCTTCTCGAGGCCGCATTTATGGTCAGAAAGATGGATCCTTGGCTGGAGGCTGGTCTCCTGCGTAAGTTGTTGTACCAGAATGATAGAAATATACAATTATCAGATAGATATTAACAATTGTGAATCTAATTTACTTGCCAAAGGTTAAAATTGTGATTCTGCTGTGAGCACAGATATAATGCTGATTTTGATATGGTGCTGTTTTATTTGTGTAGGTGAGCACTTGTGGGCGTGTGACAAGTAGAAAAGATTTCAACAAATGCATTGAAATATAACACTGTGTTGATTGTAGTTGTTGAAACTGGGTTGAAGGTGTAGATTAAGGTGTCCTGATGATAGCTGGGATAAGAAGATGATAATTCATATTTTTTTTTTCCACACAGTGTGTCAGACAAGAACCAGTATATTGAGGTAGACTTCCTTGCCCCATACGAAATATCTGGAGTGGTGACACAAGGTCTTGCAGACACGGATTCTTGGGTTGAGAAATATGTTGTGTACTACAGTACTGATGGGGTCAACTTCCACCCTCTCCTTGACGGTTCGCACAAGCCATTAGTATTTAATGGAAATTCAGACCAGCACACACCAGTTTCCAACTTTTTCTCTAATGTTGTGGCTCGTTATGTCCAGATTCGACCATTGGAGTTCCACAATTCCATTGGACTGAGATTTAATCTGTTTGGATGTGAGGCTCCTACTCCAACACCATCTACTGTGACACAGATAACTCCGATACCAGGGTCAACAACATCAACAAGTGAGTTATGTGATACATCCATCATCAACTCTTGAGATAAAATGCTTATAGTTTCTATTCATAGTAAACAATCAATGAAAGTGAGCAGCATTCT
The DNA here is from genome assembly GCA_036924085.1 of Ariolimax columbianus. Lineage (NCBI taxonomy): Eukaryota > Metazoa > Mollusca > Gastropoda > Stylommatophora > Arionidae > Ariolimax > Ariolimax columbianus. The sequence goes on from JAVGWX010000003.1 coordinate 96,737,852, forward strand.
GTTAACTATCATTAAGATATATGCAATGATGGCTTGGGTAGAGTATAACAATGAGGGTCATGCAGTGAATAAGCATTCATGACTTTGTTGATCTAATAAGTTGACATGTGTCTAGTCATGAGAATGGCCATCTAGTTCTACATCATTGACATTCTACAAATAAAATCTATTTTCAGCACAAGGATGCTTGTACTGGTCACCATGGGTCAGTAAGAATGTTCCAGATCAAATTTCAGGAGAGACAGAGAATTTCTTTCAGGAGCCTCTTGTTACAAGTGCCTGCACAAAAGAATTTGTAGTTGGGTGAGTTGTACAGAAATAAATATCAGTACATGTATGTGCTAGAAGAAGTAAAACAATCAGTGACTCTCTGAATGGAGTATTTTCTAATGAAATGTAATACTAAAGTTGTTCAATTAAAGATGAAGGTGGATACATCTGATAATATGGCAGGTAGGCTGAGTGTGAATGAGTTGTGGTTAAACTGAGTTATTGATTTGATCGTTGAGGTGACTTTATTTTGATGGAGAAAAGTGATAACATGAATATGTTTTTTTGTGCACAAATATTGAACTGATCATTGTAATTTGCTGTCTTACAGGATTGAATGCAGAGTGAAACAGACAAAGCTCATGTGGGATCCAACAGATCCCCTTGTGGAATGCTCTCTGAATGATGCAGCGCTCATGTGTATCGCAGATACTGACCACATATGTGAAGACTATGAAATCCGTGTACTATGTGACATTTGCTCACTGACAACAGTACCGCGCCCAACACCATCAGCACCCACACTTACATCCACTGGAAGCTATGTTGTAGAAACTTTGACACCTGCTGTTGGAACCGTCGGAACTCCTTCCCACCCTTGCATGACTGGATGGTCTTCTTGGATAAATAAAGCTTCACCTACAGGAACAGGTGGTGATTATGAGAAGATGACGAAAGAAGAACTTGTAGGATTCTGCCCAGGTGGTAGCATCACAGCTGTTGAGTGTAGAGATGCAGCTACTGGAGATGATTACTGGAGCTTGCAAGAGGCAACATGTACAATAGAATATGGTCTGGTTTGTGAGAATATGATTGCACTTGGGATAATCTGTCGGGATTATGAGATCAGATACATGTGCGACTGTTCAGGTATGCTTTGTTTTCCTGCTTCATTTTAATGTTAGGTAAAGCTAACAAGCTGCAGAATTTTTATTTTCAAACTATCTGGAGCATATTACATTTCCAGTGAATTAATCAACTAGAATCATATTAAAATGTACTTTGCTATATATATGCTCCAGTCTAGATACTTGAATATATTGTACAATGCCATAGGCTTGTTTGTTTATGTTGTGGTGAAAGTGGATGGGGGATATTGATTTGTGAGATCAACCCATATGGAAAAGACTACAAGTTAATATAGTGCACATTGCATGTAGACTTATTTATTCCTGCAAATGCATAAATATTGGGTACCATGTGGATTTGTGCTTGATGTAGCACTTTGTACATCCTGCTTTTAGAAATTAATAATATAATGAAAGTTTATTATTTGAACCAGTGCCATTTAAAAAATGTGAATGTTGGAACACTTCAGACATGGATCAATTTGTAGGTTTGAGACAGAAAGACAAATGCTAGTGAAATATTTGTGAAAATACATTCCTGGGGATAAAAGAGTATTAAATACATTTTCAGTCACAGTAGCACCAATCAGCACAACCATTCCAGGACATCAACAGACTCCTCCCACTCCAGGACAGTTTGATAAAACATCCACCATGGCACCCCCAACTCCATTTACAGAACCTCCTGGTGAGTTGTGTTGGTATATTATTTTCATGTTAATTTCATGCCTGTACCTTTTTGTACATCGATCGGCCACATCCATTTCCCACTGCTACGGCATGGTTCCAGACCTCATCTTGAGAGGAGAGGGAGGCTGTTTTCTGCCAAAGCCATACTATGTAGGACAACCTCTTTTATGCCCCCAGCCAGTTGGGAGAAGACCTTTGGCGCTGAACAACCATTTGTGAAATATCTTGTGTGCTGAGGTTTCCTGATCCAACCGTATGACATGACCGAACGTGAAGACTCAGCAGTGGTTCAGCATTTCTGGGATTGGATGGAGACTTGTTTTAGCAGAAACCTCTATGTTGCGGATGTAGTCACACCATCGGATGCCCAGGATACGCCGCTGGTTGTGCATGTGGAAGGTGTCTAGTCTTGATATATCATATTTGAGTAATGTCCAGGTTTTGGAACTGTAAACAAGGACTAGAACCACGCATGACTGGCAAATGAGTATTTATGTTCTAAGGGAGATCTTGCCGTTCCTCCATGCACGCTGGAGGTTGTGCAAAGGAGATGCAGTTAGTTGAATCTGCCTCGACACATTGTATACACAGATTTTTCACAGCCCATCAGATGAGATCCTGCTATATAGATAGGTGAATTTTGTTATGCCCTCCGCTCATGTGGCCTTGAGTATCAATGCCTTGGGGTACTGTATCAGAAATGAGATTCTGAACTTTGGCTTTGGCTCAGGAATTAGACAGACCAAGAAAGGAAGGCTTTCATAGGCACGGTGGAATTTGGCAAGGCGATGCAGAGAAAGGATAGCGTTGATGGTAGAATGACCAGGGATGAAGCCAGACTGTTGTGGGTGGGGTTTTGTGCTCAGGAGAGGCTTGAGTCTAGCCAGCATCTCACTGGCAAACACCTTCCCCAGGACCAAGAGGAATGTTATAGGCCTGTAATCATTGCAGTTTTTACCACTCACCTAACCTGTGTACATTGAGATGACCTTTTGTTTAAGTTCTGTGCTTTGACGAGGTAGTGAGACCTTTCTCATGTGCCAGTCAGTGCTAGCAGTTCTTTGGGTTTCACATTTTTGTATACACCCTTACCACATACAGGACTGACATAAAACACATAAGAGGTTGTTTGATTAACTTGCAGCATAAGACTGGAACAAACTGACTGGTGTTAGACAATATTACAGGTGTAACTCAAACAATGATCACAAAATGTGACAATGATTCAGTGAAATAAAGACCTAGAAGAAACAGTGTCTGCATAGACTCACTTGAAAAGTACGGGAATCTGAACATGTATTTCATAGAGAAACAGAACTGATAGAATGTGATGGTATGCCTAAAATGTACATCTCAGTCTAAATCAGTTGGTTCTAGCATTGATAACTGAGTTTAAAAAGAAAAATATATTGTGTTTTGTTTTTAAAAAGTATATTTAGGTGGTATATTTGTTAATAAACATCATATTTGAGAGGATTTGCTCTTTAGTAACATGAACATACCTGATGGCTTTCATATTGCAGAATATATCTGTAATTTACCCATGAGCGTGGATATGCCCAGCCAGTTGCCAGATAATCTGTTGACTTCTTCAAGTGATTTTAACCTAAAGACAATAGCCTCTGCTGGCAGACTGAACAACCAGTTCTCGTCATGGGTTCCCTAGTAAGAGATCCAATTTTTTGATTTGTGAAGTATTAGTTGGTATCTGTACTATTTTAATAATAGATGTTACTTCTGAAAATTGTAACTTGCAAAAAAGATAAACAAATATTAGGAAAAAATGTTATGATCAAATATTAAAACACAAGAAATAATTGATCACCTGTTGATGACTTATAATATTATTTTGAAACATTTGTTAAGAAATTTTGACAATGTAACAGTCCTTGTGTCAGATTTTGTGAATTTTGTCTGTTTTTTGTGTGCCTTTTGTGGTGATGAAATTGTAGATGTGTGCCAAATGGAATAATGAATAAAATAAAGTCCATCAGCTTTGATTAAGAAGATTTGAATGGCTGATGGTGTACAATGAGTTTAGTAGAGAAGAAGCAGTGGTTGACTTTGTAGACACATACTTTGTATTTATAACCATGTCTAGAAGTGTACCAACTAACTACACTTCTCAACTTTCTTCAGTGTTTTTGACACACACCAGTGGCATCAAGTGGATTTCCTAGTGCCTCACAATCTGTCAGGAATACTCACCCAGGGTAGCCCTGACTATGACAGATGGGTGTCTACCTACACTATAAGTACCAGTATGGATGGCTACACATTTTTCCCTGTGATACACAGCAATGGTGCAGTAGTCACATACATTGGAAACTCAGACAGGGACACAATTGTGATGAATTATTTTCCACGTGTAAGTGATCTACACAGACGTTTTGGTCTTTCATTGTTGTTTGGGTAGGAGATTATGTACTCTCATTGCATTTTGCAGCTACTGCTGTTGATGTTGTTATGTTGTTGTAGCACCTTGGTGACTAGAATTGATAAACTTTTAAAATACTGAAGTTAGTAAAAATATTTGTTACATTTATTCATGCAATATAAGGAAGAACAGGCCTAATAGAACTGGCATTCTGAGCTGAGTTGTAAAGACAAATGACTTCATTATACAGTTGTAGATACATAGATATATATTTAAAGAAGTGATTAACCCACAAAGAATTGTGTAGAATACTTTTCAAATCAAATACATGCACGTCCTGCTGTTGACATAGGCCAAAAGTCTGCTGAGTGTAAAGTAGCCCTCTGAATGTGATGAATGTTTTAGTAGCAATACTACATATGTCAAGTTAATGCAATCTTCTGTCTGAAACATGCAGGTTATTGTGGCAAGGTATGTCAGGTTTTTACCTGTAACATGGAGTCCATCTGGTCCAGGCCTGAGATTAAATTACATTAACTGTGCCCCTCGTACATATTCCACACCTCAACAGCTGGTGCCCTTTAATATTAGTGTTCCCACTCCTAGCCCTGTTCCAACCGATTCCAATGGCCTCACACCACCTCTGCCAGCACGTCCATCGCCTAGCCCAAGTGAGTATGAAACTTTCATTTGCAAGTACAACAGTATGTGTGTTTTTTCATAGTTGACTAGTAAAAAATATGCCATGGGCAAAGTCTAAACATGTCATAATTTAACTGGTACTAAAATAAAAAGTAAATGCCTTTATAATGGCTGGTTGTGTATACCACACGCATTTTTACGTTTGCTATAATATGTTGATTAGGAGTCATGACTTGTCTTGTGGATTTAAAGAAATGTATCTGGAAGATCAAATTGAAGGAGACACGGCCCCTGAATTTGATGGGGATTGCCACTGATGTTGTGGACACAGCCCCTTGATCTAAAATTGGTTTATTTGATGTAGCTGTTGTGCTCATTATTGTGGCGATATTCTGACACTATGCTTCATTTCTTGCAGATTGTGCTAAAGAAATGGGAATACAAAATCAGAGAATTATTGAGGATGCTCAGTTACAGTCATCTTCAGAAACTGATAAACATGGGCCTGAACTTGCAAGACTCTCTGTAAATGGTTACCAGGGATCATGGATGCCAGCGTAAGTTCTTTATTTCCTCTGACCTTGTTAGTTATGTTGTAGCTGCTGTTATTGATTGCACCAATGAATGAATTAATGAACAGATAATATATCTGATAATATGTAATTTGTTGATGAGAGTTTTTAAATGGAGCTGAACTGTGTTGGTACTAACTACAATTTTGTTGTGTGCAGGTATTATAGCTACAAATCTGGCAAAAGGTTCAAATGATGTATGTGTGTGGGGCTGCATTTAGATGCCTATACTTGATGCATAGCTATGAGTGTTAAGTGTTACTAAGAGTCTGATTCTGGTGATTACATTTACAGGTTAAGTGACACGTCTCCATACATTCAAGTAGACTTCAGGGAGAGCAAGCTGTTATCTGGCATTGTGACACAAGGAGAAGGAAGCGAGGACAAATGGGTGACAGGATTCCAAGTTTATTACAGTGTTGCTGACTGCGTGAACTTTGTTCCATATTCAGAGAAGCAAGATGGAAATGCCAGGGTGTTGAAAGCTAATGTTGACAAAGATTCACCTGTCACAAACTACTTTGTGCAGAACATAATAGCACGGTGTGTTCGCATTGTACCAGTTGCCAGCCACCTTGGAGTTGCTCTGAGGTAAATTGACTTTGTTGTTTATCAATTATTTTGTTAAATAGAAAATATTCTGAAATGTTATTGTAAAAATGATGTCACACGTAATATGAAATCTGCCATTCATGTGGCTTCTTTCAGATTTGATGTAGTGGGCTGCAACCCATCACCGGTAAAGCCTGTTCCTACTCGTCCCCCTCTGTACACTCCAATTGCAACATCTCCAAAGGTGTACACGGGCAGCCCCACACCACATTCTTCTAACACTGATATACCAACTGGTGTCACTCGAATTCCTCCTCCAGCAGGTGAGGCACATTGGAATTGTTGTCTCTTCTTATTTAAGAGAGAGAGAGAGAGAGAGAGAATATGAGCGAAAATGGCAGAGAGAGAGAGAGAGAGAGAGATAGAAGGGGAGAGGGGGCAGTGATTTATATAAATGTACACCATGTGAAGCTCTAAAACACTTGTACAAATGACCATATGTAATTCTATTGTCAGTTTATTTGTTTTGTTTTAAACAGTTACATTCTTTTTGGGGCCATGAAGTGTGCTGAGAGCTGAATTTCTACTCTGTATTTGATTGATTGAAGCTTAAGGTCAGCTACAAGCTGCTAGATACAGTTTACAAGAAGGGAATGGTGGAGGGAAAGGGATGGGGGCATGAGGGAGGAGAAAGAGGCTTCCAACATTCTAATTTATTTTACTTGCATACCTGGAGAAATAATAGTTGAGTTTATGAACTTTTCATCTCCATGCTCCAGGATGTTGATACTTGAAAACCAGAAATGTGTAATGTGCTACTAACTGCATGTAAAAGTTAAAAATGTGAATTATAAAAAAAGTGTTGCTGTTTTTCTTTTAGTATGCCTGATTCCAATGGGTGTAAGCAATTATTACCTAGTAAGGGATGAGCAGCTGTCATCATCATCCTCTTTGGACAGTGACCACAAGGCATCTGATGGAAGGATATACAACAGCCAGTCCCCTACTTCAGGAGGATCTTGGATTCCAGGGTGAGAACAAATTAGTTTAGAGTAGACAAAAACACCCAGTGTTTTATTGTCACATTTGGCAATTGCTTAGATCAGATGTTTATTGGAGATCACATTTTTGAAGTGTGCTTTTTTGGCCCACCTTAATTCTTTTATTGGTTAATATGTTTTCATCTGTGACACGCGCCAAATGAATAGTAGACATGGTCAGTTGTGCTAGAGCTGAGTGTTATGTTTATAGTGGTCAGTGATGGATGCATATTTAATACTGGAAAAGGGGTTTGTTTAGGAAGACATGTGATCAAACACTGTCACCACAACAGGTGAGAGTGATGAACTGACATATGTTAATAGGAAGGCTAATTAATTGCAATTAAAGAAGAATTTCGATTAGATGTGTGGCCATGCTTTGACATTGTGCTTCAATATCCAAGTGTCTTTTGAAACTTTGCTTCTCTCATTTGGATAAAGGTAAACCTGAGAATTTGTGGAAGAGTTATTACAGACAATGATAAGTCAAAGTTGATGTGATTTTAGCATTACTAACCACTAAGGCTGAAGACATCTGGCCAAGTTATAATAATAAATACATTGAATGTGTCACCTTTGCATGCTAAAGTTGACCTGCTGCAAGAACACTTTTGTTTTTGTTGATCTTATTATCTAGACAACATTGACCACTTTATTTCTGTCTTTTAGAACTGAGGCTGAGCCTTGGATAATGGTGAACTTCTGGGAGCCTAAATTGGTGTCTGGAGTGGTGACTCAAGGCAGTCCAGATATTCCTCAATGGGTTGAGCAGTATCATGTTTACCTGAGCCTGGATGGGAAAACCTTCAGTCCATATACAGAATCTGATGGGGATAAAACACCATATCTCTTCACTGGGAACACGGACATGAGCACACCGGTCAGAAGTCTTTTCAACCGTGACATTATCACACAGTATGTGAAGATTGTTCCTGTCAAGGCTTCTCCAAATGGAATAGGACTTCGATTCACTGTTGTTGGCTGTACACCAAATGTTCCACCTCAGGGTATACCAACACCATCTTTGCCTTCAGGGTCCACAGTAACACCAGAGATTGGACATACTGGTGTGCCTCCCAAGCCAAGCCGTAAGAGAGCTTTCCATCTTGTAGTGAATATAGTGAATGCATTTTGCTGAGAGTATCATTTATCTTTATTGTTGCTAGTTTTAGTAGGAGGTTTTTGTTGTGGTTGAGTAGTCTAACTTTTTGAAAGTGTATAAAGTTTGGGAGCAGAACAGTTTGTTGATTTTGCTGGTTGATTTTTCTGTCTGATAGAAAAGAGTTATTCCATTTTCACAGGCTGTGATGTTCCAATGGGCTTAAGTAATCCAATGGTAATCAACGACAGACAACTGACAGCCTCTAGCTACCTAGATATCAATCACATTCCTTCTCGAGGCCGCATTTATGGTCAGAAAGATGGATCCTTGGCTGGAGGCTGGTCTCCTGCGTAAGTTGTTGTACCAGAATGATAGAAATATACAATTATCAGATAGATATTAACAATTGTGAATCTAATTTACTTGCCAAAGGTTAAAATTGTGATTCTGCTGTGAGCACAGATATAATGCTGATTTTGATATGGTGCTGTTTTATTTGTGTAGGTGAGCACTTGTGGGCGTGTGACAAGTAGAAAAGATTTCAACAAATGCATTGAAATATAACACTGTGTTGATTGTAGTTGTTGAAACTGGGTTGAAGGTGTAGATTAAGGTGTCCTGATGATAGCTGGGATAAGAAGATGATGATGCATATTTTTTTTTCCACACAGTGTGTCAGACAAGAACCAGTATATTGAGGTAGACTTCCTTGCCCCATACGAAATATCTGGAGTGGTGACACAAGGTCTTGCAGACACGGATTCTTGGGTTGAGAAATATGTTGTGTACTACAGTACTGATGGGGTCAACTTCCACCCTCTTCTTGACGGTTCGCACAAGCCATTAGTATTTAATGGAAATTCAGACCAGCACACACCAGTTTCCAACTTTTTCTCTAATGTTGTGGCTCGTTATGTCCAGATTCGACCATTGGAGTTCCACAATTCCATTGGACTGAGATTTAATCTGTTTGGATGTGAGGCTCCTACTCCAACACCATCTACTGTGACACAGATAACTCCGATACCAGGGTCAACAACATCAACAAGTGAGTTATGTGATACATCCATCATCAACTCTTGAGATAAAATGCTTATAGTTTCTATTCATAGTAAACAATCAATGAAAGTGAGCAGCATTCTGTTAACTATCATTAAGATATATGCAATGATGGCTTGGGTAGAGTATAACAATGAGGGTCATGCAGTGAATAAGCATTCATGACTTTGTTGATCTAATAAGTTGACATGTGTCTAGTCATGAGAATGGCCATCTAGTTCTACATCATTGACATTCTACAAATAAAATCTATTTTCAGCACAAGGATGCTTGTACTGGTCACCATGGGTCAGTAAGAGTGTTCCAGATCAAATTTCAGGAGAGACAGAGAATTTCTTTCAGGAGCCTCTTGTTACAAGTGCCTGCACAAAAGAATTTGTAGTTGGGTGAGTTGTACAGAAATAAATATCAGTACATGTAGGTGCTAGAAGAAGTAAAACAATCAGTGACTCTCTGAATGGAGTATTTTCTAATGAAATGTAATACTAAAGTTGTTCAATTAAAGATGAAGGTGGATACATCTCAGGTAGGCTGAGTGTGAATGAGTTGTGGTTAAACTGAGTTATTGATTTGATCGTTGAGGTGACTTTATTTTGATGGAGAAAAGTGATAACATGAATATGTTTTTTTGTGCACAAATATTGAACTGATCATTGTAATTTGCTGTCTTACAGGATTGAATGCAGAGTGAAACAGACAAAGCTCATGTGGGATCCAACAGATCCCCTTGTGGAATGCTCTCTGAATGATGCAGCGCTCATGTGTATCGCAGATACTGACCACATATGTGAAGACTATGAAATCCGTGTACTATGTGACATTTGCTCACTGACAACAGTACCGCGCCCAACACCATCAGCACCCACACTTACATCCACTGGAAGCTATGTTGTAGAAACTTTGACACCTGCTGTTGGAACCGTCGGAACTCCTTCCCACCCTTGCATGACTGGATGGTCTTCTTGGATAAATAAAGCTTCACCTGCAGGAACAGGTGGTGATTATGAGAAGATGACGAAAGAAGAACTTGTAGGATTCTGCCCAGGTGGTAGCATCACAGCTGTTGAGTGTAGAGATGCAGCTACTGGAGATGATTACTGGAGCTTGCAAGAGGCAACATGTACAATAGAATATGGTCTGGTTTGTGAGAATATGATTGCACTTGGGATAATCTGTCGGGATTATGAGATCAGATACATGTGCGACTGTTCAGGTATGCTTTGTTTTCCTGCTTCATTTTAATGTTAGGTAAAGCTAACAAGCTGCAGAATTTTTATTTTCAAACTATCTGGAGCATATTACATTTCCAGTGAATTAATCAACTAGAATCATATTAAAATGTACTTTGCTATATATATGCTCCAGTCTAGATACTTGAATATATTGTACAATGCCATAGGCTTGTTTGTTTATGTTGTGGTGAAAGTGGATGGGGGATATTGATTTGTGAGATCAACCCATATGGAAAAGACTACAAGTTAATATAGTGCACATTGCATGTAGACTTATTTATTCCTGCAAATGCATAAATATTGGGTACCATGTGGATTTGTGCTTGATGTAGCACTTTGTACATCCTGCTTTTAGAAATTAATAATATAATGAAAGTTTATTATTTGAACCAGTGCCATTTAAAAAATGTGAATGTTGGAACACTTCAGACATGGATCAATTTGTAGGTTTGAGACAGAAAGACAAATGCTAGTGAAATATTTGTGAAAATACATTCCTGGGGATAAAAGAGTATTAAATACATTTTCAGTCACAGTAGCACCAATCAGCACAACCATTCCAGGACATCAACAGACTCCTCCCACTCCAGGACAGTTTGATAAAACATCCACCATGGCACCCCCAACTCCATTTACAGAACCTCCTGGTGAGTTGTGTTGGTATATTATTTTCATGTTAATTTCATGCCTGTACCTTTTTGTACATCGATCGGCCACATCCATTTCCCACTGCTACGGCATGGTTCCAGACCTCATCTTGAGAGGAGAGGGAGGCTGTTTTCTGCCAAAGCCATACTATGTAGGACAACCTCTTTTATGCCCCCAGCCAGTTGGGAGAAGACCTTTGGCGCTGAACAACCATTTGTGAAATATCTTGTGTGCTGAGGTTTCCTGATCCAACCGTATGACATGACCGAACGTGAAGACTCAGCAGTGGTTCAGCATTTCTGGGATTGGATGGAGACTTGTTTTAGCAGAAACCTCTATGTTGCGGATGTAGTCACACCATCGGATGCCCAGGATACGCCGCTGGTTGTGCATGTGGAAGGTGTCTAGTCTTGATATATCATATTTGAGTAATGTCCAGGTTTTGGAACTGTAAACAAGGACTAGAACCACGCATGACTGGCAAATGAGTATTTATGTTCTAAGGGAGATCTTGCCGTTCCTCCATGCACGCTGGAGGTTGTGCAAAGGAGATGCAGTTAGTTGAATCTGCCTCGACACATTGTATACACAGATTTTTCACAGCCCATCAGATGAGATCCTGCTATATAGATAGGTGAATTTTGTTATGCCCTCCGCTCATGTGGCCTTGAGTATCAATGCCTTGGGGTACTGTATCAGAAATGAGATTCTGAACTTTGGCTTTGGCTCAGGAATTAGACAGACCAAGAAAGGAAGGCTTTCATAGGCACGGTGGAATTTGGCAAGGCGATGCAGAGAAAGGATAGCGTTGATGGTAGAATGACCAGGGATGAAGCCAGACTGTTGTGGGTGGGGTTTTGTGCTCAGGAGAGGCTTGAGTCTAGCCAGCATCTCACTGGCAAACACCTTCCCCAGGACCAAGAGGAATGTTATAGGCCTGTAATCATTGCAGTTTTTACCACTCACCTAACCTGTGTACATTGAGATGACCTTTTGTTTAAGTTCTGTGCTTTGACGAGGTAGTGAGACCTTTCTCATGTGCCAGTCAGTGCTAGCAGTTCTTTGGGTTTCACATTTTTGTATACACCCTTACCACATACAGGACTGACATAAAACACATAAGAGGTTGTTTGATTAACTTGCAGCATAAGACTGGAACAAACTGACTGGTGTTAGACAATATTACAGGTGTAACTCAAACAATGATCACAAAATGTGACAATGATTCAGTGAAATAAAGACCTAGAAGAAACAGTGTCTGCATAGACTCACTTGAAAAGTACGGGAATCTGAACATGTATTTCATAGAGAAACAGAACTGATAGAATGTGATGGTATGCCTAAAATGTACATCTCAGTCTAAATCAGTTGGTTCTAGCATTGATAACTGAGTTTAAAAAGAAAAATATATTGTGTTTTGTTTTTTAAAAGTATATTTAGGTGGTATATTTGTTAATAAACATCATATTTGAGAGGATTTGCTCTTTAGTAACATGAACATACCTGATGGCTTTCATATTGCAGAATATATCTGTAATTTACCCATGAGCGTGGATATGCCCAGCCAGTTGCCAGATAATCTGTTGACTTCTTCAAGTGATTTTAACCTAAAGACAATAGCCTCTGCTGGCAGACTGAACAACCAGTTCTCGTCATGGGTTCCCTAGTAAGAGATCCAATTTTTTGATTTGTGAAGTATTAGTTGGTATCTGTACTATTTTAATAATAGATGTTACTTCTGAAAATTGTAACTTGCAAAAAAGATGAACAAATATTAGGAAAAAATGTTATGATCAAATATTAAAACACAAGAAATAATTGATCACCTGTTGATGACTTATAATATTATTTTGAAACATTTGTTAAGAAACTTTGACAATGTAACAGTCCTTGTGTCAGATTTTGTGAATTTTGTCTGTTTTTTGTGTGCCTTTTGTGGTGATGAAATTGTAGATGTGTGCCAAATGGAATAATGAATAAAATAAAGTCCATCAGCTTTGATTAAGAAGATTTGAATGGCTGATGGTGTACAATGAGTTTAGTAGAGAAGAAGCAGTGGTTGACTTTGTAGACACATACTTTGTATTTATAACCATGTCTAGAAGTGTACCAACTAACTACACTTCTCAACTTTCTTCAGTGTTTTTGACACACACCAGTGGCATCAAGTGGATTTCCTAGTGCCTCACAATCTGTCAGGAATACTCACCCAGGGTAGCCCTGACTATGACAGATGGGTGTCTACCTACACTATAAGTACCAGTATGGATGGCTACACATTTTTCCCTGTGATACACAGCAATGGTGCAGTAGTCACATACATTGGAAACTCAGACAGGGACACAATTGTGATGAATTATTTTCCACGTGTAAGTGATCTACACAGACGTTTTGGTCTTTCATTGTTGTTTGGTTAGGAGATTATGTACTCTCATTGCATTTTGCAGCTACTGCTGTTGATGTTGTTATGTTGTTGTAGCACCTTGGTGACTAGAATTGATAAACTTTTAAAATACTGAAGTTAGTAAAAATATTTGTTACATTTATTCATGCAATATAAGGAAGAACAGGCCTAATAGAACTGGCATTCTGAGCTGAGTTGTAAAGACAAATGACTTCATTATACAGTTGTAGATACATAGATATATATTTAAAGAAGTGATTAACCCACAAAGAATTGTGTAGAATACTTTTCAAATCAAATACATGCACGTCCTGCTGTTGACATAGGCCAAAAGTCTGCTGAGTGTAAAGTAGCCCTCTGAATGTGATGAATGTTTTAGTAGCAATACTACATATGTCAAGTTAATGCAATCTTCTGTCTGAAACATGCAGGTTATTGTGGCAAGGTATGTCAGGTTTTTACCTGTAACATGGAGTCCATCTGGTCCAGGCCTGAGATTAAATTACATTAACTGTGCCCCTCGTACATATTCCACACCTCAACAGCTGGTGCCCTTTAATATTAGTGTTCCCACTCCTAGCCCTGTTCCAACCGATTCCAATGGCCTCACACCACCTCTGCCAGCACGTCCATCGCCTAGCCCAAGTGAGTATGAAACTTTCATTTGCAAGTACAACAGTATGTGTGTTTTTTCATAGTTGACTAGTAAAAAATATGCCATGGGCAAAGTCTAAACATGTCATAATTTAACTGGTACTAAAATAAAAAGTAAATGCCTTTATAATGGCTGGTTGTGTATACCACACGCATTTTTACGTTTGCTATAATATGTTGATTAGGAGTCATGACTTGTCTTGTGGATTTAAAGAAATGTATCTGGAAGATCAAATTGAAGGAGACACGGCCCCTGAATTTGATGGGGATTGCCACTGATGTTGTGGACACAGCCCCTTGATCTAAAATTGGTTTATTTGATGTAGCTGTTGTGCTCATTATTGTGGCGATATTCTGACACTATGCTTCATTTCTTGCAGATTGTGCTAAAGAAATGGGAATACAAAATCAGAGAATTATTGAGGATGCTCAGTTACAGTCATCTTCAGAAACTGATAAACATGGGCCTGAACTTGCAAGACTCTCTGTAAATGGTTACCAGGGATCATGGATGCCAGCGTAAGTTCTTTATTTCCTCTGACCTTGTTAGTTATGTTGTAGCTGCTGTTATTGATTGCACCAATGAATGAATTAATGAACAGATAATATATCTGATAATATGTAATTTGTTGATGAGAGTTTTTAAATGGAGCTGAACTGTGTTGGTACTAACTACAATTTTGTTGTGTGCAGGTATTATAGCTACAAATCTGGCAAAAGGTTCAAATGATGTATGTGTGTGGGGCTGCATTTAGATGCCTATACTTGATGCATAGCTATGAGTGTTAAGTGTTACTAAGAGTCTGATTCTGGTGATTACATTTACAGGTTAAGTGACACGTCTCCATACATTCAAGTAGACTTCAGGGAGAGCAAGCTGTTATCTGGCATTGTGACACAAGGAGAAGGAAGCGAGGACAAATGGGTGACAGGATTCCAAGTTTATTACAGTGTTGCTGACTGCGTGAACTTTGTTCCATATTCAGAGAAGCAAGATGGAAATGCCAGGGTGTTGAAAGCTAATGTTGACAAAGATTCACCTGTCACAAACTACTTTGTGCAGAACATAATAGCACGGTGTGTTCGCATTGTACCAGTTGCCAGCCACCTTGGAGTTGCTCTGAGGTAAATTGACTTTGTTGTTTATCAATTATTTTGTTAAATAGAAAATATTCTGAAATGTTATTGTAAAAATGATGTCACACGTAATATGAAATCTGCCATTCATGTGGCTTCTTTCAGATTTGATGTAGTGGGCTGCAACCCATCACCGGTAAAGCCTGTTCCTACTCGTCCCCCTCTGTACACTCCAATTGCAACATCTCCAAAGGTGTACACGGGCAGCCCCACACCACATTCTTCTAACACTGATATACCAACTGGTGTCACTCGAATTCCTCCTCCAGCAGGTGAGGCACATTGGAATTGTTGTCTCTTCTTATTTAAGAGAGAGAGAGAGAGAGAGAATATGAGCGAAAATGGCAGAGAGAGAGAGAGAGAGAGAGATAGAAGGGGAGAGGGGGCAGTGATTTATATAAATGTACACCATGTGAAGCTCTAAAACACTTGTACAAATGACCATATGTAATTCTATTGTCAGTTTATTTGTTTTGTTTTAAACAGTTACATTCTTTTTGGGGCCATGAAGTGTGCTGAGAGCTGAATTTCTACTCTGTATTTGATTGATTGAAGCTTAAGGTCAGCTACAAGCTGCTAGATACAGTTTACAAGAAGGGAATGGTGGAGGGAAAGGGATGGGGGCATGAGGGAGGAGAAAGAGGCTTCCAACATTCTAATTTATTTTACTTGCATACCTGGAGAAATAATAGTTGAGTTTATGAACTTTTCATCTCCATGCTCCAGGATGTTGATACTTGAAAACCAGAAATGTGTAATGTGCTACTAACTGCATGTAAAAGTTAAAAATGTGAATTATAAAAAAAGTGTTGCTGTTTTTCTTTTAGTATGCCTGATTCCAATGGGTGTAAGCAATTATTACCTAGTAAGGGATGAGCAGCTGTCATCATCATCCTCTTTGGACAGTGACCACAAGGCATCTGATGGAAGGATATACAACAGCCAGTCCCCTACTTCAGGAGGATCTTGGATTCCAGGGTGAGAACAAATTAGTTTAGAGTAGACAAAAACACCCAGTGTTTTATTGTCACATTTGGCAATTGCTTAGATCAGATGTTTATTGGAGATCACATTTTTGAAGTGTGCTTTTTTGGCCCACCTTAATTCTTTTATTGGTTAATATGTTTTCATCTGTGACACGCGCCAAATGAATAGTAGACATGGTCAGTTGTGCTAGAGCTGAGTGTTATGTTTATAGTGGTCAGTGATGGATGCATATTTAATACTGGAAAAGGGGTTTGTTTAGGAAGACATGTGATCAAACACTGTCACCACAACAGGTGAGAGTGATGAACTGACATATGTTAATAGGAAGGCTAATTAATTGCAATTAAAGAAGAATTTCGATTAGATGTGTGGCCATGCTTTGACATTGTGCTTCAATATCCAAGTGTCTTTTGAAACTTTGCTTCTCTCATTTGGATAAAGGTAAACCTGAGAATTTGTGGAAGAGTTATTACAGACAATGATAAGTCAAAGTTGATGTGATTTTAGCATTACTAACCACTAAGGCTGAAGACATCTGGCCAAGTTATAATAATAAATACATTGAATGTGTCACCTTTGCATGCTAAAGTTGACCTGCTGCAAGAACACTTTTGTTTTTGTTGATCTTATTATCTAGACAACATTGACCACTTTATTTCTGTCTTTTAGAACTGAGGCTGAGCCTTGGATAATGGTGAACTTCTGGGAGCCTAAATTGGTGTCTGGAGTGGTGACTCAAGGCAGTCCAGATATTCCTCAATGGGTTGAGCAGTATCATGTTTACCTGAGCCTGGATGGGAAAACCTTCAGTCCATATACAGAATCTGATGGGGATAAAACACCATATCTCTTCACTGGGAACACGGACATGAGCACACCGGTCAGAAGTCTTTTCAACCGTGACATTATCACACAGTATGTGAAGATTGTTCCTGTCAAGGCTTCTCCAAATGGAATAGGACTTCGATTCACTGTTGTTGGCTGTACACCAAATGTTCCACCTCAGGGTATACCAACACCATCTTTGCCTTCAGGGTCCACAGTAACACCAGAGATTGGACATACTGGTGTGCCTCCCAAGCCAAGCCGTAAGAGAGCTTTCCATCTTGTAGTGAATATAGTGAATGCATTTTGCTGAGAGTATCATTTATCTTTATTGTTGCTAGTTTTAGTAGGAGGTTTTTGTTGTGGTTGAGTAGTCTAACTTTTTGAAAGTGTATAAAGTTTGGGAGCAGAACAGTTTGTTGATTTTGCTGGTTGATTTTTCTGTCTGATAGAAAAGAGTTATTCCATTTTCACAGGCTGTGATGTTCCAATGGGCTTAAGTAATCCAATGGTAATCAACGACAGACAACTGACAGCCTCTAGCTACCTAGATATCAATCACATTCCTTCTCGAGGCCGCATTTATGGTCAGAAAGATGGATCCTTGGCTGGAGGCTGGTCTCCTGCGTAAGTTGTTGTACCAGAATGATAGAAATATACAATTATCAGATAGATATTAACAATTGTGAATCTAATTTACTTGCCAAAGGTTAAAATTGTGATTCTGCTGTGAGCACAGATATAATGCTGATTTTGATATGGTGCTGTTTTATTTGTGTAGGTGAGCACTTGTGGGCGTGTGACAAGTAGAAAAGATTTCAACAAATGCATTGAAATATAACACTGTGTTGATTGTAGTTGTTGAAACTGGGTTGAAGGTGTAGATTAAGGTGTCCTGATGATAGCTGGGATAAGAAGATGATGATTCATATTTTTTTTTTCCACACAGTGTGTCAGACAAGAACCAGTATATTGAGGTAGACTTCCTTGCCCCATACGAAATATCTGGAGTGGTGACACAAGGTCTTGCAGACACGGATTCTTGGGTTGAGAAATATGTTGTGTACTACAGTACTGATGGGGTCAACTTCCACCCTCTCCTTGACGGTTCGCACAAGCCATTAGTATTTAATGGAAATTCAGACCAGCACACACCAGTTTCCAACTTTTTCTCTAATGTTGTGGCTCGTTATGTCCAGATTCGACCATTGCAGTTCCACAATTCCATTGGACTGAGATTTAATCTGTTTGGATGTGAGGCTCCTACTCCAACACCATCTACTGTGACACAGATAACTCCGATACCAGGGTCAACAACATCAACAAGTGAGTTATGTGATACATCCATCATCAACTCTTGAGATAAAATGCTTATAGTTTCTATTCATAGTAAACAATCAATGAAAGTGAGCAGCATTCTGTTAACTATCATTAAGATATATGCAATGATGGCTTGGGTAGAGTATAACAATGAGGGTCATGCAGTGAATAAGCATTCATGACTTTGTTGATCTAATAAGTTGACATGTGTCTAGTCATGAGAATGGCCATCTAGTTCTACATCATTGACATTCTACAAATAAAATCTATTTTCAGCACAAGGATGCTTGTACTGGTCACCATGGGTCAGTAAGAGTGTTCCAGATCAAATTTCAGGAGAGACAGAGAATTTCTTTCAGGAGCCTCTTGTTACAAGTGCCTGCACAAAAGAATTTGTAGTTGGGTGAGTTGTACAGAAATAAATATCAGTACATGTATGTGCTAGAAGAAGTAAAACAATCAGTGACTCTCTGAATGGAGTATTTTCTAATGAAATGTAATACTAAAGTTGTTCAATTAAAGATGAAGGTGGATACATCTGATAATATGGCAGGTAGGCTGAGTGTGAATGAGTTGTGGTTAAACTGAGTTATTGATTTGATCGTTGAGGTGACTTTATTTTGATGGAGAAAAGTGATAACATGAATATGTTTTTTTGTGCACAAATATTGAACTGATCATTGTAATTTGCTGTCTTACAGGATTGAATGCAGAGTGAAACAGACAAAGCTCATGTGGGATCCAACAGATCCCCTTGTGGAATGCTCTCTGAATGATGCAGCGCTCATGTGTATCGCAGATACTGACCACATATGTGAAGACTATGAAATCCGTGTACTATGTGACATTTGCTCACTGACAACAGTACCGCGCCCAACACCATCAGCACCCACACTTACATCCACTGGAAGCTATGTTGTAGACACATCCACTAAAACTACTTTTGGACCACGTGGATCTACTGTATCTCTAAGTTATGATGAGTCAACTTCTTCACACAGTTATGGACTAAATGGATCTTCTACCCCATTTTCTACTGTCAGTCATTCCCATTCATCAATAAAACCTTGTTTTAGTGGATGGTCAGGGTGGATTAACATTAACTCTCCTGCTGCTGTTGATGCCATTGGAGACTTTGAAGTTTTGACATCTGAAGACCTGGAACAATTTTGTCCAGGTGGTGAAATTGATAATATTGAATGTGTGGATTCAACAACTTATGTGGATTTCTTCACCTTATTAGAAGCATCATGCACTGTAGAAGAGGGTTTGGAGTGTTACAATGATGCAATTACTGGTGTTCTTTGCCATGACTACATGATTAGATACAGCTGCCAATGCTCAGGTACTTTTTATGTTGTACTATTTTGAAACATAAACTTGAGGGGTTAGGGGGAGTGTTGTAGCTTTTAAATTATTTTGTATTTTTGCAGTTACTGTTTGAACTTAACTTAACTTAACATCTTTATACTGGTTTAGAAGACTGCAGAGTCTGTATACAACCAGTTCGATTTACATCACCTTGCTCTAGAAGCTGTACGCATCCAATCGATTCTTAAATGCATTAACCGTCCCAGCCTCCACCACCAACACTGTTTGAATAAAATATGATTCAACGTCCCAAATAATTTAACTTTTAAGTTTTGAAGGTGTTCTAAATGAATCATTTTAATAATTTGAACCCTGGCTACCCAGTCCATTAAATTCTATTCTCCTATGCTCCTGAGAAAATATGCAAGAGGTTGACATTTCAGGAAAGCTATGTGTTCTAATTGAATTATTCTATCTTATATTGATTGATTTGATCATCCCAAATGTTCCTACTTGTTATGCGTTTAGGTTAAGGAATATATTTATTGAAGACCATCCTGTATGTATACAATATACTTGAAATATTACTTACGATTGGTTTTTAAACTCTTATTCTGATTTAAGCTCTTCTGAGTTTATACTGAATATTAGACATGTTAAAAGTGTACATAGTCTCTGTTTCTTTCTAATTTACTTAAATATGCAATCATACTACTATGCACACAGAGACTATGATCTGTGAGTTTCATAACATTTTAGAATCAAGGTCAATAATGTATTTTCTTTTATTGTTAATAGTTTGTTTCTTTATTGAGTTTACAGTCTTGTCAAAATGTAAATATCATGAGCAATGAAAACAAATCATTGGCTCTTTGTTGATATATACTATGCTTCTTC
The DNA here is from genome assembly GCA_036924085.1 of Ariolimax columbianus. Classification (NCBI taxonomy): domain Eukaryota; kingdom Metazoa; phylum Mollusca; class Gastropoda; order Stylommatophora; family Arionidae; genus Ariolimax; species Ariolimax columbianus. The sequence goes on from JAVGWX010000003.1 coordinate 96,758,419, forward strand.
AGAGATCCACATATGCTCATCATCTTTACAAACTGGGCTAATAGAAAGTAAATATTTTGTTATGGTCTGCAGTGGTTCAAACTACAAGTCAGTCAGGATTCACCAGTACTGCATCCACTGTCAGCAGTCACAGCTCTTCCACTCTTAAACAGGGTGAAAGTCAATCAACATCTCCATCCACTGCACAGCAAATTGAATTTTCTTCTCCTTCAACCACTGGTACACAACATGAAACGTCCAGCCATACACAATCTGCATGCATAAATCAGTGGTCTTCATGGATTAATAAAAATTCTCCAGTAGGTACTAATGGAGACAGTGAAAGTATGACCAATGAAGAGATATCTGCCTTTTGCCCTGAAGGAAAAATTACCCAGATCCAGTGTATAGATGCAGAGACAGGTGATGACTGGGAGAGTTTGGGAGAGGCTGCATGTTCAATAGATAATGGCCTGACATGTGTCAATCTACCATTTGATGATATTCCTCCATGCAGAGATTACAAGATCAGATACCTTTGTAATTGTTCAGGTAACATTTATTTTTGTGAAATGCTTGTTTTAAAAACATATTTTGTCATAGTGCACACATTCACAAAGGGGGGGGGGGGGGGGGGGGGGGGGATGAAAAAGACTAATATCAAAACCTAGACATGTACAGAACAAAAAGGAGTATACAGAATGGTTTGACCTTTTGATTAGAGTAGAACAAAGTCAGTCAACAAAATAAACTTCTATAACATAATTTTGTGATGAATGGTAAGAGGGGTACCTTAAAAATTGATGGCCCCATAGAAATCAGATTACTCAAATGGAGTAACTCTGCTGCAGAACTGCCCGACATACGAGGATCAGAGAGAGCAGATGTGGCCATTGCCAGTGGAACTGCAAGACAAGCTCTATGGTAGTGGCGAGAGTCTCAGGATGACCGCCGCTTTTTTCGAGAAAATAATGGTTACTGTCTGACTGTGTACGCAGAAGAAGAAGAAGAAATGGAGTAACTGATACTAAGAGGAATGACATAAAAAATACCTGAGTCCTTATGAGGGGATGCTACATAAACATAAGGGGAATGTACTGAAATTACTTTATGACTTACTGTTAGATGATAACACTACATAATTAAAATGTTTAAAATCAAATGTAGGTAGATTAAAGAGGGATGTCAGAATGGAAGAATCATGAGTGCAAAACCAGCAAAGCTATAGTGCCAATCAGTAACCATTTCTTTTGCTAATAGAGGCTGAGCACCTATGCTCTGAATATAACTTTATTGTTCAGTGTATCATAACATAACAGGGGCCAGAAGATACATTACAGTAAATGTGCTGACAGCAGCCAGTGACTCGTATTTGGTTGCTTGCATCAGGGTTAGTGAACTACAGCTGACCAAGACCCTATTTTACCTACAAGCTGTGGCCCTGGAAACAGGCTGCACTAGTGTAATCTGGCTAAGAGAATAGGGATCGTAGTGGGAAGGCATATTTTGTTGTTAAAAAAAGCCAGCTGAAATTGAATATTTCTGGCTTAAAGATGCAGATATCGCAACCTCACTATAAACTACAACACAGCATTCTTTTCAGGATGAATGTCGAAGAAGAAGAGTTATAACATAACATACCAAGTATAAATATATTTTTTTTACTTTTATTGCTCACTTTATTTATATTATTTTAACATATTTTATCTAATGTTTTTATATGATTTATTAACTGAAATTGTTTCTATACTTTTACTTGAACAGAATTTTGTGCGTTCATTTCCATGACTTTTTGAACAAATTCCATCAATAATTTAAGACTGACAAAAATACTAAGCCGAATATCAATTTAAGTTTTTTTTTAAAAATAGCTAAAGATTACATCATTTTTATATTACATTAAGATTAATTTTTTGTCTCCAGTAGTTTATATTTCATTTTCAAGAACTACAGTAGTGTAACAGGTCTCTGGGGAGAGCAGAAGAGACTTATTCTCAGAGATCTAAAATTGGGTGAGAAAGTATTTGGATATCTCAACTCAGACAAGGTCAGGTCAATCTAGGATTACAACATGACATATGTCCATTGTCAGGGCTGGGTTTGGATTAGCAAAGCAAGAGAGAGAGGCAGATACATGTTTACTTTGAGTCTGAGAGGGGATGGAGGTATTGGACAGCCCATGTGCCACTGTATTAACAAGAAATGTCAGCTGATGAAATGAGTTTAGTGGGAGGAACTTGCCAGATTGACAAAGGTTGCAGACACAGCAGTGATTCGTGTGACTCGCAGGGCAATGAGGAAGGGACAGTAGTGTCATATGACCATTGCCATTTTGTAGCTAAAAATCCAATAAAACAGGCAAGACAGAGAGAAGAGAACCAGATGACGAGGTTAACCCACTATCCTTCATGGGCAATTACACTAGTGCCCAGTGGAGTGAATGATGAACCTTCTGTAAATGACGACATGATGGGAGAAATCTGTTCACTTCGAGTCACTGAGTCGTTGTCAAGAACAAACTGAGGTTATAACCTCAGTGGTGTGAATATCACAGTCATCTGTTTTTGATGATCTGCTGAGGTCGAGACAAAAACTGAGGTTAAAAAGAACAAAATATTACAGCTTCACAGACATCAGTCCTTAATGACTGATCATACGCACGACTCAGTTCGGGACAAAGCATCTGTAGATTTCACAGATATCAGTTCTTGATGATCTGCTGAGGGCAAGAGATAACTGAGTGTACGGACTACTCAGTCGGGACAAAGTTCTGTAGCCTTCATAAACATAAGTTTTTTATGATCTGCTGAGGGTGAGAGAACTGATCGAACGAACGATTCAGGTCAGGCAGGTCGTAATTAGCTTGGACAGAATGAGAGTTGTAATCTGAATCCTCAGGGAGCACCCTCACAAGACGCAATTGTTGCACAACGCATGGCCAACAACCGCCAGAGATCAACTTCATTGCCAACTGCCGGAGAGACCACATGGCAACAAAATTAGAGAGTTAATCAGTGTAGAGGGAGATTTGTATAGATTTAGTCTGAGTGAAATTCGTAGACATTAGGTTAGACTACAGGACTGGGTTATAGTTCCCGGGATTCTATTCAAGCTTGTGCTAACATCCTCTGAGATAGAAAGATTTAGTTATATTTCGTTCATAGACTTGTAATAAATGAATTATCTTGTTTTATTCTTCAAATAAGTTTTAGTATTCATTCCAAGTTCTTGTTGTGAGTGAAAGAATAGAAAGATGGATAACATAGCTCTAGCACAGTAGCCTATGTTACATATTTATGTAATTGTAGTTTGCTTACATATTGAATAAATAAGTTAATGATGTGGTAATACTAATCCAATATCTTGTTACTTGCCAAAATTATGTTAAATAATTTATCATTTACAGAAGGTCTGACTTCCCTATCCACAAACAAGCCCACTGAATCAACTGCATCTTCAAGTACAGGGCAACATGCTTCTTCTACATTTTCATCAAGTTCAGGACTTGCTTCATCATCAATTGCATACACAACTGGTACTTCTAGTAATGTACAGTTCTGCACATCTGGGTGGTCTAATTGGATCAACAAAAATTCACCATTAGGAACTGATGGAGACTATGAGGAAATGACTAAAGAAGAGTTATCTTCTTTCTGTCCTGGTGGAGATATCACAGACATTTCATGTGTTGACTCAGATCAAGGGGATGACTGGTCAAGTCTGGCAGAGGCATCCTGTACAGTGAGTGATGGTCTACAATGTGTCAATATACCAATCCCTGATATGCCTCCATGCAGAGATTACAAGATCAGATACATGTGCCAGTGTTCAGGTAGGGATAATCAAATATTTCATTAAAAAAATATATGTCTTAAACTCACCACTCTCTCTGTGGCATATAGGTGCTTATTTACAAACTAAAAAATATCAAAGTGGATCAAAGATGCAATACAGTGAATGAGCTGGCAGCAGCCATCAACTCATAGCTAGTTGCAGACATCAGGGTCAGCTAACCAAAGCTGGCCAAGATCTTAATCCCCCTCCAAGCGGCAACCCTGGAATTAAGGTGCAAATGTAGTTTGTCTAACCGAATATGGATCATAGTGAGAAGGCAAACCCGGTACCCAAAAAAATGAGCTGAAATAAAATGTGTTGGGTTGAAGGATACAGATATCACAGCCTGGCTATAAACTACGACACGACATTCCAGCAATCTTTTCAGGACGAACGGGGAGGAAGAAGAAAATACTGTGTAGCAACATTTACTAGTCATGACTTCAAATTTGTATGTCCTTTAAGAGCACTTTAAAAAAATGCAGACAATAGGCTGTGTGTATATTCACTACCATCACATGTTGAATAGAATACTAAATTATAATGTAGTAGAAAAAGGGCAGTAGAAAATGCAAAACTCTTTACAAAAATGAAAAGCAACATGTGCCTGCCTACATTATTTCTTATACTCTAGTTGTGCCAGAAAATTGTACCATTCAGTTCTATTATTATGCAAACAACAGAGCCACTTGCAAACAAAGTTAGTTTAAAATTATAATGCAGAATAAAATGGAAGTCATTTTCTTTTAACAAAGGAAAGTAAAGTTGATATTCATATGTGAATCTCTTACTTACTTACTTAGCCACTCATCTTCTACCCAGGAGTATAGAGGTTGTGTGGATCTCTGGTTCTATAAATAATGTTGTTTTACCTTACAATACCTGTCATAACAGGTAACTAAGAATACATAGGGATGACAACCTCATTTATATGAAACAAAGTGTTACAGAAACCTCAGTTACAGAGGCACATAAATAAATGAGTGCAGGCTTCCTGCAGGGAAGCTGATTTCAGTGGTGACCTCATGCTAATATTAGAGCAACTAAGGAGAGCTGACCTCATTATATAAAACAATGTGTTACATAATTCTTCGCTACATAGGCACATAAATGAATGAGTGGCAGGCATCTTGCAAGGAGGCCGACTTTGTTGGTGACCTCATGAATAACTAAGAAAAGATTATAACAGCTGTAATAGATTCAGGAAATACAGAATACTTTAAATAAGTAATTTAATGAGGAAGTTGTATATCAATTGAGCTACATGCGTTAGATGCCTTCCCACCTTTCTACCCTGCGGGTTACATGTTTTCGGAAAGGCTTCGGTGGTAACCCTGAGGCAAAATCTGCATCCTATGCTATCTCCAGTAGTCTCGATGAATGTCTTGCCACTGGCAAAAGGTAGCTTAGGCTCTGTGAGTGAGGTTGACAAAAGGCGCAGTTTCTTCCTCACTTTAATCCAAATCACTGCGCAAGTCACCCATTTCAGCGGACACAGCAAGTGATACGACTGTCCACACGGCTGAACAAAGAGAGTGGTCTTCATCACTTGTGATGGACAACTCTTAACATGTAATGTTTAAAAAAATTACATTGTGCTTGAACTGGTAAATGTATTATGTAACCTAAAGGGTAAATACAAAACATAGGACACTCATCTGGTAAACCATCCACAAGCTTGTTGTTTTGTTTGCTATAATATGCTTGATATAACTGTTAAATATTAACCCATTTCTTTTCTAAACAGATATACCTACACCTACACCTACACCACCATATAAAATACAAGTTAACTGTGCATGGGCTCCATGGTTAAATGCTGACAAACCTGAAAGTGGAAATGGAGATATTGAAAGTATAAGTGAAATCAAGAGAGTGTTTGGTGTGTGTTCTAATGTAGTTGGCATCGAATGTCGTGTTGCCAGCTCTCTAGCACTGTTCTCTGAAGCAGGACAAGATCATCTGGCTTGTGATTTTCTTAATGGATTCCGCTGCTATAACAGTGAACAGGTTGATGGAAAGTGTCTGGATTATGAAGTTAGACTCCTGTGCTGGGGAGACCAATGCTCAGGTGTGTGTTACATTATTTACCCATTCTATTAACACAACGATTTCTTTCAAACAGCTGTAAAATTTCCCTTGCTCTCCACTTTCAGATGTTCTTAATTTATTATTGTGTGTGGCTTTATTAAACAATTGTTTGCATAAAATTGAAATCAAATGTAAACTAAATATATATGTTCATTTCATTGTGGAAAGACATGATATATTAAAAATTGTACAACATTTCAGAAAAATAGATTAATGTGACAAAAGAATAATAAGTACTAGAAATTAAACTATCTGAAACTCTACTAAATAGATTTATAAATTATAGTAGCATGCATGCTTTTACTATGAGTACTACAACTATAAATATACAAGAGGTAAGCAGTCAGATATTTTGTTATCCTCATGAATATCTTGCCTTATCTGCAGCAACTCTTCATTGTTCCAATGACGAATCAATTCTTCTTGATATTTCAGGCCCTAAACCAACATTCCCACCAATCCCAACAAAAGTACCTCACCTCACAACACTTCCTAATGATGAGTATACCAGAACTACAGGTGAGAATACAATGTACTAGAAATGTCACGTGTGCCCTGTGTCTTAACTCCAGAATAACAAATGGATACTATGAATTTATTATCACACTTTATTTCAAACTTATTGCTCCTAAGATTTAATGCCTCACACAGCTACTACAAGCTCTGCTTGAAGACAATTTCATGGAGTATTTCATATTTAATTAATTCCATTGAACTAATGGTGCTTGTCTGCACATTTTTACAGGGTCCTGTCAGCCTGGAGAAGAGTGGCAAAGCTGTGCTTTTACTTGTGAAGAAGTTTGTGACTACATGGGCCGTTCAAGTGGATCCTGCAATGGTATTTTAAGTCCCAGAGCTAACTGTATACCTGGCTGTCGCACACCACCTGAAACGACCCCCATGACATGCAAAAACAATGAGAGATTTATAGATTCTCATACTTGTGTTCCTAAAGCATTGTGCTCATGTCTCAAACCTGATGGAACTCCTGCCTTGGTGAGGATAATATGGTTGTTAGTATTTAACTAAAGATTTCTTTGTTTCCTGATTATTGAGTTTAATTCTTTATCTGGGCAGTATGGTTGATTGCTGTAAAAGTGAAAAATATGGGTAAGTTCCAAAAATAGGTCAAGATCAGTTATTCATATTTAGCTGTAGAGTACAGCAATTATTAGAATCAGAAGGTCTCTGTCAGGGATGAGGTGAAAAGAAATAAAATGAAATGTCAGTAAATAGATCATAAATGGCTATTTAGAAAATAAATTTATGAAATACAAACTTGAAAACCATTTAATATTGCCCATAATTTATCCTTATTTTCAAACATAATTTCATCCACTAATCACACAGCTTTATCAGTGCATCAAAACCTGCAGTATATGTCTTTAGTCTTCTGTCTCAGCCTCATTTGCACTTCTTGTTCAACCTTTTTGTAATAGGCTAAACCATGTAAACACCCTATTGCAGTTGCTAGACTGTCAATGGTTACTCACCTGTCAACTCAAATCATCTCCCCCACTTTCTGCAAATATGCTTCACTTGAAATCTAAACAGTTATGAGGAACGACTCAGAAAAACAGGCCTACAGTGTCTCGAAGAGAGAAGAATTCGTGGTGACTTAATACAGGTTTATAAGATGATCAGAGGAATCGTTAAATTAGACTATAACAAGTTTTTTAAAATACAGCCACCTACAATAACACGAGGGCATAGTTACAAGCTGACTAAAGAGGGGTCCAGGTTAGATATTAGGAAATATTTTTTTAGTCAGAGAGTGGTGTCTGCTTGGAATGCATTGCCAGGGGAGGTAGTGGAGGCAAGGACAGTTAATGCATTTAAGAATAAACTGGATTCGCATAGCTTTTAGAGCAAGGTGATGTAAATGTAACTGGTTGTATACAGACTCTGCAGGGTCTTCTAAACCAGTATAAAGACGTTAAGTTAAGTTAAGTTAAACAAGATGACCAGGCCGGGCGTCATCAGTAATTTGTTAGCGTTGTTGGTAACTTTTTTTTACCTAGTTATGCAAAGCTTTACGTGACAAACACTTCTCATCATAAACAGGAAGCATTTCTTTATGATAATTCTTTGCAGAAAATGATTTTTCTCCATTTTAAAGTTATTAATATTATTGCTGATTAGCACTAGAGAGATGCTGGTCTGTTGTATAAATCATTACACTTTTTTCCTTGTTTCACTCTTGACATCACTACTACAATCAACAAACCTAGTAGTTTGGTGGACAGAGTTTGAAAAAACTTTTCTCATTCCAGGCGTTTGAAACATGGGAGAACCCTGACCGTCAATGCTCCATTTGCAGCTGTTTCAATGGGGAGGCAATCTGTGGTAGTATAGATGGATGCTCTCCTACACCTCTTCCACCAGGAGTTACAGTACCTGTACCACCACCTCAGTGTGGATGGAGTGAGTGGATGAATGAGAACACACCAAGCATAAGTATGTACATCAAAGATTATTGTTGTTGTTGAAAATAATGATATTTGTTTGTTCTGAGTTTTCAAGTATTGCATTTGGGACACAATTAACTTGTTACTGAATACAGCTGGAACAATTTTGTTTACAGAACACTTTATTTATTTTAAAAACAGGTAGCAAAAATAAGTTTGACATTTTATTTAATGAAAGATCTTTGTCTGTCATGTCAATGAAACTAGGTTCACATGATGGTTGTGACATTTTGCAGTCTACCCAGCCATAAATAGGTACTTAACTTACAGTTTAAGAAGGCAAAACAGCAGTCCTCACAAAAAGCTGATAACTCATACAATGAAACCACAAACACTTCATCCTCAACTGCAGCTTTTGCTATTGCACTACCCTTACTTAACTTAATACACAATGAAGTCTAGAATTTTAGTCATAGAGTTTACACGCCTGTCAACCTCTTGAAATGAAAAACATGTACACTAGATCAATAAAAACATTACATAAACCAAAAAAACCTTAACTTTACAAATATACTCTAATAAGAGTTCAAAAGCAAAAAATACCATCAAGAAATTAATTGAGCATATATATATATATATATATATATATATATATATATATATATATATATATATATATAAATATATATATATATATATATTTATATATATATAAAAATCAAGAATTTGTGAGAAAACCTGGTTGTCATGAGTTGAATTCTATTGCAAAAGCAATTTTCATAGATGATCAGTTTATCGTGAAGATGAGGACATACATAACAGTAATCTTCACAGCTTCTTAATAGCATAGTTTAGGGTCTGTTTCGCAATATTAGCAGAATTTGGCAACATCTTGATATCTCAGATGACTCTGGTTCCCTGGTCGCTAACCAGCCACTTCAACAATCATATGCATCACGAAAAGACTGACATTAGGGTCACATGTATCATTTATTGGTCCTCTGATGATCAGCATCTATTCGAGCTGGAGAAAACATTTATCTCGCTCATGGGCTACCATAAGCCGTACCTGATAAGCATATTCAATACCTTTGCTTAGGCTCTATTATCTTCTTTATCCTTTCCTCACTCTTTCCAATTGCTTTTTTACTTTTTGTCTACATCAGTATGGGATTATACTATTATGGTTGTATGTACATGTATCTCCATCTCGTCATTTACAATTTGGCCTCTTAACAGCTTATCTGGCACATCAGTTCTTTTTTTCCACTTTATCTGCTTCTCATACATTCCTGGTCACTTTTACTTCAGCCTAACATTATGTGTTCATCATTACTTTCACAATTTGCTATTTATTTTTATTTGTAAAGTCCTTTGTCCCTGATGTAGCCCTTTGTGTTGTACTGTAAGTTTTGTTCTTGTTCTAACGCTTACATGAACAATATTTGTCTAAATTTGTATACTGTTGTAAGCTAGACATAAACCCTATCAGCTGTGTTCAAAATTCACTTCATCCTGACATAATTGATCAATTGGAAGACTTTTAAAGAAAAACAGTCATAAGCAAGCCTTAGAGTGTGAGAATCATAGAAGAGATAATAATCAGCATAAGAAATAACAATTATCTGTATGCAATGATTTATGAAAACAGGGAGTCATTACTGACAACTTTGCAAGAAGATTGCTTTAAAGCCTTCATATAATCTTTCAGTGGTGGTTTCTGGAAAAATTTGTTTTAAAAATGAGTTTGCTAGCCATATATAAAATCCTTCTTAATTATTTTTAAAATTGAAATATTAAATGAGTGTTATTATTATATTTGGTCCCTGAAACATGGTCTTAGATCAATATAATAAATTCAGAATTTGGTCACACAGTTTTACTATATTTTGGCTTGGGTATCTAAAAACATTGCCCATTATTAAAGGTACTGGCGGTGACATGGAGCTACTGGCGACATTGCAGACAAAGCACAATATCTGTTCCAACCCTACTCGCATTGTGTGTCGTGTTGTAAACTCAAGACTGGAAGCTGCAGACAGCGGACTCAATGTGACGTGTGATTTGTTGAGCGGCTTAAAATGTTTTGACTATCTAAACACTGGCAGATGTCTTGATTTTGAGGTTGCTGTCTACTGTGGCTGTGCTCGTAAGTTTCTTTCTTTAGAGTTTATGTAAGAATAACTTGTGCCATTGTAACATTTTATAAAATATGTGGCAGTATTTTATATTTTATGTATTACATTTTATTTTATTAAGGTAAATAAATATATAAAATGTTATTTCATCAATTATTGTATGTCCAAGATAGGAAAAGCTTCTCACCTGTTCTAGTATTTGATCATTTTTTTCTTATCTCCAGTGTAGATTGTTTGTCTACTTTGCTAATTATCATAGTTTTATGTTTTCTAAATGTTAATGCCCACTCCATACTCTTCACTTTTAGTTTTACTTGATTCACATGTTCCTGTAGTTCTTGTTCACTTTCAGCCAACACACCTGAGATTATATATTGACGCTCCTCTGATACTCATTCCTGATATTTCCTCTATCCAAGCAAAGATTTTTTCTGTGTAAATGTTAAACAGACGTAATATTAATCCTTTGAACCCTGGCTACTGGTCCGTAAAATCTCGTTCCTCTAGGGTTCATAGACAATACGCACATGGTAGACATTTGAAAATAGCAATTTACTGTGACAAAACTATGTGTTCTAGTTTCATTATTCTATCTCAAATTGACTGACCTGATCATCTTCAATGTTCCTTCTTGTTATGCCAGTTAATATTGCAGAATATATTGATTGAAGACCATCTTCTATCAAATTCACTTGATACATTATTACGGATACCCATCCAAACTGTAATCTGATCCTCCTAGGAACAGGAACAGTTCTAGCTTGATGATATTCCGAATCATATGGGTCATCATTCAAATAATAATTTGTCCTTTTCAGAATAATCACCATCTAAATCCAATTTATTAGCCTCCAAATCCTTGATAATAATAGTCTTTTTTAACAAACATTTCCCACATTTTCAAAACTACTTTCCATTTTGAAAATCATAAAAATCATTGTAAAATATCCTAAAACTGTTGATATCGCCATATTTGCTATCTCTGGAAATGTGTCTACTATGTAGTTGTCACAATAGTATGGCTAAAATTCAAGCAGGACAACCTAATATATGCCTTAGAATAATGGTACACCTGTCATTCCGAATCAAGGGTGGCTCGGGGAATAGTGTATTTACACACAGACTGACGCATCCGTGTCTCGGGTTCAAAGGGTTAAACCATCTATTTACATTATCTACATTTGTTTACAAGTATTCACCTCAAGCTTAATCTTCACATATTAATCTTTCAACAGCAACTCACATTGTTTCACAAAGCCCCTCAACCACAGTCAGACATATAGTGTCCCTAACTCCATCACAGCAGTGTGCAACTGGGTGGTCTGACTGGATCAACAGAAACTCTCCAATAAACAGTGATGGAGATCATGAGAAGATGACAGCAGAAGAAAAGTCTGCTTTCTGCCCTGGTGGAGAAATCATAGAAATTGAGTGTGTTGATTCAGACCTAGGAGATGACTGGTCTAGTCTGGCAGAGGCAACCTGTACAGTTGAAGATGGTCTTGACTGTACCAACCTTCCATTTGATGGTATTCCACCTTGCAGAGACTACAAGATCAGATACAAGTGCAAATGTGCAGGTATGCTGACTATAAATGACATATTTTAAAGTTTCAATTGTAGAAGGCGTGTTCAAATTAAATCCGCCTATGCTGCGCCACATTGACATACACACAAGAAACATGATGGCTCACATATGACGTAATAATCACATACTTATGTACAGTTGTGCACGTGTTCATTATCATTGCATTCATAGGTTCTGCTGCAGACCCTTGAGAAAATGGCGGATGTGATACGGAATCCGTCCAAAGTTGATCAACGAGCAGTGATTGAATTCCTAACAGCTGAAGGATGTCGACCAGTCGACATTCACCCCAGAATGCAAGTAGTGTATGGGGATAAAAGTGTGTCAAAGACAGCAGTGAAGGACTGAGGCCGGATATTTTGGAAACGACATGAGTTAACAAAAGATCATCCATGACCAGGTCGGGCGCATATTGTTGTGACAGAAGAAACCATCGGCAATATTGATGTAGCAATACGGGTGATCCATCATCAGATCTTGCGTTCACTAGTAGAGAAATTCCCTATGTCACTCGGGACAGCTCAAATGGTGGTTAGGAAAAAACTGAAGTATCAGACGGTGGGTTTACAATGGGTCCTATGGATGCTGACTGACCACCATAAGGAAGAACCCAAGGAGTTTGAACCACTTGCTGTTTTACGAAGCGGAGGGTGATAAATTTCTGTTGCGTATAGTGGCAGATGATGAGTCATGGTGCCACCACTTTAAGCTATGCAGAAAAACAGCAAGCATGAATTGGAAGCATCCCGGATCACTAAAACCCACAAAATTCAAGTCACAGGTTTCTGCTGGTAAGGTCATGCTGAACGCATTTTTTACCATGAAGGGCTTCTATTGGAAGACCAAAGAGCCTGGCATATAGCCATCAATAATAAATGACCCTGCATGCTTTCACATGGTGCGATTCTGTTGCGTGACAATGCTTGTCCACATGTTACAAACATTGTGCAGGAAGCATTAGCATGGAAAAGGTGGGACGTTCTGCCACACCCAGCCTATAGCACTGTTCTGTCAACATGTGACTTTCATTTGTTTGGACCCTTACAAACATTTCTAAAGGGACAATTTGATGTCTACCCAAGCAGTGGAATGCATGTATAAATGCCTAAAGCGACTTTTTCTAACATTATTTTTTGGGTTTAATTTTCTTTTGGGGGTCACGGAATGAGAAGAGGAGGGTTAAAAGCACATTGTAAAATCAGGTTCAATTTCTAGAGAAAAAAAAGAGGTATGCAAAGAGAGCTGGGCAGTTTAACATAATGTTATGGAAGAGTCAGCAAGAAAATGGGTACATTGTTCCATGGACAGAAGTTGTGAAGGAATGCGTCTGCTTTTGTCAGGTCCTGGTGTGTATCTAGTAGTTGGGAAAAAAACATGAAAAAAAACTAGTAAAAGTTGATTAAGGTTGAGCTTAATCAAAATTTAAAAATGGGTATGGTCAGATACCGCACCGAGACGAGAACACAAACAAAACCTACGTTACGACCAATAGGCCTTCATCAGGGACAACAACACTGAACTAACAAATCAACATATAAGAAAAAATGGTCAACTCATCTGTTTCAGGTGGGAGACGCTTTCTGTCTAAGCGACCGGTCGTGCCAAGTACTCGATAGAAACTGAAATAGGAGCGGTCAAACAAAAAGTGGCGGAATATGCCTGATAAGCCAAGCGTGGCCAAATAGTGGTTCAGATAGGAGAACGATGAGAAGGCAATATAAGCCGAGAGGGCGTGATATTGATATAAGAGAGGGGGGAAGAGAACACTTTATTTCTGTGAAATTTTAGTAAACTTGTCAGACTCGTTTGTTGTCAAGTTAAATTAGGTAAGCCTTTTTCTTTAAAATTAAATACAAATTTTAGGCGGGCACACAAAGGGAGCAAAGAATAGTTACGCTGTAACCTGTCGAATATTTAATAAAAGGAAGCTAAGGAAAGTTGGGCATGGGACTGGCTACCCTATCCTACAAAACTTTAAGCCACAAAAACCAACAGATATAGACATTTAAATATTTGATGACTTGGCATGTATTTATTGAAGATCTATGCTCCACTAGGTGCTGAAAAGATATCGGTTGAAACATAAATATAATTTTTTCAACAGATACCACGCCTTCCCCAAGCCCCAGCAATCCAACTACATCACTTAATATAAGTAAGTATTTATCTAGTAACAAACGGCATTGCTTCTGGCAGATGAAACAATTTGATGTCCAGCTCATCATTTCCCTGCTTGAATATTTTGGATTATCAAGTTTTTCTTTTATCTTTTTACACTACCTGTTAAAAGGGTTTACTTATCATATTTTTCTCTCAAAATGACTATTCTAAGATTACATTGATCATTAAAAAAAATGTTTGTACAAGTACAAAGTGGCATTTATTTCAGGTAATATTTCTTAGAGAAATTTACATTTTTCGTAAATGCAAAGTATTCTGGCAGTTTTGTTTGGAAATTTATAGACAAATAACATCAAATAATACAATAGAAATACATAAATAACAAATAAGTATATTCAACATAAAAATCAAATGTGATTTTCCATGTTTTTTTTTTTTTTTTTTAGTGTTCATATTGTTTCCTAAGGCAAAGTGCATTGTTGGCTGTTTTGCACTTTACAACTTAGTGCTTCCAACTGCAGCACTCATTTTTGAATGGTTTATTTTTTATATTGAGGTAGTACCTTGCTGAATCCAAACATATAAATGTTTTGGTTATGAGTCATGTCACTAACCACTTTGCTATGAATTCCCCCATTGTCCATGTGATCAGTTAAAGAAAACTGAAGTCCTAACATCTTAAATTAATTCTCTATTTCCCCATAACCCCAAAAATATAGAGAGAGAATCAGTTCTTTGTATTTTCAGTGTTACTTATTTTTTTTTTAAACTGGAATTTTCCTATGCAAATATTGTACAGACTTTCACAGCTGACACAAAACTTGTTCATAGTCATTGAGATAAGTCTTCAAATTTAATTGAAATCATTCGTTAACAATTTTATTTGACATTCAATCTATGAGCACTGAGGGACTCTTGCGACAACTAAGATTTTATTTTCAAGCACTGTCTCAATATTATTACATATTCTAACTGTTTCTTATGTTCTTTAATTGTGTAATTAAGAACATGTTACCTCTAATTTTCTAAACAGCCAGCTATAAGACTGATATGTTGTTACCTGAAGAACATAGAACATTGCATAAAGAAAGGAAATGTCTCAAAATTTAAATTCAGGGATTTTATCTTTAAAATGAACTAAAAACATGATTTTTAGTTATTAAAACCAAATAACTTCTTTTGAGACAATTAAAACAGATTTTTATAACACTAAGCTCACTTTTGTCTTTTGTTAGAACATTAGTTCTTCTTCTTCTTCTTCTTCTTCTTCTTCATCGTACGCAGTCAGACAGTAAACATTATTTTTTCGAAAAAAGCAGCGGTCATCCTGAGGCTGTCGACACTGCCATAGAGCTTGTCTAGTGTTGCCACTGGTGATGGCCACATCTGCTCTCTCTGATCCTCGTATGTCGGGCAGTTTTGCAGCAAATGTTCAGCAGTCATTTTCCACACCGGCATTCGTCAGTGCCACCTATCTTCAATTTGTTGAATAAGTGGTATCTCAGTCTATTGTGGCCAGTGCGAAGTCTGAAGACCACGACCTGCTCTCTTCTGTTCAACTGGTAATAGGCATCGTTTTTTGTGTAGCCAGTATGTTCGGTTTCCCATTTGGTCATGTATCTAGCTCTAATAAGCCGTTTTGACTCTTTGTATGTCATACTAGTATCTGGTTGTGGTAGTCTTGGACTTTCTTTTGCCAGTCTGTCTGCCTCCTCGTTGCCTTGGATGTTGCAGTGAGATGGGACCCACTGTACCACTACCCTTTTTGGTGCGGACTGCTGGCATAGTTGACAGAGTACTGCTCTTAAATCATTAAGTTCAGTATTTTTCTGGCTTTTTAGTGCTGTGACTACGGCCAAGGCATCTGTAAGCAGTACTATATGGCTTTCATTACTTTTACCTGTCACCATTTCTTCCACTGCCGCCCTCAGTGCCTCTGCCTCCGCTCTGAAATTGCTTGTGTATTTTCCAGTAGCGAATGACAGTGTTATTTTTCTGCCATTTGGTAGGTTCAGAAATGCTCCTGCCCCTCCGTTCTGTGTTGTGTTTGTTACAGAAACGTCGGTGTATGCATGGGTCCAGTCCATGCTTGGGTAGTTTTTCAATATGTAGCTCAGGGTAGTATCTCTTCTTTCTTTTTCAGTCTGGCAGTTTTGTTTCCAATACCTGGTATATTTTCTACCACCTCTGGAAATATATGCTGCCTCCAGGTAGGTTTTCGTACAGTAGGGATGGGCTTTGGTGTTAGTGCGTTCATGGGGTTTTCGTGCATCTTTGCTTTGGCTATTTCTGCAAAGTTTCTCCGCTTTAGTTTCCCATTTCCGAAATTGTTTAGTCTCTGGTGCATTGGATGGTCAGTCAGTCTTCTGAGTTTCTCTGATTGCAGCTGGACCATTAAGTTCAAAATTTGCAAACATTGGATAACTAGTCTAAATAATTTATTGCAGATCAGCAAGGGTGTGGTTGGACAGCCTGGATGAATGGTCAGCAACCAAGTGACATGGGAGAAGAAGAAAGCATAACACAACTTCGTAACATATATACTTTCTGTGAAACAGCTGACATAACAGCGATTGAATGTAGGGATTCAGCTTCTGGGAAAACTGCACAGGAACTTGGACAGGTATTTCAGAAAGTTGAATAAAGAATATTTCAGAGAATATTTTATGGGTTTTTTGGGGAAATCTGTATTGAAAATGTGTCCTTTTTTAAACAATTTATTTTGAGCGGCTACAACAACCACAAAGGCAAGTATATTATAAGCACTCAGAAAACATATACAACAGAAAAAAGAAAAGAAGTTGAAGTAATAGGCAATTCAGATTTGAATCATGAACCGGGATCAAGATGCTGAGCAGCGCATGAGCTGCAGTGGTCAGCGACCCATAGCTGACTGCTAGCGTCAGGGCCAGCGAACCAGAGCTGCCAAAACCCTTCTACACCTCCATGTGGTGATCCTGGATAACAGGCTGCAGCAGGGCAGACTGGCTAAGGAGAAGGGATCGAAGTGGGAATGCTAACCGGGTACTAAAAAAATGCTTGCTGAAGTTGAATGTGTTGGACCGAAAGGTGCAAATATCGCAGTCAAGCTGTAAACTATGACACAACGCATTCCGTTTTCTGGACTACATTCTGCTACTTAAGCCCTTTCAGGGTTTGGTAGTGGGAGATTGAGAACGAATGCAGAAGAAGAAGAAGAATCACGAACCTCCTGTAATGGCTGCACTTTGATACAAACAATGACATTAGCTCAAGTGCCTAGTTAGTCATCTAAATGTATTCTTATTGACTCAACTAGTTCTTGACTATTCCTTGCCTCTATCTTTGTTGTATAAATTATTCAACCCGTATTCTATTATTATTATCTATTTTCCTTTCATCCTGTTTTGCTTCTCTATTTCACTGTTTAGATTAAAGCCTGGTGAAAGACAATGTGTCCATAACAGAAATATATGTTGGTACTTGCACTTTTATGTCTCTGAATAGTAATACCACAAATGAAAATAGAGTTTAATGTTTGTAATTCATAACATTTCAGGTGAATATCTTGTGTGACTTGCAATACAGTGGATTGATGTGCTTTGATTTTGATCAGCCAAATGGTCAGTGCGCAGACTATGAAATCAGATTAATGTGTGAAGCAAGCAGCTGCCATGCCACTGTCAGCCATGCCTTTACCACAACACCTCCTCAAGTTGGCCAGAACACTACATCTTCCGTACAAGGTGCATTTGAAATATTTAATTTCCTTGGAGCAGAGTCCAAATATTTCCATGAAATTAGAATTTGTATGCTTTTTTATAATCCAGCCTCAATAAGAAACTTAGTACTTAATTACAGAAAGTATACATAATTCCCTTGAACTTAAGTAGTACATGTTTTTATGAAGACAATGGATACTAAACACAGAAAGAGAGTGTGTAAGAACTGAGAAAATTGAGATCATGAAGGATAACATTAAGTAGAGCAGGATTGTATTTCAGTAGAGAAATGTAAGAACATGGAGCAAAAATCCAAATCAAGAGGATGAATTTTGTCATGTTAAATGTCATGTGCATTTCTTTGTGATGGAAGCCTACAATTAATGTTCTATTTGTGTTCAGGTAACTTTTGTTCATGTTTTTTTTCTTCATTCTAACATTGAATTTTTAATAATTTTTTTTGCGTTCGCCATATTTATTTATTTCCCCAGCAGTGTGCGTTGCTCTATGTTTTTATTCTGTGTCTGTTGGCCAGTGCATGCATTTCATGTAAGGGTCTGCTTCTTCCTGCATTTTCTAAGGGTTTGCTTTCCTGGGGAAACAGTCGGTGCTGTGATGGAGAGCAAACCCAGCTCTTTCAGGATTTGAGCCGTATCACTTAACCACTAGGCCACATTGTCCTCACATTGTTGTATTATACATATAAGTTCAAATGTTTACAAATTTATCAAAACCAAAACAGTTTTCAAAAGGAACATACATTTTTCAACAATAACGGTCTTCACACATTTTACATTTAAATGCAACCAATACAATATTATTGCATATAAATACATCTGATACTAGACTTTAGCATATTGTATTCAGTTTTTACCATAAAAAATGTGAGTAAATTTTTACAGGTTAACCAGCAGGTTTGTATTTCACAATTAATCTTTTTCAGTATGCAGTGGCACTGGTGAGGATGCAGAGCCTATCTCAGTGTTGGATTCACAAATAACTGCCTCCTCCAACTTGTCAATATACACTGGTCCTGACCGTTCTCGAATTGACACTCAGCAAGAAGCGATCAGTTCAGGAGGCTGGGTAGCAAAAGACAATGACCAGGCTCAGTGGCTTCAGGTCACATTCTCAGAATCAGTGGAAGTGATGGGACTTGTCACTCAAGGCCGTGATGGTTTTCAGCAGTGGGTTGAAACATACAAGGTCATGTACTCTGATGAAGACAATGTTTTGAAATATATAGAAGACACTCAAGGCCATCCTAAGGTACTAATCTATGGAAAAAAATTAATTTCAGTATCTGTCATTATTATTAGAATGTAAAAATAGAGATATTACTGTAACAATTCTATAATGAAAGTAAACAAAAGTAAATTGTAGTAATGTAAAAGGTAGGTAAAGGTAGTCCCATAGCAGACACTGCTATTAGGGATGAAGTGTTACAGTCTTCATTGTACTAAGCCACAGCTTTGTGAGGTGGCGTCATCAGTTACTTTCCGCGCTTCCTTTTTCCTTCCTTAGCTGTCAGCCAGGTACCCATTTACAGCTGGGTTGACTGAAGATGTCAGTAGTGGAAGTTGAACACTGTATCTTTGCAATGAAAAAACGAGTGCTCTGCCACTATGCTAATCAGCGCTCTCATCAGTAGTACTGTATGCATGGTTGAACATTTGTATTTTGTTGTCTTTCTTTCATTCTTGTTGTTTTATAAAAGGTAAACAATTTTCTTCTGAACAAGGTTATTTGGAAAATCACCATATCATCAGGGAAATTATTTGTTATGTATAGATAACTATTAATGCTGAAAAATGATACAGGGACTGTGTCAGATTGTATATAGTGAAGGAATATAAATAATTAGACAGTATCTGCCTGATATTGGGACAACAGAAATGATTAAACTATTATTTGTCATGCACTTGTTGTGTCGGCACCACAGTGTGAAACTGGAAGACCTCTCCAGGTCATAAGCTTTGGCATCTTTCTATGGAGAACAAGCTGTTGCCTGTGCAGCAGGTCCTCCCTCTCCACGTAGCTAATTGATCCAGGGGACCAGTATTAGCCGATACAGCCTGGATTCAGCAATGTCGCAGGAGTTACCAGAATAGCAATGAAACCACCACTAGACTCCAGATTTTTCCTCAGGGTTTACTCCTGAAGTCTTTGCTGGAAACAGGTATCCCTCAAGGCAGTGGGTGAATAGTTTTTACGATAACAGTTTTTTATACCTATTAAGCTTTCATGTCTAAACAGTCAATTTATGGGTCGTGTGACCGGTTGTTGATTATTTAATGACACTATAAGAGGAATGATGCTGTTTATAACCCTTTTGTAGGTAAGTTTGGTAACTACTGTCACCAAAAAATTATAATTCTATATGTTTTTACTCCAAACAAAAACATAGCCGCCATCTTGGTATGGTAATCATATATTTCATATATTCTTCTAGGTATAATGATAGAATAAATTATAATGTTGCATACTACTCACATTTGCTATCTTTTATTCTGATGTCTCTTTAAGTATTCAAGTAAGTTAACATTTCATAAACCAGTGAAATCATTTAATGCTTTCAGATTTTTACAGCCAACAGTGATTCAAATTCAAAGCACCAGGTCTCAATACCAGCATTTAGTGCAAAGGTTATCATAATCCAGCCTGTAACATGGCATGATCAGATTACAATGAGACTGCAGGTTTTGGGTTGCCAATGTAAGTTACTGTTTAAATTGTTATATTTTTCTCTTATACATATTGAGATTTATTGACGATGGCCAACATTGCCGCATGAAATTCATATAACATTTAAGAATGAAGTTCAGAATTAAAAACAAAAACGGCATACACAAAAATAATTGAATAAATGTAGAACTGTGATATTTAGAGATCTACTTATAACATTATTAATATAGATTACAGGTTTCTTTTACAACAGCTGTCATATAAAAACTTACACAGTGTTTGAAAAAAAGGTATCAGACTGTTTTACATAGCTATAGTAAGAAAATGTTGCAGGTAGAAACTTAGGTATTTTTATTACAAACTTCAAGGAATCTGCTTGTAATGAATGAATTGTAATGTTTTACAGTTATAAAATTGGTGACTTGATAAGATCTATATATTGATGTCTGTTTTTAACAAAATTGTTGCATAATTCAGTGTAATTGTGACATTGACTTTAGCCTAGAAATAGACTTGGTCTTGCAGAAGTTAATAACAAAAGAAAAGTCAAAGTCAATAGACAAGGGCAAAAAATTGTTGTATGTATAATTGTATATGTGCATGTGTGTTTATATAATATACAAATGCATATTTTTTGTCTGTATGGTTTTTATTGGTCTAGTGCATGAATCTTCCATCTCGCAAAGTAGTCCATCATCATCATCATCTAGATCTGGTTGGTCAGTTTATTAAAGAATTATTTTTTTAATTTTCTTATGTACTTGTTCAAATTCCCTGCTCTTTCCAGGTCTTCAATTTCCTTGCATCAGTCTATCAACCATTTATCTCATGCCATTTTAGCTTTTTGATCTAATTCATTCTTGATGCGCTTAAACATCAATTTCTTTGTACTTCTGTATTACTGTTCTACCATTTGCATGCTCCCTCCATTTTGTTAGGAAATTTCAGCTGTTACTCATGGTTTCTTATTTTCTGCCTACTCAATGTCATTTCTGCCTCTTTTACTGCCTCTTTTATATTCTGCCACTTGTGATTTATATCTTCTCTGATTTGTTTTTTCCCTAAGGCATCATTTGCTGAGTTGTTTAAGAACTCAATTCTTCAATTCATTTAAAGCACTTATATTCCCCTTTGCTAGTTCCTGTGATTCCCTTAGATGACATTTCATAATAAGCAAGTATTGATCAGTATCAGTTTTTACATCCCGATAAGATATCTTGGTTTCTATATCTTGTTTTCATCCTGATGTAATCTATTTGATATCTCTACACATTCTTTTCTATATGTATCTTCTTCTATTCAGAACTTGAATCCTTGTGTTTGTTATAATGTAGTTTTCCTGGTGGCAAAAGTTCACTAGTCTTTGTCCTCTTTCATTCCAAGTACCAAGGAGCGGTGTGGCTAGGGGTTAAGTGACACGGCTCACAATCCGAAGGTGCTGGGTTCAATCGCCATCACAGCACCGGTCGTTACCCCGGGGAAGCAAACCCTTAGAAAATTCAGGAGGAAACAGACCCTTACATAAAATGCATGTTGAAGTCAGATGCACTGGGCCAACAGGCGCAAAATAAAAACCACAGTTCAAAGCACACCGCCTTGGGGAATAGAGAAAAAAGGCGAACGTAAACAAAACAAAACAAAAAGTACCCAGCCATTCTTTCCAACTATGTCCTCCTCAGAGACCATTCCAACTATTGCATTACAATCTCCTATTATCACTATATTATCAGATGCCTTTGTTGTTCTCAGTATTTGCTCTAAAGTACTATACATTTATTCTGTCTCCTCTTTATTGTGTGATATTGTGGGCATATATTTTGACTGAGTCCACGGGAATAGAACCGATTCTCAATGTCATTAATCTGTGGTTGTCAATGGCCACCTTTCTCAAAGAATCTATTGACTGTTTATTCAATATGCAAGCTATTCTTCCTTATCCCCTGACACTTCCTGAGTGTATCTCATGATATTCACCCTCCTCCCTTCATTGTGTCTCACTCAGTCAAGGGCATTTATTTTTAGCCTCCTCATCTTAATGTTAATGCTTTTGAGCTTTCCTGTTCTTATCATTATACACATGTTAAAAATGTTAATGTTGTTAGACAAGAACCAACACAATTGTTTTATCTATAGCTTGACATGAAAAGTAAACATGTTTTCAATCACCAACCATTTTTTATTGTGTTTATATATCTAATTATTAGCTCCACTAACATCTTCCCTAGCAACATCACCTCCAACTCCTCAACCTGTCTGCTCCTCTGGGTGGTCTGACTGGATCAACCGAAACTCCCCAATAAACACTGATGGAGATAATGAGAAGATGACAGCAGAAGAAAAGTCTGCTTTCTGCCCTGGTGGAGAAATTATAGACATTGAGTGTGTTGATTCAGACCTAGGAGATGACTGGTCTAGTCTGGCAGAGGCAACTTGTACTGTTGACAATGGTCTTGACTGTGCCAACCTTCCTTTTGAGAGTATTCCACCTTGCAGAGACTACAAGATCAGATACAAGTGTAGCTGTTCAGGTTTGTGAGGCATTGAGTTTTATTTTTGTGAGACATGCATTTTTATCATCCTTAACTTAGCTTCATTGTGCTGGATTAGAAGGTTCTACAGAGTCTGTATGCAACCAGTTTATTCTACTTCACATAAACTAAAAATAGCTGTGTGCATCCAATCTATTTTAAAATGTATTAACTGAACTGACCTTGCCTCCACTATATCCTATGGCAATGCATTTTACGCATTCATCACTATCTTACTAACAAATTTTTTTTGATAACTAATCTAGACCTGTCTTTAAATAATTTGAAGCTATGCCCTCTAGTTGTAGCCAGTTCTACTTTGAAAAACTTGGTATGGTCTAATTGATCCTTTCCATTGATTAACTTATAAACTTGTATTGTCACCTCAAGTTCTTCTCTATTCTAGATACGGTAGACCAGGTTTTCTGAGTCTTTCTTCATAACTATATTTGTGAAATCCCACTATCAGTTTAGTAGCTCCTCTCTATCCTTTCTAGCATGCTTACATCCACTCTTCGATAAGGACTCCACACCTGTACACAGTACACCAATCTAGGTCTAACTAATGCTTTATCAGTTCAGTTCATCCTGCAACCCATCAGGTTGTTATGACATACTTGAAGATACTCCTACAATTCCACGCCATCTCTCTCCGCTGCTGCCAGACGTATCTCACCAGGACAAAGGTTTGACTACTCTGTGTTGTTGTCTGCCCATCTGTTCCTTGGACATCCCCGCCCTCTCTTTCCTAGTACAGAACCATGCAGTATCAAATGTGTAATTCCACTGGACCTCGTGATGTGCCCAAACCAAGTCATCTTTCACCTTTTGATAGCTGTGAACAGATCATCAAAACGCCCAATTGCATTTTCTACTCTTCGTCTATTTCTACGTTAGTGACACGATCCTTATATGTAACATTTAAGAGTCTTCTAAAGCACCTCATTTCCATTGTATGTATTCTGCACTGTATATCCGTAGTAATGGTCCAAGTCTCACAGGCACACAAAAATATTGAGAGCACCAATGAGCACATTAGTCTAACTATTATGCTGAGGGCGAGCCATCTATCCTGCCATACGGGTTTCAAACACGCAAGCGCCGTTATTGTCTGTGCTATTCTGGCAACTATCTCAGGCTGCGAGCCCTCGTCACTGATCATTGATCCTAGATACTTGAACCGGTGTACAACTTTGAGTTCCTGACCATTTGCTTTTATCACAGGCGTAAACCCTTCTATGTTATTAGTCATCAGCTTTGTTTCCTCTGCATTTATCTTCATGCCATAGCTCTGCGCCGCTCTGTCAAATCAACTAATCAGCTCCTGGAGTTCTGTTTTTGTACCTGCCAGACCATCTATATTATCTGCAAATTGTAGGTTTGTAATCGTCTTGTCACCTATTCTGACCGTACCAACATGTCCCTCCAAGGCTGCCTCCTTTATTCTTAATGATCATAATTCTTTATACAGTTGGACTATTACATCCTTGCTCCTATATGTACTGTTTCTTTTTATCACACACAGCATTGCATTAGCCTTTTTCACTGCCACCTGGACTTGGTCACACACCTTACCTGTATGATCTATTAAAACACCTAGGTCACTTTCTTTTTTATCTTACATATCCTCACATATGGTATATTATTTTCTTTACATTGTATCTAGCCAGTTCCCTGGTGATCAGTGCTGTCCGTCGTTCGGGTCTGTTTGCTTTGGCGTTGTCCAGTAGCGTGAGGACATTCCATGGTGCAAGCGTGATGGGTAGTTTTCGTGATCGTTTTCGGCCCGTTCCGCCGCTGCAGTTTGGTGTCCTTGCGAGTTGCTAGTCAGGGTGTGATCTGTAGGGTGTTGTCGCTAGTTGCGCAATGGGTTTAATAGGAGGGCGCCATGCCACACTTATCAGTGCATACGCACCCACAATGACAAATCCTCAGGAAACATATGAGGACCTTGAGGCGCTCATCGCTACAGTTCCCAAATCTGACAAATTGGTCATCCTCTGGGATTTTAATGCTAGGGATGGCACAGACTATACATCCTGGGAGGGGGCCATTGGCAGACATAGTATCAGAAAATGCAATAGTAACCAACTGCTCCTTCTGAGGACATGTGCCACAAATGAACTACTCCTCATTACAAACACAGCTTTCCGACTTCGGTCCAAAATAGAACCATATGGATGCACCCAAAACCCGCCACTGGCACCTACTTGACTACATTATCATCAGACGTAGGGATCGCGCAGATTCTATGGTAACGAAGAGCATGTATGGTGCAGAATGTTGGACAGACTACCAAATTGTCATTGCCAATCTAAATTTCAAGATCTAGCCCAAGATGCGCCCCCAGGGAAAGAAACTATCGAGGAGGCTAAATGTCGCTCAGCTGAAATACGAACACACGAGAGGCGGCTTCCAGGAAGAGCTTGAGGGCAGACAATATGAGCTTCATTTTGAAAAGAACGACATCGAACAGAACTGGACATCATTGAGAAACACACTCTACAATACAGCAGTTAAACACATTGGCCCACTCACACGCAAGCATAAGGACTGGTTTGATGAGAACGATCTAGAAATACAGGGCCTTCTTGATGCAAAACATGAAGCGCACAGAGAATACCAAAGGGACACACCATCTCCGGCAGCAAAAGCGGCCTTCAATACTGCTCGCAAAGGTGTCCAGACCAGGCTTAGAGAAATGCAAGACTCCTGGCTCAGCAAAAGAGCTGATGAAATCGAGATGTTCGCCGAGCGTCATGACACCAAATGGTTTTACGAGGTACTGAAAGCTCTCTACGGCCCGCAGCCCTCTAGTAACACTCCAGTTCGCAGTGCGGATGGTGCACTGCTAACAGATAAGGTTCAAATCTTAGACAGATGGGCAGACCACTTCTGCAAAATACTAAACCATCCATCGTCCATAAATGAAGAGGCCATCCGGCTAATGCCACAGGTGGAACTGAACCTGGCGTTAGATGAAGTCATCACTGAGGAGGAAGTCGACAGGGCAATCAGTTCACTATCTATAGGAAAAGCTCCTGGAGCGGATGCAATACTAGCAGAGGTATATAAAACAGCTGGCCCATCCCTCACCAGAAGGATCACTGAACTCTTCTGCTACATGTGGGCTGAAGGAAAAATTCCGCAGGAGCTAAAGGACGATTCAATCGTTCACCTGTACAAGAGAAAAGGCAACCGTCAGGAATGCGACAATCATCATGGAATATCGCTACTCTCCGTAGCAGGCAAGATCCTAGCTCGCTTACTGCTAAACAGGCTCAACAAACACCTTGAACAAAGCCACCACCTCCCAGAAAGCCAATGTGGATTCAGAGCCAGAAGAGGAACAGTGGACATGATTTTTGCCGCTCACCAAGTACAAGAGAATTGTTGGGAACAAAATCAGGCCTTGTACACCACATTTATTGATTTGACAAAGGCATTTGATACAGTAAATAGAGGAGGGCTGTGGATAATAATGTCCAAGTTTGGCTGCCCCAACAAGTTCATAACTATGGTGAAATAGCTACAGAAAGGCATGTGTGCACGTGTACTGGACAGCGGAGCAATCTCTAAAACGTTTCTAATATCAAATGGAGTAAAACAAGGATGTATACTTGCCCCGACCTTGTTCAGCATGATGTTCGTGGCCACAATGACAGACGCCTTCAGATCATTGGGGCTTGGAATACCCATAAAGTACCGCACAGATGGCAAATTACTCAATCCCAGAAGAATGAAGGCCAAAACCAAAGTGGCTGGCGACATAATCAAAGAACTTGTATTTGCTGATGACTGCGCTCTAATGAGCAACGCAGAACTGAACATACAGGCTGGAATGGACCGGTTCTCGGCCGCATGCGAAAACTTATGTACCAACCAGCACCAGGCATGCCGTACACAAAACCAGAGACTACAGTCAGCGGACAGATGCTGAATGTCGTAGATAAATTCACGTATCTAGGCACCACACTGTCGAGATCTGTCAGCCTCGACGATGAGGTGGCAAGCAGAATAGCAAGGGCCAGCACAGCCTTTGGTAGAATGCGCTCAATGGTGTGGGCATGTCGTGGCATTAGCGTCAAGACCAAACTCAAAGTCTACTGTGCCACCATCATTCCAACCCTACTATATGCGTGCGAAAGCTGGACTGTATACTCTGGACATGCAAGGAGGTTAAACCACTTCCACACAGGTTGCCTGAGGCAAATATTCTACATCCGATGGCAAGATTGTGTCACTGACATCGAAGTTCTCTTGAGGGCTAACATGCCCAGCATCCATGCACTGTTTGAAAAAGCACGACTAGGATGGGCCGGACACCTCATCTGTTTGTCAGACGAACGCCTCCCAAAGAAGCTTCTCTATGGCAAGCTGAGAGAGGGATGGTGCGAGAGAGGGCGCCAAAAGAAACGTTTTAAAGACGGTCTGAAGGACTCACTGAAAAGTTGCCAGATAGACATCGACACCTGGGAATGTCTTGCGCAGAACAGATCTAACCGGAGAAGCGCAGTCAAAGTGGGTGTAGCTGCCGGCGAAGACGACCGTGTTGTGAAAGCCCAGAGCAGACGCGAGACCCGGAAATCCCGAACAGCGGGAACACCATCACCTTCTACAAACCTCGTGTGCCTGCTATGTAGCAGATGTTTTTGTGCCCGCATTGGCCTGATCAGCCACATGCGCACCCACACCCAAAAGGAAAATCTGTGACAAGGATGATGTTGGCGGTCCTCATCGACAATGATGGGCAGCTATTATTATTATAATATATATATATATATATATATATATATATATATATACAGTAAGTAGAGTTTTGAATGTTGTTGATTTGGTGGGATTCTAGATTTAGCGAATCAGAATTGAGAATGCTCATCTTCAGAACTGGAGGAACTTAATCTAATTCTTTTAGGAGAAGAGGACTTTAAAAGAGACCTACCTAGCTGGAGCTGTTGTTAATGGATCAAAATCTGAAAGATTAGAGGGAGTTGTAACTATTATCACCAAAATAACTATGACTTGCTTACCTTATAATCATAAAAATAGTATAGTATGAATATTTTTGCTATTTTAGTCACAAAAAATAAATAGTGTTAATATGTTTAATCTAAAATATAAGAGATTCAATGTGAACAATTTAAAAAACAGTGCCCACTGAACAACTTAAATCTGAACACCGAAAGAAACAAGATGGAATTTAGTAATGACGAAATGCAGCAAAAGATTGAAGCAGGTGCCAAAATTTGAAAACCAATTAAACTTGAAGCTGCAAAATTCTAAGTATTTTTATACTGGGCTAGTAGACAGGAACAATGATTAAAACAGATGGATCATATCTAAAATAAATGGTTTCTCAAAAATATCTGGAAATGGAAATGCAAAATGACCCATAGTACAGACTTCATTACACCTTGGTGGCCTCATACATGCTCAGTCCTTTTCATTGCTGATAGTGTTGATGACGGCATGAAATTTGCAATTCCTGCAACGACTCAAAAATGTTCTCCTAAACTTTGTCAGGTATCTGTGTAAACCTGGGTTGATTGGTATAAAATGATCTAGAAGACATAAAAGTCTCTGAAAAAATAGTTGAATGACCAGATCATTGTAAAGATTCTAAAAATGAATTGAGCCGCATGATGAAGTAAATAGTTGTGGGTGAGACCTACCTGTAATGGATTAAGCTAGCTCGAACAAGTTAGAAGTCTCAACAGAGAAAAGATATCCTCTCAGAAGAGATGGTGCAAAAGTTGAACCTACCTTTTAAGGTTAAGACATCTTAAGAATATACAATGTCAGTCACATCAATCAAGAACCGTTTCAGCTACCTGTTAAGCATGTCTTCAATAATTACATGTCAAGTCATCAAACGTTGACCTGTCTATATGTGTCACAGTTTTTATGGATTAATGTTTCTACAGAATAGGATAGTGAGCCCATGTCCAACCATCCTCAGTTGCTCTTACAGTTGCATGGCAGGTTCTTTGCTTCCCTTTTTGGACACCATTAAGATTCTGGCCATTTTTAAAGCTTTGCGGCTTTCTCCATAGAAAATATGATTAGGCTGTTTAACATGAATGTAAAAGTTTCATCCTGCTATATGGCTCAGAAACTAAGCATGTGACTAAGAGAATCACATCCAAACTGTAGACCTTCATAAACAAATATTGTTGTTGCCTATTTCCCATTAGATGGCCAGAGGTAATAATAGCAAACACAGATATGTGGAAAAGAACACAACAATAACTAATATATTTGGAGATTGAGGAGAGAAGATGAAAATGGATATAACACAACCTCGAAAAAAAGCCAGACAGTATAACCAGGCAGTGCTGGATTGGTGTCTTGTGGGCAG
Organism: Ariolimax columbianus; assembly: GCA_036924085.1. Classification (NCBI taxonomy): domain Eukaryota; kingdom Metazoa; phylum Mollusca; class Gastropoda; order Stylommatophora; family Arionidae; genus Ariolimax; species Ariolimax columbianus. The sequence continues at coordinate 96,787,850 of JAVGWX010000003.1, forward strand.
CATTTAATAAGACATCACAGAATAGGATCAGATGGAGAGCATCTGTTGTGGTCTTATGTTTGAAACAGAATCACATGAATAAATTATGATAATAATAAGATCAAAGTCATAACACGACATAGCACCAGGACAAATAGTTGATATCACCATATTTGTTGTTGTAAATATATTTATAGATTAATTTCTAACATTTCAGATGTCTCAACCCGATCGCCAACAATTGGACCTAATAAAACCCCAGTACCATCAACTGCAGTCAGCAGCACCCCAAGTCAAGTCTGCTCCACTGGGTGGTCTGACTGGATCAACCGAAACTCCCCAATAAACACTGATGGAGATAATGAGAAGATGACAGCAGAAGAAAAGTCTGCTTTCTGTCCTGGTGGAGAAATCATAGATATTGAGTGTGTTGATTCAGACCAAGGAGATGACTGGTCTAGTCTGGCAGAGGCAACCTGTACAGCTGAAGATGGACTAGCTTGTACCAATCTTCCATTTGAGGGTGTTCCACCTTGCAGAGACTACAAGATCAGATACAAGTGTAGCTGTCCAGGTATGTAGGCTATGGAAGCATACTATGTTTTGATAAGATACTAAAAAAAAAATATGTATAGAAAAGACATGATTGTAGACTTTGATGTGTGCAGTAGCTCATGTTTGTCTCTGATTAAGTTAAAATACTTTACAAGCACATTTGAGATAATTATAGCTTGACCAGAAAATATTTTCCAAACTGTACAACGTATTGTCTTACAGTTAAGATGAACAAAATGAGATCACACCTGATTTGTCACAGATTTTTTTTTTTCACCATTTGCCTTGTTTTTTCAGGCAAAGTCCATTGTACTGCATTTTTGCACATATGACACAGTTCATACGACTTCTGCACACATTTTTAAAATGGGTATACTTCCCATAGGGGCATGATCTTACTGTTTCATGAATCTAAACACAAGCAAGTTTGTGTATTTAACCGCGCCATTAACCACTACACCACATGGCTCTCCTTGTTAATGAGTGACATGCTTAGAGCTTGACATTGCTTTGAGTCTCTTTTGAATGACATCTATCACTTTTTTATAAAATGGACATGGCCAAATCATAGTCAGTCTAGAGAAGCAGAATAATATACCCTATGCATTTACATATGATTAGCCACTGGAAAGCAGGTGGGGAAAAGAGGATCTCACATGTGCTACTTCTTGATGACTGGAGCTCATTGTAAAATTGCAGCCACATCGGAATGTCATTCTATTGTTTCTAACTTTTGGTTGTATGCCTAGAGCTCAGAAGAACTCAGCGTAATCAGCAAACAGTTGTAATTGTGATCACAGCTTTGGTTACAGAAACTAAGAGCTGTGCAGAAACTTGTTCTGAAAGTTTCTACATTACTTCTTTCTGGGGTGTGTATGGAATCCACAGACCCTAGCTTCACATTGCATTGACTACCCCATAACACTAATGTTATGGGTAGAGTTAAAGCCCTGCTCAATCAGTGGCATAAAAAAAACACCTTTTTTTTGTCAAAAGTGCTTGACTTGTTATTAAAGTATACTGCTTCCATAATTTATTTGTCACTGTGTTATCAAAACTACATTTGTCTTAAAATGTGTTTGTTCACAAATTACAGCTGGCATCACTTATAAACCAGTGACTTCTTCAATGGTAAAAAATCCTACAACTACTCCACCTCATGTCTGCTCCACTGGGTGGTCTTCTTGGGTCAACAGAAACTCTCCAATCACTAGTACTGGTGATTATGAAAGTATGACCAAACAAGAGTTGTCCAGTTTCTGTCCTAATGGACAAGTCACGGACATTGAATGTATTGATTCAGACACTGGGGATGACTGGTCAAGTCTGGCAGAAGCAACTTGTACACCGGGTGAAGGTCTTACGTGTGACAACCTGCCAATACCTGGACTTCCACCATGCAGAGACTACAAGATCAGATACATGTGCAACTGCGCAGGTAAAGCTAGATATATTTTGTCTATAAATTTACTGAACTGGGGTGAGATAAAAAAAAAATAGCAATCTTTGTATCTATTAAAATAACCAAAATATACCAAACCCACAATGCCAAGCTTTCCATTTGGTTTCTTCTCCCTTTCTCCTGCTAGTTATTTGGTGCATTTTCATAATGTTGATAACATATATTGTCTTAGCAAACACTTGTTGCTTAGTTTGTTCTCTGACTTGTATCCTCAGATTTCACCCTTTAAAATAAAAATTTGCTAAAATAAATAACAAAATGAAAAAGTGTGGAAATAGATTATCTGATAGTGTACAATGACAAAGAAGAAAGAGGAAACAAGTTATGATTATTTTAGATTCATTCATATATTCATCTAAGATATATTCTTTTAGTTTATAAAATATAATTTTGTTGTGGGCATGCTAATATTTTTGTAAATCATTTTGTCACAATGTTTTCATTTTTTCTGTGAATACATCCCAACAGAGCTGAACCTCAAATATATGTTAATTATAATTTATCCATAATAACCTCGTCCCTGAGTGGATCACAGTACACGTAACTTAGGAGGAAAGAATAGGGCACCTTCCACCTTCATGCATGTCATGAAAGGCAGCCAAAGAGAGTTCTGCATGTGTGCTGGTCCTGTACTGGAGTGAAATATGGACAAGAAGGATACTAACCTATTTATAGTCCTTGGCTCTTTTGTTTGTTTGTCAGGAATATGTTCCTTGAAATGAAGGATGAAAGCTATTTGCTGAAGAATGTATATTACAATGAAAACTCACTTCTACTAATGCCCCTGCCTACAGGAATTATTCAACAATCCAGAGTGAAGAGAAGTGCAAGTAGATCAGTATCAGTACCACAGCCAGTTACAAAATCTAATTTTCCAGGTAAGTCAAAACATCAATTTTATATTCTTTTATTCCTGGTGGGGATCATGTGGTCTATAATTAGAGAGGAACAAATTTGAACATTGCACTCTTAATATGCATGTCTTGAAAGAAGACTAAGTAGCATTGTGAATGAAGCTGACAATGTTATCATGTAAACCAAATTATACAGAGACCACCTGCAAGAGTACAAAGTTTGTTTAATAACAGAAAGACATAAATGTTGAAGTCCTTTGATTCCATATAATAAACATTCATGAGTGTGATGGTCAAGTGTTGTATGAGTTTACATTAAAGAGCATGTTAGTCAAAACATTGTTTTAGTCATCTTCTGAAATAAGCTTTTAAAACTACTGTTTGATGAATTTAACAGTTATTTTGATGCCAAAAAGCTTTTCTGAATGCATCTCATTACGTCTTGATTACATCTTATATAAACTTCACTTAGTCACTACTCTTCTAACATGTGGTGTAGAGGTCTGCTTTTATTTTTCTTGTAGCTGGGATAGCGAACATCTGGTTAGTGTAGTGGTAGAGCACTCACTTTTCACGGCAAAGGTATGAGGTTCAACTCCTGCTACTGTAACGCTCCAGTTTACCCAGCTGTAAATGCGTACATGACTTACAGTTAGGAAAGATAAAGACAACGAAGAAGGGAACTGGCCACCCCACCTCACACTAGCTGTGGCTTAGTATACTGAATTCTTTAGCACTTTATTTCCAATCAGCTGTTAAATCTGCTGAAGGACACAATTTACCTTACCTGGGGTAGGGTAGCCAGCCCCATGCACAACCCTCCTTAGTCACCTTTTATGAAATGCTTGACAGGTTATAGTGTTACTATTCTTTGTTCCCCAGTTAGGTCCCCAGTAACAAACTGGCGTCATTATATATACACATTTTTATATTCTCTAAGGTAAAATATGCAAATTTTTCATAGATGAATGTACAGAGGAAATGGGAGTCAGAACAGGGTACATCCATGACAGCATGATCACAGCATCATCTTATCGTGATGGAAACCACTCCCCACAAATGGCACGACTTGGCTCAACAGGCAGCTGGCTAGCAGAAACTGATGACAAGAATCAGTATATAGAGGTATGCACATGTACAAAGAGAGCTTTAGCAACTAGTAAATGACTTTTCAGTTAAAGGAATTAATAGTTCAAACTACTTTCAAAAGCTAACACTGAGTTTATTGTGTGTGACAAATGAATTTTTACCTGTCTCCTCTGTAATCTAAATTGCATTTCTAAGTTTGCTATAGCAAATGAATTTGATCTATCTATAGGTTGACTTTTTGACACCAGTTTACTTGTCAGGAGTAACTACACAAGGGCGACATAGCACACCAACATTTGTCACATCATACAAGATTTTACACAGCTCAGATGGGGCACACTGGAGCCCATACAGAGAACAAGGAGTTGACAAGGTTAGCATGTCCAGCATATTTAATATTACACAATGTTTGCTGGTTTTTATCAACAGTTAATGTATAGCCATTTTATCAAACTGAAAAAAGGTGAAAATATTTAGTTACATTTAAAAATTTGATGTAACTGTTGAAGCTAGCAATGACACATTTAAGAATTTGATGTAACTGTTGAAGCTAGCAATGACACATTTAAGAATTTGATGTAACTGTTGAAGCTAGCAATGACACATTTAAGAATCTGATGTAACTGTTGAAGCTAGCAATGACACATTTAAGAATCTGATGTAACTGTTGAAGCTAGCAATGACACATTTAAGAATCTGATGTAACTGTTGAAGCTATCAATGATACATTTAAGAATCTGATGTAACTGTTGAAGCTATCAATGACACATTTAAGAATCTGATGTAACTGTTGAAGCTATCAATGACACATTTAAGAGTCTGATGTAACTGTTAAAGCTATCAGTGATACATTTAAGAATCTGATGTAACTGTTGAAGCTATCAATGATACATTTAAAAATCTGATGTAACTGTTAAAGCTATCAGTGACACATTTAAGAATCTGATGTAACTGTTGAAGCTATCAGTGACACATTTAAGATAACATTGGAATATTGTGTAGGTTATTACATTGTAGGAACTCTTTACGCACTGAATTTTCCTAGAACAAAAAACATTTTTCTAAGTGTTGAATTTATAAAATGTTGAATTAAATATTAAATGTTAATTAATTAGTAAATAATCCATTTAATATTTCAAATGGTTTCATCTACATATTGTTTCCAGATTTTCCCAGCAAACGTGGATTCAGTTACACCAGTTACAAACATGTTCTCCAAACCAGTTCGTGCACGTTACTTGCGCATCAATCCACAGACATGGCACGGAAGAATTGCTATGAGAATTGAAGTACATGGCTGTTCCCAAAAGTATCACAGTAAGTTTGAGTGGTACAGAAAGTCTAGCAAGGAATTGCCACTTTGCATGTTCAAGTTTAGTTTGTAATATACAATAGTTTCATTTATGGTTGGAAATAATTAATGGAACAAGTATTTTTTTTCTTCATTTAGTAACACATACTGGGTTGTTTTTTTCATTCGTTTTTTTTCTTTATATTAATTCTTTGAAAAAGTATTGTTCTGTCTTTAATAATTTGTGATTTGAATGATTTAAAAAAATGTGTTTTATGTGAATATGTTTGTTAAATTACACATGAATTTGTTTGTCTCAATCAGGTAATTTTCCAGGTGTTGCACTATCTAATCCTATTGGTAAAAGTCCAAGTGCTCTAGTCCAGAAGCAGCTGACATCAACTTTGGTCCAAGATGTTGTTTGTATGTATCATAATACATAACAGTTGTAACATCTAGTCATGTTTAGTGGTTTGTCACAGTATAAAGTATTTTACATACTAGTATTTCTATGAATGTTCAATCCCAATGTACTCAGTATTATTATTGGTACAAATGTACCAAAATTTAAAGTCTTCTCATTATCATCAGTTCTTTTCTTGTTTAAAATGGAGCATGAGGGCACCATTGCAGCTGGTTTCCTTGCAAGAAGCCTTCAGTAAGCAATTATGTGCTATTGCAGTGGTGGTACGGTAACACAATGTTATATGAGGAGGTTGCCATTCTCATTACACAGCCCTCCTTTGTATCGTTTTACAAATTGTGTTGTCAGCTGCAGAGGTCCTATTATTTCCATCTTAATAAGAGAGCAAGAACTCCATCCACATATGGGGGGATGTCAAGTGCTTTAAATATATAATATTCCTTTTACTATGTCTATTTGAGCACAGGTTACTGTTTTCACAAATGTCCAACCTGTAATTGCAGATGACTGTATAGTTTGGGATAGCTGGGTGGACACATACCAACCAAGCATCATCAACAAAAGTGACATTCAGTCTCTAGATGATATTATCAATGCCTCCCCAAGCTGCAAAGATCCAGTAATCATTGAGTGTCGAACAGCTACTCCCAACCACACTCCTGCAAAGAGTACAGGACAGAACGTTGTCTGTAATCTGTGGGATGGTTTACACTGTGACAGCTCTTTGATTGATCAACGTCTATGCTTCAACTATGAAGCCCGTCTTGGTTGTTCAAGAGAGACACCAGAGTGTGGTATGTTTTATTTCTGTTATTTTAATAAATTGAAGAGCTCTACATTTATACATAACATAATTCATTTATCTTGATTCAATTAATAAATTTGCGAGAATTAACTCATTCCACGCCATTTGCCGTACACTGCATCACAGCACATTCACTTGCAGTCAATGTGCCGTACACTGCATCGCAGCACATTCACTTGCAGTCAATGTGCCGTACACTGCATCGCAGCACATTCACTTGCAGTCAATGTGCCGTACCTTGCACCATATTAGTTGTTTGATTTATGTTCATCTTTCTAGTTTTACTACTATATTCTTTAGCATCTGTTCATGGAAAGGTATAAAGCAGAAATATTTACCTGAATACAAGCACACTCATTTTACCGATCTTTAGATTTCTACTGACATTTCTTGTTCATTCTGTCCAGTTTAATGATTTCAGTTCTGGGCCTAATTATGAACAATAAATAGAAGTGAAATAAGTCATCCTCATTATAAATATTGCATCACATGTTGTCGCTCTCTGTCTTAAATGGTTTGTTTTACAAATACTGCTTTATACAGAATCACGAATGCCAGAACCTGCCACTAGTCAATATAGTAAAGCACCCTTGTTGTGTTACCCTGGATTGGATGCCACTCGCTGTCCAAAATGTGCTGATGGCTACTACTGTGACGGAGTCCGTTGTGTGTTCAAGAGTGACTGTCCATGTATGATAGACAAGCAACTGCTCAGGGTAAGTGGCAGGTTATGTAAAATATACAATATCATCTTAATTTAATATTTTGAGGAGAAAAACATAAATAAGCTGGGTATCCTCATGTTGTTGTTGAATGTCAGCAATCAGTAACTTTACTCTTTTGTGTGCCCTGAAAAAAGGCATTAGGTGGCTGGAAAGGATACAAAGAAGAGCGACAAAACCAAGTGTGATTCTGAAATTATAGTTTTGAGGAAAGACTCATAAAAACCGCCCTACAGTGTCTAGAAAAGAGAAGAATTTGAGGTGATTTAATATAGGTTTTTAAGATAAACAAGTGAAAGGATGTATTAGACTATAAAAGTTTTTCAAAATACAGATGGCTACAAGAGCAAGAGGGCACAACTTCAAATTATTTAAAGACATATCTAGATTAGATATTAGGAAATGTTTTTTAGGCAGAGAGTGTTGAATGTTTGGAATACATTACCACAGGAAATAGTTGGGACAGGGTCAGTTAATGTATCCTAGAATAAACTGAATGCACATAGTTATTGTTAAATCAAGCTGAGTAGAAGAAATTGGTTGTATACTGACTCTGCAGTGTCTTCTAAACCAGAAGAAGTTAAGTTGAACGGTTTATATAAAGGAAAAGGTACCATATGACCATAAAATTAGAGGTCCTACTTTGTGTTATGTTTTGGTGAACATTGCTGGTCTATCAGACTGTTCAGTTTTGAGTTTTTTTTATCTCTCATCAACATTTTCATCACAGTCATGAGAGAATTTAAATGTTGCTAATTTCGATTAGGTTGTGTGAGAAAATGTGATGTCAGAGGTTTTGTCAACATTCCTTAACTTAATTGCTGATATGATTCATAAGATTTTTTGTTCTTCAGATAAAATTGATTAACTTAGTTCACTGTCTATGTTGTTCTTATTTGACCAGTCTTTGATAATGGTCAATTTAGGACAAAATGTCTGTTACCGTTCTCTCAGGAAATGCTGCTCTTTGACTTCCTTTGTACTTCAGCCATTTGATAAATGTACTGATTTTTTATTTATCTATTTTAATTCTTATAGCAGCTGAAGCCTTATTTGTTTGTTAATTATAACAGTCAAGTTAATCACATTTATTTGTTTCTTTTCTCAAAACTATTGTCTTAATACATGAATTACAACTTATATTTCAGCAACATGTAAAATCCATCCTAGTCTAAGACCTAGAAAAATTACATCTAGTAAAGAATATTACATCCAAATTGCAGATGTTTATGAACAAATAATCTGTTATAAACGTTATTAGCAACTTAATATAAACAGAGAGATGCTGGATTGAAGCTGACAAGGAAAAGAAAGAGTAAGTAAACCAGGCTGCCAAAGAATAGTAGAAAGGGAAGCCTGAGAATCTGGGTTCTCATAAGGACATTTCAGAGGATGATCCGAAGTAGGAATTTTTTGTTGCATCCCACAATTCCATTAGAACCTAGAGGGACAAATATTAATAAGTAAGTTTGTTTCTAAGAACAGTGTAAAAATGGTTGAATAAGTTTGAACAGTAAATATTAGTTTAGACATATATTGTTATACTACTTTGATGAATAATATTATGATATGATTTTGAATAAATATTCTCTGGTCATTCTAGCCTGGAGGTGTGGCACGTATTTCAAACTGTGAAACATGCCAGTGTCTTGGAGGAGAAATTATTTGCATGCCAAAAATATGTCCAGCCTGTTTGTATGTAAGTGACTCTATGTAATCAAAACATTTTCAGCACCAACATGTACTTACAGAGCCTGTGAATGTAGGTAACAATATGACCTGACCTACCTTGTGTATCTGTCACTTCTTGGATACACCAAGTCTGTTTAGTTATTCTGAATTAATTGCATGTATAAACTACACATTGCAAAATTAATTGTTAGCAGCCACCAGTGTCTTTTCGTTGATTTCCTTTATTTTATTGTCATGAAATACTACCATTTAATTATGACAATAAAAGTAAAACGCAGTTTCCATAAATTATTTGAGTATCATATACTTTAAGTTGTAGACAGCATGAAATTGTGTGTAACAAGTTGTTGATATGCTTCCAGGGGAGTGTTGAACTGGACAAGAAAACATGCACTTGTCAGTGTAAAAAGTGCAGCACAGGAGAGTTCCAGTGTGCAGCTGGCACATGCATCCCAGATAGCAGACGATGTGATGGAATTATTGACTGTGCTAATGACGAAGATGAATGCTGTACGTTCTCATGAACTACTATTATTGGCGTAATCAAATAACTATTCATCATCATCATTCATGTTTTTCTTAAAAGCTTTGCTATCATGATCTTTTGCATTTTAACATCTTCTTCTTCAAATTTCATCCTCTTGTACAGCACTGATCTTTAGAAATCAATTTTGCAAACCTCAGTTGATACTTCATTTTATCCAGATCAAGTTTCTATGTTATAATTAATTTTCTAATCTTGTTGCTTCAGTTTAACGAATTAAATAATAATCTTGCAGTGACAGTGCCAGAATTCAAAGTGGAACAAGTTAGTACATCAACAACAGATACCAAAGGTATGTTCATAAATATGTCAGTGCTGAGATTGTTTTTAGAAATGTGAATATAAAATTGCAAGTACTGATGGCAAACTTTAACGCTTGTATTCTGTTTGGTTATAGTAACATATTTGTACATTAGGCACAAGCAGTTACTTATGACTGATTAAAAAGGCATAGAACAGTTTCAGTATCATGATCATAGAGTTAGCATTCTTGGTGAGAAAAATTACAAGCAAAGTTTACATTTATGTTATGTAAGCCTCATTCAGTTAGTAGATATTTTGCATCATATCGCTTGATAAGTCTGCCGCTGTGACATTTAAAAAACTCTATAAATGTGTAAAGTGTTTCACATATACATAATTGTGTATAATTTATGATTTATATTAGAAACATTTATGTAACTTACATATATGCTTGTTAACTGTATTTCTGTAATTAAAAAACATATTATCTTCGCCAAAGGAAATGTACAATTTATTGTATTATTGGTTCTCAATACACAAATTGTATAAAAGGGATGGCGGGGACTAGTGGTTAAGTGACATGGCTCACAATCCGAAGGTGCTGGGTTTTCTCCCCAATCACAGCATTGGTCTTTACGCCGGGGAAGCAAACCCTTAGAAAATGCAGGAGGAAGCAGACCCTTACATAAAATGCGTGCCAAAGTCAGATGAACTGGACAAACAGGCGCAAAATAAAAACATAGTGCAATGCACACCACCTTTAGGAATATACAAATAAGGAACACCGAAGACGGATGTGTTGGATCAAAAAGTGCAAATAACGCAGTCAAGCTGTAAACTAGCGACACAACGCTTTCCGTTCTCCTGACTACATCCTGCTACGTGTAAAACCCTGTTTAGGGCTTGGTAGCAGGAGATTGTGAATGAACGCAGAAGAAGAAAAAGTAGAGAAATAAGGCAAATGCCCAACAATAAGAAAAATGGTCTAATACCATTTCGTCTCTAGTCATTTTAATGCAATACTAATTTCCTTAGTTGCTGTATGATAGTGTTTCCTTTACAATTGCAAGTAGCTTAAGGTATTGACTCCTGAATATTTTCTGCCTTATATGCATATTTATTTTTGCAAGTCAAGTAATGCAGTATTCAAGTATCATATACCAAAGTATTTAGAAGTGAAAGTAGAGTACAGATAAAAATAGCATTTAAAATACAAGGATATGTCACATTGATATGTAACCTTCACCAAGCTGACATCAGTTCTATATACTGAATTGAGTTAAACTAGTGTTATATTAAATGTGTTATTTAAGAAATTAATGTGATCATGCAATGGCCATAATGTGGGTTTTATTTTATTTTTGTACTGATACAGTCACTGAGCCATTACCCGTGTAAGTTTTTATTGATGTCATGTGATGGTCGAGCAACCTTAAATCATTAGAGCCAGTCAGTAATGAAAACATTATGTAATAAACAGATAACTGTGATGGTGTTGTTTGCAAACCTGTTGTGAATCCAGTCTTGAAAGCAGGACAGACAGCTACACTACATAAAACACACGATGGTTGCTGTCAGGAGTACTTAACTTCCTCTAAACATCTTTATACTGGTTTAGAAAACTCTGCAGAGTCTGTATACAACCAGTTTCATTTACATCACCTTGCTATAAATGTTATGCGCATCCATTTTATTCTTAAATGCATTAACTATCCCTGCCTCCACATGTGCCACCATCTTGGTGTGGTTTTTGCTTACCGTACAGATATATCTGAGGCGCTGGATGCCACTGTGCATGAGGCACACAGACGAGCTTGTTCTAGATATCTCTTCATAACCTGACGTGAAAGGCATAGCAAGATAAGCGTGACAAAAAAAAAGAGAGAAGAAAAAAGACACATACACACACATAGTAAAAATATTAAATTTCATGTTGGCATTGACAATTCAGATGTATCATCTTAAATATGCATAATCTGTTAAATGCATATAATCAAACAATGATTATTTATGTGTGTGCTTGCAGCAAAAAAGTCAGAACCCTATTGCCGTTATACTCTAACCAAGCAGATTGTGAATGGTGTCTCTCTTCCTCTTAATGTGCATACAGATGCTGTTTTCAGGGTAAGTTTTCAAAGGATGTCATTTAAATCACTTTTTTTGGTCTTGTAATTGATGCAAGACTAGTAAATAAATGCTAAATGTGCCTGTAACTCCATTTTTATATAAATACAAATTATTTCAGTTTACAAAAGTCATGATATGTTACAATGTGTTCTATATATATTGTAAGTGAATGATACAATAATCTATGCAGACAGGGGAAAACATAGATGGGCAGGTAATATGTTGAGACGAAAAGATGGTCGATAGAAGACGGTGACAGCAATCTGGTACCCCTGAGGTAAAAAGAGACCGCTAGGAAGACTTCCAATATGTTGGTCAGATTCTATTGTTGTCTGCAACAACATTGAATATGTGTCTGTGGAATGCTTACCACCCACTGGATTTCTGTGGCCCAAGACGACACTCACTGGAGACAAAGTTGGGACTCACAGCTATGCTGAGGAACATGTCATCAAGATCAAGAAGATATATATGTTTCAGTTATTCAGTTTGAGCAAAATGTTAAATCAGTTAATCATCGCTAAGCTGTATTAATGTTCTTTACTATTCTATTTCAATTACATATAGTTACAGACATTTATCAATAAACTGTCCCATCTAGGCTGGTGCTACTTGGACAGATGGTCTTTGCAAGACATGTACATGTGTGATTTCAGCTAATGGTATACCTGAGACTTCTTGCCAGACACAGACATGTTCAAAGTGCCAGCGTGTAAGTACATACACTATCTGGAGAAAGGGTCTGGTACTATATACGGTACAATTTTTGTTCAAGTATTTGAATCATAAACTTAAAATCTAAACCTTAATGCATTATTATTTTGTAACTTGTTTAAAATTAACTGCAATGTTACACAGAATTATTATGGAAGTTGCATAAAGCTGCAACAATTATTCTTCTTCTTCTTCTTCATTCGTTCTCAATCTCCCACTACCAAACCCTGAAAGGGCTTAAGTAGCAGAATGTAGTCCAGAGAACGGAATGCGTTATGTCGTAGTTTACAGCTTGGCTGCGATATTTGCACCTTTCGGTCCAACACATTCTACTTCAGCAAGCATTTTTTGAGTACCGGGTTAGCATCCCCTCTTCAATCCCTTCTCCTTAGCCAGTCTACCCTGCTGCAGCCTGTTATCCAGGATCACCGCGTGGAGGTGTAGAAGGGTCTTGGCAGCTCTGGTTCGCTGACCACTGCAGCTCATGCGCTGGTCAGCATCTTGATCCCCAACAATTATTCATGTAAATATGTTAAAATGCAGCAAAGTAAAACATCTAGGAATATACACCTATGTAGTTATGCAAGTTTCACTTTTTTCCTTCAGAATGAAGTAATGGTACATAAACCAGGTCAGTGCTGTGGAGAATGCCTGAGAGGCAATGGATGTTATGTCAATGGAACACTCTACAAGGTATGCTGGATTCATTTATTCTTTTATTAAAAAATACACTTGCTAAATACTAGTAAGAAATGCACAACAAAAATATTTGTGATTATAAACACATTTTCTAGAATGCTTGCATCAAATTATTTAAGTTGAGTTATAACTTACATAAGATAAAGATCACCAGGCCTTCACACACAATGTTTTACCTGCAACATTTGAAGTCAGTGTTAAGATTAAATACATTTTCTGTTCAATTAGATCGGAGAGACAATTGCAACAAGCAAAAAATGTTTTACAAGGACTTGTGAACAGGATCGTTCCAAGCATAGATTTATAATCCAAGAGAATCACATTGCCTGTCGCCAAAAAGACACATTACCAGTGTGCACAAATGTGAGTTGCAGTGTTGTTTAGTTTATATGTTGGGATAGTTTTACTTTAAAGACAATGTTGCACAAATACTATCATGTGCTGATATTGTTACAGTCTGTCTGTTCAATCAATCAAAACCTTTAGACTCACTGAGGAGTACAAGTCCTCCAGAAATACTTGCTAAGTCTACCTGTTACGCACTACCATTTCCAGCTTTCCCTACGTCTTTCCTGCCATTTTAAGGTTTGTCTTGACTTCCCTTTTCCGTGGAATGTTTACATCTTCCCCTACTTCTCATGTGTTGAGGATTCCAGAACAGTGACTGTCTTGTAATGCTATCAGCTGGTTTCCATAATGTGTGTTCTATCCATCTCCGCCTTCTCTTTACTTATAGCCCCACTGACATCTGTCCGATTCTTTCCCGCCATTCTATATTAGTGACTTTATCATACCATTTTATCAATCATCACGGCACAATCATCCATTGATGAAAGCTTGGACCTTTTTAGTTTTACATTCCTTTGTTTCCAACGTCAGAGTCATACAATAGGATTGACTTGGCACTGGAGTTGAAGATCTGTATTTTTGTGGTGGACCTAATTTCTTTCAATTTCCACCAACTCCCTAAAGCAATAAAAACCTCTCTAACCTTTCGTATTCATAATTTGATTTACTCTTTCAGCACCTCCGACTTTATCTATGTTGCTACCAAGATATATGAATGAATCTACCTCTTGTAGTACCGTCTCTCCTAGTACAATCTGATTGTTGTTAGGCGCTTTTATTCTCAGAATGCATGGTTTTTTTTCTTGTGTACCGTCAAACCTAATTTCAGTGACCATTCAGTGAGAATATTTATCTTGTTTTGCATTTTGTTGTGAGACAGAAGAGCCAGGTCATCTGCAAAACCAAATCATCATGTTTTTTGGATATGATCTATTAACAACCATTAAAACAAAATATTGGTTGTTTGTTCTGATCATATAAATGACTACTGTTTTTGAATTCATAATTATTGTCTTGATTAACATGACATTTATTATTATTATTTTTCAGGAACAAGATATCTTTGACCCAGAAGGATGTTGCTTGAAATGTAAACCCCAAGGCTAAGTCCTATGTAGACTTACTGTAACATTTTAATAGTAATATATATTGATCTAAGAGGCTAAGCATTGTGTCTATTATATATACCCTGTATACATTTTATGGGTTTTTAGTGATTAAAATAACCAGGTTTAAACATTACTGGAAGGATGGTCAAATGCATCAACTATTAAGTAGGTGATTACTTTGAACAGTTTATTTAAAACTTCTAAAAGACATAGTCATGCATCTTTCTATTGACTTCAGTGGAATTGGGATAGATATTGTTAGTCAGCCATTTAATTTAAAATGACGTCATTAAAAAGAAATGCACATTTTCCAGTTGTTCCATTGATAATTGTTTAAACTTTCTGTTCTTGTGTTGAGATTTCAGTGTTATATATTGACAGATTTATCTATAGTTTGACCAATAAAGCCCCTATAACTCAAATTTGGATACTAGAATTATTGCCTGGCCATTACACATGCAGCTTAGATGGTTTGTTATGTTAGCACTAATTTATAATATTCTTATCTATTAATATTACACTCAACCCCCCACTTTTGTGCGAGTGCTATTCACGCAAACATTGGACTGTAAAAGATGGTATCAGCAACTCTGTTTCTCATGTCAGTTCATACATTTTTGTTATCTCATCAATAGCATTACTACTTTGACTTTTGTCAGAGTCACGAATCGGAGTTGTACTGAAGAATATCTATATCTAATTAAGACCACTTAATTTTTGATCATGCTAATGATTATGCATCTCTTGATCCTTGAAGTTGCTTTAAAAATTAAAAAATATATACTGTTAGATTTTGGAGAACTCTTCATTAAATGTAAAGCTACACATGTGACGTATGTATGTGGATTGATTAGGGTTATCTAAATAACAAAAATACGTTACTCTATATCAGTGGGTTATCAATAGAATGTTTACCTCTCGACCTTACACCATATGTCGGAATGGCATTCTCCCATTTTCAAGACTGTCTGGCCAAAAAAAAGGTGCATTCCAAATAATATTGAATATTTTAATTTCTGGCTATATTAGTATATATGCATTTACTTGGATTATTTTTTATAGCGTTTTACAAATGCAATAGTAGTAGAAAATGTTGATGGTTTTAAAACTTGAATAAAAGCAGTTTTATTCATAGCTAATTATGTAACACAATAACAAAAAATTCAATAGAATGCCAGGTATTGTAATTCATTCAATTTATTTAGTTGCAGATTAGTCAATAAGAAACCTTTGTTTTTTTTCTTCCCTAATTCTTGGATATGCAAAGGAGTGCCTGAGAGGGACACAGGTTATTTTAAAACTACATTTTACTTTGTTTTCACACACAACAGAATTGAAAACGTTTAACACACAAAGATATGTCACCACAAATGGAAAGCTCTTTCTACTACCTTTGGGTAGAAGAAATTGGACATTGAGGGCCAACTTTGTGATCATCTTGACAATTATCAGAAATATTTTCAACTGACAGTTTAAATGGATTCACACTAAATCAAATTACTCATCACCAAATTTCAAGAAAATACTGACTGAATTCATTTTCCAGTGCTGTCAAATGCTGCAAAATGTAATTTCTCTTTTGACAATTTTGGAAGCACTTGGTCATCACTACCAGCAACAAAAACAAAAAACTGATGTCAGTTTCTTAAACATTGCAACATTTTGTATCTAGACCTGTCTTTCAAATTCTCCAGCTTGGCCTTGAAAGCTTTCAAGTAATCAATTAATTTTATGTTTGTATTCCTTCCTTGCATCTGAAAATTCAGTTCATTCAGTTGCTCAAGAATGTCAACCAAATAGGCAAGGTGCATGATCCCAACCAGGCAAAAAATTGTGTCTTACCCAAAACTTAAAAAAAAAATAATTTGAGCTTATTTGTATCCTCAAATATTCACTTGGTTTCATTTCTTCTTTCCATGGTCTGAATCCATATATATAAAACAGCTTGTGTGAGTTGAGAGTTCCTCCTTTGACAATTCAGTTTGAATTGTTTGATCCAAAATCTTCCCTAGTGGAGCTAGAAGTGTTTTTCAGGTCACTGCCTGACAAAGGATCAGACAATGAATGCCTTTCACTTTTAGAGCATGCTGTTTCACTTAATTTGGAATCCAGCAGATTTTGTCCCCAACATAGCTGGTGCTCCATCTGTACAGCACCAACAGACATTATCCCACAAAAGATTTTCTAATTCAAAGAAACATTTTCTAAAATATCTCAGGCCTTGTTAGTTATATCAAGAGGATAAACACCTCTTTAAATTAACCCGAGCAACTGGGAACACTATGCCACATTAGTTGATTCCTCTAAATTGAATTTAAATAAAATTTAAAACTAATGAATTTAAAAAAGCCAAAAGAAATTGAAACCTCTGCATATACACAATAAACTTGCAATATTCTTATAACTAATGTGACTTTCTGTGTGTGTATATATATATATATATATATATACCTATTTCAATGTAAAACTCATGAAGACAGGCATATTCTCAAAGATTAAATAGGTTTTTGACATACAGTGATAATATTAGAGTCAAAATTAACTTTCACAGCACAATCAGTACCTTTCAGCTCCCTATGGAGCACAGGTCGAACAAAGAAATAGAAGCACTAGTCTTAAAACAACTGCATTATTCCTTCCTGTTTTCTTATTCAATAGACACAAATTTGAAAGGTATAAGGGAGGGCCCAGGTTTCCCTTGTGTGGAAAAAGTAAATTTGAGCAAAGTCATTTCTGTATGTATGCTTTCTCCGTACTAGGAACCCTAAACCATTATTTATTATTATTACTTTCACCATTCATGCATACAAAGGTTCTGAAGAAACTTTCACACAAATTTGAGGGGTTGAGTGCAAAATAAATTGAGAATTAAGATTTTCTAAATAGTAAATGCACATAAGTTGGTTGTGTCAAGACCAACTCTTTTGTCCTTATAAAATATGACATGTTCTTTTATATATGACTGTTTTATGTTACCCTCCAAATGCCCTTTGTCACATATGTAAAGCCCAATGAGAAATAAAATGTTGAGAATTATACCTTTTTTTGGTTGGTTTTTGTTTCCTCAGTTATATAAAATAATGTTCGAACAGTGTATTAGCAATGACACCATATTAATTATTCTTATCTGGGAGGCTGTGTAGTAGAATGCTTATTGACACATCTCACAACCCAAACATATAAATATTCATATGTATGTGTGTTCGAATTCAGCAAGGTAGTGAGTGCTCCTATGGGAAATAAACCCATTTTTAAAATGCATGCTGAAGTTGGATGCACTGGATGTAAGGCACAAAAACAATACAATGCACTCTCCCCATTACCATAACACCTGAGGAAGACATGTACTATTATCTGAGAGGCACTGTGATGTCAAAAGATACCAACTCACAGCTAAAGAGATTATATATAGCATCATCATCATGTTTGGATATATTTGAGTATTTTTTCCATGAGTAATGAACCAAGAACTCAGTGGTCTTCCCTGGCCACTGAGGCAGACGTGTTTATGTGGTGATATTCTGACGCAGACAAAAAACTGTTCTTAAGCTGTTCATAAGGAAGTTTTTCAAGGCAATACATGCTGATAATCCAGTGCTTCTGTGATTATGGATTTATTGTGGCTCAATGAAGTCATTAAGATCAGTGCAGAACGAAACAATCATGCATAAACAAGGGTTCAGCAGTAGTCTAACAAACTACAACTATTGTAATAACAAGCTATCACCTGTTAACGAAACGGAACACAAATTTGAAAGTATTCGACCAACCAAATTCAGTATGCTGGAGACCAGATGTTTAACATGAATCGGTTATTTGATGGTCAGAACCATGCACCAGGTGGGAAAATCGTAAAAAATGTGCAAAGAGATGGAGAACTTTCATCTGGACATTCTAGTTGTATGTGAGTGTAGGTGGACAGGCACAGACAAGAAATACCTCCCAAATAAGCAAAAACATGATCTACTCTGGAAGATCAAATGACCGTCATGTAGAGATAGTGGCATTCCTTGTGGCATCGCACAATTGCCAGAAGGACCGACGTCCACCTTCATCAGCATGCTCGGGATGTGAGAAAAGCTACTACAAACCACCACTTTATGTCCTATATATGGCTATATATTTTATTTTTTGCAAACATTTTTTTTGGTGTTTGTCTTATTTCTCTAATCCCCAAGGTGGTGTGCGTTGCACTGTGGTTTTTATTTTATGCCTGTTGGCCCCCTGCATCCGACTTCAGCATGCATTTTATGTAAGGGTCTGCTTCCTCCTGCATTTTCTAAGGGCTTGCTTCAACAGGGTAACGGCTGATGCTATGATGGGGATTGAACTCAGCATCTTCTGGTTGTGAGCCATGTCACTGGCCCACGCCATAATATATATTTTCTTTCTATACTGATGCCTTTTTCGCCACTTCTGAAATGTTGTCGATTAGCTCTGGTAATTGTGTTCTCTTCTATGGTGGAAATTTGCTATTTGTCATTAGGTTATCAGACTTTGTCGTTGCAAGGTCTGGCATAGACAGTGTTAGTTCTTTTACTTTTTTGTCCAAAGCACCTTCTCTTCAGTCTGCCACATCCTTCCAGTCTTTTATTCGTGGATGATTTGGTTAAAAAAAAGTATATATCCCGTCACGCCACGTGGCAAATAGGAAATATGGTGTTACGTCCATAATATTTTGTGACTCACAGCACATAGTAGATGATGTGGTCAGCATCACGTCAGCTTCCTTTACTTCCCAGATTTTTTCTGGTACCAAATTTCTGTGGCAGGGTCGACCACAGAAGCTGGTTTGCGATGGAAAAAAAAATCATGGTCAAACTGGGGATTGAACGCAGATCAATTGAATGGGAAGCAAGTGCACTAACCACTGCGCTACCGCAACATACTTTCAGTCTTTCATTCGTAGGATAATTTGGTCGCCGTTTTATTCTTTCAGCTAGCTGAAGTACTTTGTAATCTCTTGGGGTGTAGCATTGTTGTTTTCCTCATATCTTTTATTGGTGTTGATTCCATAGCTCGTGTAAGAATTTTAAAAAAATTATTTTTGAATTTTCGCCGTTTAGTTAGATTATGAAAATGTTGCTTAGGCTGGCATTCCATATTTTAGTGCCTGTTAAATATTTCCTGTGTACAGCAATTTCAGTGTTTGATGGTTTGTCATTCACTGTTTAGCTTTATGCTGATACTTTTCAATGAGATTTGTCCATGTTTTGTCTGTTGTCAAGTGTTCTCTTCTTCAAGCATATATTCCATCTCCACAATAAGGGTAAACCTTGTACAATCCAGGACGTACACATGGGCCTTTACGGCTCAGAGGGGTGGGAAAATGATAAAGGAGGAGTCTGGAGTTTTTGTGGTGACCACAAGCAGTCTGACCATGGAGATCATGGCTGTTACAAAGGTGATGGTCTGGTTTGAAACAATAAGTGGCACACATGTGTGCATCCTCAATGATTCAATGAGGATGGGCAGGAATATGGAAACAGGTTGCGCGCTGCGCCAATGGTTGGAGTCGGTAGGGCGGTCACGGTTGCAGAGAGTCACCTTCATACTTGTTCCGGGACATGCAGGTGTTGAAGGGAACGAGAGAGCTGATAGTTTGGCGAGTACAACTTTAGTAGAGGGCGGGAGATCAAAGGAACGAGCCGATATCCTAAACGCCATTAGGGAAATTGGCTGGAAGGAAGATTCGGAAGTTGATCCAGAATCTACGTCCTTGTCGTGACTGGTTAATTGAGTGTGAAATGAGGGGCGGCGAGAAAGGAACACCACACGGGGATCCATAGACGTCTGGTTAACCAGCACAGGACTGGAACGGTCACTCATCACAAGCTTGCAGACATACTGAGGATGAGATCAGAGCACGTATGGACTTGTCCCGAGTGCGACGAAGATGATTCGACGACTAATTAACTAACTAGTCCAGGACCAATTGCATTCCTTCAATTCTGGATGTGTTCCAGTATTTTACACTATGACCATGATAATGCAAAGATTCCCATCCTATAAGCAATAACCAACGGGACAAACTGACGAAATAGAAAGAAAAGCAACAATTTGTCAGAGTTTGCAGCTACCATAGTCTTGAGTGCTGCCGGACATATTTTGCATATGAAGCTAAGAGCAACCATGGTCAGGTGAAACATACTAATCAACCGAAGACGGATGTGTCGGACCGAAAGGTGCAAATATCGCAGTCAAGCTGTAAACTAGTGACACAACGCATTCCGTTCTCTGGACTACATTTTGTTACCTGCAAAGCCCTGTTCAGGGCTTGGTAGCTAGAGATTTAGAACGAATGAAGAAGAATACTAATCCGGACCCCACCTTAACATCTGCGATGGTACACCCTGGAAATAGGCTGAGTCAAAGCAGTCTGGACAACAATGTGGGGATTGACATTGCAATCATCTTAGTGGAGAGCTTACTAAGGACCAGGGTCCACCTTCTCAGGTACGCTTCGGGATTGAAGAAAAGCCCCTGCAACCCGCCACAAAAAAAAAAACACCAAGAGTTAAAATTAACTTGAGTACAAGTGACTTTTACAATATCAACAATGTCTATTGCATGTCTGTATGGATCAACAAGGAACTTACATAACTGGCTGTCATTAAATGTCACTCCCAGATATTTAAAACTGTGACATGTCTTAAGGGTAATGCACGGTAAATAAGTCTTTATGTGATCATGTAGCTGGACTCCCCAACACTATTCAGATTTCTTGCAAGGTCTCTGGTTTGCCCGACTATCATCAGAGTCAGTCTTGTATGTGAGGATGTCATCTGTAAATGTAAGCATTAATCCTGGTCCCATGAGTTGAATCTATAAATGTTAGCATTAATCCTTGTCCCATGAGTTGAACCTGTAAATGTTAACATTTGTCCTGGTCCCATGAGTTGAATCTATAAATGTTAGCATTAATCCTGGTCATGTGATTTGAACCTGTAAATGTTAACATTAATCCTGGTCCCATGAGTTGAATCTATAAATGTTTACATTTGTCCTGGTCCCATGAGTTGAATCTATAAATGTTAACATTTGTCCTGGTCATGTGATTTGAACCTGTAAATGTTAACATTTGCACTGGTCCTGTGAGTTGAATGGCTACTTTTTATTGTGTAAATGCTGAATAATACAGGTGAGAGCGGAAAACCTTGGGACAGATCAGGACATGTGTGCATGCATTCGGATGTCATGATACCAAACATTTTACAACAGATCCTTTCATTAAGGCAGATGCTACCCAGCTCCTCAGACCTGGGTTGATTCCCCATTCCTTCAAATAGGACAATTTAACAGGACATTAATATCCTTCTTCTTCTTCATCGTACGCAGTCAGACATCAACCTTAATTTTTTCGAAAAAAGCAGCCGTCATCCTGAGACGGACATCAATATCCCATAGTCTACCAGGTTACATGCACAGCGGCCCAAGGATGCATGAGGCCCACCTAGTTATATTGTGTGGCCTTAAACATCTTTGTCATGATGTGCTTAAAGTCAAGATGATATATATTTAAAGCTAAACAAGAATATATGCCATTATATCAAAAAATAAATATAAATATTTGCAAAACAAAAACATAACAAAAAGGAAACATTGATTAAATGTGAAGCTGGTGCAGAGCGACTGATGATCAAACTAATATAAAATTGTATGTACCTTTGAATGAGCATAACAGAGAGGTAAGGCACTTGCCTCTCAAAGCAAGGAAAACAGAAACGGTGGGTGATCGAATTCCGCAAGTTTTAAGCAACCCCTGGTTTCATGGGAGGTAAGCAGAGTGCCTGCATCCTATGTTACCTCCAGTCATCTCGACTGATCATCTTGCCACTGGCCCAAGGATGAGAGAGAGTGAGGCTGATGACCAGCCAGTTTCATCCTAACTATAGCCAAAATGCAGGGCAAGATACATCATCAAGATGGGAAGGAAGACTATTGTCTGGTCAGGCAAAATATACTGATCAGACATGTTAGTCAGGTTCAGGCAAAATATACTGATCAGACATGTTAGTCAAGGTCAGGCAAAATATACTGGTCAAGACCCTAACCTTGGCTTCCTCGTAGTCCTTTCTGGAAACGGGCTGTTTTCATGGCAGCCTGGCTAACAAGGTGAGGGATTGACGTGATCCCCGAAGTAGTGAGCGACATGCAGATGAAGACAAGCATAGCACAACCGCCTGGGGGACCCCAGTACACCTTCATCAGCATGTTCAGGATGTGAGGAAAGGTACTGCAACCCGCCACTTAACGTCCTTTTCAGGACGCACATACGAGTAAACCTACTCATTGTGGGCATTCGAAGCAACGAAATAGAAACAACATCAAGACAAAAAACTATCTTAAGATGTCACCATCATCGCCTGCGATGGTCAACTGACTTAACAAAAAACAGAAGATGTATATTACAGAAGTACCCATCGCTCAGCAATTTTAAGAAAATGCTTCTTCCGTCAAGGTCAGATAAATGGAACACTTTGTATGGTACTAAACAACAGTAGATGAACATGTGCAGATACCATTACATGGCATTGGGCTGAAGGGCGAGAGCCCGAATGCTGTTGGATCCGTAACAATAACAGAAGTGAAAAACAGGATCTTCACAGCTAATGCAGGCTTTCAGAAAAGAAATAATAGTATACTAACATCTATGTCCACTGCAATGGAAGTGATTAACGTTATACTGTCATGTGGTCCTTGGGTAAACGGACTTGTCCTCAGGGTCATTTTAGACACCTGACATTCACATTTATATATTTGAGCGGCATAAAATGACTTGATATTTACTTCATTTTCTTTGTCCCTGAGAGGATTACAATAATGAACTGAAAAATAATGACCACACATATGGCACAAGAAAGATTGTACCTCTAAATGACATCAGTGGACAGATAAGATTAAATAAATGATGAGATTACAATAAATAATCTTAAGATGTTTGCAGTTCATTCGGTTTAAAAAAATACAGCATACATTTTCTTTCTCATTCATTCTGTCTTTCACTAATCTGAAATTGGTTCCCTTTCTTCACAAGCATCGATACTGTTTCCATCTGCTCTTCCTCTCAGTTCTTAAATATTTCAATTTTTTTGTTTCTATATTGATAAAAAACTTAGACTACACAAGTTTTTAGTCGGTGAAAGATCATTAATTCAACCATGTTCAAAATTCATGTCAAGATATCACAAATTCTCTGATGATGCATATGTCACCTGTATTCTGGGAATATCCATAACATCATTTGTCTTTGCCAATGAGTAACCCGATCTTTTTGTTTTGTACCAATAGCAAACACAACAAAACAAGATTATGACCAAAAATATGGCACAAGTCAGAAAGGCTACTTTTAATCGTTCCCTGATGTCAAAGTATGACATCCTTAGCACGTGAACCCACACTGTCGTCTGGAAAAGGAGCGTATCATTTTCTATGGTAATGCAAGTGTAAGGTCCAGTAATGGAGCTGTCTGGATTATGAAATACAAGTATATTTTCTTGTGTAAGCTCCACCCATACACCTTCGGATTTCTCCTTCATCCCATCAGAGTTTCTTGTTGTGTCATTTTCTGATAATGCTGTGATTTGTACGCCGAAAGGTGCGGTCCATTGCTGAAACGTATCCTCATTTAAAAAAGGAAATGAGCAGTTTATCGAATTGTCATGAACTGCGTTTGTGTAAAGAATGATGTATGTCTGGAACATGGTACTGTTT
Organism: Ariolimax columbianus; assembly: GCA_036924085.1. Lineage (NCBI taxonomy): Eukaryota > Metazoa > Mollusca > Gastropoda > Stylommatophora > Arionidae > Ariolimax > Ariolimax columbianus. The sequence goes on from JAVGWX010000003.1 coordinate 96,812,221, forward strand.
GACGTGTTTGTTGAAGATTCTAAAGTGGAATATGCTCTTGTCACAGACAACGTCATTACAGATATAACAAGCAGTGACCATATAGATGATCCTTGCAATTGCCTGGAAAACATTCTGTTTAGGAGTACTTGTAGTCTGTGTTGATGGTACAATCTATCTGCAAATACATTAATGTATAACATTAATAATATCCACAAAAACAATGAACTATAAATGCATATGAATTAAATAATAAATTATGCAACGGCTTTTGTTAGATATATTTACAATGGCAAATGTACAATATGGTACACATAATGCTAAACTTTGATTTACGTTCACCTAGGTGGTGAAAAGGGAAGAAAGAATAGGGCTACTTTATCCTGCACGCTGTGTTTTTAAATCTTTAGGAGTTGTGAAGGTCACCATTATAGCAAATTATCTCAAATTGTCTTTTTCTCATCGGCTTTCATTCTGAAAAGAACGTTGTGTCGTAGTTTACAGAGTGGCTGCAATATTTGCATCTTTCGACCCAACACATCTGATTTCAGTTGGTTTTTTGGATAACAGGTTTGCCTTCCCATTGCGATACATATTCTCTTAGACTACACATTCATTTGGGATACCTTTAATCCAACCTTTTGCAATGTGGTCTTGACAATGTGACTGTTAGCATATACAGTCCATTATAGAAACGACCAACAAAGCCAACTGAGCGATAGGAGAAAAATCAATCGTTGATCCAGGTAGAAGACAGCTGTGAGACCTCACTTGCATCTCTGTATTATTTGATTTGACTTACATTGCTTGCATTTTTCATCTAATTCAACATTTAATTTACATCAATGTGAGTATAATAGGACCAAAGATCATGTTCTGGTTGTATACAGACTCTGCAGAGTCTTCTAAACCAGTATAAAGAAGTTAAGTTCTTTTTGGACAGGGCGGTAAATCGATTGTCACTCAAGAAACTAGCAAATAAAAACATAAAACCATGGGTGTTAGAATCCTGCAAGCTTCAAGCACCCTGTTATCTTAACAGAGGTGAGATCGTATGATTAGTCCTGTTGGAAATGGACAATAAACATGAAGATCCCATGTACATGTTAGTTGTGCGCATAAAAAGATCTTTGGCAGTGAAAAATCAAAAGGAGCAGGACCACTGTCCGGACAAAATTGTTAAAAAATTAATGAAATTCCTACTGAAGCCACTTGGCCATTGCCATTATAGGGAACCTGAGGCAAAAAATATATGCACCATATGCTACCTCTAGTCGTCTCGACTAACATATCTTGCCATTGGATAAACACCTAGGCAGCTCAGGACGAGATACCATGTTGTTGGTGATAGTGCAAATCTTCGTGACTTAAATCTAATTTAAGAGGAAATCAGTGAGTGTCAGAGCATAGAATTAGATGGTTAACATAAATCTCTCTATTCTTCCGCTGTTGTCACCATCATTTGCGATGAACTGATATGATATTGACATATGGTACTTATCTTTCTTATCATATAGGTCTATCATACTCTATGTATTGTTATTGTATGACCAGGACAAGCAGCATTCAAAGACAAAATAAAGCCAAAGGCTATTAATAATAGTATAAGGCATGCAGATGTCGCCTAGTATGGCTGTAGTGTATGGCGCAGAGAGATCTACCGCCTGTCTGGAGAAAATGATAACATTTTGATTTATAGTGATTAGGATCACGTCCATTATGATTATTACTGACAAAGACTTCCAACTCGCATGTACCTGGGAACAAGTTTGTTACACTAGTTACAGCATTCTGCCAACAAGGTGGAAATCGACTGACAATCATTCTTAACTTAACGTCTTTATACTGGTTTAGAAGACTCTGCAGCGTCTGTATACAACCAGTTCCAATTACATCATCTTGCTCTAGAAGCTGTACGCATCCAATCTATTCTTAAATGCATTGACCGTCCCAGCCTCCACCACATCACTTGGCAATGCATTCCAAGCATTCACAACTCTCTGGCTAAAGAAATACTTCCTAATATCTAATCTGGACCTCTCCTTAGTCAACTTGTAGCTGTGCCCTCTTGTCCTTGTTGGTGGTTGTACTTTAAAAAACTTGTTATAGTCTACTTTATACATTCCTCTGATCATCTTATACACCTGTATTGTCACCACAAATTCTTCTCTCTTCTAGACACTGTAGGCCGGTTCTTTTTAATCTTTCCTCATAACTGTAATTCTGGAATCCCACTATCAGCTTTGTCGCTCATTTTTGTATTCTCTCCAGCATGTCTATATCCCCTCTCTGATAAGGACTCCACACCTGTACACAGTACTCCAATCTAGGTCTAACTAATGCTTTATACAGTTTGACGATCAGTGGGATTCCAGAATTACAGTTATGAGGAACGACTCAGAAAAACCGGCCTACAGTGTCTCGAAGAGAGAAGAATTCGTGGTGACTTAATACAGGTTTATAAGATGATCAGAGGAATCGATAAATTAGACTATAACAAGTTTTTTAAAATACAGCCACCTACAATAACACGAGGGCATAGCTACAAGCTGATTAAAGAGAGGTCCAGGTTAGATATTAGGAAATATTTTTTTAGTCAGAGAGTGGTGTCTGCTTGGAATGCATTGCCAGGGGAGGTAGTGGAGGCAGGGACAGTTAATGCATTTAAGAATAAACTGGATGCGCATAGATTTTAGAGCAAGGTGATGTAAATGTAACTGGTTGTATACAGACTCTGCAGGGTCTTCTAAACCAGTATAAAGATGTTAAGTTAAGACCACCTCCTTGCTCCTATGTGTAATATTTCTTTTTATCATCCCTAACATTGCATTTGCCTTTTCTACTACTACCTGAACTTGCTCCCTCACCTTACATGTATGATCTATTATAACCCCTAAGTCCCTTTCTTTATCTATCTTTCTAATATTGTTCTCCCCCATTCTGTAATTATGTTCCATATTGGATCTACCCATGTGGATGACTGTACATTTATCTACATTAAACTCCATTTGCCAGATTACAGACCATTCTCGAATTTTATCTAAATCCGACCTCAATATATCCACTTCTGCTTTAGATGAGACACTACTGCATAGTTTTGTGTCATCAGCAAATTTTGCAATAATGGATCCCATACCTATGTCCAAATCATTTTTATATATCAAGAATAAAATTGGTCTCAAAACCGAGTCCTGTGGCACTCCACTTTTCACTTCACACCACTCAGAGTACTCCTTATTTATACCCACCCTTTGCCTTCTTCCCGTTAACCAATTTTCAATCCATTTGGCAACTTCCCCACCTATACCATGTGATTTTAACTTTCGAAATAATCTTTGATGAGGTACTCTATCAAAGGCCTTTGCAAAATCCAGATAAATAACATCCACTGGCTCCCCTTGGCCCTTTATCTAACATTTTGGTAACCTCCTCCATGAATTCTAATAGATTTGTTAAGCATGATCTCCCTCTGGTAAACCCATGCTGACTATTTCTAATTAGATTAAATTTATCTAAATGCATTACAATGTTTTCGTTGATTATTGACTCTAACAATTTACAGACTATGCTCGTTAAGCTCACAGGTCTATAGTTTGCTGGATCTGCTTTTTTGCCCTTTTTAAATAAGGGGATCACTCCTGCATCTTTCCAATCCCGTGGAACAATGATCAATCCCTTGTTGTGCAAGTGATTGAGAACACTGAACATAATATAGCCAATGGCAATGGTTTTGCTAATTCATTGACACTCGCAGTTGAGTACTCACACGGTGACGGTCACGTTGATTCTTGCAACTGTGTGATATTGAGATTAATGAGAACTTAACGTCTTAACTTATATAAATATACTATATACTACATACTCAGATACTGGTTTAGAAGGCTATACTATACAGAGTCTGTACACCAGTTTAAGCCTTGCGCTGTATTACAGCGAGGAGGACCTAGGTCCACTTTCTTCAGCACTCCCATGATGTAAGCGGTGCCACTTGTATACAAGTTGCCAGAGAAAATTCGTTAAGAGTGAAGAACTCACAAACGAGCAGCTTTGATAACATCATGCTTGAGTTATCTTCATGTAACGCTCTCCGCGTAATTTAAGATTCGCACAAATAGAGAACGTTCTCTCAATGAAATGCATAACATTAGATATGTATTCACGTTACATCTTGGATGATGTATCTACAAAGTAATTTTTAGACAAGTGGCTTCACTTTCCAGATGCAAATGACCCAGTCCTTCTCTTTTCTATATTCCTGCAGCAACCGAATCTTCTAGAAGAGAATGTGTATGTATATGAGTATCATCATGGTCAAAAAGATTTACTTCGATATTTCAAAATGACAAATCGCCGCATCGCTTGCGTTGATATAGTGGGTCTGATGTTAGCACTACATACCAACTACACATATAACGATTAGAGGTTGTTAAATAATTCGTCAAAGTCTTAAAAAGCTGTGCTGGTTCATACTGGTAGTCTTCAGTTCAGTAAACAAGTTATTGACGTCAGAAAAACGTACGGGTATGAAATCATACCAAATCTATCATGCTCACAGGACTTGGCACCTAGTGACTTCATCATGTTTCTAAACATGAAGTACGCTTCGTGGAAGTCATTAAGACGTGCATTGACGTCCACGACTTTATTACTGAACTAGATACGTGGTTCCTGGTCCAGGAGGAGGAGGAGTTCTACAACCAAGGCATCAGGAAGGTGAAGAATAGATGGGAGAAATGTATCACCTTGCAGGTTGAACATGTAGATTAGGACTAAAGTCCACACCAATTTCCAGATAAGTGTCTTGGCTCCTTCATAGTAAAGTGCACAACTTTTAGACCATCCCCCGTAGTGCCTTAATAATTGTAATTGATAATATACTACTCAAAATAAGTTAAGGGCCATTTACAAAATATCACCGTACCAACAAAACCAAAACAAATCCAAAAATGAGAAGCCATATATATTTAAATTTATGAAGAAGAACGAACATGTCTGGGAGAAATGACTGTTTACTTGGACATTTCTTTCTTTCTGAAATTTTGCTCACGTTGTTCTTCAGTAATTTGAACATCAGAGTGTGACAATTTCGTGAGAAATTGCTGGTTAATGATCAGTCACGTGTGTGACCTCCAAGGTGATTGATACATGTTAGAGAGGGAGAGCGCCAGATCACCGAATGATGTGGGCGGTTACATGTTCTTCTGGAGTGGGCGTGACAGAACAGAGATGCGACGCTGGTCTCATCTAGTCCGCGATGTTGCTCGGCCCCCACAGGGTATCAATTATTGGCTAATGATTGTCCAACTCTCACTGGGACATAGGAGGAGTATCACAGTGATCCGCCATTATGCCCCAACAATGACCAACTCTGAGAATATCATGAATAAATTCTATGATGAGCTAAACTCCATCATCGTGTCGGTTCCAAAGTCCCATAAGCGTGTTATCCTTGGTGACTTTGATGCCAGAGTAGGGGCCGGTCATCAGTCCTGGGAAAGTGTACTTGGTACACATGGCACGGGATAGTGCAACAGCAATGGGTTGCTACTGTTGGGTTCTGTGCTACCCATGATCTCTTCATCACCAACACCATGTTTCGGCTGCCCACCTGCAACAAGACGTCGTGGATGCATATTATTCTAAGCAATGTCATCTTATTGACTATGGCCTCTCCAGAAAGAGTTACATACAAGATGTGTGAGTGACAAAGGCTATGTGCGGTGCCGAGTGTTATAAAGATCACAGTCTCATTGTGTCAAAGTCCTCCCCATAGAGCCCAGGTGACGTCATCAGGAACAAAAACCTGTGAAGTGACTTAACATCTCCAATCTGCAAAGAAGGCTTTTCCAGGGCTCTGGCCAGCCCGGCTGGACACTCAGTCATGTGCGGTAACCGTTGAAGATAAATGGGCCTTTCTGAAAGATGCTGTCTACTCTAACGCTTCTCGGTATTTGGGTCATGCAGCTCGCAGAAACCAAGACTAGTTAGATGGCAGCGATGAGGTTATTAAGACTTTGCTGGATGAAAAACATCGTTTATTTAGACTTTACAAAGACGATCCCTCCTCATCTCCCAAAAAGTCCGCCTTCACTAATTTTAGCAGGATTGTCCAGAACCAGCTCAAGACTACGCAGAATGCCTGGCTTAACAGCAAGGCAGATGAAATCCAGCGGTACGCAGACACAAATGACTCAAAGCGGTTTTACTTGAAGACGGTCTATTTTCCCAGGTACTATCATTCATCTCTTTTTTTTAATGCTGGTGACCGACAAAGTTGACATTCTGGAGCGATGGTCAAAGCACTTCAGTGCTATCCTAAACTCACCATCCACCATCAGTAAATTAGCCACAATACGCATGTCTCAAGTTGAAGTCAATGACAGGTTGTGTATCCCGCCCGGTACAGATGAGGTCGAGAAAGCAATCAGCATAATGTCTAGTGGCAAAGCCCCCGTGTTTGATGCTATTCTTTGCTGATCTCTACAAGGCAGAAGGTCCTGTGCTGTTACACAAGCTAACATACCTCTTTTGTTCAATTTTGGATACAGGTCATATGCCACAGGAACTGAAAGATGCCACCATTGTCCACGTGTACAAGCACAAGGGCAATCGTCAATCTTGTAAAAACTACAGAAAAATCTCCATCCTGTCTATCGCTGGAAAAAATCTAACCCGAGTCTTGCTCAACCGCTTAACAACTCATCTCGAGCAGAAGCTACTCCCAGACAGTCAATGTGGTTTCCTAGCTGTTTGGGAGATGGTTGACAATTATTTTTGCAGCTCGTCGAATCCAAGAGAAATGCTAAGAACAGCATCGTGATCTGTACACGACTTTTGTTGACCTGACAATGAGGGACGGACTCTGAGAATCATAATGAAATTCGGTTGGCCAGAAAAATTCATCAGAGTTGTTCGCCAATTTCAGGATGGCCTGTCAGCCGGCGTACTGAATGATAGTGAGCTCTCTGCAGCATTCCCAGTCATAAATGGGATCAAACAGGGATTTGTGCTGGCTCCAATAACTTTTAGCATGGTATTTGCAGCCATTTTTAATGATGCAACAGTTGACTGTGACACCGGCATACAGATCAGATACCCGACGGATGTGCAGCTGTTCACTCTGAGGCGCCTAAAGTCCCTCACAAAGATGAAAGAAGCAACTTAGATCTCCTCTTTGCCGTTGACTGCGCAAGTAACACGTGCTCAGAAGAAGACATGCAAGCAACCATTAATGGCTTTTTTTAATGTAATGTCTATTGTTATCCATTCTTTGTGTTGGGTTCTCTTGAATCCTACAGTTTCTTCACATGTCTTATTCTCCATCTCTTTAGCCTGGTCCCACATACTATTAATGTCCATTTCTTCATTCTTATATAGCCCTTGTAGGACTTGGTAGCTGTTGGCCTGGTGAAGTTCACGAGGCAGGCTATGACTTAATGGACTGCCTCTCTTTGGTCTGCAAAAGTGGAGAAGTCCTATATGATATGTTCGTGTTTGCTTGCGTGCTCCGTAATTGCACGAGGGGCATGTGGAGGTGGGCTTTGAGTCTGCAATGTTCCGTTCTGAGTCTGAAGATCTTTGGTTTCTCTACAAATAGTAGTGTAGTAATTAGAAAGTACCGATGTTAGTCGTTTTTTGATTAGCTGAATCCCTGGACTAGTACATTTCTTACAGCGAGGCATATCCGTTACACGGAGTGCCATGGTTCGCTTATGAAATACCTATTACTCTAGTATCCTGTCTATTGTGTATGTTTTCCGAGTGTTGAACATATACTTCCTCAGTAAAATATGGAGTTTTTCACATACCCATATATAGACATAGTAGGAGGTACATAAAACGATGTTCAGTTAAGAATACAGAATGCGAAAAAAAATTTCATTGTATTGATAAATTTCTGGAAGTCAAAAGGAATTAAAACCATCACCAGAATAAAAATCTTCAACTTCAACGTAAAATCTATTCTATTATATGGCTGTGACACATGGAGGAAAACATATCAAAAAGGTACAGGCTTTTGTAAATGGTTGCCTGCCCAAAGTACAAGGATGGAAATAGTAGGACAAGATTACCAACGGGGACTGATGGGGACAGCGGGACAAATCCCAGTGGAGCATGAAATACGGAGGAGACGATGGGTAGGCCACACATTACGGAAACCAGTGGATAACATTACCAGACAATCTCTGTTCTGGAATCCACAGGGCAAGAAAAGTAAAGGATGACCGAGATACTCGTGGAAGAGGGAACTGGAATCAGATGATGGAGAGGCAGCAAACACGACGTGGACAGAATTAGCTCAGATGACTCATGATAGGAAAACTTGGTATTTGTTGAGGACCTATGCTCCACGGGGAGCTAACATGTTTTTGATTGATTGATTGAACATATACTTAATTGTTATTGTTGTGGCTACTTTGTTTCCTAACTGGTGGTAGAGACAACGGTGATTCATCGAGAGCTGGTGTTAAGCGTCACGCAGGCTAGGTATGCCCCTTGAACTAGAAGGTTCACCTTAAAGATAACACTCTGAAGATGTTATTGTTCTATAACGTTCTATACTTCTTTTGTCTGAGCTTCTTTCCTTTCAACCAGTTTGTTTGTGTGTGTGTGGGCGAGTTATATCAGAGTGAGAGCCGCTGATGTCGGACCGAAAGGTACAAATATCTCAGGCAAACTACGACACAACGCATTCCGTTCTCCGCACTACATTCTACTACCTACAAAGCCCTTTTCATTACTTGGTAAGGGGAGTTTGAGAACGAACGACGAGGAAGAAGATCAGAGTGAAAGTAATAACCAAAAATATAACAGTAATCTAAGTGTTAACTCTTGTTTAGCGCCAACAAATACATATTTTTAAAAACTACATTTTTACGTACAAAATTTTATTTATACTAAGATATGTTTTTCTTTTCGTTTTTTGGTAATACAGAAGTGGTTTATTACAATTTTGGAATTTCTTTTGTGAATTGATGTATTGGCACTTTTGGTCTTTTTAACGTACTGCTGTTGACCAACCGCTAATTTATAGCCAAACTGCTGGTTCATTTTAGCTACACGCCGACCCTCAGGGTTAATTATAAAGGTCGCATCACCCCAACGCACCCGCTCCGAATCATGCTCGTGTCCAGTTTGGCAGACATTCTTTTTTTAATCTCCTCCACGTACGGAAAGTAATGGCAACCTACCGTACTGCACTCTTGCCAAGAAACGTATAACAGTCAAATAGGCTGGCGGTTGTAAGAAGCGACGTTCTGCAAAAGGACATTCTACTTCCTTCCACCAATAAGTAAACAGACACCCTCGAACATGCTTTTGAGACGTATTTTTCAAGTCATGTCCTGCAAAGTGGTTTTGACACATACAACAGAGGTTCAAGTGGAGAGATGGATGGCATGTGGGAGACCCTGAACCCAACATGGTACACCAAGGCAAAAGAGTGAAATGGGTTTAATCAACATTTGGCTACCTGGCACCAAACACAAGTGTCTGATTGAATAAAAGGATTAGTTGAACAGAAGAGAGCAGGTCGTGGTATTCAGACTTCGCACAGGCCACAACAGACTGAGGTAACATCTATTCAATAAATGGATAGGTGCTACTGATGAATGCACCTGTGGTATAGAGACAATGACCGCTGAACATCTGCTGTAACATTGCCCGACATACGAGGACCAGAGAGAGCACATGTGGCCATCACCAGTGCCAACACTAGACAAGCTCTATGGCAGTATCGACAGCCTTAGGATGACTGCTGCTTTCTTCGAACAAATTCAAGTTGACGTCTGACAGCTTACGAAGAAGAATAAGAATAAAAGGATTTAGAGATGTTGGTCACCAAGTGGTCTGCCGGGGTCTTTGTATGTGACAAGAACAAGAATAGCACCACTGCCTCCCTCACAGAGAGCATGTCGTAAGAGGCGACTAACTGTGACATGGCATAACACCGGCCATGGTTACGTGTTTTTTTTTAGAGCGCATAGATGGCGCCTTACAAGCCAATTATAAATTGGGGTGTATGGCCTAGTCGACAGTAAGCTGACTTGCTAAACTGTGGTTACAGCATGTCAGGGTTCTAGTTCACGGACGGACATAAATAAAATCCAGGACGTGTTTCGTGCCTGGTTCGACCGCTCCTTTAGTCGACCTAGCTGTTTTCTTGTTCGTCTGCGTTCGTTCTCAATCTCCCGCTACCAAGCCCTGTACGTTCTCAATCTCCCGCTACCAAGCCATGTACGTTCTCAATCTCCCGCTACCAAGCCCTGAACATTCTCAATCTCCCACTACCAAGCCGTGAACAAGACTTTGCAAGTAGCTGGATGTAGTCCGGAGAACGGAATGTGTTGTATCGCTGGTTTACAGCTTGACTGCAATATTTGCACCTTACGGTCCGACACATCGGTCTTCGGCAGGAACCAAGCTGTAAATGGGTAACTGACATTGAGTTGGAGAAGGTTAAAAATAGAAGGAAGGTAACTGGCCTCACATACACCGCGGCTTAGTACATGAAGAGTTATCTCCATCCCCGACGGGGGATTATTGCCTTGGGGGCTGACCTTTTCATTTAACCTTAATTGATGAAAATCTTGCATAAGGTCACGCATTAATAATGTTTTATTTTTTTAATTGACTCAATAGACTGAGATGTCACCTGTACAACAAGTTCAAGATTGGCACTACAGACTTTTGTGCTGCGGAACAGCCTCCATGAAGGCAGAACATATTTTGCAGTCCTGTCCACTGTATAGCGACAAAAGAAGTAGCATTTGGCAACAGCCAGAGAAGTTGTACGGAAGCGTACAGAGCCTTGAGTCGACTGCTGCCTTCGTTAGACTTATTGAAGTTGAGATCTGAAGACGAATGAGGAAGAAGAAGAAGTTTTAATTAACTAAAAACTCTGGTTTTCTGAAAACTGTCGATAATATCACACCAATGTGCACACGGTGTGTATTTCAGCCATCCTTCCTTCTAAACTATTACGTCCCTCGTCCCTGCTGTGGTGAAAGGTGATTGATGTAATACGTATTTCCGTTGACAAAACATGGCGTCATACAAATGTTTCAGTATCAAGGAAGACCGAATGATACTAAAAACAACAAGGTGCGTTTGAAACGCTTTATTCACACAACATACTTAATTTGTAACTGGATATATGCCCGCTACCCTTCTCAGCAAACTTAGTATCCGCCCCTGTTTATATTAACTGTCTACGGCAATAATTCAGCGGTGATTTGGCTCTTGACCGACTTCCCACCCACGACAGCAAACAATAGAGTCTTGGCGATAAGAAAGGTCACTGTTATCTTCTTCTACTACTCTTGAGATAAGTCACAGACTGATAGCTTTCTCGGAGTTGAAATAAATATAACACACGGAGGACGTGCATATCGTACGCACTACAAGTAAACATAGTCTCACGATAGCCTTCTATCTGGGATGAGGTGTTGCACTGTATTCCACTGTATTTGTTTAGCATCTAGTGGTGTTTGTCCATCGTTTCCGAAGAGGAACACATTGTCATCTGTCAATCCTGGAGTGTGTTCGTAGATGGCTGATCACACCAATCGGAACCCCAAAGCGTCTGCCACACTGTGGGCAGAGAAACACAGTCTGACCGTCAGACGGAGGCAACTCGTCTTTTGCCTTTCGTGTCGCTCATCTCCGTACAGCTTCCTTGGTTCTTGTCCGTTCTATATGTGTCGTGCCACAAGAGCTACGCTAGGCAGAGCGACCAGCCGGAATGTTCTTTCAGTTACCAGGATCAATGTCGCAGTTCTTCAGTGAAGCTTTCAGTGTCTTCGCAACGTTTTATTTGGCCACCAGGAGCTCGCTTGAATGACTTAAGCTCGCCATAGAATATTTTCTTTGGAAGTCGCTCATCTAACATGCGGAAACATGGCCATCTAAGCTTCGAATTGAACATAGTTATATGGATGCTTGTCATGCCGGCCCGTGAAAGAACTTCTACATCTGTGATCCCATCTGTTTAGCATCTAGGAGCTAGGCATAGTGGATATACAGCGATGGGGGAAAAAGTACGAGTAAATGCAGCACTGATACTGAAATGTTAGGCGCCACAACAACATTTCTAGGCGCCACAATAACCTTTCTAGACGCCATAGTGACATTTCTAAGCGCCACAGAAACATTTCTAAGCGCCACAGAAACATTTCTAGGCGCTACAGAAACATTTCTAGACACCATAGTGCCATTTCTAGGCGCTACAGAAACATTTATAGACGCCATAGTGACATTTCTAGGCGCCACAGAAACATTTCTAGGCTCCGTAGTGACATTTCTAAGCGCCCCAGAAACATTTCTAGGCTCCGTAGTGACATTTCAAGGCGCTACAGACACATTTCTAGACACCATAGTGATATTTATAGGCGCCACAGAAACATTTCTAGACACCATAATGACATTTCTAGACGCCATAGTAACATTTCTAGGCTCTATAGTTTACAGCTTGACTGCGATTTTTCACATTTCGGCCCAACACATCCGGCTTCAGCAGGCATTTTTGAGTACCTTGTTAGCCTTCCCTCTTCGATCCCTTCTCCTTAGCCAGTCTGGGTACCTTGTTAGCCTTCCCTCTTCGATCCCTTCTCCTTAGCCAGTATGCTCTGTTGCAGCATGTTATCCAGGATCACTGCGTGGAGGTGTAGAAGGGTCTTCTTGGCAGCTTTGGTTCGCTGGCCCTGACGCTTGCAGTCAACTAAAGTTGGCTGACCGCTGCAGCTCATGGGCTGCTCAACATCTTGATCTCAGTCTAAGGTCTGACACTGTGACTTGCACTTTAGATTTAAGTGAAGAAGATTTGCCCTACCATAAACCGTTCTTCTTTGTCCTGAACTACTCTGGTCCAGTAGTAAAACATGTTAGTCGAGACAGCTGAAGATAGTACATATTTCATATTCACCCTTCCCCCCCCCCCCCCTCCTTCCTCACAAGGCTCTGGTAGGAAGGAATTCAATAATTTAAGAATGTTGTTTCCCAGAAGACAGCTTGGTCTTTTCGTCTGGCAATGTTCAGATTACTCGCAGAACTTGTTCATGGGACCTAGGAGTTTATCTTTCGTTTCCGATAGGACTAGACATACAACTCCGATCCCTTTAAACCAGGGATGGCTTGAAAGTTGCAGGTTTCGAACACTCATTGTTTCATGCTTTTGTAACAGTTCCAGCCGGGGCATGAGCGTTTAGGGCAGGGGTGATGTGGTCAGCGACTCTGAGAACAAAGGTACCTGAATATGTCCCAAGGTCACTTACCGTATCGATATTAAGTCAACAAAGGAAAACGGGGGTTGGGGGAAAGAATGTGTCCAGTACAGGTAGGGGCTAGGAGCTGACCACCCTGGCGTTTAGATTTGGGTAGTATGCGGTTAGTGACAGACAGAGGCCAGCAGAGCTTGCTGCGACATTTTGAGTGACAGGAATTCAGAGTGATTCGTTCCAATAACAACTAAATGGATGTAGATCCAAACTAGAGGATGGCTGGAACAGAAATCCCACAGAGGACATTGGACAGCTCTGATACTACTTGAGACTATATAATACTAGACAAAGTTTAACTCAAGTAGACTGGCCACGGAGAGAGAGAGAGAGAGAGAGAGAGAGAGAGAGAGAGAGAGAGAGAGAGAGAAGAAGAATTTAGCTTGGTGTCTGTTTAGCTCCCCGACTTTATAGAAGAGCGATTTATAGGCTGTTTTACGAATGTTAGGGAGAATTATCATAAAGTGCAGAGTGACGGAACGAGCATACGCCTTTGAGTCTTGGCCAGTCGCTCTATAAGGTGTGTGTTGGGCGCCCTGTGTCTAGAAGAGATCTGAATGTGTGTTGTGTGAAGGACACCAAGTGAACTATGTATGTTCTGAATGGTCACACGAGTGTACAGATCGCCTAGGCGAGATCTGGATGTGCGTGTGAAGGACACCGAGGGAACGATGTATGTTCCAGAGTATGTGTATGTATGCAGATCGATTGAGTGTGTGATCACATGTGAGTATACGTTGAATAGATTGAGTGTATAATGTCAAGATCACCCGCCTGATGGGATCTGAGTGTGAGTGAATGCACAGAATACGATAATGAAGACGAGTTTTTGAGAGTGTGTTGAGGGTGCAGATAAGGGGAGGGGAGTGTGCGGCTAGAACTGGGTTGGGGTAGTTCGGCGCAATATTCAATATCTTATGCTTGTAACCTCCGCGAAGTTGTTTAGAGATAAATTAGAAATATTATTATTTAGTTAAGATTGTATTTCTTGTGTTGTTTGTAATCTCATTGCACTCACTTTAATAGTTGTTGTTTGAATATGATGTAATAAATCTGCTACCTGTTGATTGCTATGTTATTTGCTGTGTGAGGTCGTGAATAGTGTCGATACATGTGGTAACATTCTAGATAGAAAACCCCAGTGAAAACCTGGACTCTGCTACACTTTCGTTACGTCGTAGCTTGAGAGTCGAGCGCCTAACCTCTCTGCTTAAGCCCATCCTTAGCGTTTTACGAGGTAGGGAGGTCAGTTCCCTTTCCTGCTGTCTTTCCTTTCTTATCAGTAAGCCAGGTGCACATTTACAGCTAGATCACACGGGACGTGTCGATAATGGGGATCAAACCCAGTATCTTTACTGCGAAAACGAGCGCTTTATTTACTCCCGCCGTCTCGCCTGATCTCGTCCTAACTAAACAAAAATCTCGGTGAATCACGAAATCACAAGGCTGCCAAATTGAGAAGATCACGTGAATGGTACCAGAGTTGCAATCACGTCGTAAAAGATGCCTAAAGAGTGTTCTTTATGGCGTTAGCAACCTCATCATGCAAAACTGTGGCTATTCAAACCACTATTGCACATGATCCAATACAGGCATCCAGTAAAGGTGTCAGTTGTACATGTGTGGTCCTATGATTCACTTGAAACGAAAAGACGAATCATAATTTCCTAGTTGTTTGCTACCAGACTGGCGAAGTGGTCAAGCCGTTTGCCTCGTGTTCAGATTGTCGGGGTTCGAATTCGAGCTGCGTCCGTCGGTTCATGATGTAAATTTTTCCAGAGATCCCCGGGTTCATCGCTGGAGCTACCAAGTTCGTGCTTTGTGTGATACTCTCGGTAGGCGTGGATATCCTTCTGCTGAGAGAGACCGACCCATATGGGGAAACCAGAGGCGGTAAAGTCGAGCCCTCGCCTTTAACTTTAGACTGAAAAAAAAGATGCCACGCAAATTCGTGAAGCGTTCTATTTTTTAAATTTATCCTGGGAGTTTCTTGCACAAAACCACACCACATGGCGCGATAGTTCCACCGAAGGTGCTCACATTGCGGAGAGTAGCCATCACAAAGACGTAGCAAAACAATACGCACGACGACCCGACAGCCGGCTTCCCACATGTGCGCCCCGAATGTGGCAGGGTAGGCCGTTCCAGAATTGGTCTTTACAGCCATAAGAGAACACACTTCGCAACAAAAGTCTGATACTGTCGCCATCTTCCTTTGATTTGGGCAAGTTACTCTGACACAAGAAACCACACGTCATCTCAGAAAATAAACAAGAAGAATTGATTCCTCTTTAGAAAACATTTAATTCACATGTCCAAACATACTATTGAACGAGCGGAACAAAGGTTATACGCAGTAACATAGTATCGACATGCAAAAGAAATATACGACAGAAAAATAACAATGAAAAAACACAACGTTTAGTACTCGAACACAAATACGCCGCCAACAAGACCAGAAAGTCACAAATCAAATTTTGCATAGTTGTGAAGACCAAATTTCACAGACAAGCGTTTTACAAAAGCCGGAACACACACATACCGAAATACATCTCTAGACTGCACATATTGCTTTGTGTACCTGATGTAGCTAAAACAACTGACAAGAACCACATGTCACGTGATTCTGGGTACAAGAATATTTTATTAGCGTGTGTTCCTCGACATCACATTCACACAAATGTAACCTAATTTTGACCGTTTCAATTTGTTATATTTCAGACAATAATTAAATCATTTGGAAAACTTTAAAAAACTTTTTAATAACCTTCGAACAAGCTGAAATATTAATACTGGAAAAGATATCACGGCTCTATCCAACTTATACGTAAACAAAAAATGACAGAAGAAATGATTTGCGACTCCCCTGTAACGCTTCTTAATGTTCTTTCATTGATATAATTAAGATACGTTTTCATGACTTACAAAACGGGTAACTAATGGCCACTACACAGCATGTCCAAGTTCGTGTACTAATCTCACCTACGTTATTTGACGACGTTGGGAGGTGCAACAAATTTCCCTGGTGTTATCTGCGTGGTCCTTATTTGATTACCACGCTTATTCAACAGCGTCGATTTCTTTGTCTTCCTCTTGCTATGAAGTCCTGTTGTGTGGTTGTATTGGCTCATAGGTTAGGTAAAGAGATGGATTTTTTGGACACATACCCAAATCACAAAATGCTCTGTAATGCATGGCTTTATTTCCACTTTCCGTTGCATTTTTTCATTCTTTGCACTGTCTCTTCTGGCAACCCAGAACGCGTTTAGTTCACATCTTTTCACCACCGCCTGGATGACCCTGGTCCACCTTCATTAAGCACGCCCTGGATGAGAAGAAAGCTATTGTAACCCACCACCTAACACAATTCTCAGGGCGTACAACAGAATAAAGTTGTTCACCGTGGACATTCAACAAGAACACATGTTGTGGTGTATCGCTTTTCGACAATCGTTACAGTAAATGGACTAACATAATCAGGTTTGTGTAGCTAGCGCTGTTACCATGTAGCTCCTACAATAAGATGTGATGTAAAGGTAAGCAGACAAACAACGGCTACATTTCTCCGAGAAATTGTTCTACTTACGAGAGCACGAAGAATGTTCCAGCCACTTGCTAATACCGGCAATATAGTCCACGTAAAACCCAGCTAGACATTTAGTTCTCTTAATTAATCTATAGACCAGACAGGGGAAATAATCCACATGGAAACCAAAAGTTGACATTAAATTCACCATTATCAAGTGCCATGCCGAGTTACGGTGTCGCCTTTAATGCTGCTGATTGATGCTATTGTGGACTTGTCTTTCAAGCTTTGATGTTTAACTGTCTTTCAAGCTTTGATGTTTAACTGTCTTTCAAGCTTTGATGTTTAACTGTCTTTCAAGCTTTGATGTTTAACTGTCTTTCAAGCTTTGATGTGTAACTGTCTTTCAAGCTTTGATGTTTAACTGTCTTTCAAGCTTTGATGTTTAACTGTCTTTCAAGCTTTGATGTTTAACTGTCTTTCAAGCTTTGATGTTTAACTGTCTTTCTAGCTTTGATGTGTAACTGTCTTTCAAGCTTTGATGTTTAACTGTCTTTCAAGCTTTGATGTTTAACTGTCTTTCAAGCTTTGATGTTTAACTGTCTTTCAAGCTTTGATGTTTAACTGTCTTTCAAGCTTTGATGTTTAACTGTCTTTCAAGCTTTGATGTGTAACTGTCTTTCAATCTTTGATGTTTAACTGTCTTTCAAGCTTTGATGTTTAACTGTCTTTCAAGCTTTGATGTGTAACTGTCTTTCAAGCTTTGATGTGTAACTGTTTTTCAATCTTTGATGTTTAACTGTCTTTCAAGCTTTGATGTTTAACTGTCTTTCAAACTTTGATGTTTAACTGTCTTTCAAGCTATGATGTTTAACTGCTTTTTAAGATATGATGTTTGTCTTTCAACATATGATGTTTAACTGCTTTTCAAGATATTATGTTTAACTGCTTTTCAAGATATTATGTTTAACTGTCTTTCAAGGGATTGATGTTTAACTGTCATTCAAGCTATGATGTTTAACTGTCTTTCAATCTATGATGTTCGACTATCTTTATTTCAGGCTGTGATGTTTAACTGCCTTTCAAGCTATGATGTTCAACTGTCTTTCAAGCTATGGCATTTTAAACTATTTTTCAAGCTATGATTTAACTATCATTCAACTATGGTTCAACTATCTTTCAAGCTATGATGTTCAACTATCTTTAAAGCAATGGTGTTCAACTGTCTTTCAAGCTATGATGTTCAACTATCTTTAAACCAATAGTGTTCAACTGTCTTTCAAGCTATGATGTTCAACTATCTTTAAAGCAATGGTGTTCAACTGTCTTTTAAGCTATAGTGTTTTTAACTATTTTTCAAGCTATTATTTAACTATCTTTCAAGCTATGATGTTTGACTGTCTTTCAAGCTATGATATTTAACTGAATTTTCTTGTTTTCTACTTATTACTGTCGAAAGTTTTCCCTTTATCACAGTGCATGCCAAAACTTCTATAAAAATGTCCACCCTTGTTGGTATGTGTAACAAACCTAGAGTTTCCATGCACATTTCTCTCAGCAATTCCACATTACTCATTTCAGCTTCGCTTCATGGCATTCATCCTTAAAAATCACATATTTCTGGTCTCTTATTGACTGTCCATAGTTTACCATAATATGACAGGAACATGTAAAAACAAATCTTCCATATTTATCCCTAATTTGTTATACAGGCAGCTGTAAATTAGTTTATGAAGTCATACACTTCAAAGAAACCAGATTAGAATGTAGAATCATGTAGTGCAAAATGGGGCCAAAGGTGCAGCACAGTGAAGTGAATGAGCTGACAGCAGCTAGCAACTGGTCGCTTGCATCAGGGTCTGCGAAACTATAGGGTCAATCTCCAAGTGACGGAACAGGAAACAGGGTGCACTAGTGTAGTCTGGCCATGAGAATAGGGATCGTATTGGAAAGGTATCCGTAAAAACCCAACTGAAATCGGATGTGTTGGACCGAATGAATGGCACAGATACCTCAGCCTCACTGTAAACTGTAACACAACTTTCTTTTTAGGATGAATGCCAAAGAAGAATGTAAAATACTTTTCATTTCTTCTTCTTCTTGTCATCCGCCATGCTTTTTCTTGTTATGTGAAGTCATCCCTTCAAATGTAGGTCTAGCACATTCTTGATGGATGTATTCTTTATATTAGTACAGGCTGTTGGTTGCTAGCTCGACTCCTTGTAATATATCATCCTGCCTTGTTTCACTCCAGTAGGATTATCAGACCTCTACACTAAAATTGGTCTTCTTACAAGAAGTGTGCATCAAAATATATATGAATGGTTTTAGTAGGATATTTTGTGTGATGAGGTTGCATGCATCATGTACAACTATCTTTAGTCGTCTTTTAGTCAAATGAATGCATGTTAATTAAGCTGTACTATTTACAACTTTTCATTTCATTTCTCCTATCTTTACTGCATCATAGCGTGCCATTTGGGTCACATAAGTACATTATTCTATTTACTACCTAGGGTCTCAATAGACTCAGATAAGTCCATCACTCTTCTATTTACTGCCTGGGGTCTCAATAGACTCAGATAAGTCCATCACTCTTCTATTTACTACCTAGGGTCTCAATACTCAAATAAGTCCATCACTCTTCTATTTACTACCTAGGGTCTCAATAGACAGATGTCAATCACTTCTATTTACTGTCTGGGGTCTCAATAGACAGATAAGTCCATCACTCTTCTATTTACTGCCTGGGGTCTCAATAGACAGATAAATCCATCACTCTTCTATTTACTACCTAGGGTCTCAATAAACTCAGATAAGTCCATCACTCTTCTATTTACTGCCTGGGGTCTCAATAGACAGATAAGCCCATCACTCTTCTATTTAATACCTAGGGTGTCAATAGACTCAGATAAGTCCATCACTCTTCTATATACTGCCTGGGGTCTCAATAGACAGATAAGTCCATCACTCTTCTATTTACTGCCTGGGATCTCAATAGACAGATAAGTCCATCACTCTTCTATTTAATACCTGGGGTCTCAATAGACAGATAAATCCATCACTCTTCCTATTTACTGCCTGGGGTCTCAATAGACTCAGATAAGTCCATCACTCTTCTATTTACTGCCTGGGGTCTCAATAGACTCAGATAAGTCCATCACTCTTCTATTTACTACCTAGGGTCTCAATAGACAGATAAGTCCATCACTCTTCTATTTAATGCCTGGGGTCTCAATAGACTCAGATAAGTCCATCACTCTTCTATTTAATACCTGGGGTCTCAATAGACAGATAAATCCATCACTCTTCCTATTTACTGCCTGGGGTCTCAATAGACTCAGATAAGTCCATCACGCTTCTATTTACTGCCTGGGGTCTCAATAGACTCAGATAAGTCCATCACTCTTCTATTTACTACCTAGGGTCTCAATAGACAGATAAGTCCATCACTCTTCTATTTACTGCCTGGGGTCTCAATAGACTCAGATAAGTCCATCACTCTTCTATTTACTGCCTGGGGTCTCAATAGACTCAGATAAGTCCATCACTCTTCTATTTACTACCTAGGGTCTCAATAGACAGATAAGTCCATCACTCTTCTATTTACTACCTAGGGTCTCAATAGACAGATAAGTCCATCACTCTTCTATTTACTGCCTGGGGTTTCAATAGACTCAGATAAGTCCATCACTCTTCTATTTAATACCTGGGGTCTCAATAGACAGATAAATCCATCACTCTTCCTATTTACTGCCTGGGGTCTCAATAGACTCAGATAAGTCCATCACTCTTCTATTTACTGCCTGGGGTCTCAATAGACTCAGATAAGTCCATCACTCTTCTATTTATTGCCTGGGGACTCAATAGACCCAGATAACTCCATCACTCTTCTATTTACTGCCTGGGGTCTCAATAGACAGATAAGTCCATCACTCTTCTATTTACTGCCTGGGGTCTCAATAGACTCAGATTAAGTCAATCACTCTTCTATTTACTGCCTGGGGTCTCATTAAGATCAGATAAGTCCATCACTCTTCTATTTACTGCCTGGGGTCTCATTAAGATCAGATAAGTCCATCACTCTTCTATTTACTGCCTGGGGTCTCATTAAGATCAGATAAGTCCATCACTCTTCTATTTACTGCCTGGGGTCTCATTAAGATCAGATAAGTCCAACACTCTTCTATTTACTGCCTGGGGTCTCAATAGACTCAGATAAGTCCATCACTCTTCTATTTACTGCCTGGGGTCTCATTAAGATCAGATAAGTCCATCACTCTTCTATTTACTGCTTGGGGTCTCATTAAGATCAGATAAGTACATCACTCTTCTATTTACTGCCTGGGGTCTCAATAGACTCAGATAAGTCCATCACTCTTCTATTTACTGCCTGGGGTCTCATTAAGATCAGATAAGTCCAACACTCTTCTATTTACTGCCTGGGGTCTCATTAAGATCAGATAAGTCCATCACTCTTCTATTTACTGCCTGGGGTCTCATTAAGATCAGATAAGTCCATCACTCTTCTATTTACTGCCTGGGGTCTCATTAAGATCAGATAAGTCCATCACTCTTCTATTTACTGCCTGGGGTCTCATTAAGATCAGATAAGTCCATCACTCTTCTATTTACTGCCTGGGGTCTCATTAAGATCAGATAAGTCCATCACTCTTCTATTTACTGCCTGGGGTCTCATTAAGATCAGATAAGTCCATCACTCTTCTATTTACTGCCTGGGGTCTCATTAAGATCAGATAAGTCCATCACTCTTCTATTTACTGCCTGGGGTCTCATTAAGATCAGATAAGTCCAACACTCTTCTATTTACTGCCTGGGGTCTCAATAGACTCAGATAAGTCCATCACTCTTCTATTTACTGCCTGGGGTCTCATTAAGATCAGATAAGTCCATCACTCTTCTATTTACTGCCTGGGGTCTCATTCAGTTCAGATAAGTACATCACTCTTCTATTTACTGCCTGGGGTCTCATTAAGATCAGATAAGTCCATCACTCTTCTATTTACTGCCTGGGGTCTCAATAGACTCAGATAAGTCCATCACTCTTCTATTTACTGCCTGGGGTCTCATTAAGATCAGATAAGTCCAACACTCTTCTATTTACTGCCTGGGGTCTCAATAGACTCAGATAAGTTCATCACTCTTCTATTTACTGCCTGGGGTCTCATTAAGATCAGATAAGTCCATCACTCTTCTATTTACTGCCTGGGGTCTCATTAAGATCAGATAAGTCCATCACTCTTCTATTTACTGCCTGGGGTCTCATTAAGATCAGATAAGTCCAACACTCTTCTATTTACTGCCTGGGGTCTCATTAAGATCAGATAAGTCCATCACTCTTCTATTTACTGCCTGGGGTCTCATTAAGATCAGATAAGTACACCCTTCTTGCATTCACTTTCATCATAATTGAGCTCACCATAGTCCTATAAATTTTCATTTCTGTTGCCCTTAATCCTTGATGAAGGTATTTTGGTCATGCTGTAGGTTGTTTATGTATTTGTGCCCTTGCATAAAGTGACTCACACTTATTTATGTTGGAAACTGTTTATTTTTTCATCCCCCTGGAAAGGACCCAGGGATCATCAGTTGCAAATCACAATACATAACAGTGACATTCTCAAGCTATTCTCAAATTGTTTACAGTTAAAACAAGTCTGCGGACTAAAGATGAAAATTGAAAGAAAAACATGTTAGTGATAAGACTCAAAACACTCCTCAAAAGATACATAAACCACATTCATACAATAAATACTCACTACCACACATGGTACAAAGAAATACAGGTACAAGATGTCTAAAGACTTCTGTGTCAGAATTCATACACTTCTGCCAAAAACAATATCAGCAATCATTTGTTTATAATGAATAATTTCAGTTTTTGTGAGTTATCAATGTCAATAGCATGTGTTTTATCTTTACAACACAAAACAGCATGAAATTAATCGACACGGTGATAGATATGATAACTGATGATAATTTTATTATGATACAGAGTAGCACAAATAAATATCTACTAGTTGAGGAAACTTCTTTCTCTATGGCCCACCTAGACAAGTCAGTGGACACACAGTACATATCTACTAAGGGAAACTTCTTTCTCTACGGCCCACCTGGACAAGTCAGTGGGACATAGTACATATTTACTAGGGGAGGAAACTTCTGTCTCTACGGCCGACCTAGACAAGTCAGGTGGACACAGTACATATTTACTAGTTCAGGAAACTTCTTTCTCTACGACCCACCTAGACAAGCCAGTGAGACACACAGTATATATTTACTAGTTCAGGAAACTTCTTTCTCTATGACCCACCTAGACAAGCCAGTGGGACACACAGTACATATCTACTAGTTGAGGAAATTTCTTTCTCTACGGCCCACCTAGACAAGCCAGTGGGACACACAGAACATATCTACTAGTTGAGGAAACTTCTTTCTCTACGGCCCACCTAGACAAGTCAGTGAGACACATTACATATCTACTAGTTGAGGAAACTTCTTTCTCTATGACCCACCAAGACAAGATAGACATTGCTAGGGCTATGTTTAGATTCCTTGAAAAGCAGGATATTTTATATGCATATATATTCGACTGACTTGTTGCTCTTTACTACCACAGATTGTAGAGGTCTTTTATTTGTTTGTGGCTTCTCATTTTTACAGGCTGGGTTAGCTGATCCCATGCCAAACTCTCTTTTGTCACCCCATATGACATAGCTGGGTGTGCTACTATTTGTCTTTGCTCCCCTTTAAGGTCATGGTAATTCATGGTGACACACATACACACACACACGTTCAATTTCCAGTTGATGCGAGATATTTTTGCAATTGCAAATGACTTCGCAGTCAACCATGACTAACAAATTGGGTACCAGAGCAATTCTGGGAAGAAAAAGGCAGCCGACTTGATGCTGACCATATCATCCCTTAACTTTACACACACACACATATATATTTATAATATTTACCCAATTATCATCCATTTTAGTCTAAATTGTTTCTGGCCAATGTGTGAAAAGCTTTATTACTTTCATAAATTATTTGATTAGATAGAGTTGTCCTTGATCCTGATTGGTGGTACCTAGAAAAGTCAAAATAGAGCTACAATAACTTTCTAGATGGTTGAAGACTGGCACAATCGAGAGCAACCTTTCCATCAATGGTGTCTTTAAAGACAGTAACAAACTCCCTCTACGTCTTAGATCCTTGGTCTCTCTGCACGTAGGCCCACCTTGACGTGGTTGGAGAGCTTGTGTGCCCCAGTGACCTCGGGAGCTATGCCAGCAAGAGTTTTACTCCAGCAAGGTCACTCAAGCAGGTCCTAAGAGAGGGGCCAGGCCGAGGAGTAGATGGAACCTTTTAGATGTGGATACAGAACCCACCGGCGAGTGGTATATGCTCTGGTCCGCACCAATTCATCCCCACTTCATGGGTTAAATGCTTTTCATGTCTCATTCCTAGCTTTCGCCCTCTATCCATCCATGTGAAGGATATACCAAACTACTGTTGCCTTGTGATAGTTCCAGAAAGAACAAAGGCTAAGGCAACAAAGCCCAAATAGAAAATTTGGGCAGGAAGAGCACATAAGCCTGGCAAGGCAATCGGTCTATGGAAGGAGGAATCCAAGGTGAAAATCTCAACCGTCGAAGTCGGAAGATGTAGGCCCAAGTGACACGCGAGTAGAAAACGGACATCTACGCAAAACAACGGATGCTATGCAACAAAAACTAGACCGTTATGGTGTCGTCCGTAAGGAACGTGGCCAGGTAGGGATGATGCTGGCCCTCCGACCTTGAAGGGGTCCACCAAATGCTACTGGAACCATAAACTCTGATACTTCCAGAAAGTCCAAGGAAGATCAGAGTAATGCTACTGGACGAAGACTTAAAATTATGCAGTGGAATGCCGAGGGGGTGACACCTAAGAAATTGGAATTAGAAAAGTTCCTGAAAGAACAAGAAATCGATGTGTGTTGTATACAGGAGACATACCAAACCAGCAATCACAGATTCTCGATAAGAGGATATGAGATCTTCCGACTGGACAGAGAAGATCGACTAAAAGGGGAGTCCTGACTGCCATCAGGAACAAGTACCTGGCCTAGGAAGTTCAGAGACCTAAGCTACATGACACAGAGCACATAAGTATTGGCTTGAAAGCCTTGGACGGAGACCTCACAATATGTAGTTTATATTCTCCACCAGACAAACATATACACCTGGAGAATATCAGACTGGGTACCCACAACTGAATGATGGTCTGGGACTTTAACAGTCATTCTCCAAGCTGGGGATGATCCTTGGCCAGTGACTGACAAAACAGAGAGCAACCTTCATGTCTTATGGCATCTTTAAGGACAGCTACAAACTCTCTCCACTTCTTAGATCCTTGGCCAGTGACTGACAAAACAGAGAGCAACCTTCATGTCTTATGGCATCTTTAAGGACAGCTACAAACTCTCTCCACTTCTTAGATCCTTGGCCAGTGACTGACAAAACAGAGAGCAACCTTCATGTCTTATGGCATCTTTAAGGACAGCTACAAACTCTCTCCACTTCTTAGATCCTTGGCCAGTGACTGACAAAACAGAGAGCAACCTTCATGTCTTATGGCATCTTTAAGGACAGCTACAAACTCTCTCCACTTCTTAGATCCTTGGCCAGTGACTGACAAAACAGAGAGCAACCTTCATGTCTTATGGCATCTTTAAGGACAGCTACAAACTCTCTCCACTTCTTAGATCCTTGGCCAGTGACTGACAAAACAGAGAGCAACCTTCATGTCTTATGGCATCTTTAAGGACAGCTACAAACTCTCTCCACTTCTTAGATCCTTGACCAGTGACTGACAAAACAGAGAGCAACCTTCATGTCTTATGGCATCTTTAAGGACAGCTACAAACTCTCTCCACTTTACCTGGTCTGTCATCCTTTGCATAGTACCATAGTTTTAATTCCTGATTTCCATTTCAGATTCTACTGTTCTTTGCTAAGTTGCTTAGCTCAGCTTCTTTGCTGTTTTTCTGTCAGGTTCCATACCATGGTAGTCTCTCGGGTTCCCTTCCTAGGACAGGGCTGATTCAATTTCACTGCCGGCTGGTTATGATGGTGTAAATGTCTTCTCGATTGCTCTGGGCAAGCAGTTCTTCATTTATGATAATGTTCAGCTATAACATTATATGAATCCTTCTTAGACAGGCTGTGTGGGAAGATTACAATTTTAATAATTCTTTATCTGTTACTATCTAACAGTCCACACAATACAGAACCACAGAAAGTATGTAACTCTGATATTTTTTTAACATGCATGGAAGGTTACAGTGGACTTATTCTTTACAACCCAGGTGCCACTTTTTAGCATGCCATAAAAGGTGACTAGAGAAAGTTGTGATTGGGACTGGCAACTTTATAATGTTAAAAAAAAACATCACCATTATGATGAAACATTGCAAAAGCTTGGATGCAAGTAAGGAATCAGATACATCTAAAAACTATCCTTCACATTAGAGTAGAAAGGTGAACGAATCACTCTGGTGTTCAGATACAATTTTTCTCTCAGGACCATGACAAGTAGCCATTTTCTGTTTCACATGCTACACCAGACCAACATTTTTGGCAAATATCAAATATGACCATTTAGTCTATTCCATGTTTCTAAAAACCATCCTAGATGTTCCCATATGAGTTAGACAGCTATTTTGGTTCCAAATTTGAATTGGAAAGGACGTTGTGTACGTTTATTTCAAAACTTTTATAATAATCAGTTTTTATTCTTGTCACTTAGCTTCCTCTTCTAAGCATCCTACAAGAATGTCTGCTTCTAAAGCAATGACACTTTTGGAAAACATTCTTGACCAAGAGAATAACTTATTAGATTCAGGCAAAGACCGTAGTTTCTCATCTAATAATGAAAGTAGTCTTTGATGTTAATTTCCGTGTAAATAGCATAGTTGTTACTATTAACCAAATAATTGTTGTTTATTATTCTTTGTCCTCTGCCCCTAATATTGATATACAATATGTACATGCTCATGAAATCAATGAACAAAATATTTAGGTTCAGCATGCACACTCCACTGTGTAAGACTCTGCACACAAATATTCTGGCACAGGGTGCTACAAAATTCAGGACTGAAAGAGTTAATGCTAGAATGTGTGACTAAACTGTGTCTTGTATATTTTGTGATTGTACATACTTTTTTTTATTGTGATACAAAGTGCTCATTCTAAATATCGTTAATAGCGAGCACACACACCGTACAGAGAGAGAGAGAGAGAGAGAGAGAGAGAGAGAGAGAGAGAGAGAGAGAGAGAATACTTCCAGGTTTAGCATATTGTAAGACAAGATGGCATTAATACAAAACAAAATGTTCTTCAGAGGTCAGGCATTGCATGCCCCCACTTGCCCTCCAGGTGCTCCAGGTCAGACACTGAATGCCCTCACTTACATTGAGGTAGAATCAAATCAACAGCAAAAAGCAATCAAAAGCATAAATCAATTAACAGCACAAATCAATCAAAATCACAAACCAATCAAAGACATAATTTATCAATGTTACACCCCAAATTTTGGGAGATTTTCTGGTATGAAAATAAATAGAGATTTATGTGCAGAAACAAAAACATATTTCGCAGAGAGTCTGCACTTTCAAGCAAAAGTTTTGCACAGTAACATTTTTCAGATCCATCCCATTCCAAAGTAGTCAGTATATCCCAAGCAGATTTAATTGAGTTAGCATGGAATAATTGAGTTAGCATGGAATAATTGAGTTAGCATGGAATAATTGAATAAAAATGTTGAAACTCTAAAACAAATGATAAACGTTTCCTAAAAATATGACGGGAAGTTTTGTCCAGCAGTTGATATTAATTATTGCTTTTTTGAACACATCTCGTCATGTCTGAACAACATTATAAGCAAAGAAAGTCTATTGTTTTTGTTAAGGAAGATCTACGGGTTTGTCAAAATCACGGCTAAAAAATCCAACCTTTTGCACACAAAAGACAAAACAGCATAAAACTGAAACTCTATACTCATACAGTATGTAAAACAGAGCATTAAGTGTGATAGGATTCTGTGGCTGAGATGAAGACAACCAAATTCAGCTAAAGGAAGGGGAATAACAACATAGACAGACATGTGCTGGATTGGAGCACAAAGAAAACTTGGCTAAGAACAAAATGAGATGGATGCCAGGGTATCACAGATGGAGTGCAATAAGTGACTAAAATGGGGTGCAAAAGGATCAAGTCAAGTAAGTCAGTCCCATCAGATCAATTTCTAGGATGCCAAAAGGATCGTCAAGTAAGTCACAATCCCATCAGGTCAATTTCATAGGGTGCCAAAAGGATAGTCAAGTAAGTCACAATTCCATCAGGTCAATTTCATGGGGAGCCAAAAGGATAGTCAAGTAAGTCACAATCCCATCAGGTCAATTTCATGGGGTGCCAAAAGGATCAAGTCAAGTAAGTCACAATCCCATCAGGTCAATTTCTAGGGTGCCAAAAGGATCGAGTCAAATAAGTCGTGGTCCCATCAAGTCAATCTCTAGGGAGCCAAAAGGATAGTCAAGTAAGTCCCAATCCCATCAGGTCAATTTCATGGGGTGCCAAAAGGATCATGTGAGTCATGGACCCATTAATTTAATGATGAAGGTCACATTCAAATATTAACAAATGTGGGTTAACCTAATGAATGATTCACTTCATTATACAAATCATTGTCCAATTTGGAATGAGCGAACATCAAAATGCTTTGAGGGAGTTACAACAAAATGTGCAGGTTGAAAATTCATTTTCAAAATGTACTATGGCTATTTCATTGACAATTCTACAAGGGATGCTCAAGTAGTAGTGCCCCTTAAAGTGTTTTTCAATGTATTTGAAATTCATGCAGAGTATGACTGAATATTTCCTTCAGGAATGCTATTTTTTCACATAATCTTCATCCACTTCTACAGTCCTACATCAGTTTGAAACAAAGCGTGCAGGCGTTTCCTGTGCCAGCTTGATTCCTGTTCATATAGACATGTTCCTTTGACGTCTGTGGCAAACTTCGAGAAATCCATCTTGCACATACCTTCAAATACACAGGATCGTATAAAATTGTCATCGCTCTTCCACTAGTGATTGAAAACTGTAGAGCCAATTGCCGACTTGATCCTAACGAATAAAGACATTGGCGCGCTGTAGCATGTCTGGGCTGGTGGCTGTGGAAGTATTCCTTAACCAAGCTCAATCGTGCAGCTCTATCTTTCTACTTCCTAAAACTTCAACTTCTTGAATCCAGTGCCCAATGGTGCACCTATCAGCTGTATAAAATCCATCCATACACAACACACAAACGTTACCGAATGTACCCCACATTTTCTTTCTCCGTCACCAAGAATTCAAATACACCTCGTTGTTTGTAATGTATGTTGCACACAGATGCCATTTAAAGGGACTACTACAACAGTGCTATCTGTCAGAAGACCCTGTAATTAAGCACAAGTATGTAGGAAACATTAGTATTGCAGCATGTACATTTTCACTTTCCTATCTTTATATTATCGGATGGGAAATAAAATTTGGGACTTTACTTTTGGACCAACTCTAGAACATTATTTTTGATCCAACATATTACTCAACACTTTACTGCAAATTCACAATACTGATACAAACCACAAGTTATATCAGAATCAAATAAGATATTAATTGACAGATTCGACTTTCATTTACTACCAGATACCTTTAGTCCATTAAAGAGTTTGCCGTTAAAAGAGTTGTGTCAGCCTGGTGAGAAAACTGCATGACAGTCAAGGCTTCATTTTTGTCTAGGGCTCTATAACTTGGACAAAATTATGATAGTCACAGACCATGGTATGATTTCAGTTCTTTGTTTATCTTTAGATCAAGGTTCCAGTATCTTTTACAAAGGTCACGCTTGTTTGTAAGTCTGTTTTATTTCTGTACAGCTTTTGTCTCTCATCTGTCGGACAAGACCAGTATTGCTTTCTTTTCCTGTGTAGAATGTGTTTCACAGTCATGGTGTGCTCCTCACATGGACATCTGTCCCAATCCTCATTTTATTGTAAAGATGACCCCTGAGTCTGTTATGCCCAGTTCTCATTCTGAAGATTATGATTTGCTCTTCTCTAGTTAAATCATAGTAATTGTCTTCTCTTTGAAAGTGGGGATGTTATTTGGCTCATTTTCTCTTGAAGTTGGTTTTAATTATTGTCTTAACCTCACTATACATGATGCTCAGGTCTGTTGGTGGGGAAGTTCCTCCACACTTTGCTAGTCTGTCTGCAGTCTCAATGTCTTCAATATTACAGTGAGAGGGGACCCACTGAAAGGGCAACTGTGTCAGTTAAATCTTTGCTAAGAAATAATTTATAAATCCCTTTATTGATGAAGTGATGTCACTTTATGGTTGAAATGAGCAAAAACTGACTCTTACTGCTGAAACGTGTGTAATTATTTTTTTTTACAAATGAAATATGTAATGTGAGGAGACGAGGTCACTATTTTAATATATGCTGATCACTAAAAGTAAATTAGGAAGCCAATGCATCATTCTGAGGAATTGTTCAACATCCTACTTTATGTGCTTCAAATGTTCAAAGGAACTATGCACTCAAATCATTTTCTTTTTTTATGAGATGTGGTAAAAAAGTATCTGGATTGGCAAAATGCAGGATTCGTGGGATCTAGCTAGAACTTGCTAGGTACAGGTTGAACCCAATGTGCATGTAATCTAAGTCATAGCTGCCAAGCTCAGAAAGTTTGTTTGTAGCAGTGCTCTGTCCTTTCATTTGTCTGTCGCATTGTCATGCGGCAGAAAAATTGAACAACGAATATGCATCAGATTTATCAAAAACCTAACGAAACGTGTAAAGACACATACCTAGAGTTACAGACGGTCTACAGAGAAGATTGTATGACTCGTACACATGTTTATGAGTGATATAAACGTTTTAAAGATGATCATGAAAGTGTTGAGAGTTATGAATGGTTTGGGAGATCTGCAACCAGCAAAAGTACAAACAATGTCGAACTTGTGCATGCAGCTGCGATGGGAAATCGATGAATCGCAATTTAGTGAGTTGCCTAAAAACTTACACATTAGTTTTGGTTCAGTTCAATCAATTCGTATGAATTATTTGGGCATAAGACACATCTCATCCAAACTTATTCCAAAATTGCTGACCAGAAAGAGGTCTGTGTCTTAGCAGAAGTTTCTTGCTAAGCATCGCATTCCACAGAACCAGTCAACCACTATTATTCACCAGATCATGCACACCCTACAACTTTAATCTCTTCCCAAAAATCAAACGAAACTTAAAAGGAAAAAGATTCCATGATGTTGTGGATATGCAATAGAGGCAGATGTACACTATAGAAAATGACTTCAAAACATACTTCGAGCATTGGTAACAGATGTGGGCTAAGTGTGTGGGTGCTTCGAGCATTGGTAACAGCTGTGGGCTAAGTGTGTGGGTGCTTCGAGCATTGGTAACAGATGTGGGCTAAGTGTGTGGGTGCTTTGAGCATTGGTAACAGCTGTGGGCTAAGTGTGTGGGTGCTTCGAGCATTGGTAACAGATGTGGGCTAAGTGTGTGGGTGCTTTGAGCATTGGTAACAGATGTGGGCTAAGTGTGTGGGTGCTTTGAGCATTGGTAACAGATGTGGGCTAAGTGTGTGGGTGCTTGGAGCATTGGTAACAGCTGTGGGCTTAGTGTGTGGGTGCTTTGAGCATTGGTAACAGATGTGGGCTAAGTGTGTGGGTGCTTTGAGTATTGGTAACAAATGTGGGCTAAGTGTGTGGGTGCTTCAAGCATTGGTAACAGCTGTGGGCTAAGTGTGTGGGTGCTTCGAGCATTGGTAACAGCTGTGTGCTAAGTGTGTGGGTGCTTCAAGCATTGGTAACAGCTGTGGGCTAAGTTTGTGGGTGCTTCGAGCATTGGTAACAGCTGTGGGCTAAGTGTGTGGGTGCTTCGAGCATTGGTTACAGATGTGGGCTAAGTGTGTGGTTGCTTCGAGCAATGGTGACAGCTGTGGGCTAAGTGTGTAGGTGCTTTGAGCATTGATAACAGCTGTGGGCTAAGTGTGTGGGTGCTTCGAGCATTGGTAACAGCTGTGGGCTAAGTGTGTGGATGCTTCAAGCATTGGTAACAGCTGTGGGCTAAGTGTGTGGGTGCTTCGAGCATTGGTAACAGCTGTGGGCTAAGTGTATGGGTGCTTTGAGCATTGGTAACAGCTGTGGGCTA
This sequence comes from Ariolimax columbianus, assembly GCA_036924085.1. Classification (NCBI taxonomy): domain Eukaryota; kingdom Metazoa; phylum Mollusca; class Gastropoda; order Stylommatophora; family Arionidae; genus Ariolimax; species Ariolimax columbianus. The sequence goes on from JAVGWX010000003.1 coordinate 96,844,274, forward strand.
AGTGTGTGGGTGCTTCGAGCATTGGTAACAGCTGTGTGCTAAGTGTGTGGGTGCTTCGAGCATTGGTAACAGCTGTGGGCTAAGTTTGTGGGTGCTTCGAGCATTGGTAACAGCTGTGGGCTAAATGTGTGGGTGCTTCGAGCATTGGTGACAGATGTGGGCTAAGTGTGTGGTTGCTTCGAGCAATGGTGACAGCTGTGGGCTAAGTGTGTAGGTGCTTTGAGCATTGATAACAGCTGTGGGCTAAGTGTGTGGGTGCTTCGAGCATTGGTAACAGCTGTGGGCTAAGTGTGTGGATGCTTCAAGCATTGGTAACAGCTGTGGGCTAAGTGTGTGGGTGCTTCGAGCATTGGTAACAGCTGTGGGCTAAGTGTGTGGGTGCTTTGAGCATTGGTAACAGCTGTGGGCTAAGTGTGTGGGTGCTTCGAGCATTGGTAACAGCTGTGTGCTAAGTGTGTGGGTGCTTCAAGCATTGGTAACAGCTGTGGGCTAAGTGTGTGGGTGCTTCGAGCATTGGTGACAGATGTGGGCTAAGTGTGTGGTTGCTTCGAGCAATGGTGACAGCTGTGGGCTAAGTGTGTGGGTGCTTTGAGCATTGGTAACAGCTGTGGGCTAAGTGTGTGGGTGCTTCGAGCATTGGTAACAGCTGTGGGCTATGTGTGTGGATGCTTCAAGCATTGGTAACAGCTGTAGGCTAAGTGTGTGGGTGCTTCGAGCATTGGTAACAGCTGTGGGCTAAGTGTGTGGGTGCTTCGAGCATTGGTAACAGCTGTGGGCTAAGTGTGTGGGTGCTTTGAGCATTGGTAACAGCTGTGGGCTAAGTTTGTGGGTGCTTTGAGCATTGGTAACAGATGTGGGCTAAGTTTGTGGGTACTTCGAGCATTGGTAACAGATGTGGGCTAAGTGTGTGGTTGCTTCGAGCAATGGTGACAGCTGTGGGCTAAGTGTGTGGGTGCTTCGGGCAATCGTAACAGATGTGGGCTAAGTGTGTGGTTGCTTCGAGCAATGGTGACAGCTGATGGCTAAGTGTGTGGGTGCTCTGAGCATTGGTAACAGCTGTGGGCTAAGTGTGTGGGTGCTTTGAGCATTGGTAACAGCTGTGGGCTAAGTTTGAGGGTGCTTCGAGCATTGGTAACAGATGTGGGCTAAGTGTGTGGGTGCTTCGAGCAGTGGTAACAGCTGTGGGCTAAGTGTGTGGTTTCAGAATGGGACTACTTTAAAGGAGATAAACTTACAAATCTATAACTCCTGTATCTAATATAAATCCAATCCGGATCCTTTTCTTTTTTATCTCCTATAATCATATTGTGGCACAAAAATCCGTGTTTTTTCAAAATGATTTGCTTCAATTCGTGTTCCCGTCACTAGAGATAGTGAAGTACAGGTTTACATGATTTTTGGTTGATACAAGCTTTTTCAGAAGCTTGAATCCAGTCATTTGCAGTATGGTTTTAGTAGCAATGGTGAGGTTGCCAGTCCTATTCACACCCTTCCTTAGTCACCTCTTACAACATGCAGGGAAGGAAACAATGCTCCTGTTCTGTTTCCCCTAGAAACCGCTTGGCTGGATGTACGTCACTGGCTGATAATATATGTGATTTTAAAGTAACAAACACACTCTAAAAAATAGAGGTGCTACTCCAAGGTCGCATCAACCTATAGTCAGACATGACTGAAAAAGGGCTACTATCACAAATATGCAAAGGCTGTTATATAGCTGACACAGCCATCAAGGATGGAGTGTTAGAGGCTTCATGATGCCAGGTATTAGACTTGATGGAGTCGCATGTTACTGGTTTGCCTTCCTTAACTTATAACATTCTTATACCTGAGTCAATAGAAGCATACTGTAACTGGGTCATGAAACTGGTACCAGTGCAGCAAAAGATTAATAATCTAACTACACTGCCAATTGTACACCTACTGCTTATAAGCATTATTGATATAAAACAACACAAAATACAAATATAAATATTTTGCATTAATTGTCTTCAAAATAATATGTTGCCCTAAAAAATAATGTTTTCCCTGAAATATTTAGAAAACAATTGCCTCTCTCTCTCTCTTTCTTTCTATGACAAGTCTCAGTAAATGACAAAAACAAAATAAAAGTTAAAATGCAGATGTAACTAAAGACAGTCACAGATGTGTTCCAATGTTATGACATTTTAAGGTCTTTATCAAGTTTATCAAAGACTTGACGAATGCAAACTTGCATTAAAGAATGCAGCCAACCAAGCAAAATGGATAGCGGCATAAGAATCTGGCGATCTAAGAAATAAAAATGTATACAAGCAGCATTTCATCTGTCTAATCACCAAGAAATGGCTTAGAGGGTTAGAATGCAAAGGTAACTTCCAATTCAGAAATTAAAATGTATTAAGGTCAATGATTTCTAAACAGATTTGACTAGCACACATAAACAGCATTCAATAAAAATATGATCTTTACAACAAACAACATACAGGACATCCATATATATGTTATTTTACACACCATGTACACATTGCTATATATATATTAAGATTTGTAAAAATTGCAGAAGCCTAACATCTTGTCTGAAGTTAGCCAACTAGTTTATGCAAGAAAGTGTGCCCCAAATTGGAACAGCCAGCATTCACATACATGTCAACGTGTACAAGTTAATAGTCATTTGTATGACCTTTCAATATTTCCTTCAATGTACAACCATGCACCATTTTGTATGCTCTCCCACATATAGGTGTTATGTTACTATAAATTATAAAAATGTATTAGCCATTTTTATTCGTGTTCTGTGTATTAGTGTTATCTAACTGGTTCTCTCTGTAGAGCTAATATACTGGCTTCAGCAATTGCATCTTTAATGGTAGCAACTAACTCCCTCCACTTCTTAGATTCTAGGTCACTAATCAAATTTCCTAAAAATAAATTTTACATGAAAAAACTATATCTGCTCAGACAGTCAAAATATTCCAGAGTGAACGGGTTAAAATAACAAAGAAATAATTCATTATGATCTCTTAAACAACCAATAAGATCAATCCAATATGTCTTTTCAGATATTCTATTTATCACTTCACGATTATATTGGAAATTTGCGGAAATGGTCAGCAGTTTTGTAGCTATCTTAGGTTACAGATTGAAAGAAATTGACTGTTAACGACAGATTTCTGAAAGAAATGTATCTATTTTATAATTACAATTTGTTATTTGATCAGACCTGTACATTTATGGCTATTTTATATAGTCTCTTTCCCTCAATATTAAATTTACAGGCTTGCACATTTTCAGGCAAGTCTTTTTCTTTTCATGGGTTTTAGTTGATCTGGTGTACAGTTTTTGTTAGTCTGGTGTACAGGTCTCGGTTGGTCTGGTGTACAGGTATCAGTTGATCCGGTGTACAGGTATCGGTTGGTCTGGTGTACATGTTTTGGTTGATCTGGTGTACAGGTTTTGGTTAGTCTGGTGTACAGGTCTCAATTGGTCTGGTATACAGGTCTCGGTTGGTCTGGTGTACAGGTTTTGGTTGATCTGGTGTACAGGTTTTGGTTAGTCTGGTGTACAGGTCTCAATTGGTCTGGTATACAGGTCTTGGTCTGGTGTACAGGTTTTGGTTGATCTGGTGTACAGGTTTTGGTTAGTCTGGTGTACAGGTCTCAATTGGTCTGGTATACAGGTCTTGGTTGGTCTGGTGTACAGGTTTTGGTTAGTCTAGTGTACAGGTTTTGGTTAGTCTGGTGTGCAGGTCTCGGTTTATCTAATGTACAAGTTTTCATTGGTTGAAGTTGACATGTATGCATTGACAAAAGACTCCACAAATATTCAACTACGGGATGAAGTTTGATTAATATGAAGTGAAGCACACTCATTCATCAATAATGTTCAACGTTTGTGACATTTTTCATTGCAAGCCCAAACACACGCATGCACATCACAAGCTTCTGTGACTAAGATTTCTACATTCTGAGAAGATCTAGGTTACATCTAGCCACCTTTTTAACATTGCAGTTGTAAAACAATATGGCTTGTCAAATATGACATGGACTTGCAATTTATTTAGCAGGACAAATTTTAGTTGGTTATGTCCCAAAGCAAATATGCACTACTGGTACACGGGTGTTAGGTTGCTTAAAAACCGAGAACATTTTTTCACTCAAAAAAGATCATCGAAATCATTTAACAGTGATAACAACACAGGGGACGTGTTAACTTAGTTCATAGCGAGAAATTAGCTATTTTCTGTAGTAACAGCGTGCCTCGGTTCGAATTGCATCTCTCCATGACATGTACACAAATTCAGCAGTCCATTCATGTAGGTCTCAGATAACTGCCGAGGGGACGGCATGGTCTAGTGAGACGGCTTACAACCTGAAGATGCTGGGTTCACTCCCTAATTCCAGTCATTACCCAGAGAAGTTATTGCCCATCATGAAGACTTGATGGCCACAACATCAAACGGTTTTGGCTTAACCTTACGCACTCCACATTATTTTTGAAAAAAATTTGACCTAATTAATTTTCTTAATTAGTCGCTGTGGTAGTCGTCTTTCAAAATTTGTAACTTTTATGTTTGTTTGTCAATAAATATGATTTTCTGGTGTGTAGATACACAATAGCATAACGAACACGTGGGTGTTATTGTTTTTGTTGTATGTTTGTTAGTTTTTGAGATTTAAAAAGATGAAGTTGAAAATTTATGAAAATCTCGGGAAAAATTTGGACTCGACCACTAGGCCTAGTTGCTTCGATAGAAAACCATGGAAACCACAACAACGTATCGATACTGTGTTTACAATATCGCCACAACTGTTAGTTTCCAATTCAAACGTAGTTCTTTCATTTAAACAAACAAAATAAACAGATCTACGCGATAAAAATCTTTCTCAACAACCTACTTCCCCTTTCGCAAAAAGTCGGCTTGCTCCAAACGGCATATACAAAATTAAAACTGTTCAAAAGCCATTTGTAATCGAACACACGATACTTTAACCGGCAAAATATCGTGTATATATGGAGGGCGTAGTCAGCAGTAAAAAATGGCTGTCAGGAGTGACTCCGTTCAAAAAAAAAAAAAAATTTTTCCGCACACCGTTTTTGTAGGCCTAGCTGGTTCAAAGAGAACGGACAAGGGCGTGCTACAGGTTAATAATGTAATGTGCGCTATATTTAAATTATAGTGAGGAAGAATATGCGCTGGTCATCAATCTCACTCTTATCCCGAGTTATCTTGTATCATTCGCAAGACTATTAGTCGATATGACTGGAGGTAACTCAGGATACAGGTACTCGTCTTACCTCCCGTGAGACAAGGGGTTGCTTGAATCTTGCAGGATTCAATCGCCCACCGTTTCCGTTCATCACTGTGAGAGGCAAGTGCCTTAACCTCTTGAATACAGCGACCCCCACCAGGGGAAGTAAACCCTAAAAAAATGTAGGAGGAAGCAATCCCTTACATAATATGAATGCAGAAGTCGGATGCACAGGGCTGACAGGCGCAAAATAAAAACATAGTGCAATGTACAGTCTTGTGGGATTAAGAATTAATCGCTAAACAAATTATCACTACTGATCAAAGCAACTTTAAAAGCAAAAAAAAACAATTGACAGGAAACACTGTGAACAATATCTGCATATATCAGAAAATGCAAGTCCATGTCAAACCTGAAGCACATCTTGTTTTCTTTGATTCAGCACTAACAGATGCAAAGATGAGCAATTATTTGTGCAAAACAGTGACAAATAATAACAAACAGATGACAATGTAATTCATCTTAGAACATTGACAGCATCTACAAAATACTGTTGTATTCTGTTCCGTTTCTCACATACACATCTAGATCTGCATTACTGAAAGCACAACATCTTCAAGCTTCATTAGACAAACTGAAGAATCTATCTGAAGAAATGATCTATCTGTCTTACATCACAGTAAATACACAATAGTTGTTGAATTTACACAGCAAATGCACAATAGTTGTTGAATTTACACATCTGTTTGGACTTTTTATAGTCAATGAAGACCACAGATGTTGGAATCTTAACTTTACTAAAGTCAAAGACTTAAGAAGATTTTGATTATATATTATATCACACAGTTATCTATGCTCTGCGTTTTATATATATATATATATATATATATATACATATATATATAACTATATATATATATCACACAGTTACCTATATTCTGCACATTCTATAACACTAACATTACTGCATTTATTCCCATGTTAGGGTCCGCCAGGAGCATTTATAATGCTGAGGAATAAAGATGAATTGCTCCTGCAGTCATTGCATAGTGTGCATGCTAGGATTTTATTTTACTGTCTATAAAAAATAATCTAGACCCTGCCCTTACCAGGGTTCGAACTCGTGCCCAAACTGCTTGGCCACCTGCTCCTTATCTGAACATTTTATGATGGATAAGGTTCAACCAAAAAATAATTCTTCCACAGAAGGTAAGGACAGACCTACAGTAGATATTGCAGTTAGAAATGAAGTGACCACTGGATCAAGTATGAGCTGAGAATAGAGACTTCATTGGAGGAAGTTTCAGCTGGGAATAAAGTGTTAGCGACTTTACTGGAGCAATTCTTAGCTGGGAACAAAGTGTTAGAGACTTGACTGGAGCAAGTCTCAGCTGGAAACAAAGTGTTAGAGACTTGACTGGAGCATGTCTTCACTTGGAACAAAGTGACTTTACTGGAGCAAGTCTCAGCTGGGAACAAAGTGTTAGAGACGTGACTGGAGCAAGTCTCAGCTGGGAACAAAGTGTTAGAGACGTGACTGGAGCAAGTCTCAGCTGGGAACAAAGTGTTAGAGACGTGACTGGAGCAAGTCTCAGCTGGAAACAAAGTGTTAGAGACGTGACTGGAGCAAGTCTCAGCTGGGAACAAAGTGTTAGAGACTTGACTGGAGCATGTCTTCACTGGGAACAAAGTGACTTTACTGGAGCAAGTCTCAGCTGGGAACAAAGTGTTAGAGGCTTTACTGGAGCATGTCTTCACTGGGAACAAAGTGACTTTACTGGAGCAAGTCTCAGCTGGGAACAAAATGTTAGAGACTTGACTGGAGCATGTCTTCACTGGGAACAAAGTGACTTTACTGGAGCAAGTCTCAGCTGGGAACAAAGTGTTAGAGGCTTTACTGGAGCATGTCTTCACTGGGAACAAAGTGACTTTACTGGAGCAAGTCTCAGCTGGGAACAAAATGTTAGAGACTTGACTGGAGCATGTCTTCACTGGGAACAAAGTGACTTTACTGGAGCAAGTCTCAGCTGGGAACAAAGTGTTAGAGACTTGACTGGAGCATGTCTTCGCTGGGAACAAAGTGACTTTACTGGAGCAAGTCTCAGCTGGGAACAGAGTGTTAGAGACATGACTGGAGCAAGTCTTAGCTGGGAACAAAGTGTTAGAGACGTGACTGGAGCAAGTCTTAGCTGGGAACAAAGTGTTAGAGACGTGACTGGAGCAAGTCTTAGCTGGGAACAAAGTGACTTTACTGGAGCAAGTCTCAGCTGGGAACAAAGTGTTAGAGACTTGACTGGAGCATGTCTTCACTGGGAACAAAGTGACTTTACTGGAGCAAGTCTCAGCTGGGAACAAAGTGTTAGAGACTTGACTGGAGCATGTCTTCACTGGGAACAAAGTGTTGAAGACTTCATTGGGTCAGGTCTCAGCTGCCCTGCTTTCATATCTCTAACAGAATCAGATGTCCCTTGTAATTTTAATCAGTCTTTATTCATATGTAATAATTGCAGCTTGAGTCCCATAGGCAAAACTCAAGATAATATCCCAGAATAGATTAAGATAATCCGTACAGACTAATATCCAAAGAAGAACCAGATGGATTCAGTTGAGTAAGTAAGTTATATTTATTTGTTCATTTTCATTAAACAAAAGCCCTGCACAAAATATCTATATTTTTAAGGGAAAAAAAATCAGAAAAATAACACTGTCATTCGCTACTGGTAAGTACACAAGCAATTTCAGAGCGGAGGCAGAGGCACTGAGGGCGGCAGTGGAAGAAATGGCAACACACAGTGAAAATGAGAGCCACATAGTCTTGCTGACAGATGCTCTCGCCGTAGTCACAGCGCTAAAAAGCCAGAAAAACACTGAGCTTAATGACTTAAGAGCAGCACTCTGCAAACTGTGCCAGCTGTCCGCACCAAAAAGGGTAGTGGTACAGTGGGTTCCGTCACACTGCAACATCCAAGGCAACGAGGAGGCAGACAGACTGGCAAAAGAAGGTGCAAGGCTACCAAAAACAGATACCAGTATGACGTACGAAGAGTCAAAACGGCTTATCAAAGCCAGGTACATGACCAAATGGGAAACCGAACATACTGGTTACACCAAAAACGATGCCTATTACCAGTTGAACCGAAGAGAGCAGGTCGTTGTCTTCAGACTTCGCACTGGCCACAATAGACTGAGGTACCACCTATTCAACAAATTGAAGATAGGGTGTACCGACGAATGCCCGTGCGGTACTGGTAAAATGACCACTGAACATCTGCTGCAGAACTGCCTGACATACGGGGATCAGAGAGAGCAGATGTGGCCATTGCCAGTGGAACTGCAAGACAAGCTCTATGGTAGTGGCGAGAGTCTCAGGATGACCGCCGCTTTTTTCGAAAAAATAATGGTTACTGTCTGACTGTGTACGCAGAAGAAGAAGAAGGGAAAAAAATGTAGATTTAGTTGAAATTTAATATCACACTTAAATCATTAAATGAGCTTTGCCATGTATGTGTCTACAATTTAAAATGTTTATAGCAACAAATGTTTAGACAAAATCTTCAAAAACCCTTAAACAGACTAGTCAATATTTAGTTCCTGCTGTAAACACAAACAAACAAACAAACCAACACAAAACAAGCTGTACAACATAACAGTAATCATAATAAAGGCCACTAAATTTGGGCTTGATTTCATAATAATAATAATAATATATCAAATCATATAATAAATGCAATGTTTAAAGCTCCCATATTGGATATTTTTGTCAGCCATCTTTGTAAAATCAGCTAAATAAAATGCTCCCGATTATTTTCGGCTTTAGCTAAACAAAATATATGCACATTACTAATATGGTATGTTGTTCTTTGTAATTATATCCAGCAACTTCTATCCAGCAACTTCTATCCAATCAATCTTTGATGTTCAATCTATTTCAGCTGATGGTGATAAGTATACACACCAATGGTTCTGGTAGCTCGCTAATTTTACACATTCCCAACCTGTCCTCTGCTGTGTCACTCCCTGCTATTACTTTGTTATTAGAAACCTCACAGTCTCAAGATTGTATTTTCACAGTTGTGTAGTCCATTTGTTATCCAAACACATTCTGTATCATTCTCCCAGTCAGTTTTTTTTTAGATAAAAGAGGGGTTCACCTGCAAGTCTTGTACCCTAATCTACACTAATATTTGCAGCGACTGCACCATGAAATACAACAGAGAGACTGGCCTTGAACTCCGTCAACACCTCAATAACATCGGCTCTCCTGTGGTCAGGCACTTCAATAGTCCTGGACACCAGAGTCATTGACATTGTCTTCTGCCCCTCTAATGAGCAACACTGACTTGAGCTTGAGAACTATTTGAGCTTCCTTATGGGTTGCCTCAAACCTTACGGTTTGAATACATTAGCTCTTTTCCCTTCCATTTCTCTTTCTTTACATCTCTCTCTTCTTATTATTGTTCATTAATTAATTTATGTACCTATATCTTTGCATATGTGTGTCTGTTGATATTTGTTTGTTTATTGCAGTTTGGTTTTTATGATTTGTTCATGTTTTGTCTGCTTTTGTCCGTGTGCAATCATATTGACCATTTCTTGTTTGGTCTACCCTATTTCATAACTGGCATACCATGTCTCACACTTTCCTGGCACATCCTGGTATGGCCGTAAACTTGAACTGCTAACTTTACATCATGTCTTGTTTTTTTGTTGTGATTTGTTAGTTGTCCCTGATGAAGACGTGACAGTAACGTAAGTACCATTTTGTTTTTGTCCTGATGTGGTCACTGAGCCATTACCTATGTGTGCTTTTATGTTAATTGTATTCATGTAATATGTAGTTACAAAGATTTCATTATATATCTTATACATGTATTGTTAAAAACTAACTAGCATGGCAGTTCTTTCATTGCAATGAATCACAGTGTGCCCGGGATAGTAGATTCACACAAGTCATAGAAAACTGTACATAATGTTTTTCATTCAAACCGTGCTCATCACTTCGTGACCTTCTGAAGTGAAAGTCCATGTGTATGCAATTTGGCATTGACTACAATGTTTGCTTCTTGAATCTCATTTCAGATTACTTTTTATTGTTAACTACAGCAGACATGACATTAGGTGATGACCACTAGTATAAGGAATTTGATTAAAATGGAAAATATAAATAGACACTGCGACTCCAACAAACATAAAGCATTTTTTTGTTTGAAAATTGAGATACATATATAAAGCAAGAAGTGCAGTAAACTACTTTTAACTTTTGACATTAAAAACTACAACTGTCGTATCTCAGGGTTGCTACATTGGTTACTAACATTACATTAACAAATTTAGATCAGATCCAGTGATGTCCACACATCAGAGATGGGTTGTAATCTTTGTATTTAGATCAGATCCAGTGATGTCCACACATCAAAGATGGGTTGTAATCTTTGTATTTAGATCAGATCCAGTGATGTCCACACATCAAAGATGGGTTGTAATCTTTGTATTTAGATCAGATCCAGTGATGTCCACACATCAAAGATGGGTTGTAATCTTTGTATTTAGATCAGATCCAGTGATGTCCACACATCAAAGATGGGTTGTAATCTTTGTATTTAGATCAGATCCAGTGATGTCCACACATCAAAGATGGGTTGTAATCTTTGTATTTAGATCAGATCCAGTGATGTCCACACATCAAAGATGGGTTGTAATCTTTGTATTTAGATCAGATCCAGTGATGTCCACACATCAAAGATGGGTTGTAATCTTTGTATTTAGATCAGATCCAGTGATGTCCACACATCAAAGATGGGTTGTAATCTTTGTATTTAGATCAGATCCAGTGATGTCCACACATCAAAGATGGGTTGTAATCTTTGTATTTAGATCAGATCCAGTGATGTCCACACATCAAAGATGGGTTGTAATCTTTGTATTTAGATCAGATCCAGTGATGTCCACACATCAAAGATGGGTTGTAATCTTTGTATTTAGATCAGATCCAGTGATGTCCACACATCAAAGATGGGTTGTAATCTTTGTCTTAAAACTTTTACTTGTCCTTATAGTGCACTCTATTTAATATCCATTGCTGATGATCAAACCATAGTGGGAGAATCTGTAGCAACATTGCAAATGCTGCTTGGAAAAATTAATAGTACAGCCAAAGAGTTTGAGATGAAAATAAACACTTTAAAGACAAAGACTTTGGCAAATAAATATAATCATCAAAGGAGAAATTATCGAACAAAAGTTTACATATTTAGTGCAAACTATAACAGAAGGTGCCCGCAATGAGACAGAAATGAAAACAAGGCAAAAAAAAAAAGCTTCAGAGAAAAACAAATTTTTAACCTCAAAGAATATCAGGATAGGACTGAAGAATAGAATAATGACCACTCATATATGGCCAATTGTACGGGGATAAAACATGCTCTAACAAAGAATGATGAAAAAAAACTTGGAAGCGATTGAACTAGAGAATTGAAAAAGTGATTTGGACAGAAAGAAGATCCAATGACAATGTCCTTACTGAGGTAGGCGTACAAAGATAAATATTGAAAATGATACAAGATGATTGCGTTGGCTGGGCCACAACATGAGACACAAAAATCTTCTACAGAAGATAGAGAGCAAGATTCAGAGGAAAAGAGGAAGGGACCGCCAAGACTCACCCTTACATCTCAGAGACATTAAAGTACGAACCTATGATTAAATGAAGAGAGCTGCAGAGGATGGGTCAAATGAAGAGACATACTCAGACAACCTTACAACCAGTCTTAGGACTGATCAACCATATGATGGTTATGATTTAATTTCTGTCCACACAAACAGCAACATCCTAAAAAAAATGTATATATTCAGTCAGGCCAGTACTCGAATACAGCATGACAACCTGGAACATGCCATCAAGAACAAACACGGAACGCCTAAACAAAATACAAAACTGAGGCTTAATGATAATAATGGAAGAAATAAAGACCACACCAATTCAGGCAATGGAAGCATATACAAAAATAAAACCCCTAAATGCTAAATGAGAGGAAAGAGTGCTGAAAAACAGTGAAAAGTTGTAACGCATGCCTGACTATCCCCTACATGCCAAACTGAAACAGCCAGTTCAAAACAGGTTTAAGAGAACCAGCTTCATCCATATATCAAACCACCCACACCAAAAATGTGGGGACCTTATATCCAGCCAGTCTGCAGAAATAGAAAAGGTTATCAACTATGAAGAGCCAAGCTACAACATAAAGAACATTGCAAAAAGCACAAAAATTCCAGGAATCAAAAGAAAAGACCAACACAGTGTCCACAAGCTAAAAACTTTGGCACAAGCAATGACTGAGGAGAAATGTAAATGCTAAGAAATGGACACAGGTGTACACAGATGGTTCAGCATTGGAGGCAGGCCAAACGGGGAAGAAAGCCTATTCATAAGACACAAAAGTGGAAATATAACAAAAAGGTTTTCCCAACAGCGTGGTCGTCTACAAACTTCAGAGCAAAATCTATGCCTTCCTGTGAGCACTGAGAATATTTGAGACAGACAAGCAAATGTCAACAAAATAATTACATTCACAGACAGCAGATAACTAATAGACGCAATATAGAAAACTAAAAAAATGTTATCAGAAATCAAAGCAGAACTATGAAAACTACATAGATCCTCAACAATAGCACTTCAATGGCTGCCCTCACACTGCAGATTCATGGGAAACGAGAAAGCTGACGCCCTAGCAGACAAAAAATGTAATCATCGAGCACCATACAGAGAGATCAAGAACATCAGAAATCAGTTTATACACCAATGGAGAGAAGACAGAAACATAAGCAGTACATCAAACCCAAATTCACCAACTCAAAAGAAACCAACAAACTACCTTATTTCACATGAGAACTGGTCATTGCAGACTACTAGAACATCTATATCGACTAAAGATCTCACAAAGATGAGTGCCCATGTAAAACAGGGGGCCAGAATCCTGAACATATTCTACAGGAATGCCCACTTTATAGTGAAATATGATGCCAGACCTGGCCAGAGGGTGCAGAGCTGAGACAACAGCTGTGGGCAGCTGCTCCGACCTGGTTTAGTACTCATCCCCTCATCTGTAGATGTTATATGGTACTCCTACCCTCATATGTAGACTTCTTTCTGTGTAGATCTTAGATGGTACTCATCCCCTCATCTGTAGATTTATTTCTGTATAGATGTTAGACAGGCAAAGAGCTAACTTACATCCTTGGCCCTATCTTTTTATATCAAGATATGCTGAGTAATTATTTCCAGGTCTTATTGTTGCTAAAGGTCTCCAGAATAGATGATTGATTAGTCTGATGTTCTCCATCAGCACTGATCTCAATGATTGATTAGTCTGATGTTCTCCATCAACACTGATCTCAATGATTGATTAGTCTGATGTTCTCCATCTACACCGATCTCTACAATTAATTAGCCCGATCTTCACCACACACATCTACACCAATCTATATGATTGATTAGTCTGGTGTTCTCCACCAATCTCTTAAAGGAATTCAACTTTTATTACTGAGTTTCACATTAGTGCATCCTTGCACAAAATACAAATTGGCAGCACACAAATGGCCATGTATAAAAATTATTCTATATTAAATAGGAATCAAGATCAAGAAATAGGAATAGCATAGATTTATAATATTATTACCAATATTAGCAGCAAAATAAATGTTTTAAAAATAATTATACAAAACTAATTTATTAATTTTCCTGTCTTGCTTGTGAGAGGTTTGTAATTATATGGACATACTACCTCAGATTGCGGACAGCCTTGGTCACTGAATCGTCATCATCATCAGTCCCATAACCTGAAAGGTCATTGGGGCACCAATACTGTAGATTGCTAGACCAGTTCCCGCCAATTCACTCAGTTTTGTGCCAGGATATTTGTTGCAGTTATGGACCTTCCCATCTCTTTTTCTGCCTCCCTCTCTTACACTTCCCAGGCACATTACTTGCAGGACTGTCTTGGTCAACCCAGACGATCTTGAAACATGTCCATACCATGTGCGCTTGCGCGTTTTTACCATACTCAATAGGCATCTATTTTGAATACTTTTGTAAAAAGGATATAAACTGTTCTCGTAAGTCACCAATCACTATGGCGGACATTGCATTCATTTAGCCCATTTATAGTTCATGAAACACATTATCAGGAAGTTTGTGCATCCCTATTATAAAATTGTCTGCTGGTATCCATTAACAAAGTATTGTTTCTCTTGCTGAAACAAACTGTTCTTTTCACTATTTGGTACTAATATTCCAGTTCAACAGAAATATAGAAAAAACTAAAGCTATGCGCAAACACTTTGCAAAGCATAACTCTATGTCCCTAAACGATGCACCACTGAAGGATGTCGACGAATACATCTACCTCCTCAACATGAAAATAACCTGAAGCCTGTGATTGCCAGGTGCAGACGAGCAGACTGGGCTGCCTTCAACTTGATAAAACGACACAAGAGACACCAGACTGTGAGCAGACATATTTGACTTGGTGGTCCTACCAGCACTTTACTAGGGAAGTGAAACCTGGTCTCTGACAAAAGTCATGACGAACCAGCTAAGGACAACACATGTTTCACTTTAGTGCAGTCTTGTTGGCCTATCACTTAGGTAACAGTGCCAGATGGGCCTACACAACAGTGACATCCGGGCATTGTCACATATCAAGGATGTCATACATCATGCCAACAACTCCAAGCACTGCTGGGCTGGCCATGTAGTCGGAAGAAAAGATGAACGCTGGAGCACAGCAACCACTCTGTGGTACCCGTGCGGAAAACCAGACAGAACCCCCACTAGATGTCAAGGTTTGCTCGAGCTGCACATCACTTGCAATCCTAAAGCAAACAAGTTAGCCATTCAATGGACAACCCGTGTTCGAGACAGACGTTAGCCATTCAATGGACAACCCGTGTTCGAGACAGAAGTTAGCCATTCAATGGACAACCCGTGTTCGAGACAGAAGTTAGCCATTCAATGGACAACCCGTGTTCGAGACAGAAGTTAGCCATTCAATGGACAACCCGTGTTCGAGACAGAAGTTAGCCATTCAATGGACAACCCGTGTTCGAGACAGAAGTTAGCCATTCAATGGACAACCGGTGTTCGAGACAGAAGTTAGCCATCCAATGGACAACCCGTGTTTGAGACAGAAGTTAGCCATCCAATGGACAACCCGTGTTCGAGACAGAAGTTAGCCATCCAATGGACAACCCGTGTTCGAGACAGAAGTTAGCCATCCAATGGACAACCCGTGTTCGAGACAGAAGTTAGCCATCCAATGGACAACCCGTGTTTGAGACAGAAGTTAGCCATCCAATGGACAACCCGTGTTCGAGACAGAAGTTAGCCATCCAATGGACAACCCGTGTTCGAGACAGAAGTTAGCCATCCAATGGACAACCCGTGTTCGAGACAGAAGTTAGCCATCCAATGGACAACCCGTGTTTGAGACAGAAGTTAGCCATCCAATGGACAACCCGTGTTCGAGACAGAAGTTAGCCATCCAATGGACAACCCGTGTTCGAGACAGAATCGACTGGAAACTGAGATGAGATCACAAAACCAAAAAACCAGCACTGCTCAAGCCCAGCCCGTTAAACTCAAAAATGCACCTGGCTACTATCAACTCGCACAAGAGTTAGGATTTGCACAAGGGTAAATGCCCTTGTAGATTAAGAATATCCCAGTTGTAACCATATTTGTTACATTATCTATTTTTGTCTATGCACATGTTAGTTATCAATGTAGCTTGCCTCGCTTGTCTATACATGTATTTAAAAAAAAAAAATTGTGTGAATAAATCAATATGCTACTAAAACCTTTGTATTGCATCTTAACCACCTAAAATTACAACATTATTAGCTGATTTTACAATGACAGCCCACAGTTCATTCACTCAGTTCTGCTGGCAGTCCTAGACCTCTCAAACAGTTTGGACAGTTTCAGGACAGTTGTGGTATTTAAACATTACTGTTTGTGGGAAGAGTGTCTGGGTTTTGGCATGGGAAGAGAACTCTTCATTATTGCTATCCTGCATAGCAAAGCGGGGAGTTACTCCATCATAATGAGTTTTGTTCCAGTCTGGTACACAGTTAGGCTTTCTCTGCCAACAAAGGTGACCTCGGTCTCTGGCTTGTATGATGCCAAATACAACACTGAGGATTGTTAACAAACAAAGAAATTGTTAATTTACCAATGTATATAACTTATCTGTAAAAATATACAAATATTTAAGTAGGCACTGTTAATTTTTTTTAAAACCAACAAATAAATAAATAAATGTTTCTCACATGTTATATGAATGGTTTATAAAGATGTAGAATTACATCAATTGGATTATTGACACAAAACAAAAAAAGTAAATACATTCATTTATGTAATTGGTTTTTACAAGTATACAAATACAAAATGGGATTGTTACTACCAAATTTATCCATTATAATAACCCAGATCGATGTGGAATATGCTTTACATAACAATAAGTACATTGCCCCTTGTCCTCCTGGTGTACAGTATTGCCACATGAACCAGTTATATAAAGCATTAAATAATTGGGGAAAGGATTTCTTCTTCTTTGTTCATCCACAGATCAAGGTACCAGTTTCTCTGACAAAGGACACCGTTGTTTGTAAGGCTGTTTTATCACCATATAGTTATAGTCTCATATCTATCTTGTCAGGTGAATATTGTTCTCTCCCTTTCTGTGTGAGCATGCAGCTTTATCGTATGTGTTCCATGGTCATGTATGCTCCCCACATGTCCCAATCCTGACTTTGTTGAAAAGGTGACCATTGAGTCAGTTCTCAGTCTGAAGGTGATGACTTGCTCCTATCGTTGAGTCAGTTCTCAGTCTGAAGGTGATGACTTGCTCCTATCGTTGAGAGTCAGTTCTCAGTCTGAAGGTGTTGACTTGCTCCTATCGTTGAGTCAGTTCTCAGTCTGAAGGTGATGACTTGCTCCTATCGTTGAGTCAGTTCTCAGTCTGAAGGTGATGACTTGCTCCTATCGTTGAGTCAGTTCTCAGTCTGAAGGTGATGACTTGCTCCTATCGTTGAGTCAGTTCTCAGTCTGAAGGTGATGACTTGCTCCTATCGTTGAGTCAGTTCTCAGTCTGAAGGTGATGACTTGCTTGTTACATCATAGTAGTTGCCCTCTTCGAAAGTGGGAGTGTCAATCAGCATATTTTGTTCCATTTTTAATTATGGTCTTGGCCTCATTATATGCTATGCTCATGTCTGTTTGTGAGGAAGCTCCTTCACACTTTGCTGTCTGTCTGCAGCTTCATATTGTTCAATATTGCAGTGGGAGGAGATCCACTATATGACCAACCTTGGATGTTCTGCTGAGAGTTGTGTAAGGGAGAACATACATTGCTCTAGATCATCTTTATGTTGTTTTAGCGCTGTTAATACTGACGAGATATCAGTCGAGAATTCTGTTTTCTTTTTGGACACCATGTTAGATTACAAGTTCAGCAGTGGTCTTCTGCGCCTCTGCTTCTACGTGGAAGTTATTGTAGTATGTTCTCATTGTTAGTACTAGAGTTTTTTCTTCTCAGTTCCTTAGTCTGTTATAGACTCCTCCACTGGGTGTGGCTGTATTAGCTAAGCCATCTGTATATATGTGTAGGAAGACTTCAACACCAGTATATATTGAAAGCAGCAGTGCCTAAGAACTGAGCACCTCAACAATTTTTGTCCACTCCCCAAACTTAGAAAAGACTCCAAGCTCCTAAGGTAGCTATAGAATCATCACTTTACAGAATGTCTATGGCAAATTACTTGAGAAAAATATCGACCAGAAAAGCCATGTCCTATCAAGAGAATGAACATATCATAGCTGATAAAATTGACAGTTACAGACCAATGAAAGAGACTCAGAGTAAAGCAAAGACATTTGCTTATGATTTCAGTCTAAGCAATAAATAGCCACTGTGGCTCTTGACCTGGAGGGTGTATATAGCTCTGCAGACTACGGAACATTTATGTGCTGTTTGAGGTAATGTGAAATAAACCCATGGTTGGTGAACTAAATCGCAATTGTACTGATGGAAAGTGCAGTTACACTCCGATTTGGATCATGGACACCTGAGCCTATGCTCATGTCTTGGACTACCCCAGGGTTGCTTGCTCCCATCTGTATTTTTCAATGTTTACACTATAAATGTGACCAACATTCAACCTACAGGGCGAGAATGAACACTGACATTTGCAGATGACATCCTCACATACAGGGCTTGCTCGGACCTGGCACAAAATGGTCAAACATATACAAGTGACTTTACAAGTAATCTCACAGTGGTGTGGCAAGCAAAGCTCAATGATCAATCCCGACAAGGCCTGTATGATGTGGTGTTCCTTGGACTAAAGCTGACCTACCTAATATAACCCTTGATGGATGTGTCATTGAGAGATGTGATAGCTGGAAAGATATCTGGGAGTGACCTTTGATTGCAGCCTGTCTTATAAGTACCTCATCGATCATACCGTACAGTTATGCAAGTGTGGTCTGGCCAGTCAAGACAGTTGTAGCTGCAAATCTGAACCATCAGTTTCTTTCATCCTATACAATCAGTTAGTCCTATCAATCACCAATTGTGAATTGAGCATCTTCACACTGTCTAGGTCACAGTATCAAATCTTGGAATGCATGATGTTCGTCCATCACATGTGATGAAGACCACTCTCTTTGTTCAACCGTGTGGGCAGTCTTTTCTCTTGCTTTGTGCGCTTAAATGACCAACGTGCAGTGATTTGGATTAAAGTGAGGAAGAAACTACGCCTTTTGTCAACCTCACTCTCTGGTCCAGAGCTATCTTTGGCCAGTGGCAAGATTTTATCGAGATGACTGGAGATAGCACAGGATGCAGATTTTGCCTCAAGGTTTACTCCCAAAGCCTTTTCCGCAAACAGTTATCTCGCATGGCAGCGGACGGGATTGGCATCTATCGCTGTGTGTCGTGCCTTTTCCAAAACCACAAGAGGTCGTAAGGGGCACCTCTCACAGGCCATGTTCTAGTCCATTATAGTCGTGTCTAAATTAGGCAAATCCGTTGACCGGCCGTAACCATAATGAACTAAAACACTAGAGAAATGTAGACCCACAGCCTGTATGGCGCCATCTTTGCCGATCTTTTGAAACGCATACAGAATGAAGGAATGTGGTCGGTCCATGGTTGCTTCACGAGTTATCCCCCCTCATGAAGGCGAGATTGATGCTTGGACTTCTGTCTGTAAAATCTTGATATGCACTGGCCCAGGTCACAGCCTACAAGTGGGGTCAAGATGCTGAGCAGTGCATGAAGTGCAGCAGTCAGCGACCAAAGCTGACTACTAGCATCAGGGTCAGTGACCCAGAGCTGTCAAGAACCTTCTACACCTTCACGCGGTGATCCTGGATAACAGGCTGTGACAGAGCAGACTGGCTAAGGAGAAGGGATAGAAATACCTGATGAAGTCAAATGTGTCTGACCAAAATGTGCAAATATGGCACAAGCTGTAAATTACAACACATTGCATTCCGTTCTCTAGACAACATCATACTGTGCAAAATCATTTTCAGGGCTATTTAGCGAGAATTTGAGAACGAACAAAGAAGAAGAAAGCCTACAAGCAAGTAACCACATCCAAAAGTCACCCAATTTATATGAATACTGCAGATATGATGGGATCAAGAATCATAAAAGAGATGTCATGTACGGCACAGTCAGAGAGGACAATTGGTCAGGTGACTACAATAGAGACCATAACCAAGAATGGATCTACACAAGAAATGAAATGAAGAGCTACCACCGAGTCAACATCACTCTGGGCAGGGGATAAACAGAATGATGTCTTGGTAAAACGGACTCAGAGAAAAATAACATTAGTGATAATACAGGATAATGATGCTGTTATAATGGGAAATCTGGTTAGGGCTTCTCTGCTTGAGTGAGAGGCAAGGTCACTGCTGCGTGGAGTAGAACATACATGGCCATATACTCTAGGATGAGAATGGAGATTGAGTCTGTCTCCAGTATGAGAACATGAGAATGGAGATTGAGTCCTTCTCCAGTATGAGAATATGAGAATGGAGATTGAGTCTGTCTCCAGTATGAGAATGGAGATTGAGTCCTTCTCCAATATGAGAATAGAGTCTGTCTCCAGTATAAGAATATGAGAATGGAGATTGAGTCCTTCTCCAGTATGAGAATAGAGATTGAGTCTGTCTCCAGTATGAGAATGAAGTCTGAGTCAGCTTCTAGTATAAGAATGGAGATTCAGCCTCCAGTATGAGAATGAAGTTTGAGTCAGCTTCTAGTATAAGAATGGAGATTGAGTCCTTCTCGAGTATGAGAATATGAGAATAGAGGTTGAGTCTGTCTCCAGTATGAGAATGAAGTCAGAGTCAGCTTCTAGTATAAGAAATTAGATTCAGCCTCCAGTATGAGAATGAAGTCTGAGTCAGTGACTTCACTTCTGAGGTGGCTCTCTGAGATATCTGTAATGAATGCAACAACTGTTTCTGTCTCTTGATTCAGAAGGTACAAAAGAGATGGCTATGGCATGAGTGGATAGTGAACATAGAGGACGTGAACCTTCAAGTTTTCATTTGGATCTACCTACATGGTAATGCTGGGGTTTGCAGAAATGAAAAAGCTAGCACTCTGGCCTCAAAGGCAACCATAGTTGGGTCATTGGGCATTTATTAAGTTGAGAAACATGCTCGACAACCTCACAACCAGTTTCAGGACTGATCAATCAGAGGATAGATTCCAATGGAGAGAAATGCTCAGACAATCTTGCAACCAGTCTTATGACTGAGCAACCAAATGATGTGGTCCAACAGAGAGACACGCTCAGATAATCTCACAACCAGTCTTAGGACTGACCAACCAGAGGTTAGGGTCCAATGGAGTGACATACTCAGATAATCTCACAACCTGTCTTAGGACTGACCAACCAGAGGTTAGGGTCCAATGGAGAGACATGCTCAGATGATCTCACAACCAGTCTTAGGACTGACCAACCAGAGGATCCGTCCAACAGACAGACATGTTCAGGCAACCTTACAACCAGTCTAAAAACTGACCAACTAGAGTATAGCGTTGAACAGAGAGACATGCTCAGACAACCTTACAACCAGTCTACAAACAGATCACTAGGGGTTGCTAATAAAAAGAACCAAGTTAATTTCTTAATTTTTAAAACTGATTTTCAAAGATAAAAAAAACAAATAACTTAGTGTTGCTAACACCAAAAAAAAAAGTAAATAAATAAACAAAACTAATTCAAATTGATATGACCACTAACTGGCACAAGAGTTAGGACCTGACCAAGGGCAACCACCCTAGTAGAAGTACCGGTTGACCAAGACTTAAACTAAAACTATTGACTGATTTATAAAGATATATAAATGCAACACTAAAGTAAATGAATAAATTCAAAATGTAAAAAAAAAAAATTAAAAAAAATTGTCAGTTTGTTTTAAAGGACTTACAAATTTATGACTGGAAAATATCAACAAAACAAATCAAATGGTTTCAGAGGAGAGGGACATTTATTGGGCTGAGGAATAAAGACCATTTTGCCCTGCAGTCTCCATACAGTATGCAGATAAAGGTAAAGATAGTCAGTCCCACAGCAGAGGTGGTCATCAAGGATAAAGTGTTACGCTTCCAGATTTTAGGTCACAGCTTTATTCTAAGGTGGGTGATACTATCCCTTCCTCGCCACATTGCCTAACAGCATAGTAACTCAGCTACACTTTTACAGCTGGGTAGACTAGAACATGTCAAGACCAAGCACCTAAACCCTTTATTGTGAGTGAGACAAGTACTACAACTGCCCTACCACTCAGATGCCCATTTATAGAACTGAGAAATAAAAGCTGCTTGCCGCTGTGCGTTATGCAAGATAGGTGTTTATTTCATTACTGTTAGAAAATACCTAAACCATACCAGTGGCTCAAACCCATGTCTCCAGACAAGAGTTTGCTAGCTCAAACCCAGGTTTTCAGACTCAACATTGCTGGCTCAAACCAATGTCTCCAGGCTAAAGACTGATGGCTCAAACCCATGTCTCTAGCCTAAAAACTGATGGCTCAAACCCATGTCTCTAGCCTAAAAACTGATGGCTCAAACCCATGTCTCTAGCCTAAAAACTGATGGCTCAAACCCATGTCTCTAGACTAAAGATTGCTAACTCAAACCCATGTATCCAGACTAAAGACCTGTGGCTTAAACCCTTGTCTTCAGACTAAATACAGTATTTTAGCAACTCAGCCACCCACTCATTAGTCCATCAAGTGTAATACATTTAAGGAAAGACGCAATAAAATATCCTTTGAGCAGATACCCACCTGAACAACAATATTGCAGCAATGCAGAGAATGATTGCCCAGGCTAGATGTTTCATGACATCAGGGTCCAGCAAATCCCAGATCATCTTCTTCGTACACAGCTCCCCTTTCAATTCAAATCCTGAGGCACATTGGAAGCAGTCATTGGCAGCTGAGCTCTTGCATGTCAGGCACGATGCATGGCAAGGTATGCACACCCCCTAGGAATGTAGGATGAATGATTTTATTAGAGAAACTGGCAGCATTTTTCTGGACAGTGGTTCAAAACCATGTCTGTGAGTGGACGACAGGCTATTCTTGATAACAGGCTATTCTTGACGATAGGCTATTCTTGATAATAGGCTATTCTTGATTCTTGGACACAGGCTATTCTTGATAACAGGCTATTCTTGACGACAGGCTATTCTTGATTCTTGACGACAGACTATTCTTGATGACAAGCTATTCTTGATAGTCTATTCTTGATTCTTGACAACAGGCTATTCTTGATAACAGGCTATTCTTGATTCTTGACAACAGGCTATTCTTGATGACAGGTTATTCTTGATGACAGGCTATTCTTGATGACAGGCTATATTTATCTAAAGTTACACAATTGAAGTGGTAATCTTCCCGTGATCGTATCTCTGATGTTCACTCCAACAGATGTGTTCCCTGTACCCACGAGACCATTGTCTGGAGCATCATTTCAACACCATATAACACTGAGGGTAGTAACAATAAAATACAAGTGTCTGCAACTGGATTACCAATACTGTATATATATTGTCACCACATTGTGTGCTGACCATGTTTGGTTATTTCACCCCCAACAGAAAAAGAACATATGCCTTACCAACCGGGGGTTCGATTCACTGCCCTCCCCACCCATCCTCCCACAGGCAGGCACTGAAACTATTTGGCCACACACTTCTCATTTGTATGTATATTTGGACATTCAAATATTGATCGGTTAATTTTCTCCTAAAGTTGGCTTTAATTATGGTCTTGGCTTCAATGTATGTGATGCTTAGGTCTGTTTGTGAGAAAGCTCCTCTACACTTTGCTAGTCTGTCTGCAGGTTCATTGCCTTTGATATTGCAGTGGCAGGGTTCCTGCTGAGAGCTTGTACATGCATTGCTCGAGATCTCCATCTTTATGTTGCTTACCAATACTGACGAGGCATCAATCAAGAATATGATGTTTTCTTCATGAATATCTTTAAAGGTATAGCAGGTACAGCTGTTGAGGATGGAGTGTTCGAGAATTTGTTTGAAATTGTACATTCTACACTTCACATAAAAATTGCACCATTTTCCAATGCAGCCGCAATATTTTTCAGCACCTCACGTTTTTCTATGGTTGGTGACTTTGAGAGCCTGTAACTTGTTTATTTGTTGTTCTATAGATATTTTGTGTGTGTGTGTGTGTACAGAAATCAATTAATAAAGAACTTTTTGGTGCTAATTTTGTTGTTGTATGTGTGTTACGTTTCTGATATTCAAGAATGTGAAAGTAAAAATAATGAAAAAAAAACAGCACAAGCATTAAAATTCACCTTTTCTGGGTGTACAGTCAATTTTTTAAATTATCACAGAGGATATAGAGTGTTATTTCACAAGATCAGCACATCTGTTAGTTTAAACTACAAACGTATTTATTACATCTACATAAACCAACTACAAGATCTGCCTCAGAAAGATCTGTTGAAACACCTTTAGGCCAAATAATTTCACCATCCTCAAAAAATGGGTGAATCTTCCAATCTAAGTGTCTCACCAGGGTCTTTGTGTATGACAAAGACAAGAATAGCACCACTGCCCCACAGAGAGTATGTCGTAAGAGGCGACTAATTGTGTGACATGGCATAACACTAGCCATGGTTAGGTGGTTTGTTAAGGGCAGCATAGATGGCATTTAACAGGCTGCGGGTCTAATTTTCTCTAGTGTTTGAGTCTATTAAGATGGATTCGCACATCGGTTAACCATACTTCAAGAAACTGGCTGTATACAGACTCTACAGAGTCTTCTAAACCAGTATAAAGATGTTAGGTTAAGTTAAGAGAATATATGATTTCAAAATTATCTGTAAAATTGTAAGCACAGTTCCCGGGCAAAACATACCAACAGGAAGGAAGTTAAACCGTATTTTTGCATGATCAAAGGTAAAAGCTATCTTACAGCAGATGCTGACCCCAGTGGTATCTGGGATGAATAGAACAGGACAACTCTCAACTTCCAGTCTACCATAAAAGGCAACAAAAGAGGGTTGTGCTTTGGGGCTGGCAACATCACCAAATAAAAATAATAATTGCGGTTATAATCAGCCACTGCAAAAGCTTCAAAGGGACCAGCGGCACATTGTTGACCTGTGTTTCACATTACAGTGAAAAAGTGACTGCTTGCAAATTCTTGGAAACAAGTTTTCTTTAAAAGGGCTTGCAGTAGTGATGGATCATACTTCACATTAGAGAAAAAAGTTGAATGAATGAAATGAGGATAACAGGCTATCTTACTTGCGCATGTAAGAAAGGTTTGGCTACATCTGGCTTGGTGAGGGAGGCCAGCTGAACTGATTGTACACTCCCATAGTAATGCTGAGGGCAATGGGCAATGCAGCTTTCCTCCATCATGAAAAAGCCAGGCTTGCATTCTATGAGAGGATAAATGTTGTGTTAAATATGTGTATATCAAAACAGCTGAGAAAACTAAAAAACAAATTAATGCTGGCTGTTTATGGTGATTGTAGCTGTGTATGGTGACTACAGCTGTGTGTGGTAACTGTAGCTGTGTGGTGACTGCAGCTGTGTGTGGTGGTGACTAGCTGCGATGGTGACTAGTTGTGTATGATGGCTGTAGCTGTGTGTGGTGACTGTAGTTGTGTATGGTGAATGTAGCTGTGGTGGTGACTGTAGATGTATGTGGTGACTGTAGTTGTGCATGGTGACTAGCTGTGATGGTGACTGTAGCTGTATATGGTGATTGTAGTTGTGTGTGGCAACTGTAGCTGTGTGTGGTGAATGTAGCTGTATGGTTGTTGTAGCTGTGTATGGGAGATGTGCAGCTGTGTATGGTGGCTGTAGTAGTGTGTATGGTGAATGTGTGTGTAGCTGTGTATGGTGATAGTGTAGCTGTGCATCGTGATTGTGTAGCTGTGTATGGTGCCTGTAGTTGAATGTAAGCTGAAGCTTATGAGCAGAGCAATAAATATAGGACATTTGAAATGACAAAACCAATAAACATAAATGAATTAAATAAAATTTGTTTGTTTTCTACGAACAAATGTCAAAATACTTGATATCTTCTAATTCTTCAGGAATCCTTGGCTGAAGAAGCCAATGACCTTATCACCTGATCGAATCTTTGATGGTAGTAACAAACTCTCACCACCTCGTTCAGTCTCCAGCCATACTTGGTACTGCACCCTAGTTCTAGTTCATGATTCGCATAAAAAATACTTGGTATATTGTTGGTTTTAAAATTATAATTTTCTTTGGGCAAATGTTTTCACGGAAATATATTGCCAAGTTGAATTATGTAATAATGGAACACTCCATTGTACTTTTAGTTCATTATAATATAATTTATAGTTTATATTTTAAAAAAAAATGTGACATGATAAACTTACATTTGATGGATATTTATTACCTTATCATAATTTATAATTATCTAGGTACAGCCTCTATGATACATGTACATAAAACACAATATTGAAATGTCTAATCATAATAGTACTAAAATAAGCCACACAACCCCATATGCATGCACATACACAGTGAGAGAGGCAGAGAGAGAAAATGTAAATTGATCGATTTTGTTCTTAATATAAAATTGAAAGAAAGAAAGAAAGTAGCGCACACAAAATTCAGTGTTAATGTTAAATGTTGTAGCAGCATGCTTTGTATGTACTGAATTCTGTTCTCATTATCGGAGTTATTGTAACTCTGTTCTCATTATCGGAGTTATTGTAACGTGTTTTCAGTATACATTCAAAGATAACATGCAAAATATGTTAAACTGTCTCAAATAAGGGATTTAGAAACTAACAAAAATAGTGAAAACATGGCACTTACACAAGGCACACAAAAACTGTGAAATAATATGTAATAATTAAAAAGTTTATAAACATCATTAATACACAACTGTTGTGTGTTCTCTATATGAATACATGGCAAATTAGTAAAGTTTTCAATATTGAAAGTTAAAAACAAAATGCTGTCCCATGAGACTACCTTGAGGTGGTGAGGCAGTTTGAGTGCTTGGATGATCTTGCGAGCAATATTGGTGGGAGTCTTGTGCTCCTGGCAGGTTCAACCAAGCTGAACAGGTCACCAAGGCTGAGACCAAACTAAAAGCTAAAAGTGCCCACACCATCCCCCAGGTTTTGGGAGATGGGTCAGGGCTAACAAACTAGAACTAAACTAATCAAGAAATAAACTTTGTTACAGAAACCTCTACAGAAAATAAAAATACCAGAACTACTGGCTAGATTTTCCAAGGATCTTGCACAAATGAGGCATTTTAGGATTTCATGAGCTGAACTCAAGAAGATTGCACAAAATGGATGAAGAGCACCTGTTCCTGTATTATATTTCAAGGGGAACCAGACAGACAAATGATGGAAAGGAAGACTAACGTCTGGTCAGGCAAAATATGCTGATCAGACATGTTAGTCAGGCTCAGGCAAAACATACTGACCAAGACCCTCACTTTGGCTTCATCGTAGCCCTTCCCGGAAATGGGCTGATTTTATGGCAACCTGGCTAACAAGGTGAAGGATCAGCGTGATTCCCATAGTAGTGAGCGACACACAGATGAAGCCAAGCATAGCACAACTGCTTGGAGGACACCGGTCCACCTTCATCAGCACACTCGAGATGCAAAGAAAGCTATGACAACCCGCCACTTAACGTCCTGTTTAGGGTGCACACAAGATTAATCCCACTCATTATAGGCATTCAACAACAACAACAGACAAATAACAATGATGAGGCACAAGGTAGAGTCAACTATCACAAGCAGGAACCTTCACAACCTCAGTAACACCATTCATATTTCTGACAAAGTGAAATGCTATCAAAAGTTTACAAAGACAGAACATATATTCAATATACTAATTAACCAAATCAATAAATCAATCCAAAAATTAATTGGCGCTCTGTAACTTTAATATGCAACAAGAAAGATCTTGTCAGTTTATTTCTCTGTAGCCCCCCCCATCCTATCGTATTATTCCCACTTCTTTTATGTCATCCTTGGCTTCTCTTACCTTTCAACTCCAGGGGTTCCTTTAGAAACATTCAATGAGGCACGTTATGACATCAAATGTAACCTGATAATATTTTCTACCACAACTTTGCATTCCTCTAGAACAAGCGGCTGCAACGATCAGTCACCATAGAGCCAGTTTAGATAGTTATCCAATGGCCATGATACTGTGGCCTGATTTTGAACTATTCTCTGCTAGGTGTCTGGTGTTGCATCATCATCATCATCATCCCCATTGTAGTAGTAGTCATTATCATAATCCTCATCATACTGGATCAAGACGCGGAGCAGTTTTTGAGCTGCAGTGAATCAAAGCTGACTGCTAGCATCAAGGCCAGTGAATCAGAGCTGCTAAAACCGTTCTACACCTCCACGTGTTGATCCTAGATAACAGGCTGCAACAGAGCAGACTGGCTAAGGAGAAAGGATCAAAGAGGGAAGGCCTACCCAGTAAACAAAAATAATCGGATGTGTCGAAGGTGCAAATATTACAGTGAAGCTGTAAACTATGACACAATGCATTCCGTTCTCTGCAAAGTTCTGCTTGCAAAGCCCTTATTAGGACTTGGTGGAGGGAAATTAAGAATGAATGACGAAGAAGAATCATCATTATCCTATTTTCTCTCGCTCCAGTAGAAGCATGGGACCACCACTTCAGTTGGCCACTTTATAGGCAGCCTGTCAAAAACCATTTATGTTTTACTGCAGCTTCTATAACACACTGTCTTACACATGATAATGTTGCAAGCTCCATGCACACCTCTCCGCAGCAACATTTTACAATATGCGTAAGATGTAGCAGTGCTTTTCTTTCATCTCAAATAAGGAACCACAGTATCGCCGTGTTGGGAAGTACCACATATCAGTCGAACAAATATGTAAGCCTGTTTACAACAGGCAATGTAGTACTTGTAAACTGGCACACAATCAACATAACCATTCAACAATTCTGATAGATTAAACAAAATACAATAGTTACTCTAACAATAACAACAGGTTTCTCCTTCACAGGTTTCCATTTCTTGCCAGATAATAGCTGCTGTCTGCTTCACTGCCAACACAGCGTAAGATAGTATTAGGTCAGCATGTTTTTCAGGCCACTTTTCTAACATTTTATTAACATAGAATTTTCAGTGACAAGCCTGCCTGCTCATTATTTCCATAATTTGTACATTACTGTTTGGTTCGTACATAAAATATGCTAGATGGCTAGACTGTCTCATAACATATTTGATTTTACCAGTGAACATCTAAAATAAATTAATATAAGTACAGTCTTTCAGTTGGGGACTCAGTGGTCTCGAGGTAAGGTGTCCGCCTCAGATCCCGAAGGTCGCAGGTTTTAATCACATTGGGAATTTTTAACGTGGATCTTCTGGTAAAAATTCCCCTGATCTCTGGGTGGTGAGATCGAGCTCCCGTGTTCAGTGTCGAGCACGTTAAAAATCTCTCGGCAGTTAGAAATAAAAAAGAATAGGCTTAACGGTCAAGACCCGGACAAAATAAAAAAATTAAAATTAAAAATCTACCCAAATTATTTGTATCTTCCACCAGGCCCAGTAAGCCGCAGCGAGTTAAAATATACCTACTGCGCATAGCTGAACGCTTCAGATACCTGGCAACAGACATTAAAATATGCCTGTTTGAATAGCAGGATTCCAAGTCTTTCCCTTTGGTAGAGTACCTAAAAGGAAGGAGGGGAGGATTTAAAGAGCTGAGGAATAAAGATCACTTGGCTCTGCAGCAGAGGGGATGTTTTATTTTGCCCTCAATATATAAAAATCTTAGCCTAACTAGAATTCGAACCCGTGTCTCTAGGTTAAGACTAGTATCCTCACTGCTCAGACACCCGGTCCTCACAATGAACATTACATGTCAAAGATATAATGCCCCAGTGAATGGTGTTAGTTTCATAACCGAGTCAAATTTGTTATGAACAACCAGGTAGCTGTTATATACAACTGTAATCATATAACCATGCAGCATATTATGTACATCAGGGCACAACAAATCCCAGGCAGCAGTTTGCCATGGCGCCTAGAAATGGTACTTGATTCCCAACACTTCAAAACAACACTTCCCCAAGTTTAATGGACAAAAAATAGAATACCTTCCCACATAATTTCCTCTCCTTCCACTAACTTTCAAGATCAGACTGCTTTTTATGTGGCAGCTAATGTATAACACAAATAAGGAATAACCAAAATAAGTCAGTATTACTTAGAAAATAAACTTCAAATTTGCATATTTAGAATATACAAGGGTGCTTTAACTGGTTACCTACCACAAGCCGCTCCCAGCGACAGAACACTTATTTAGCCGCGGCTATAAGCCGCTGTGACCGTCAATGTTTGTTTCATAGTAAAACAAGTTATAAATTTATAGTTTTCCTTTCCGTTTCGGTACGAGATTTTAATTTACCGAAGGGAAGTTGATTTTTGAATCACATGTGGACCAAATCGGATGTTAAAAATTGTATTCCTGTCCTAATTGATAATATATATCATATTTTCAAGCTAGTTACCGAACTGTAAAAAATTGTTTACCATGGCAACAAGCGATAAGGTCACCAAAAGCACTTGTACGGCTCGTCTAACTATTGAACAGGCTAGAAACTTGTTTCAACAGATAAATAATACATCTAGTGAAGACGAGGTAAGTGAAACAGATGTCGATAATAATGATTCAATTGATTTTGATGAATACGAAAAAAATAGTAGTGACAGCGCAAGTAGTGATAGCGAAGATGGTGCACATCCTGGACCATCAAAAGTCCCTAAAAAGGCTAAGACGGCTGCTAGATTTACAAATAGTTCAGTAAAAAATGGAGCTCAAGAAAGAGAACAGTGGCACCAAGTAAGTGAAGGTGAAACAACAGGCAGTATTCCCTTTGTTCCAACTCGTGAACCAAGAATGCATGCAAAACTAGATGCATCTTCCTCTGAACTAGATTGTTGGTTTGCCTTGATAACACCAGATGTGTTAGATTCATTGGTATCAATGATCAATGAATATGCAGAATTGAAGAAATCCAAACAAGTTTCTTTACAAAAGTCTACACTTGCAAGTTGGAAGCCTATCACTGAATATGAGATGTTAAAATTTTTGGCCGTGATTATTGCAATAGGTTTAGGTAAAAAAGCATAGGTGAAGGATTATTGGGCACACAAACCACACAACTACAACCCATGGTACAGTCAGATGTTTCCCAGATTGAGATTTGAAATCATTTACCCCACCATGATGCATGTTGGAGATGCTGAATCTGTAGGCAAGGACAAAATAGAGCCATTCTTGAATTCACTAATAGCAAAGTTCCAGGATGCATTTTATCCATTTCAGGATCTGGCCACTGATGAAATGGTAATAGGCTATAACGGACGCTGGAAGCACAAGCAGTACAATGCCTCCAAGCCAAGCAAGTATCACATCAAGACTTTTGGCTTGTGTGATTCTACTACAGGGTATGTCTACTCTGTATTGACATACTTCGGAAAAAACACATCATATCTTCTTGCCAATGACCGTACAAGTCAGGCCGTGAAGGTGTTTGATTACCTGCTGCAAGGAATTGGAAAAGGCCACCATGTATTTGCGGATAGGTACTACACTGTAGACACCGTGATTATATATCTGTTGAGTAGGGGTATTGATTATACTGGCACACTCAACATCAACAGGAAAAATTTTCCGCTTCAGTTGAAGACCATTTCTCTACAGCTCAGAGAAGCTAGGTGGTACAGAAATAATGATGGATTCCAGATATGTGTTGCTTGGCGAGATAAGAAAGCCAAAAGGCCGTGTATTGTTGTCTCCACCAAGACTACAGTTCAGATGGAGCAGGTTACAACTAGACGAGGCAACACAGTTGAAAAACCCAAAGTAGTGCAGTGATACAACATGTGTATGAATGGATGTGACCATAGCGACCAGATGGTATCATACTATGGCAGCTTCCAAAGAAAAACAAGAAAATGGTGGAAAAAAATATTTTATTGGATCATTGAGGTTTCACAGGTAAATGCTCATATATTATACACGCTCTGTCATGCTGATGAGAAGCCTATGCCCTTGAAGGTCTTCAAAGAAAATTTGATCCATCAGCTGACTGAGAAGGCTGCATCCATCATCCCACAAGAGGTAGTAACCACAAACAGCAATAAAGTTGGGAGAAAATTCAAAGAAGGAAACAAAATTAAAAGATATGAGGGTGCTGTGCATCTTGTGGATCACTCAGTCAAAGACAGGAACTGCATTGTATGCTCAACTCCTACAAAGAGAGCCCGCACAAATTTTTATTGCACTGGTTGCCCAGAAAAGCCACATCTCCATCCGAAGAACTGTTTTAGAGTGTACCATACACATGATCCTGCAGATGGTGCTCACTAAAGACATTGATGTACTGTAAATTAATTGGAGATATATATTTTTTTTTTAAATGTTAATTTTTCCAAAGATATATTTTTTTTTCTTCAAATGTTTATTTTTCAAAAAATGTTTAATTTTTTCTGATCTGGCCTACATGTGGTTACATTAGCTATTAGAAGTGTAAATATTATCCAATTTCTGTGTTCTTGGATTTGTTTTTCTTATTGTTGGATATACTTTGTGATAACCACCAAGTAAAAGACATTAAATGTTTTGGACATTCAAAAATTTAAGGTGAGTTGGCACTTTTTTTTATAATGCTTTTCTGTTGTAAATAATAATTTACCATTTACAAATTTCCTACTAAAAAATAACACACAATTGTTTTAGATCTATCTTAGAGAACATTCATTTACCTACAAAATGGTATATCATTCATAAAAATATGTTAATAATTAAGAAAACTGCAGCTAGCTAAATTTGTACATACACCAGCAAATGGGAAAATGGGACCTAAATTTAATTCTGCCACAGCCTGTTTTTCAATTCAGTAGCTAATCAGTTAAATAAAAACCTTGAAAGTGGAATAGAGATTAGAAAAACAATGCCTTTGTATTGTAACTTGTTAATATGGTTGCTAAAGATGTCAAGTGTGTTGTGCACGTGCCATTACAGTGTAGATTGTCACATGCACCAAAGAGGAGTACCGTAGAACCTATTGAAATTCATTGGCGAATGAAAGTCCAGTATGATGATGCATGCCTTTCACTCAGTCAATCGGTGATTTTCCTTTACAAGGCGATCAATGGCTGCAGTCAAATCTGGGGTCGCTGCTCGGTGTGCCTGACCCGGTCATGAACAGTCTGTCACAGAACTCACGCCGTTTTTAAACTTCCTACTCCACTCATACGCTTGATGGAGTGAAATTCATGAAATCTTTTAACTGCAATTATGACGTCATGTTGTTCATCTACATCGTGATGGCATGTGTAGGAGGACACTCTTGACACCCTTAGCAACCATATTAACAAGTTAAAAAACAAAGGCATGGTTTTTCTAATTTCTATCCCACTTTTAAGGTTTTTATTTGAAGCTCCTCGCATATTTTCAAGAAAAATTCAACCATACCCTCTGGCATGCTACACAACCATACAAGGAATTTTAACCTAGCACTATGATTGGCTCAGAAATTTTGTACTGGTGCCTAGAGCCTATACAAATTTATCTCCCTCCCACCTCCACCCCCTCTGTTTGACATAAAGACAGCTCAGAACAAAAGTAACACAAAACATGTTTCATGCAATAAGGAAAGGTAAGTGTAGTCCCGTACTAGATACTGCCAGAGAGGGTGAAGTGTCAGAGATTTCAGTATGGTAGATCTTAAACTTTATGACGCGAATGATCTATTTCGTTCCTTACCTTTGAGAAAGAGTTTACATATTTTTATAGCTGTTTTTGTAGTTCATGCGGTTATATGTGGACATTTTGTTTGTTTGCCATTTGTTTTATTTAATTGATTATTATATTTCAATGGTTCTTTCTTTTACAACTTGTCAGTGATAATTCCTCTACTAGCACTTCTGCGTTCAGGCCCAATGGTCATGACAGATCATGATAATAAAGTACAGGACTGAGATCAAAGAGACAGCAGTGAATTAGCTGAGAGCACCTAGCAACTCATGACTGCTTGTGTAAGGGTCAACAAACAATAACTGATGATAACACTATCCCACCTCCAAATGGCGGAAACAGGTTGCACTCATTCAGTCTGGCTAACAGAATATGGATTGAAAAGGTAAGGTAAACCTGGCCCCAAAAATGGCCTGGTGAAATCAGAAGTGTCTGGACAAAAGGCAGATATCGCAGTTTCTCTGTAAATTACAACACAATGTTACAAAAAGTCATTCTTAGGATGAATGCCAAAGATGTTAAGGTTGGATGGCAGCACTACAGCTTGTGCCTCAGCAGTGCATCCACTGGTCAGGTTTGACCACAGTCCCCATACACAGCTGCAGTCACCTGATAATGAGCTGGACAGCTCAGAATGATGTTAATTGATCTGAATTGATGTCCAATATGGGTATTCATTTTTGTGAGATATTTGGAGGAGGTCAGGGCTCATGCCAGAGGTTAAGCACTTGCAGCCACCAAATTAAAATGTTGACTTTGACTTTCAAAATCAGATGTTTCTGTAATCAGTAATCATAGTGTTCAATCAGATATATGAGCGGGTCGGATAGTATCAGGGTGCCTAAAACCCACCACTATTGATAAAATATACCCCATAATTGGCATAGCACCCCCCCAAAATCCGAAGAAGCGCCGCAGCAGAAATCGAATGAGAAATAAAGGAGGACGACCCAAGGCACCTAATGTTTGGACATCAGGTACAAAACACAAGACTCAAATCCAGACATAGCTTTCTAAAAACAACAAACCCCATACATACAAACCCTGAAAGGTCGCTGTATCGAGAGGTGGCACGAATTGGTCCAGGCCCCAGAGATGGAACTTCGGGAGGAACCCGCTCCTGGACATCATCTACCATACACAACATGGAAGTCGCTGAACAGACTCCGAACTGGTGTTTCACGGTGCAAGAGGAATATGAAGCGATGGGGATATACAGATGATGGATGACATGTGATTACGGCACAATACAGGACCCAGACCACCTGATGACATGCCCCAACCTCCAGGAAACATGCAATAGGTGCGACTTGCTGGAGACAAATGACGAGGCAATCCATGTCGCTGAATACTGGAAGCAAGATATATAATGTGGTGCTTGGACACGGAAAGTAAGTATCAGACATATCAAGTGTTTGATGCCAGATAGCTAAATTTGTTTAAATATATTTTCCCTTGGAGTACCATGTTGGAACATATGCTTTACTCAGGTCATCTCTACATCTCATTGGTGGACATCCATGAGAGCAATTAAAGCTGAAGGGCAATCGGGATATCACTTTTTTGTGGCCATCTGTTGCCAGACATACGCACTACACTTAACAATACAGTATCTATGACATCATTGAAGGTGGTTCCATGCCTGATTTGTGTGTTGTGAATTTGGTCATGTAGAGAGACACAATGATTTTTACTCATCCGCCTTTGATCGACTCAAAGAGCTTCTCTGTTATCTACTTTTAGCTGGTTTCATACATCGCAGCCATATACCATGGCTGGAATCACCATGCTGATGAAAGCGTGAGCTCTTGTCTTGTTGTTTCTCATCTGGTGAAGTACGGGTTTGATACAACTGAAGCTGAACCATCCTGCTGTTATCCTACTTGAAATCCCTCCATTTTGTATGTGTGAGTTTGTAACACAAAATCTATTCACTTTGTATGTTCGTAACACAAAATCCCTCAATTTTGTATGTGATAGTTTTTCAATTTTTTTGGTCCAGGCAGGTGTACAAATTTACTTTCCAACGAGATAATTTCCTAGTTGGATTTTCCCATGTGAGCAAAAAGTGTTCAGAATGTATTCAGTTTAAGTGGGCAAACATTTCTCTTACATAGAAACAAAATTGAAAAGCAAAACAGCTTGAAACTGCTAAATTTATTTTAAATTGTAAGAACAGATAATGCATCAATTTTTTAATTCTTTCTCAAATACAAAAGAAAACATTCTGGCACACAAATCATTGTGAATGAGAAGGGAACTTAGTAGAGCATATACATACCTCCCCCAAGGGAAACAAAGCACTCAGCATCAGATCAAAATCTCCCTTTGCATGAATTTTCCTATGTAAATTTTGTCACTAGTCCAATCAGCTCAAGTGCCGATGCCTGTTCATGATCAATTGATATAGTAGCCAAATCCACTAGTCTCTTTGACAAAATTGTTGAGCTAATTTAATTTTATATAAGTTTGGGTTTTGAGAAACTACGTTCACTACTTGCCAATGATACTGGCAGTGCGAGATGGATCCTTAAGAGCAGTAGAAAAAATTGGCACGTTATCAACTTTTAAAATTTAAATGATGAAGAGGCGTACTGCTTGTGGCGGCTTAGACTTTGATCTATTGATATAAGTTCACAACACAGATATTCACGTGGATCTTGTGGTAACATTTCTCCTGATCTCTGGGCAGTGAGGTTGGACTACTGTGTTCATTGTCGAGCACGTTTAAAATTCCTTGGCAGTTGGAAATCAAAAAGCGTTGACTTAGCTGCCTGGACAAAGTTCAAATTAAAAATCTACCCACTATTTGTAACTTATCTCAGGTGGTTTGTTAAGAGCAGCTTTAGAAGGCGCCTAACTGGCTGCGGGTCTACTTAGCTCTAGTGTTTGAGTCTATTAAGATAAACTGGCACATCGTTTAAGCCATCCTCCAAGAAACTGGTTGTATACCGACCGACTCTGTAGAGTTTTCCAAACCAGAATAAAGACATTTAAGTTAAGTTAAGTAATATTGTTTGCGTAGTCGAAGATGGAGCTGGGCAAAACTCACAGAGCACCGCGCTCATTGTTTACAGAGACTGAGATGGCAATGATGATGAGTCGAAAGGCAAGGTATGCGCTTCTCAAGATGAATGGAAATGGTGGGTGATCAAATCCTGCAAGTTTCAAGTGCCCCTGTTCTCAATCAGGTAAGACCAGAGTGCCTGCATCATGAGTTAAATCCAGTTGTCTCGACTAGCCCTCTTGCCACTAGTTCACGGTGCTTGGGATGAGAGAGTGAGGCTGATGACCAGCACAGTTTCTTTCTCACTATAATCCAAATACAGCGCAAGTTACATCATCCCTATCATCGCTTGCAATGGGCGTCAACAACATTTTTTTATTTTTGGTGCTGAAAACTGAACTGTTTATTCCCCTCGTATTTCTACTACCTATTTTCTGGTTTCTCACTCCCTTTAACACATCTACACTGTACACCACTCTGAGGTCTGCACCCTATGTGGTTGCCTAGTTGGCCTTATTGTATTACTGGCCCTGAAGGTGGTAAAGCTGAATTAATAATCCGCAATTGTCCATTGTTAGACAGAAGATTGAGTTGCTTTTGTCTATTAGACTGGTGCATTGGGTTTTCCTGTTTCTCAAATTTATTTTGTATTTCTGTTGGGACAGAGCTCACAGTGAAGGATTTTTGTCATGCTGTAAAACATTGTGTAACTTGTTTGCTACATTTTGCTTCCATCTCTCAACAAAGCATCAATTTCCTCATTCCTTGTGATTCCATGAATGGAAGTAAGTTATCGCAAGACAATAGCTGAGATTCTTTAGATGTAGTCCAGTTCTGATATGATTTCATATGTTTGTTTCTGTTTTTTAGCAAGGAAGCAAATAAATGAACTCAGTTCAGTTTAAGTGCCATCTCCGCATCGAAGGCCGGCTGCAATGAATCTCTAGTGTACTCTATCTCTTGCCGTAATGGTGCAATATTCCAGGCCATCTCCTGATGTTATCCACCCACTTAAAGCATTGTCTGCCTCTTGAACAACTGCCTTCCACCATACCCTCAAGTATGGTCTTCAACAAGGAGGTATGTCTTGTTATAAGACCAGAATAACGTAACTGTCTAACCCTGATTTAGATCATTAACTCTCTTTTCACCCCCGATTTTTCCAATACCTCCAAATTTGTTTTCTTCTCTTTCCAATAAATGTGACCCAATCTTCTATTTACACACATTTCGAAGGCTTCAATACTCTTTTCCAACTTGTTATTCATTGTCCCTGTTTCTGCGCCATAAAGTAGTGACGAGTAAACTGACAATCCTCATTTTCAAATTATGATTTATCTGTTTGGATGTCAGTATGTGTCGCATGTTGCCGAATACTATCTTGGCCATACCTATTCTTTTTCTGATTTCTTTTTCACGGCTGCCTTCTTCCGTTATTATATGACCTAGATAGGAGAAACTCTGTACCTGTTCAAATAGTTGATCTTTTATTTTTATCTACATGCATGGTTTCTTGTCACTTTTCCCAATTATCATAGTTTTTGTTTTCTTTATGTCTAATCCAAACTCTTGACTTATTTTGTACATTGCTGTCACAAGAAATGAACTAGTCGTCCCAAAACGCCAGCACATAAAATTGGTATAATCAAGTCTCCAACAATTTATCATTGTTTACGTCCAATCTTAAAATGTTATCAGTCAGCGAATGCCCAGAACTCTCCCTTATCTTACCATTTTATCAGTCTGACTGCTATATGGCTGTTCCTTACCATACCATTTTATCAGTCAGCACTGTTGAAGACGGATGTATTAGACCGAAAGGAATAATTATCACAGTCAAGCTGTAAACTAACGACACAACGCATTTCGTTCTCCGGACTACATCCTGCTACTTGCAAAGCACTGTTCAGGGCTTGGTAGCGGGAGATTGAGAACAAACACAGAAGAAGATCAGTCAGCAATTGAAATGTGAATTTATCAGTCAGTGACTGCTATACTATTGTCCATTATCTTACCATATTATCTCTCAGTAACTGCTATATGACTGCCCCTTACCGTACCATTTTATCAGTCAGCATTTAGAATGTGACTGCTCCTTATCTTACTACATTATCAGTCAGCGATTTTCAGCTGTCATCTGAAATATAATAGGTGTATCCTTTCCTGACATTAAGAACGAACCCAAACTGCCTTCACACTAAATAATCAACATTAAACACAATTTTAAACAGGTTTTAAATATCTGGGCTCAATTGTCAGTGATGAAGAGTCAAAATGTGAGGTGTTGGCCAGAATAGCACTGACAATAGCGGTGTTTGCACGGTTTACAAAAATCTGACAAGACAAACGGTCAGCCATATGCATGAAAATAAGATTAATGCGTACATTGGTTCTGTCAATATTCATCTATGGTTGTGAGACATGGAAAATTACAGCTGACGTGCAGTGGAGGATAAAGGCCTTGGAGGTGAGATGTTTCCGAAGACTTCTAAATGTCAAGTTACAAATGAGCAAATACAAGAAAGAATTAAAACAGCAATGTGGCCTTTTGAAGACCTCTTGGCAACTTTCAAAAGCGAGAAACTCGCTTGGTACGGCCACATATTGAGATCAAACGGTCTTGCAAGTACGATTCTGCATGGAAAGGTAAAGGCGGACGACGAAGAGGTCGTCCCAAAAATAGATGGAGGACAACATAAAAGAATGGACCAATCTCCGACCACAGGAGGCACAGGCAGCGGCTGCTGACAGAGAGGGGTGGTGTGGGGTTATCTTCATGTGTGCCCCAACAACACCACCGGTTATGACCTGACTTAAAACACAATGGCCCTGAATATATAAGTCAAATCACTACAATATTATCATGACTTGTTATTTATCAGGCACAGAAATACTTAACATACAAAACAACACCCATGTACATACGTTAGACATTGAAAGAGACATTTGTAATGGCTAATGCAACAACAATAATTTGCAGTTAGCAACATATGTGCACATTTGATAATTTAAATTGTACCACTTTATCTGGATGTCCATCCGAGTGTGTTTCACCTGTGTGGATCCTGAACAGGTGGATCCTGGGAGCAATGAATAGGGCCACTGCAATCCTTTCAAACATTTTATAAATGGTGGCTAAAGAGTATTGTGCATGGGGGCTAGCAACCTCTTTATGTAAAACCAACCTCTGCAAAAACCACAAATGAAAATGCACACAAAGTGCTTTGGAACATGGTTCTATTAGGGGTCAGCTACAGTAGTGGCCCTAGAGCAGGGTTCTATTAGGCGTCAGCTACAGTAGTGGTCCTAGAGCAGGGTTCTATTAGGGGTCAGCTACAGTAGTGGCCCTAGAGCAGGGTTCTATTAGGGGTCAGCTACAGTAGTGGTCCTAGAGCAGGGTTCCACTAGGGGTCAGCTACAGTAGTGGCCCTAGAGCAGGGTTCTATTAGGGGTCAGCTACAGTAGTGGTCCTAGAGCAGGGTTCCACTAGGGGTCAGCTACAGTAGTGGTCCTAGAGCAGGGTTCTATTAGGGGTCAGCTACAGTAGTGGTCCTAGAGCAGGGTTCCACTAGGGGTCAGCTACAGTAGTGGTCCTAGAGCAGGGTTCTATTAGGGGTCAGCTACAGTAGTGGCCCTAGAGCAGAGTTCCACTAGGGGTCAGCTACTGAAGTGACCCTAGCATAGGGTTCCATTAGGGGGTCAGCTACAGCAGCAGCCCCAGAGCAGGTTCCATAAGTGGTCAACTACAGTAATGGTCCCATGCGCTATAAGAAAGAGCAACATGGAGATGAGAAAAGAAGTTGCCTAAAGGACTACTGGGTATCTTACAAATATAGAGCAAAAATAATTATACAGAAAATAATAAATATAAAGTAAAAATAATTGTACAGATAAAACAAATATAGAATACAAATAATTATACAGAAAAAAGGTATAATGTAAAAAATATATAAATAGAAAAAATAAATATAGAGTAAAAATAAATAATAAATAAAAATAAATATAGTGTAAAAATTAATGTTGAGTAAAATGAAAAAGAGGTAAAATAAATTATAAAAATAAATATAGAATAAAATGAAATTATAGAGGTAATGTCTGAGATTTTAGAACAATCCATTTCATAAATCTGAAAAACTTGAGCATTATTATTATTAATATGGAGTTCAAGGTAGTGTGGGGGATCCAGTGGTCTTGAGGTAAAGTGTTCACCTCGGATGCTGGAGGTTGTGGGTTAAAATCACGGTGGAGATGGGGATTTTTTCACATTGATTTTCCCTGATGTTTGAGACCTGTGTGCAGTGGCACACATGTTAAAAATTGAAAAGAGTAGGCTTAGCGGTTGATCCTCGGGCAAAATTCAAGTTAAAAATCTTATAAAATTATTCTAGGGTCTCTCGCCCTACAGAGATTATGTTGCAAAAAGGAGGATGTGTGTCTAGAGCAGCAGGTCTTGGTTATGTGGTTAGCAGAGCAGCATAGATGGCGCCTGACAGGCTGTGGGTCTACCTAGCTCTAATTTACGCTTCCACAACCACCAGTCCTATAAATAGGCGATCATATATTCCAGAGGCTACCGATCGAACAGTTGGTAATAGATACTGGGATTGACCTGGCAAGTCACCAGCAGATTTTCACCTGCCAATAAAATATGAAACAAAGGAAGTCACACCTCCCCACGATGTCTAACAACACAAATGGACTGAAGATATATAGATAGTTCAAGGTAGTTCTATAGCAGATGCTGCCATCAGAGATAAAGTGTTAGACATTATTGTACATGGTCTCAGCACTTTGTGAAGTGGGGTAACTAGTTCCCTTCCTTGTTGCCTTGCTTTCTCTAAAGTACTGGTACCCATTTACAGCTGGGTAGAATGGAGCATGTAGCTATGATGGAGCAAACCCAGTGCCTATACCACTCTTAGACTAAACAGAATTCCGTGCTCTTGGTGAAACAAATATTGTGACTACATACAAATGAAGCACAACAAGCCAATCACCTATCTTCACTCGATTGAAAATATTTAAGAAGACCTCTATACCACTAGAAAAGAAAAGGAGTGAAGTGTGAAGTGAATCTCTACAGCCCAGAGGAAAAGAAGTGTGATTAAGTGAAGTGAATGAATGGATGTCTACAGCTCAGGGGAGAAGAAGTGTGACAAAGTGAAGTGTGAAGTGAATGAATGTATATCTACAGCTGAGGGGTTTAAGAAGCGTGATTAAGTGAATTGTGAAGTGAATGAATATCTACAGCCCAGGGGAGAAGAAGTGTGACAAAGTGAAGTGTGAAGTGAATGTATTTCTACAGCTGAGTGGAGAAGAAGAGTGATTAAGTGAAGTGAATGAATGAATCTCTACAGCCGAGAGGAGACTAAGTGAAGTGAATAAATGAATCTCTACAGCTGAGAGGAGAAAAACAGTTGACTAAGTAAATTGCGAAGTGAATAAATGAATAACTACAGCTGAAGGGAGAAAAAGAGTGACTAAGTGAAGTGAATTAATGAATCTCTGCACCCTAAGACAGAAGAAGTGTAGTGTGAAGTCAATCAATGAATCTCTACAGCCAAAGTTAAAAGAGGAACAATTAAGTCAAAGTAAAAAATTAACCAAATTAATTGACAGATCAACTATAACAAAAAGGAAAAATAATTAAGTTTTGTCTGACTGAATAAATTATGAATAAGTGTAACATGCAAACTATTGTAACAACTAAGTGTGATATTGAACTATTGTAACAACTGACCAAGTTTAACATTCTAACTATTGTAACAACTGAATAAGTGTAACATTCAAACTATTGTAACAACTGACCAAGTGTAACATTCAAACTATTGTAACAACTGACCAAGTGTAATATTCAAACTATTGTAACAACTGACTAAGTGTAACATTCAAACTATTGTAATGACTGACTAAGTGTAACATTCAAATAATTATAAAAATATATACATGAAATAGGCACGATATTGTAACAACTGAATTTGTGTACCAGAAAAACTATTGCAACAACTGAACAAATTGAACACACTGTTGTAACAACTGAATCAGTAAAACAAACTATTGCAATAACTGAATATGTGTACAGGTAAACTATTGTAACAACTTATTAAATGTAACAAACTATTGTAACAACTCAACAAGTGTAAAAGACAAACTATTGTAACATTTGAACAAGAGTAACACAATAACAACTTCATCAAAACTCAAGCAATAGCTTGTGCACATAGATGGAATCAATATGTCACAACAATAGTTTGAACCAAACAAAAGCAATGTGGTTTGGTCAAAAATAAATATAAACAAGAATAGTAAAATGAGTGATCTGCCGGGGTCTTGGTGTATGACAAGGACAACAGCACCACTGTCCCCTAGAGAGCATGTAGTAAGAGGTGACTAACTGTGTGACATGGTTATGTGGTTTGTTAAGAGCAGCATAGATGGTGCCTAACAGACTGCGGGTCTACTTTGCTCTAGTGTTAACATCGGTTAACCAATCTGCGTGGCACGTCCCAACACAGCAGAGTAATAAGCTGCTCGAGCCTAGCTCACTAAGCAGGAAATTCTCTTTCCGGCTACATTCAGCTCATACCAGAGCTTGGACCTGCACAAGAGCATCTGTCCCTGTAGAAGTTCAGGTCGACTAAGACTAAGAAAGACTAAATAAAATGAAATAATAAGTAACAGCTCAACAATAGACACCAAGAACAACAAACAATATCAGTAAACAGTAAACTCTGTGCACTAAAATAGCAACAACTACAAATAGTTATTTAATAAAAGCAATATAAATGTTGAAAGTAATTGTTTATAAAGTTAATTAGATAATGAAAAGCAATACACATGGATGGAATGAGTCATGACAAATAGAAAAGTGTTAGGCTTAGAAGATGGATGGATGGAATGCTTGACAGTTGCAAATATTCTGCCTGGATCTTTATGTGTTTGTATATGTATATTTGTCACATTCTCTGTATCAACAACTGTCACATTCTCTGTATCAACAACTGTCACATTCTCTGTATCAACAACTGTCACATTCTCTGTATCAACAACTGTCACATTCTCTGTATCAACAACTGTCACATTCTCTGTATCAACAACTGTCACAT
This sequence comes from Ariolimax columbianus, assembly GCA_036924085.1. Classification (NCBI taxonomy): domain Eukaryota; kingdom Metazoa; phylum Mollusca; class Gastropoda; order Stylommatophora; family Arionidae; genus Ariolimax; species Ariolimax columbianus. Next base: position 96,888,017 of record JAVGWX010000003.1, read on the forward strand.
TCTCTGTATCAACAACTGTCACATTCTCTGTATCAACAACTGTCACATTCTCTGTATCAACAACTGTCACATTCTCTGTATCAACAACTGTCACATTCTCTGTATCAACAACTGTCACATTCTCTGTATCAACAACAACAGCAGCAAGAACAACAACAGCAGCAACAAGCGTAGATCTGTGACAAAGATCATGGCACCAGCCAAAACAGCGGGAGATTGACCATAGAAAATGAGATTGGATAGGTCATACCCACAGGAAGATAACATTACAATATACGCTCTGCCAAAGACGGATGTGTTGGACAGAAACGTGCAAATATCGCAGTTAAGCTGTAAACTACGACACAATGCATTCAGTTCTTCCAGACAACATCCTGCTATGTGCAAAGATCTTTTCAGGGCTTGGTAGCTGGAGACGAACGAAGAAGAACACTTTAGTCCCACACAATCCTACAGGAAGAAACCTAACAATAAACCCAAGTGGTAATTGCTACCCACACCAAATGTTGCCATAATCCCACACAAACACACTCACATTATACACACCCCTACCAATACACACAGACCCACACCCACAAATACATACCCACAGGCAGGAACTAACAATATACCCCAGTCGCAATGGACATTTGGGCCAGGTATCGCCTTAGTCACACACACACCCACATGCAAGATGGAACCTAACAATATACCCCAGTGGTAATTGGTATCTGGACCAAATGTTGCAATAAGCACACCCACACACACACACCCCCACACTATACACATCTCTACCAACATATACACCTGTAATATACATACACAGACCCAAACCCACAAATACACCCCCACAACAATTACACAACCCGAACACAAACATAGTGCCCCCCCCCCCCCCCCATATAATGCACCCAAACCCACTCACACCCACCTTTAATTATAAATGTAAGCAGGCAAGTTAAGGGTATTCCCACTAAATGCGGCTGCTACCAAGGCCCCTCTCATCCCCTCCTGAGAACAATCCTCACACAGTGAGCCTGCTAAGTCTGTATTTTCCCTTCAATAGAAATCAATCTACGCATTTCCAGGGTTGGGTCCTGTGCCTCTAGACTCACAATTGTCAAACGGTTGCTCACACGCTACTGGTAGATCTGTAAGCTCGTGATAAATATTTTCTTCATGAAAATTAGCCTAACATTAGTGAATGAGTTCGATTGGCAAATCTGCGTGCACTAAATTTAATTGACAGTTCGATGTGAAATCTACAACTGTGGCTATGGTTTGTATGTAACCGAAAGTTGTCATACTAGTCACTTTAATAATAACCGAAATGACACATGACAAAAGTAGAAAGATATGTTAGCATTAGAAACTTGAACATGTATATACAAGATCTGCTTCCTTTTTAATTATTCATGTGTTATTATTGTGAAATGAATGTTCAAATTTCTTGCCTTTGTGTACATTATGCATTTGTACAAGTTCTAATAAGGGTCAATACGTGGAATGATAAAAATGCTATACTTTGTTAGGTAGCTTGTGAAAGACTTTAAAATTAGCTCGCTTAATGAGTTTTGTAACCAGTGCTATAGAATGATAACAAGTAACCAAACAGCCTAGCCCCTCACTCTTACATAATATACGGTTCATAATTATGTAGCTATCTGTCCTGGAATAAATTATCGAAGAGCATGCAAATCAAACAAAAAATGTCACAAACACACAACAAAACCAGATTAGGGGGAGGAAGACTAACGTCTGGTCAGGCAAAATATACTGATCAGACATGTTAGTCAGGGTCAGGTAAAACATACTGGCGAAGACCCTCACCTTGGCTTCCTAGTAGCCCTCCCTGGAAACAAGCTGTTTTCATGGTTAACGAGGTGAAGGATCGACATGATCCCCATAGTAGTGAGCGACACACAGATAAAGCCAAGCATAGCACAACCTCCTGGAGGACCCTGGTCTATTTTCATCAGCAAGCTCAGGATGTGAGGAAAGCTACTGCAACCGGCCACTTAATGTCCTTTTCAGGGCGCACAAAAAAGTAACCTACTCATTGTGGGAATTTGCAAACAACAAACCAGGCATGGTGAAGAGAAGACAGCCTTAAATAAATAAAAATGTTCCTGACTGGGGAAGTTTCACAATTCATACAGGTTGTGTATACAGAAATAAATGATTGAAAAGCATGCAAATCAAACAGAACAATAAAAGTGTCACAAACACACAACAAAACCAGACAAGATGAAGACAATTGACTTAAATAAAATGATGTTTTATTCCAAAGGCATGGACTGATTTGGATCAATGTATGAATCAAGGATATTGACATAAGTACTTGCATGTTGATACCTCACAGTTTTGACACCGGCTTGTGCATGTTATCATTGCCATGACTATAAATATGATATGTCATACATCAATGTATCACAAACACATATAGACAAAAACTCACGCTGGTACTGGGGAACAAAGATGAGAACCACTGTGACCAACCAAACTTAACTCCTAGACTACCTGAGCCACTTAGGTGGTGTATTTTTGGACTCATTTTTACACAAGTCACTTAGAGTGGCTAGTCATATTAGATCTCTATTAGGAAAGTTTAGAAAACAATTTTTGAAGGTTAGACCAATCCAACTTTTAAAATGTCATTTCCTTTTGATGAAATTTACAATTTAAGAGCCATTTGCGCTTTTTTCTTAGAGAAAGAGGTTCGAATTTAAGAAATTAGCAGATAAATCGATTTGCTCCAGCAAAATTTGTTTGATAAAAATGACTTCCTGTGATTGTAAGCAAAGATTATCATCAGAACAAGCACTACAGACTATCTATTCATGGAAAATGAAAAAAAAACTGACATATGTTGTGGATAATTTTATATTGTTAGTGAGGATTAGTGTTAGGAGCTTCAGATCTGTACAAATATATTATGATATATTATAGTCAGTTCAAACATTAAAAAATTTAAACATTTTGTTTTAAATGTATTTGCAATATATGTGGACCACTATTTATCCATTTTTCTTTATGTGAAGACAAATTGGTTCTATTTGTTGCCTATTCAATTTTGCACATGAAATAAATTAACAAAATGTTAAAATAAGAAAATTATATTATAATATATTATGGTGACATAACCTCAACTTATAAAAGTTTCCTTGCTGACTTTTTTTTCACAATGTCATTTCAAAGATACAAATGCACACTAAATCTTTATTTACTGACAGAAAATGATACAACTTGTACATGTTGTGTATGAATGGATATTCTATTCAGTGATGGCTAATGTTGGAAGCTTCAGACATGCACAAAGCTTGATATATTATGGGAAGTTCAAACTTTAAAATATTTTTTTCCCACAATAAACATAAATTACTATTTATCTATTTTTTTAAACATAAAGCCACAAAGTAGTTCTGTTTGATAGTCCATTAAATTATGCACATTTTTATATGAGATAAATTAATGTAATGTTTAAAATAAGAAAATCATGATAAAATATATTTTGTAACTCTAACCTAAAAACGGTGTAAAAACGTGTTTTTAGTGTCAGCATACTTAGAGTTAAATTGAAAGATGACCATAGAGCAATGCTTCTCAAACTTTCCACTCTGATTAACTGGCAGGAATTTATCCATTGCAGTAGTTAGGTTCTCAATTTGTTCATTTAATTATTGTTGATTTTCTATCTCAAATTTGTATTGAATTTTCTTTAAACGTATACTTAGTTAATTCTATGACTCTTTTACCATTTAATGATAGCAGTTATATGTGAGAGAAAAAAGCAGATAGCATGTTTTGATCAGACTCTATAATCATATTTTTTTTAAGATCATTCAAAGCTGGAACCCAATCAAGAAAACCTACATTTTTTGGTCCCGTTTATTGATGCCTATTGCAGATTGGCAGCTGAGGGCTCATGGACCTGTGTCGGTCTGCGGACCACTACTTTTGGGAGCGTTGTCATAGATCGTTGTGCAGTGAGCTAGCCACATCATCATGTAAAACAAATTTCTACAAAAAAACACCACTGAAAGGGGGAATAAGTGCTTTGAAGCAAACTTCTTACTAGTGGAGCTCTTATATAGTGATGGCTCCCATGTTGTAGGGATAAAAAATGAACAAGAAGAAGAAGGCATAATATATACAAATGAAATAGCTTAACACATGATTTTATAACCAAAAAAAACCCCCCCCAAAAAACCATTAAAAAATATATAAAATGATTTCCCAATGTCAATTAACAGCATTTATACAATATCACATGACTTATTCATGGCAAGGTAAGCATAACATTGACTTACTCTGACAAAAAATAGCTGATGTACTGTGACCGTTGAAGTATAGTAGTACTCAGACAAAAAGAGCTGATGTAATGTGATCATTGATGTGGTAAAAGACAGGTGACATTGATTCCAATAATTCTTTGAACCAATTAGGTTGTTTCTTTCAACACTAGATGTCACACAGCCTGGCTTGACATTTATCTCTGTTATATCAAAAACTGACATTATGTTGAAGGCGCAGTGAATGAGCTGACAGTAGTCAGTGGTGCGTGCGTCAGGATCAGCGAATCGGAACTGACCAAGACCCAATTTCCCCTTCGAGTGGCAGTTCTTGAAACAGACAGCACTTGTGGAGCGTGACTAAGAGATCAAGGTGGGAATACAAACCCGATCCCAAAAATGCTGCGCTAAAACCAGATGTTGTCACGCTGAGTGGTGCAGATATCGAACCCTCGCTGTAAACTATGAAACAACTTAACAAAATGTAAAGTTTCAGGTTGAACATTGATGAAGAAATATGGGCTCATTTACTTCACCTTCACCAATAGGTAATCAATTACAGGGAATTGTAAACGCATAATGTAACCAAGCCAACAGCATCAATAAGCCTGAGTCAGTTTCTACAGGGGCACAGATTAAAAAAATGACAACACATATGTTATGACCATAAAGTCTTCATCGAGATTCAAGGGCAAAACATTTTATAACAATGAGTTAATGTACTTGAAATATTCATCCTATTCATCATAACAAAGTCAGACTGAAGTAAGCTCAAGGAAACAGGTAAGACTAGACAAGAAGGATGTGCGGCGGGCAAGCAACTTCATCATGTAAAATGAATTACTACAGAGTGATGGGGAGTGGCGGCGGTGGGGTGTGTGTGTGTGACATGGTTAAGTTGTTAGTGGCATGACTCCCAAACCAATCTTGCATGTGTTTAGATTCTTCTTTTTCTTCTTCGTTCATTTTCAATCTCCTGTAACCAAGCCTTGAAAAAAGGCTTTGCAAGTAGCAGGATGTTGTCGGGAGAACGGAATGTGTTGTCTTAGTTTACAGCTTGACTGCGATATTTACATCCTTTAGTACGACACATCTGACTTCAGCAGGCATTTTTGAGTTCTGGGTTAGCCTTCCCTCGTCGATCTCTTCTCCTTAGCTAGCCTGCTCTGTTGCAGTCTGTTATCCAAGATCACCATGTGGAGGTGTGAAAAGGTCTTGGCAACTCTGGTTCGCTATGGGTCGCTGACTGCTGCAGAAAATGCACTTCTCAGATGCAAAATTGTGTATGGAAATAGGATGCAAAATTGTGAAAAGAAATATGATGCAAAATTGTGTATGGAAGTTGGATGCAAAATTGTGTATGGAAATAGGATGCAAAATTATGTATGGAAGTTGAATGCACACATAGATGTGAGACACAAAGCACACGACAGCACATTGCATGTTAGGAAACAAGGTGAATGGAAAAAAGAAAATAGCTACAGAAATCTCCATTGCACGAACATATGACAGTACTCTGGTAAAGGCTTCCTGTGAGGACACATACAGTGGTTGCCCTATTCTTTGTAGAGTCAAAATAGGCAAGCAGAAGAGTTAGAAGATGAAACATCGTGTTTGGCTTTGTCAAATTCATATAAGCAATTGGACAATTGAAACGTCAAGAAAAATATCAAGTCAGGCAGTTTTCAAGCAGGTACTGTGTGACTGAAGTGATGTAGTAAAATCTATGAGGAAATAGACACACCAATGAGAAAAATGACAACTTAACATGTTATCCAATTGAGAAACAATTGAAACCGTTACCGTTGGAGAACTGTTTGGTTCACATGACCATCGGATCATCCATTAGGATTTGGCTCTTACATAATATGTCATTAGGCTTTTATATGATAATATAAACATGTTATTTGCCTCACATATGATATTGTGAACATGTTATTTGGCTATCATATGATTCTATAAATATATTATTAGCCCCTCATATGATACTGTTAACATGTTATTTGACTATCATATGATTCTGTAAATATGCTAACATGTTATTAGCCTCTAATTAGATATTCTAAATATGTTATTTGACTTATCATATGATTCTGTAAACATACTAACATGTTATTAGCCTCTAATATATTATAAACCTGTTATTTGACTATCATATGATTTTGTAAACATGCTAACATGTTATTTGCCTCTCATATGATAATGTAAACATGTTATTTTCCTCATATGCACTGACAAGTGCAAAATGATTCGGTTGTGTTTTCAAAAATCCTTTCTTCTTGTCAGATCCTGGAGTCTGGAACCTAACCTGTTCTTGAAATGGATATTTACATGCCCTCTGTGTAACAGATTTCCGACCAAAAAATTATGGGACCCAAAAGTTTCAGAACCACGACCAAGATGTTGGTTCAGTTTTAGAACCTTTGTGGGTATCAGGCAATTAAAGTTTGGTACTGTGACGTGTGAATGCCATGGGTACAAATGTGAAATCGAGGTAGATAGTGACCATAGAAGGCAGACTCCAAACTTATCTTAAACACGTAACAATCTGCTCAAATTGGGAATTGCAACAAAATCACACTTCGATGCCAGTCCGGCAGACGCCGAACAGAGACCGAATTCTGACGGAGTAGATGAGGAATATCCAGATTGACATCTCTATGCCAGTCAGGGTGATCATTGCATCAGTGCCTTTTGCAAAAGAGGTTTTCAAGCACCAGATAAGGAAATTAACAAAATGTAAGATCATTGGTTGTCTCTGGCAGACGGTGAGACGTAACGGTGATTGGTTAGAAATGGAGAAACTGCGTGTCTGTTATTGAAGCGATTCGTTCGGGAAGAGACAGATATACAGCTGATACAAGAAAGTTCTGAGCAGATTAATAATTCTATTACCAACTGAGAATGGAGAGAAAGAGGTCCAGTCTCATCATGAGGAGACATACAGAGAAATAGATTGACTGGAGTAAGTTCTGAGCAGATTAATAATTCTATTACCAACTGAGAATGGAGAGAAAGAGGTCCAGTCTCAACATGAGAAGACATGCAGAGAAATAGATTGACTGGGGAAAGTTCTGAGCAGATTGAGTATTCAAATAATTCAACCCAATTAATTCTGGGAGTTGGTAGATTCATTCTGGGAGTTGGTAGATTCATTCTGGGAGTTGGTAGATTCATTCTGGGAGTTGGTAGATTCATTCTGGGAGTTGGTAGATTCATTCAAGGTGATTCACTCAGAGAGAAGTGTGAGAGAGAGAGAGAAAGAGAGAGAGAGAGGTCCAGTCTCAGCAGTAGGGTGGTACAGATACACAGGTAAGTTCTGGACAAAAACATTCCTTGCATTATTTGATGATAAGTGAGGAAGCGGTCAGATCTCTCAGGACCAGAGCTGAAGTAGATATTTCCAAGCTCAGCGTAAAGGTGAGGGTACCAATTGTGACCATTGCCTCTCATAGAACCCCACGAAAACACTGCAGGATCTTTAAATAACTACATCACCACTTAATTGTTTCATACATCAAGCAGATGAATTGTGAACTGAAGAACGCCAAGTGATTTGGAATCGGCAGATTAAAGTTAGAATCAGCATAGAATGTAGTGGTGGAAATGTACCGACTACAGTATCGAGCAGTGGGTTGTTATTAGCGAGACCAACATACGTACATATGCACTAACAAATCTCAGTAATAAGAGTAGGCAAGGGACAGTAATCTTAAGGATGTTAGAGCTTGCATATGGTGAATGAGTTGTTAGGTCAATGATAAGAAGAGTGTGAAGGATTCAATCAAAGTGTGTTTCTCATTCATGTAGAAAATCAAGCTGTATTTCTGTAATTGAATAATGTAAGTGTGCCACGTGGTTGTGTAGTGGCAGTATAGATGTTCAAGGTGTGTCATATTGTAAGCAGTGCCAGTGATGAGAACAACAGTGTGCTAGTGAAAGGTTCTGAATAAAACATTGTCAGAAGTGAGGTAGGAGTAGTTGTGTGTGTAGGATTCATCAATATAGAACACAAGAGGTGTTGAAGTGGGTGTGACTCTACTACAATAAAATATAAATGAACATTTGACACATTGGATAATACTGATCTCTAATGCAATATACCATACAAAATGCAAGAAAATGTACAGGAATGTTCATCAGAATCTAGTGTGATTCAGTCAAAATATGTTATGTTTAAACTATATACACATCTTAAAAATTTTTTATTTATGGGCTGTCAATATTTGTACAATTATTTATTTCAGTGGGAAATATCAATTACAAACATCTGTAACTGATGGACCTTTTCAAATATACAAGATTTGGATGTATTTGTACATAAAATTAATTATTTTGATGGGTATTATCAAAGTTTAATGTACAACTATATGATATATGTAATATTCATATTTTCAGACATGGACAGATGATGACCTAAATAAATATATTTTATGTACACAGACAGATTGCAATTAAAATACCAGACATGGATAGTCAATGACCGAAATAACGGTGTGCCACCTGCCGAGAGCATCGCACAAAGCACAAACTCTGTAGCTCCAGTAATGAACCCAGTGATCTCCGTAAAAAATTACCATGAGCTGATGGCAGTTAAAATTCAAACCCTGACTTTTTTTTTTTTTGCGTTCGCCTTATTTCTCTAATCCCCAAGGCGGTGTGAGTTGCACTGTGGTTTTTATTTTGCGCCTGTCGGCCCAGTGCATCCGACTTCAGCATGCATTTTTATGTAAGGGTCTGCTTCCTCCTGCATTATGTAAGGGTCTGCTTCCCCGGGGTAACGGCCGGTGCTGTGTTGGGGATCGAACCCAGCACCTTCGGATTGTGAGCCGTGCCACTTAACCACTAGGCCACGCTGTCCCCCCTGACTATCTGAACACGAAGCAAATGGCTTGACTACTACGCCACGAAGACTCACAAATAAATACATAGACTGCAAGTTAAAATACCAGATACGGATGGTCAATGACCTAAATAAATACATATACTGCAAGTTAAAATGCCAGACATGGATAATCAATGACCTAAATAAATGCATAGACTGCAAGTCAAAATATCATACAAGGATAATCAATGACTTAAATAAATGCACAGACTGCAAGTCAAAATATCAGACATGGATAATCAATGACCTAAATAAATGCATAGACTGCAAGTCAAAATATCAGACATGGATAATCAATGACCTAAATAAATGCATAGACTGCAAGTTAAAATACTAGACATGAAAACAAAACAATAAGCAAACTAACAATTAAAGGAGTTCCTTCAAGGAAAATACGAATCCTTTATTGACTTCATTTTTGCTTACCCTGAAACAACCACATGCCAGACCCTCTCATGCCTCTCTTAAATAACCATAAATGTTATACTAATAAAACTGGTGAACTTCTCTCAAATAGTCCCATCTATCATCCTAATAAAACTGGTGGTCAGTCTCAGGTTTCTCTCAAGGCCCTACAGTATATTAAGCAACCTGTATCTTCGTTAACTCTCAAATTATAATCTATTTTCCCCTCACAAAAACTGCAGTTCATTTCAGACTATCTCTTGGCTATAAAGTTTTTCCTTCAAATAACTACATTTATTTCCATCATAAAACTGGCAGCCCATCTCTAACCTATCGTATGTCATGATGCTCACCGTATGGAGCTGACTGACTTGAATCTGAATAATTTTCTGCACACAGGAAACGATACAGTACAATGAATGCTACTAGATGCAAAAACCTACAACGCCAATGTTCTACCTTGAGCCCAAGAGTGGAGAATAAAATTATAACACAGTAACCTGCCAAGAATGTCTAGGAGGTGACTAAGGAGGGTTGGGTATGGGGCTGGCTGTCGAATTCTGCAGAAACGTTAACCCACAAGAGAATGGAAAAAAATCTTTCCCAATGGTTTAAGAGGAGCCACTGAGTCAAATCTAGACTAGGTCTATCATCAGATATAGGAGTAGCCTCTGAGTCAAGTGTAGACTATGTCTACCATCAGATAGAAGATGCCACTTTTAAATCCATCAAACCAGTACTAATGTGATGCAATGTTTTTTTTTGCTTGTTGCCAGTGGCGCTTAAACTTTGTTAGCTTGATTCAGAAGTATTTGTACAATGTTTCTTGCTTGTCCAGCAACACCTACCTGACCCTCCTTTGGGAACCACTACTGCTTATAATTTTTTTAATTATTCTTCTAGCTTTGATGTAGCAGGAGCATAGGACCACTACTTCAGTTGGTGCCTTTGCAAGAAACTTGTATCAATGAATGCAGTGGCGGTTTCTGTAGCACTGTGTTCTACATCATGAGGTTGCTAGCCCCATACTGAACCTTTCTTGGCTAACTTATGTGATATGCATAGTATAGTGCAATAATCCTGTTCTTTCCCTCCCCAATAACGGGACCCAGTAACCACATGTAGTATACTAACATTTGATAACCATCACTGACACTTGATCCCAGCATGTGTGAATATATTGTTACTCTCAATTTAACAGGGGGCGATATTTGCCAGATAGGATTTCATTATTCACAAATCTCACGCAAAAATATTTTCCGGACATTCAGGCATGACAAAGTAGCAAGAACAAGAAGCAACAAAATATATCAAACAATCACACAACTCAATTAAATAAACACACATCAATATTTACTTGTCTTATAAATGTGAAAAACAATGAAACAAAAAATTTACAAAACAACATATTTAAAGTTTACTAGATGAAGCAGGCTGTGGTGTCAATATTTCAGTATGTGGTTAGGACACCGTTTTGGTAATAAGGATACACAAGTTCGAACACCAGTAAAGCATAAATTTTGTTCCTATCTGGGGTTTTAAAGAAACAGCCAGCACACTGCATGATGACTATCAGGGCAAACAGTCTTAATTTCTTCATCCTAAATATCTCTCTAACCTATCTCAGCTGAGAAGAGACAGGGTCACAAGTTTTTCTTAAGGAAACTCATTCTGAGGCATGTATGTTTTTAATACAAAATTGTTATCTATTTGGAAATGCATTTTGTCTACTAAAATGAAATCTAAATATGTTATCAAACATTGGTAAACTTTTTCTCATCTATCTATATCATTTTTCTTATATTATAATGAAATGTTTAAGATTGATATTTGATTGGTTGATAAAATCACGTGATAGCGCCATAAGTGGGTTTAAAATATGCTAGGTGCTGCCGTGGACGTTATGAAAGTCGTAAATTTTTTTAAATAATCTGAGACGACGGGAAGAGACGGAAGGGTTGATGAGGGTGGGGTAGTGGAGATGGATGAGTTGAAGTGAGAAGCGATTGGCGGTTTGGAGATGGGCAGCGTGAAGGATGAAGAGACAGGTGGGAAGGGAGGGTGCATGACTTGAGGGTTGGAGAGCAGAGAAACAGTGCAATGGAGATTTGAGGCAGGGGACTGATATGTGAGGTAGGGGAGTGATATGTGAGGCAGGGCAGTGGGATGTGAGGCAGGGGACTGACATGTGATGGGGGAGAACGAGTTAAACTGCTGTTTTTTCCCCCCATATTTTTCATATTATGAAGCTCGACTGATGGGCAGATGTTCTGGACCGGTCTGTTAGTGGTTGACTGTACTGAAACTTTAGCAAAGGGAATCTTTGATGTGTTTTAGATGTCTGGTGTCTTGCTCTTCATGCAGGCTGTTCTTATATATATATAGCCCTGTATAAACTGATTCCTGCTAGTTTGTGTTTATTATTGACCTTAAATTATACAAAAATGTAAAGATAATTTCAAGATAATTTATTGTTAGTGGAAACGTGGCTTACCATATGAGGACAAATAAAGATGAAAAGGAGTGATGTACATGGATAAAGAAACATAATCATACACTCAAGAGAAGAATAGTATGAGCTGGAGCTCTTGATTTCAAAAATAGTTTGAAAAACACATAAGTTGATACTGACAACATGATGATCGAATGTATAGATCTGTTCATTTGTTGATATTTAGTAACATAACGATTGCCGACGTAAGTGAAAGAGAAACGGTCAACTACGTAATGCCACATACAGAATTAGGAATGATCAAAGATTCTGAAAAAAGTGATAGAAATATTAACAATAAAATATAAAATTGTCAGTGTTGATGCCTGAGAAAAAGAAGAAAAAGGAATAGTACCTAGGAACAAAATAAAAGGTGACTAAGGAGAGTTGTTCATGGGGCTGACGACCTCCTCATCAGTTTTTCAGTCCCTGCACTGGTTTTTAAGACAAATGTCTCACTCCATCTCACTCTGATGCCCATGGCCTGCTTTAAGAGCTGGTAAGCAAGGACATCCTCAGCAAGTAAGGCTAAACAGCAAAGGTCTAGCATGGTGAGTGTGCTCTAAAGGCTTTCGGTCAAGTGATTTCATCTCTTGAGACCAGAGCATACCAGTGAATCGTGTCAGGTGATTTCATCTCTTGAGACCAGAGCATACCAGTGAATCGTGTCAGGTGATTTCATCTCTTGAGACCAGAGCATACCAGTAAATCGTGTCAGGTGATGTCATCTCTTGAGACCAGAGCATACCAGTGAATCGTAAAGCACTCTTTTATTTAACTTTTTCTTTGTCCAGATGACATATCCCATCCTTTGATAGCACCACATCTAAAAAACTTCAAAATACACATCTTTTCTCTTGTTTATAGTCCATGTCTCTGAATCATACAGTGCCACAAACCAGATATATACTTTGAGAATTCTGTTACGAACGAATATGTTTGTATTTTTCTAAGTAAGCCTTTTCCCATTTCTCTCTGAACGCTGTTTTTGCCATTGCAATTCTTGCTATTATATCTTTAGAGCTATGGGCTTCCTCTGTTAGGATTTGCCCTCAATATAGGAGGCTTACTTGTTGGATCCACTGACCTTCTATAATTACCTCATCATGAATGAGAAATTGCTACAGAAACCACCACTGCGAGAGAAAAAAAATGCTTTGGTACAGACTTCTTGCAAGGAGGCAGTGCAGTCTGGTCTCATGCTTCTACTAGTTAACAAAGAAGGATGATGGTTAAAATAAGTCACAAGACCAACTGGCATGAGAGTGATCAAGTATTAGACATATTCTTCATGAATGTCTAGTGCAGAAACATGGACAATAAATAGACAATTGGTGAAATATTGGAAGCTGGTAATGTAGATATGCAGAAGAGTGGGGCAGATTTCATGAAACGGAAGTAAAGAATTTAAACAAACAACAAGATCCTGAACAAATTATAATAAAGAAAACACTGAAAACAAACGTGTGACCAAATATATTTTTCTGGAAATATGAGAGATGTGTAAAAGTAAAGTAAAGTAAAGTAACCCATGGCATTACTGCTGCAGAGGTGTGAGGTGTTAATGATCTCACATTTCAAAGGCTCGGCTGTATGAGGGCGGTAGCCATCTCCTCTCCCTCGCCGCTTTTACTTCCCGGACTGAACCGGTGCCCATTTAAGGCTGGGTCGACCCGGGAGCCATTGTGGTCTGAAAAGACATTACTGCCTCAACTGGGGAATGAACCCACTGCGCTTCACAGCTCCACAAAGAGATATGACACTTGAAAAAAACCCACTTGTGACAGAAGTGTTGAAGGCAAACTGGCAAGAGGTAGATTACACTGCATTTGAAAAAAGAAACATCAAGAAGTGGTCAAATAAAAGTATCTCAGAGCTCACTGACTTGCTATTGAAATAAAATTGCTGAAGATTTTCAATCTTGCATATGTGAAAGACACTACAAATATCGTTGCTTATTTTCATCCAATTGCATAAAAAAATGTGTTACAATCAGAGCTGAGGCAGCTTAAAAATATGTTTGATGTTTGTTTTGTTTGTTGAGTTGGGGCAACTAAAAATAGTGTGTAAGATATACAAACTTCTAATGCTAATATAAAATACATCTTTCTAAGTTTAATGGTATCTTGTTCTGGTGTGTATGTGACTATAGCTAGAAGATGGTTCATGAGCAATTTACATTGATCAAAGATGAATTAATTCTGAGTAACCTAACTGAATGTAGGACGAATTATGAGTAGTTTTACTTCGTGTAACGAAGTGTAATGACTTTATTAATGGTTGATTCTGAGTGTGGTATATTTATGTAGCGTTTATTTTGAGTATTTTTAATTTTTTGAATATTTTTAACTTTATCTAAGGCACAGTAATGTTTATACTTTAGGATTTATCTAAAATGAATTTTGAGTACCTTAACTCATTCACTACCACATGTCGCTGGGGAGCAGCTGATATATTTATCACTTATGGCCAGACATTGGTACCAGCAATAAATTTGATATAGAAAAAAGACTAATAACGTGAAAATCTGATTCAAATTGTTGAAATCAGAAAATTATCTTTCCAACCGATAACAACGACCTCATGTTTTCCAACCGATAACAACGACCTCATGTTTTACAACCGATAACAACGACCTCATGTTTTACAACCGATAACAACGACCTCATGTTTTACAACCGATAACAACGACCTCATGTTTTACAACCGATAACAACGACCTCATGTTTTAAAATTGCTGTTATTGCACTATATTTGTGTATTTCTTCGGAATGTTATTTTTTACCCCAGAGAAATGGAAGTAGCTAGATAAATTAAAGCAAGTATAAATATTAGTACATGTGCATGTTCTTGGATGATTTCTACTCATAATTGGATACATTACATGAGAATTTACAATCGCCAGAATTTGGCTGAAAGTTGACATTGTAATTTTATTTTTGTTTAATGTTTTTTCCCCACAGTCACATTGTGATGATTATACTATATACAAAATCATATAAATATGCCAATATATTTAGTTATCTTAAAAACACATAAATTCATGTTTAAAATAATTTAACATTAATAAAAAAGCTGTGGAAAAAGTGAGAAAACTACAGATGAAATTATAAACACACCTCTAGTTGAAAAAGTGTAAAAATAAATTGATCGGCCACAGAATATTTTTTAATACAGTAGCTAGCTAATGAGTTAACTTTATCTAGAATGGATTTTGAGTGCTTCAACATATCTAGAATAGATTTTGAATACCATAACTATATCTAGCATGAGTTGGTTACTAAATGTATATTCAGCATATATTTTGAGTAACTTTGTCTAGGACCTAGTGAGTACTTTAATTTTATCCAGCAAAGATTTTGAGTGCCTAGCTTTATGTAGCATGGATTGAGTACTTAAATTATGTGCAGCAAAGATTTTTAGAACTTTGACTTTGCCTGGAGAATATTGAGTGATTTAACTTAATATAGGACATATTGTGAATACTTTAAAGGACATATATTCTCCGTTAACTTTATATAGGGCATATTTTGAGTTTTTATCTTTAAATAGGACATATTTGAATATTTTAACTTTATTTAGGATATTTTTGAGAATTTTAACTTTATTTAGGACATATTTGAATACTTTAACTTTATATAGGATATAACTTCATCTAGGACATGTATGAGTGCTTTAACTTTTTTAAATAGTACATATTTGAATACTTTAGTTTGATATAGCTCATAACTTTATATAGAACATATTTGAGTACTTTAACTTTAGTTAGGATATCTTTGAGTGCTTTAACTTTAGTTAGGACATCTTTGAGTGCTTTAACTTTAGTTAAGACATCTTTGAGTGCTTTAACTTTATATATGACATATTTGAGCACTTTAATTTTATAAAGGACATATTTGAGCACTTTAATTAAGGACATATTTGAGCACTTTAATTTTATAAAGGACATATTTGAGCACTTTAATTTTATAAAGGACATATTTGAGCAATTTAATTTTATATAGGACATATTTGAGTACTTTAACTTTATATAGAACATATGCGAGTACTTTAATTTATATAGGACATATTAGAGCATTTAACTTTAAAAGGACATATTTGAGTACTTTAACTTTATAGAGGACATTTTTGAGTAATTTAATTTATAAAGGACATATTCGAGTACTTTGATTTTATATAAGACATATTTGAGTACTTTAACTTCTTTATCTAGGCCATTCTCAGTTTAACACTTGTCACCGAAGGGCTCTTAGAGAGTGTGCTAATCTGCATGTTTTGAACTGGAGAGGTGGACTTCTTACATGTCTTGCTCAAATCTGCTGTGTCAATCTCAAATTAACTATTCACTTGTGCAAAGGTCATAAAACAAAATCAGAGTCAACAAACAAGGCTGCAACTAATATACAAGGGTGCTCAAGCCTATATTACACAATAAAAAATGTTGGGCAGGTGCAACCGTGCTACAAGAAAATAAGAAGTTAAAAACAAACCTATGCAGACGCCATTGGTCATAATCCCTGTACATGATAAGGCCTGGTTCTTGTGTAGAGTGTTGCTCTCATCAGTACGTGTGTTGTTGATGAGGTTCATGATGATGGTGGAGGAGGTGCCCATCATAGCAAGTGTAAATTTCTTGAGCTCGGCTGAAATAACAGAGAAGAAGCTACAGGACAACTGTCATAAAAGTGAGCCCCAAATATATACAGGACAACAGTCATAAAAGTGAACCCCAAATATATACAGGACAACAGTCATAAAAGTGAACCCCAAATATATACAGGACAACTGTCATTAAAGTGAACCCCAAAAATATACAGGACAACTGTCATAAAAGTGAGCCCCAAATATATACAGGACAACTGTCATAAAAGTGAACCCCAAAAATATACAGGACAACTGTCATAAAAGTGAGCCCCAAATATATACAGGACAACTGTCATAAAAGTGAGCCCCAAATATATACAGGACAACTGTCATAAAAGTGAAATGGACATTTGTCATCAAGAAAACTGTTACAAATGTGACCTAGACATTTGTCACCAGGAAAACTGTCACAAATGTGACCTAGACATTTGTCACCAGGAAAACTGTCACAAAAGTGACCTGGACATTTGTCAGCAGGAAAACTGTCACAAAAGTGACCTGGACATTTATCACCAGGAAAACTGTCACAAAAGTTACCTGGACATTTGTCACCAGGAAAACTGTCATGAAAGTGACCTGGACATTTGTCACCAGGAAAACTGTCACAAAAGTGACCTGGACATTTATCAGCAGAAAAACTGTCACAAAAGTGACCTGGACATTTGTCACCAGGAAAACTGTCACAAAAGTGACCTGGACATTTGTCAGCATGAAAACTGTCATGAAAGTGACCTGGACATTTGTCAGCATGAAAACTGTCACAAAAGTGACCTGGACATTTGTCAGCATGAAAACTGTCATGAAAGTAACCTGGACATCTGTCACCAGGAAAACTGTCATGAAAATAAGCCAAACAACTGTTTCCTCAAGTAATGTGTGAGGAGGAAGACTAACGTCCGGTCAGGCAAAATATACTGATCAGACATGTTAGTCAGGGTCAGGCAAAACATACTGGACAAGACCTTCAAAGCGGCTTCCTAGTAGCCCTCCCTGGAAAGGGGCTGTTTTCATAGCAGCCTGGCTAATGAGGTGAGGGATCGACATGATCCCTGTAGTAGTGAGTGACATGCAGATGAAGCCAAGCATAGCACAACCGCCTGGAAGACCTCGGTCCACCTTCATCAGCACGCCTGGGATGTGAGAAAAGCTACTGCAACCCACCACTCAACGCCCTATTCAAGGCGTACAAAAGAGTAAACTGACTCATTGTGGGCATTCGGAAACAACAACAACAAGTAATGTGTAAAACTAGTCCTAGAGAACATGACTGTTTGGATCCATCCTAGTGCCTCCTTACTGAGGAGGGAAATATATGACCACTGAGCCTTTACGTGCCTTGTTCCAGGCTTCCTGAAAGAACTGTAGTGGTAGCTCCATGTTCCATTTGGAGTGAACAAGGATAGATGATACTATGAGACTCTTATCAGATACTGCTACTGAGAATCGGATGTTAAAAACCTTCCTGCCACAGGTTTCAACTTTTGTGAGGTAGTTTTCCCCAGTTGCCTTCCTTTCTGTCTTGTCTTACCAACCTATCAACTCAGGTAGCAATTTGCTGATGGGTAGACTGGAGACTGTCATGACCTGGGCATAAACCTGAATTTATTTCTGTAAGAGACAAGCACTCCAATTGCTCCATCACTCTGACACACATACACAGGAGCGAATATTAAACAGTAAGCAATGAACACAACCAAAATTTAATTTAATCGATCTGAAAATTTGATTTAAGCTTTTTTAATGTCTACAATCTTTACAGAAAACTGATTTCTCAAATTTTCAGATCTGATTAATACGAGGCGTGTTCAAATGAAACTGGACCAAACTGGAACAAGTGAACATTCGTATGATGCGCATGATGACGTCACTTCTGATATAAACAGCACATACCAACTGGCAAGTTTGCAAAATTTCATTATCCTCCAGCTTATAGTTTCCTCAGCCGACCGTTGAAAACAAGGCGGATGTGATACAGAATTTGTCCAGAGTTGATCAGTCAACTGTCATAAAAGCCACACTTCTGTCACCATACACTGCCTGCATTCTGCGATGAATGTCAACTGCTGGACATCCTTCAGCTGTTAGAAACCGAATCACCGCTCACTGATCAACTCTGGACGGATTCTGTATCACACCCGCCATGTTTTCAACAGTCCGCTGAGGAAACTTTGAGTTCGAGGATAATTAAATTTTGCAAACTTGACGGTTGGTATGTGCTGTTTACATCAGGCATGATGTCATCATGCACATATTACGTATGTTCCCTTGGTGCAGTTAGGGCCGGTTTCATTTTAACATGCCTCGTACACAACCAACCTGACAATCTTTCATTAGAATGAAAAGTTTAAGATGAAAAATTTATTTGAAAACAAAGCTACAGTTGAAAATAACAAATATATAATCTGGAATCTTGCCCACTAAGCCTGCCAGTGTTTCTCAAACTGCTACTGTTCACACCACACTTGAACATTAAAAAACAAATTGCTTTACATTTATCTGACGCATTTCACTAACAGAAAATGGAGTATATATTGTTTCCCATCTGACTTAAAAAAAGAAAATAAATCCACAAACGTGAAGCTTCTACAAAATAAAGAAAACTGCTGACAGATACATGTCTCAAGCTGTGAGATCAGTTTCATTTTAACAGTTTCATTATAAACATACTTTATATACAGACAATTTACAAAGGACAGATGATCTGTCAAACTGTTTGAGAAATGCTGAACCAGGTCCTCAATATTCATCTGCTTCTCAAACTGTCAAATCTAAGTATCTATTGCACTTTAAAGGAGACATTTAGTGACAGATATCAAAGCTACCTTCAAGCAAAACTTAAGAAAAACAATTAAGATTTGTCAAATTGTTTTACAAAAACATTTCAGAGAAGGACATATACCTACTGCAAGAAGTATGTTTAACATTAACAATTTTAAAAAATGTGAAGATTGTTATGGATGTTTCACATAAACTAACATATTTTAATTAACTTTTTTATATTAAATATGAAAGTTGTGAATGTTTCACATATCTGAACAAACTAACACATCTGTTATATTAGATATGAAAGTTGTGAATGTTTCACATATCTGAACATACTAACACATCTGTTATATTAGATATGAAAGTTGTGAATGTTTCACATATCTGAACATACTAACACATCTGTTATATTAGATATGAAAGTTGTGAATGTTTCACATATCTGAACATACTAACACATCTGTTATATTAGATATGAAAGTTGTGAATGTTTCACATATCTGAACATACTAACACATCTGTTATATTAGATATGAAAGTTGTGAATGTTTCACATATCTGAACATACTAACAAATCTGTTATATTAGATATGAAAGTTGTGAATGTTTCACATATCTGAACAAACTAACAAATCTGTTATATTAGATATGAAAGTTGTGAATGTTTCACATATCTGAACAAACTAACAAATCTGTTATATTAGATATGAAAGTTGTGAATGTTTCACATATCTGAACAAACTAACAAATCTGTTATATTAGATATGAAAGTTGTGAATGTTTCACATATCTGAACATACTAACACATCTGTTATATTAGATATGAAAGTTGTGAATGTTTCACATATCTGAACAAACTAACAAATCTGTTATATTAGATATGAAAGTTGTGAATGTTTCACATATCTTTTTAAAATTGAAATGCTAAGAATTTTGTAATGTCCTAAAATACACATGAAACTTGTGAGAATTTCACATATTTTAACATACAAACAACTTTAATGTCCAGGTTTCAAAATCTTTTACATACAGTAAAAATATCAACCAAATTTAAGGCTGCATCTGCATGCTCCATTTCACCTACCAGCTCAGAAATGACTTATTTGTGCATTTGACACACAAACAGTATTGTAACACTCACACAATTGATACAATTTACAACACTGATAGTACATCATTTATATATGTATATATATAGATATATGCTAAAGGCCTAAATTTCATTAGAGCATGCAACCTCATCATGTAAAGAAACATTGCCATGCTCTACTGTAAAAGATCAGATATAGGCTTTCTGTTGAAATAGACCAGATACAGTTGAAATGTATGCTCTACACTGAGGCAAACAAGGTTAATGATTACAAATGCATGGAAATAGGCTTCCATTTAAAAGGGGCGAGCTGCACACGTGGCATATATTAATTACATTAATTAGACTATAAGAAGTTTTTCAAAAAAACCCACCTACAAGAACAAGAGGGCATTGCTACAAATTAACTAAAGAAAAGTCCAGATTAGATATTAGGTAATATTTTTCTGGTCAGAGAGGGATGAATGCTTGGAATGCATTACTGAAAAAATAGTGGAGGCAGGGTCAAATAATGCATTCTCACGGGGATGGCGTGGGCTAGTGGTTAAGTGACACAGCTCACAACGAAAGGTGCTGGGTTCGATCTCCATCACAGCAACGGCCGTTACCCAGAGGAAGCAAACCCTTAGAAAATGCAGGAGGAAGCAGACTCTTACATAAAATGCATGCTGAAGTCAGATGCACTGGGCCGACAGGCGCAAAATAAAAACCACAGTGCAACGCACACCACCTTGGGGAATAAATAAATACCTCGAACAAAAAAAATAAATAATTATGCATTCAAGAATAGATTGGATGTGCACAGGTATTTTTAGAGCAAGGAAATGTAAATTAAATTGATTGTATACAGACTCTGCAGAGTCTTCTAAACCAGTATGAAGATGTTAAGTTATATACTTCACATTGAAGACATCTGATATTATGGAGGGAATGGTAGTTCTTCTTTTGATAAGATTACCTCTAGTTATAGGGGAGGAAGACTAATGTCTGGTCAGGCAAAATATACTGGCCAAGCTCTTGGCTTCCTAGTACCCCTTCCTGGAAACGGGCTGTTCTCAAGGCAGCTTCGCTAATGGGGCGGGGGAACGAAGTGATGCCCGTAGTAGTGACTGACATGCAGATGAAGCCAAGCATAGCACAACCGACTGGAGGACCCCGATCCACCTTCATCTGCACGCTTGAGATGTGAGGAAAGCTACTGCAACCCATCACTTAATTTAATTTTCAGGGCGCACAAAAGAGTAACCTACTCATTGTGGGCATTTGTAAACAACAACAACCTCTCGTTGCAATAGTTCCTAAGACAACGTGCATGATAACACATACATACATATATATGGTCAAAATTAAAATAATAAAACAACAAAGTCAGTAGAAACTAAGCAGCATAGATCAAGGCCAAACAACTTACTAAATATTAATAAACAAATAATGCACTAGGCTACTTCTCACGTGTACAGCAACAGGGAAGTCACAACAATGATTAAACAATATAGCTTTAAGTATTAATGTCATTAGAGTAGCTAGAGTATGAGGGTGTGGAAAGGGGGGGGGGGGGGGAGTCGTGTGTGTGTGTGTGTGTGTGAAAAGATCACTGCTCTCGGTGCATGGGCTTTTGACAGCATCTCGCCTCAGGCAAAACATAGTGTATCAGTATCAGACAAGTTAGTCAGGGTCAGGTAAAATATACTGATCAGACATGTTAGTCAGGGTCAGGTAAAATATACTGATCAGACATGTTAGTCAGGGTCAGGCAAAATATACTGTCCAAGATCCTCACCTCGACTTCCACATAGTCCTCCCTGGAAATTGGCTGTTTTTATGGCAGTCTGGCTAACGAGGTGAGGGATCGACATGATCCCGTAATAGTGAGAAACACACAGAGGAAGCCAAGCATATCACAACCTCCTGGAGGACCCCGGTCCACCTTCATCAGCGTGCTTGGGATGTGAGGAAAGCTACAACAAACCGCCACTAAATGTCCTTTTTAAGGAGCACAAAAGAGTAAATATACCCATTGTGGGAATTCAACAACATCCCGCCAGCATACACGGTCCTGGACTGCTCTTTCTGCCTCTCTCCAGGTGTAATAATTTAATCTTAGTTTATTCTGCCTCTCTCCAGGTGTAATCATTTAATCTTAGTTCCTTCAGCCTCTCTCCAGGTGTAATCATTTAATCTTAGTTCCTTCAGCCTCTCTCCAGGTGTAATCATTTAATCTTAGTTCCTTCTGACATTCTCTTCATGTATTTTGGGGTCACCTCGCTCTCTCTTCCCTTGAGGATTTCATGTAAGAACCTGTCTGGCTATGTTGGACAGGGGCTTCCATAATGTATGTCCTATCCAGCCCCATTTTCTTTGCTTAATTTGTTGTTCCAGTAGATGCTGTTGGCTCCTTTTACATAGGTCTTCATTTCTCACCATGTCGTGCCACTTTTTGCCCATTATCCTTTGTAGGCATCTGTTAACGAAGGACTGACATCTTTGTTGAATGGCCTTGGTTGTTCTCCCATGTCTCTGCTCCAAACAGCAACACCAACTTGGCATTGAATATATATTCTAACTTTGGTGTGAAACTTTATTTCTCTGGATCTCCAATTGCTGTTTAATGTCAGGAATGCTCCTCATGCTTTTCCAATTCTGATCCTTACATCTACACCTCCCGATGAGTCAGTTATGCTGCCCAAATAGGTCAAGATATTCACATGTTCCAACAGCTCTTCCTCCAGCACAATTGGTTCTTTGCTGATAATGTTGAGTTTAAGGATCTTGGTTTCCTTCATGTTGACATTCAATTCCAATTTGGTCGATTGTTCTTTCAGCCTGTCAAGTTTCTCTTGCATCTGGCTATGACTATGTGACAAAAGTACCATATCATATATGTAATTCCAGGTCCTCCAATTGTGACAAAAGTGCCCACTGAATAGCAGTTCTTTTACCCTCGACTGATGTCTTCATTTTCCAATCTATAGCTAACAAGATTTACCACATTATACATTTCAAAACCAAACTAAGTTTTCTTTATGTGGAAGCATTTTCTTTCCAGAAGAATTTCATGTTCTACATTTCTGGCTTAATTCATTTAGAAGTAAGCTATCAACATTAAAAAAAAAAGTTATTTTCAATATTTCTTGACTAATTTCATTTGCTATTTCAAAACAGCAATAATTAGCTTTGCATGAGAATTTTAAAGTAATCCTTATATCAAGAATTATTATCACAGCAATGTGAAGACTTTGGAGGGGAGTTGGGGTAGAAAGAGACGTCAAGTTGGGGTAGAAAGAGACGTCGAGTTGGGGTAGAAAGAGACGTCGAGTTGGGGTAGAAAGAGACGTCGAGTTGGGGTAGAACGAGACGTCGAGTTGGGGTAGAACGAGACGTCGAGTTGGGGTAGAACGAGACGTCGAGTTGGGGTAGAACGAGACGTCGAGTTGGGGTAGAACGAGACGTCGAGTTGGGGTAGAACGAGACGTCGAGTTGGGGTAGAAAGAGACGTCAAGTTGTGTTTAGGACATTTGACTGATATTTAGTTATGCCCCCTGATTACCATTCCAAAAACAAGTCTGAATAAAAATTTAGTTTAAAAATCCAATGATTAAAAAAAACATTCTGAAATTCAGGACAGATCATGCACGTTAAGTTTCTCACTGGCTTAAAATGTAATGTTAGATAAGTTTCAAAGGCATAGCTAGCATTGTATGGCACATGTTATGGTGAGCTAGCTTGATTAAATTGAAGAGCCCATTATGGCACATGCACTTGCTACAAGAACACAAATTTAGTAAAACTTCAGACATTCTAAACTTTCTGTGACAAAAATGAGCAACAGTTTTATTGATTAAACTAGTCAGAGAGAAAATAATATTGTCAGTCAGTAGAAGCTATCAGAAAGAAACTATTGTTGGCTGTCAGTAGAAGCTACCAGAGAGAAACTATTGTTGGCTGTCAGTAGAAGCTACCAGAGAGAAACTATTGTTAGCTGTCAGTAGACGCTACAAGAGAGAAACTATTGTTGGCTGTCAGTACAAGTTACCAAAGAGAAACTATTGTTGGCTGTCAGTAGAAGCTACCAGAGAGAAACTATTGTTGGCTTTCAGTAGAAGTTACCAGAGAGAAACTATTGTTGGCTGTCAGTAGAAGCTACCAGAAAAAAACTATTGTTGGCCGTCAGTAGAAGCTATCAGAGAGAAACTATTGCTGGCTGTCAGTAGAAGCTACCAGAGAGAAACTATTGTTGGCTGTCAGTAGAAACTACCAGAGAAAAACTATTGCTGGCTGTCAGTAGAAGCTACCAAAGAAAAACTATTGTTGGATGTCAGTAGAAGCTACCAGAGAGAAACTATTTTGGATGTCAGTAGAAGCTACCAGAGAGAAACTATTGTTGGATGTCAGTAGAAGCTACCAGAGAGAAACTATTGTTGGATGTCAGTATAAGTTACCAAAGAGAAACTATTGTTGGCTGTCAGTAGAAGCTACCAGAGAGAAACTATTGTTGGCTGTCAGTAGAAGCTACCAGAGAGAAACTATTGTTGGCTGTCAGTAGAAGATACCAGAGAGAAACTATTGTTGGCCATCAGTAGAAGCTACCAGAGAGAAACTATTTTTGGCTGTCAGTAGAAGCTACCAGAGAGAAACTATTGTTGGCTGTCAGTAGAAGCTACCAGAGAGAAACTATTGTTGGCTGTCAGTAGAAGCTACCAGAGAGAAACTATTGTTGGCTGTCAGTAGAAGCTACCAGAGAGAAACTATTGTTGGCCATCAGTAGAAGCTACCAGAGAGAAACTATTTTTGGCTGTCAGTAGAAGCTACCAGAGAGAAACTATTGTTGGCTGTCAGTAGAAGCTACCAGAGAGAAACTATTGTTGGCCATCAGTAGAAGCTACCAAAGAAAAACTATTGTTGGCTGTCAGTAGAAGCTACGAAAGAGAAACTATTGTTGGCTGTCAGTAGAAGCTACTAGAGAGAAACTATTGTTGGCTGTCAGTAGAAGCTATCAAAGAGAAACTATTGTTGGCTGTCAGTAGAAGCTACCAAAGAGAAACTATTGTTGGCTGTCAGTAGAAGCTATCAAAGAAAAACTATTGTTGGCTGTCAGTAGAAGCTATCAAAGAGAAACTATTGTTGGCTGTCAGTAGAAGCTACTAGAGAGAAACTATTGTTGGCTGTCAGTAGAAGCTATCAAAGAGAAACTATTGTTGGCTGTCAGTAGAAGCTACCAAAGAGAAACTATTGTTGGCTGTCAGTAGAAGCTATCAAAGAGAAACTATTGTTGGCTGTCAGTAGAAGCTATCAAAGAGAAACTATTGTTGGCTGTCAGTAGAAGCTATCAAAGAGAAACTATTGTTGGCTGTCAGTAATAAAAATAAGGAAACAGCAAGAAACTGAGCTAGGGAACATGCAACTCCTCATCATAAATTGTTGTGGCCTCGTACAAGGAAGTCATTAACACTTCATCCCCGGCAGCTATTTTTAAATTTTTTGTTGTTGTAAATTGTTTGCCTATCTGTATTCTACTGCCGGAGGCATGCCCTTTTCCACACCAGGCCCAGGCCTTTTAGGTGATATCAGGACGTATTAATCAGTGCTTGGATGTATGTGTGTGCGTCTGTATGTACCTATGTTTGTAAGGGAGACCTCAGAGATCTATCCAACCAATGATAGGGCCTCCCCTTGAGGGCGCATGTGAAAGCGGTGTAAGAGTGTGATTGTTGGAAAGAGTAGAATGAAACAGAGTGTGAGGTAAGATGAGAAAGACATCTTGAGGAGGTAAGAGGAGAGAGAGATCTTGAGGAGGTAAAAAGAGAGAGAGAGAGAGAGATCTTGAGGAGGTAAGAGGAGAGAGAGATCTTGAGGAGGTAAGAGGAGAGAGATCTTGAGGAGGTAAGAAGAGAGAGAGATCTTGAGGAGGTAAAAGGTAAGAAGAGAGAGAGATCTTGAGGAGGTAAGAAGAGAGATCTTGAAGAGGTAAGAAGAGAGCGAGATCTTGAGGAGGTAAGAAGAGAGAGATCTTGAGGAGGTAAGAGGAGAGAGAGATCTTGAGGAGGTAAGAGGATAGAGAGATCTTGAGGAGGTAAGGAGAGAGAGATCTTGAGGAGGTAAGAGGTAAGAAGAGAGGAAGATCTTGAGGAGGTAAGAAGAGAGGAAGAGAAAGAGAGATCTAGAGGAGGTAAGAAGAGAGAGAGAGATATCTTGAGGAGGTTAGAGGTAAGAAGAGAGAGAGAGAGAGAGATCTTGAGGAGGTAGGATGAGAGAGATCTTGATGAGGTAGGATGAGAGAGATCTTGAGGAGGTAAGAGGATAGAGAGATCTTGAGGAGGTAAGAAGAGAGAGAGATCTTGAGGAGGTTAGAGGTAAGAAGAGAGTGAGATTTTGAGGAGGTGAGAGGTAAGAAGAGAGAGAGATCTTCAGGAGGTAAGAAGAGAAAGATAGATCTTGAGGAGGTTAGAGGTAAGAAGAGAGAGAGAGATCTTGAGGAGGTAGGATGAGAGAGATCTTGAGGAGGTAAGAGGAGAGAGAGATCTTGAGGAGGTAAAAAGAGAGAGAGAGATCTTGAGGAGGTTAGAGGTAAGACGAGAGCGAGATCTTGAGGAGGTTAGAGGTAAGAAGAGAGCGAGATCTTGAGGAGGTAGGATGAGAGAGATCTTGAGGAGGTAGGATGAGAGAGATCTTGAGGAGGTAGGATGAGAGAGATCTTGAGGAGGTAAGAAGAGAGAAAGAGAGATCTTGAGGAGGTTAGAGCTAAGAAGAGAGCCATATCTTCAGGAGGTAAGAAGAGAGAGAGAGATCTTGAGAAGGTTAGAGGTAAGAAGAGAGAGAGAGATCTTGAGGAGGTAGGATGAGAGAGATCTTGAGGAGGTAAGGAGAGAGAGATCTTGAGGAGGTAAGAGAGAGAGATCTTGAGGAGGTAAGAAGAGAGATCTTGAAGAGGTAAGAAGAGAGCGAGATCTTGAGGAGGTAAGAAGAGAGAGATATCTTGAGGAGGTAAGAGGTAAGAAGAGAGAGATCTTGAGGAGGTAAGATAAGAGAGAGATCTTGAGGAGGTAAGAAGAGAGAGATCTTGAGGAGGTAAGAAGAGAGAGAGATCTTGAGGAGGTAAGAGGAGAGAGAGATCTTGAGGAGGTAAGAGGAGAGAGAGATCTTGAGGAGGTAAGATAAGAGAGAGATCTTGAGGTAAGAAGAGAGAGAGAGATCTTGAGGAGGTTAGAGGTAAGAAGAGACAGAGATCTTGAGGAGGTAGGATGAGAGAGATCTTGAGGAGGTAAGAGGAGAGAGAGATCTTGAGGTAAGAAGAGAGAGAGAGATCTTGAGGAGGTTAGAAGTAAGAAGAGAGCGAGATCTTGAGGAGGTTAGAGGTAAGAAGAGAGCAAGATCTTGAGGAGGTAGGATGAGAGAGATCTTGAGGAGGTAAGAAGAGAGAAAGAGAGATCTTGAGGAGGTTAGAGGTAAGAAGAGAGCAAGATCTTCAGGAGGTAAGAAGAGAGAGATCTTGAGGAGGTGAGAGAGAAAGATCTTGAGGTGGTAAGATGAGAGAGAGATCTTGAGGTGGTAAGATGAGAGAGAGATCTTGAGGTGGTAAGATGAGAGAGAGAGATCTTGAGGTGGTAAGATGAGAAAGAGATCTTGAGGTGGTAAGATGAGAGAGAGAGATCTTGAGGTGGTAAGATGAGAGAGAGAGATCTTGAGGTGGTAAGATGAGAGAGAGAGATCTTGAGGTGGTAAGATGAGAGAGAGATCTTGAGCAATCAAGCCCTGCTATGACGACATCATTTTCTGCTGTGGGACTACCTTTACCCCTTATTATGCATGTCATGGAAGGCCACTAAAGAGAGCTGTGCATGGCGGTAGTGATGTTATCACATAAAAGACACACACATACTCTGACATAGGTTTTGGACAAGGGGAACCATTGCAGTGGTGGCTCCATACTCTTACTGAAGATGATTCTTCTAAACCATTATAAAGATGATTCTGCTAAACCAGTATAAAGATGATTCTTCTAAACCAGTATAAAGGTGATTCTTCTAAACCATTATAAAGATGATTCTGCTAAACCAGTATAAAGATGATTCTTCTAAACCAGTATAAAGGTGATTCTTCTAAACCATTATAAAGATGATTCTTCTAAACCATTATCAAGATGATTCTGCTAAACCAGTATAAAGGTGATTCTTCTAAAACCAGTATAAAGGTGATTCTTCTAAACCAGTATAAAGATTATTCTTCTAAACCAGTATAAAGGTGATTCTTCTAAGCCATTATAAAGATGATTCTTCTAAATGAGTATAAAGATGATTCTTCTAAACCAGTATAAAGATGATTCTTCTAAACCATGATAAAGGTGATTCTTCTAAACAATTATAAAGATGATTCTTCTAAACCAGTATAAAGATGATTCTTCTAAACCAGTATAAAGATGTTCAGTTTAAGTTTAAAGTTTATCCCATAACAGGCCCTGTTGTCAGGAATGAAGTGTTAAAGACTTCATTGTAGGAGGCCACAGCTTAATTTAGTGACTTGTGGCCAGCTGCCTTTTCTTTGCCTAACACTTATGAAAGGTGTCCATTTACACCTGGGTTGACTGGAGTGTGTCAGTAATATGAGTTGAACCTTAAATATTCAATATGAAAAGCAAGTTCTAAACAGACATTTCAGAAACTATCAAATAAAAGTGCCAATGTCAACAACCAGAAACAGGCACCCTAAAATGCACTCAGCATTTATCATGTCAAAGGTCACAGTAGGTCAATATAACACGATCAAAAAATAGCACCCATTATTATTAAACAAACAAATTTACTTTACAGAAACAAGTCCTTTAAATTCCTGTTTGTATAACTTAAAAGTGAGATTACAGTTTAAGCAGAATAATTATGGCAGTTTTCCCATTGCTAGAGGATTCTGTCCAGCCGGTTCTTAGAATGTGCTGCCACTCATTGGATTTATATTATATAGCACAATAATTTATATGTTTTAACTTAAGACTTCGCTCAACTAAAGAATATTATAATTTCAAAGCAGAGTTTCTACGTTTTACGATGACACTAAATGCCAAAATAACACATACAACAAAATACTCTCAGAGAAAGATAATTTGTATGAAGGCTCAGACATATACCATTTAACAGAATAATACGCACACATCAAATCAAGAGTGCAGCACTTGATGAACAAGTGTCAGGAGAAATGCAGATACGTTATCGAATTTAGGACAATAATAATTTAGCTTCGAATCTGTGGTAATACGCCTAAAATCACAATCTGCACAAATTGTCAAAACAAACGCGACTAGATACCTCTGACACAGCAAGCAGCAAAAAAAAAAGAGACAAGCAGCAACATCAACTGTGGAGGACGCTACACATGCGTTATGGTTAATAAGCTTGCTTGCCTGCGGTTAGTTGGGGACGCTTCTTGCGCACGTACTGAATGGCAGATATGTTGGATTTTTTGGCTAGAGTTTCGTAAACACAAGTATGCTCGGGGTGTTGGTGGTGGCGATGCTGTGAGTCAGGCTGGGCTGCATAGTTAGGTTGTGATGCATAAGCTTGGTAAAATGGGTCCCAAAAATAAAACGAATCAGAGTTCTTACGTTGGTTGGTTGACGAAGAGGAGGACCAATATCCACTCTGCTGACGATGTTGTTGCCCTGACCATGGATATATTTGGTGGCCACCGTGGTAGAAAGGTGTTGTGGTGGTGGTGGTGGTAGTTGTTGTTGTTGTGGTGGTGGTAGTAGTAGTTGTGGTGGTTGGAGGTAGGGTCTCATGATAGTAATCATTATCATTTTCAAAACTATCATAGAAAGGGGGCTGTCTCCTGCTACCCCTCCTTTCTGGTGACCCCCTACTTGACAGGTGTTGCCCATAATCATAATTAGGGCTACGGGCCGATGTGGGGCTCTTGCGTGGGGGGGAGTCTGTGCCATACAGAACCAGGACCCAGTCTCGAAGTCTGTTTGGCCGATCTGAAAAACATGAGATAAAGAGAAACACAAACACAAATCAGTTCAGAGCTGAAGTAGATAACATAGTTCTCAATACAAGGACCAGTCAGTTCAGAGCTGAAGTAGATAACATAGTTCTCAACACAAGGACCAGTTAGTTCAGAGCTGAACTAGATAACATAGATCTCAACACAAGCACCAGTCAGTTCAGAGCTGAACTAGATAACATAGATCTCAACACAAGCACCAGTCAGTTCAGAGCTGAACATAGTTCTCAGCACAAGGACCAGTCAGTTCAGAGCTGAACCAGATAACATAGTTCTCAACACAAGGACCAGTCAGTTCAGAGCCGAACCAGATAACATAGTTCTCAAACACAATAGAAACACATAGACTTCACTTACACAATGATATATCAATTTTAAATATTAATATTAGGAAGAATTACAGCAATACTGGTATCAATAGTGATAGAAAAACATAAATATTAAGATGCAATTTTACATCAAAATAGAATCAGAGGAGAATGTATCAAGGATTAGACAAAATGAAAACAGTACAAAAGAAATAAATTGAACTAAGCAAATCGAGCAACCCTTTGAGAACCAGATGCCATGTATCTGCATTCAGCACTTGGCTTAATTGTTATGCTAAATGAGTTTTTGAATGTTATCACCCAACATACATTTTAGCATATTTAACTGTTTTTGTTTCTGTACTGGTTTCATTGTGGCTAGTCCTTGATAAAGGTATTCATTGGTGGAAATGTAGGTCCCGTCTGGTTCTGTTCTTATAGCGGCATTTCAAACCTAAAGACGCCATATAAGTGTAAGCAGTACATATTATATGACACAAGAATATGCACCACATATT
Source organism: Ariolimax columbianus (assembly GCA_036924085.1). Classification (NCBI taxonomy): domain Eukaryota; kingdom Metazoa; phylum Mollusca; class Gastropoda; order Stylommatophora; family Arionidae; genus Ariolimax; species Ariolimax columbianus. The sequence goes on from JAVGWX010000003.1 coordinate 96,919,382, forward strand.
TACTGATCTTTAAATACTCACAATCTTCCAGCTAATATCTAAATTACATAGGATCTAAACTGGCCATAACAAATGCCAGTTGCAAAACACAAATGTGTTCCGTTCCCCATAAATGATTATATTTATGTTAGAGACAAGAGCGAACACAAAAAAAGACATAGACCACTGTTTTTTTCCCCTTTCTTTTCAGAAATACAATAAATGCATTCAATTCTCTGATAAATGCTGAGTTTTATACATTTTAGAAAGGCTATGTGAATACACATTGCTTTCTCAGAAAACAAAAATAACCATATTTATTACTAATAGATATCATGTTACATGTATTAAACCTGAACATTCTGAAAAATTGACCTACGGGATACTTTTCCAGGCGAGCAACAAAAATATATGTATTTCTGATAAATGTCAACCTCCTTGTATTCCTATAAACTGACATATGCATCTTTGATACCTTTTCATGAATGCAGCAAATGTTCAAAAGTTTGACTGATAAATGTCACATTTTATATAAATAATGACGGGACCATTCCGAATAATTCATACGTGATTCTCTGCTTCTATTTGAGAAAATACATAAACAACAAAATGTTTCAGTCTCAAAACAAACGCTAAAATGGCATAATATTTGTTTCTGTCAGTCTGATACCATGCTTGTTTTGACATTACATGCATTTGAAGTTAGTCACAAGACCAGAGTGTTCAATATTTCATGCCACGAAAAGTATGACAAATTACTGCATTTAGCATGTTACAGAACCAACTTATAAAAACTTTTCCAACTGAAAATAATATTGCACAAACAAGATGAACATACTTTGCACTTTGTTCATAAATATGATTCATTTTTCACAGAATGATCATACAAATGTTCTATTCTGTCTTGCTGCCACAAAAATGTTACTATCATATCATGCGTTTTACATTTATGCATGCATTGTGTTTGAAACAGCTAATGTAGAGTATTATCATAAATATAGATGCAACCTCTTGGATGTCACCAATCTACAGATTTGACTACATGTCAACAACTTACACCTGTGTCCACAGAAACGTGATGTGGTTATCCATTTGGATTAATTAGTTAGTTCAATTTGTAGGTTTTTTTTCTCTCTGACTATTCTGGCAAAGCCATTGGCTTCTTTGGTTACCCTGTGTCATATTTCCATGGTCCAGTGCACACAACTGAACTTGATAGGAATGGCGCACTTCACCCTGTTGCTGACAGTGCAATTTAGTGCGGTTAGGAAATATTCACACAGGCCAACGATGGTTTCACACATCGGGTAGCCACACTTTGCTGCCTTGTCTGAGAGTATCTGACCTCTCGTTAGCAGCCGTCAGGGACTTTGTTCCATAAATTCACTATGAAAGCTCGACTTGCACATGGTGGTAGTCGATTGATGCTACTGCCCCTGTTACCTATGCAAACATCTGACTGGGGTGAAAATGAAAGCCACAGGACTATTAATCTAGAATACCACAGAGCTAATTGCTCATGGAAGCTGATTGTTAGGAAGAAGAAAATGATACACACAACAAAAGACAGAAGCAGTAACCTGTTACTTGTTCTTCAAATGACAGAAAAGAAATCACTTCAATTTAAAAATGACATCAGTAATGAGTTTGAAGAACAGGCCATGACATTATGACAGAATAATAATGACTTCATTAAACAAGATGTGAGTAACAAGTTTGAAGAACTAGCATTAACAAATGCAGACTTGTCCTTTGTCTATCAAAGCTTTTGTGGCTTTAAATTTCTACAGAATGGAGTTGCCCGTCTCATGTCCAATCCTCTTTAGTCCCTTCTTACAGTATGCCTGGTGGGCTACAGTGTTGATATTCCTTGCTTCCCTTTCAGGACCCAATAACATTTGTGTTCAACAACAAATATCATAAAAAATGCACACAGAAAAAAATATTTTTTTGGTCTTTTGTCCTACTGACCTTGCCAAAAGGCGTCGCAGAGAGGCAGGATGGGTATATTTCTTGTAATCGCCAGGTGGGAGGCTTGTGCTGTCGTTAGGTGTAACTTCCTGAGAGTGTCAGAGACATCCTCAATCCACTGACGTCGAGGTCTGGCCCTGCTCGTAGACCAGAAACCTGCATATGATATGCTCTTGCTGCAGGCTGGTTATAATGCATTCTGACTATATGACCAAACCACTTTATTTGTTGTGCTTCAATGTAGCTACTAACTGGATTTGTTCCCACTGTCCGCCTTAGTGTAGTGTTGCGGATTCAGTCCCGGATTATCTTTCCGGCTGCACTTCTCACACAGCACATCTCACAGCTCTCGATCTTACTTTTATGGGTTGCTAGTAAGGACCAAGATTGACATTGGTAACATAATGTAGTAATAAATAGTGCATTTATCAGCCTCCTCTTAGTTGAAAGAACTCTAGGGTGTTTCAAAATCGGTGCAGTTTGATAATGAACACTGTTCGCCTTCTGAATTCTATGTGCAATCTCTCTGCCGTCATCAGCCAACATACTACCTAGGTATTTGAACTCCTGTACTCAATTGATATCAATGTCACATATATGATACACTAAAATATGTGACTAAAATAACATGAAAAAAAAGCATGTACATTGAATTGTGCACAGAAATAATAAAATCCATCACTGTGTACATGTCCAAGCACAATAAACAACACAAGCAAAGGCACAAACAGCATTAATCAATTAGTCAAAGCAAATAAGATTCTCAAATGTTCTACATTTTGGAGTTTTTTCAGGTCTGTGGTGATCTGCCCTAAATCTGATAAGACCTACCATAAATTTGAATGATTTTTTTTATTGTTCCTGATCTTTCATGAATAATAATGCATTCTCAAATTTGGTAACATACTGCTAATCTGAGGAGTATTTATGTTTAGGGACAGTGAGACAAGGTAGTCCTGTAATATGAAACTGAAGTAATGTTACTATCATCATTATGAGTGGTCTTCATTCTAATCTAGTGGTTTTTGTATCAAAAATTACTGATAACCATGAAACTAATTTCTCAACTGGGGAGGAAGGAGGAAGACTAACATCTGGTCAGGCAAAATATACTAATCACATGTTTCTGTCTGCCAACAGTACATACTTCCTTTGGAAACTTTATTTTCAGACGGCACAGTGGCCTAGGAATGTGAGCCTCGCCTAGGGTGCTAGAGGTTCATGGTTCAAATTCTAGACAGTCTTATTATTTTCTTATAATTTTCTGTTTGAAATCTGATTTAAACTTTTATCAATCCTTACATGTCAACAACCTCCAGTATGAGAGTGAAGACGGAAGCAGTGACCTCAGCACTGAAATGGACATCTGAGACTTCTATAACAAGGGCAGTTATCGTGACAAATGTGCAAGTCGTACTTCAGAAGGTACAGAAGGGATGGCTTAGGTACAAGTGGATAGCAGCTGTTGAGGTCTCAAACCTCCAGGGGTTGACATGGATCTACTGTTCTGCTCATGCAAGAGTTCAGGGCAATGAAAGAGCTGACATCAATGGCTTCACAAGCTCCCATCATGGGCACATTAGTGACGAATAGAAGTGACATTTTGAAATCAATCAATGCCCGCCTGCTAGATGAGGACACTGTAATAGATGAAGCAGCAATCCACAGACTGCAAAATTTCGACATTAAACGAGGTTCGAGCAGAGTATGGTTCATGAGAGGACAGAGCAGGAGAGCGTTCACCCAGCGAGCTACAGGGACCATCAGCATCCATACCCTACCATTTGCTGAGAGACTGAGCACCTATGGGGATGCCCAGAGTGCAGTGATGTCGATTCTTAGAAACAAAATCAATCCACTGACAGGCAGATGTTCTGTCCGTGTCTGCTAGTTTCTGAATTATTTCTTGCTCATTACTGCCACAATGACAAGAATTAATTATATAAAAAAATAGTTATCTAAGAAAGATAAAATTACAGTGTACCAGATAAATACATCCTAAACTTGTCTGTTTCCCAAAAAGTGTACCCGTCCTCACAGTCTGCTCCAAACCTCAAATTCTAATATTGTGTCTAAGTGAAAAGATGACAGATTTTTGTGTGTCTGACTTGCAAAAAAATTTTCAATTCTACAATTGGCCTCGCTAACCACATACTCATTAATCCTGCCCTTATTATTCCTAATATTCTTCGGTGCAGTCACAAGCTGCTTGTATGTTGCCAGGGCCCGATTTGGAAGCAAAGAATGGTAACACTGTAATCTGTCAGGCATGTCATACCGGGTGACTAAGAAGGATTGGGATTGGGAAGGTTGTGCCAGCCTGTAGATACTATAAGCCCAAGAAAAATTAAAGGATACTTCTACTTATAAAGCAAAGGGTGGGGAGGAAGACTAGCATCTGGCCAGGCAAAATATACTGATCAAACATGTTAGTCAGGGTTAGGCAAAATATACTGATCAGACATGTTAGTCAGGGTTAGGCAAAATATACTGATCAGACATGTTAGTCAAAGTTAGGCAAAATATACTGATCAGACATGTTAGTCAGGGTTAGGCAAAATATACTGATCAGACATGTTAGTCAGGGTTAGGCAAAATATACTAGCCAAGACCCTCACCTCAGCTTACTCATAGCCCTTCCTGGCTAACAAGGTGAGGGATCGCAGATGAAGCTAAGCATAGCACACCTGCCCGAAGGACCACGGTCCACCTTCATTAGCACGCTCAGGATGTGAGGAAAGCTACTGCAATCCGCCACTTAATGTCCTTTTCAGGGCACATAAAAGAGTAAACCTACTCATTGTGGGCATTCAACAACAACAACAAAGCATAGGGGCACACCTGTAGTTGGTCCTGTACTGAGGCCTGAGCTAAAGCATTCTGGAAGTGGTAGTTTCTGTAACATTTTCTTTTACATGAAGATGTTGCTAACCCCACTTCAGTTATCTTCATTACATGATTAGAACATTGCAGTAGTCCTATTCTTGCTACCATGACCTACACAGCCAAGATTCTGACTAGTCTCCAGAACAATATATCCTTCCTATGTTACCATTTTTACAGTTTACATTAGTGAGATTTATATGTTTGTGTTGTTCTCAGTCCTTGATGAAGATCTGTTAGTCAAACTTAGTTTTGTATATGTGCCCTTGCATAAACAGAGTGACACTTTTTATGGTGTTATCAACAGTAGATTAAACTATGTTTGACAGAATATGCAGGTTAAATGATCTACCTACACATGCAGAAACAAAAAAAGTATCAAAAACAATGATTGTATGAGTGGGATCTATGGGAACGTTAGAGAGAATAAAACTACAATTTCAAGTTGATAAACAAATATTTATGTACAGGAAAACACAGACAGAAAATAATTGACAGCTTGACATCATGGCAGAGATTCAACAACAGGACTGATAGACATCATTAGGGATCAGAAGAGATACATCACTGTCTATCAGTATGGCTCATGAGTTAACTAGGTAACAAACAAGTCAATATTTGAAAAATAAATGTTTTTCAGTACAAGCTTTTAATTATGCTAAGATATGTTTTTTTTGTTTTGGGGGCTTATAGGTATTCCCAAAGTAGATATTGCCGTTGGAGATGAAGTGTTGGAGCCTTCATTGTACTAATCACATTCTCTGTGAAGTGTGGGTGGCCAGTTCCCTTTCCTAGCTGTCAGTCAGATACCCATTTACAGCTGGGTAGACTGAGCTATCAGTAGCAGGAGTTGAACCCTGTACCTTTGCCATGAAAAGCAGGTGCTCTACCACTGTGCTAATGAGCTGCTTTTAGGGCAACAAGAGTGCAATTACTTTAGGATCCAGCAAAATTTGAAGGAACACAGACCATAGAAATCTATTTTTCAGTAGGGTCAGCAGTTGGATACCAAATGGCGTCAATAAATTTTATTTAGAACATTACATAATGTATTGGTATTTGTGATAGCCCATCTGAGGATACATCAAAATGCGATAGATTAACAAGTGGCACTATAAGATGCTGGTGTACTAAACTTCAGCTTCTAGGTTATGTGGAAGTTGGTTAAAATAGGAGAGAAAAAAGAAGCCCACACAAACAGATAACGATCACGGGCAAAGATCACGGTCATGTCATGTTAAATAAAAGCATATCTATACTGACTATAAGATCTCACACACAGATGAGTGCCCATGTGGAACAGTGGACCAGAGTCCTGAACACATTCTACAAGAATGCCCATTTAATAGTGTAATGAGATGCCAGACCTGGCCACAGGGTGCGGAGCTGAGACAAAAGCTGTGGGCCAGCCGTTCTGACTTGGTGAAGTCTACAGACTTAATCATGGTGTCTGGCCTGCAGATATAGCATGACCAAAGGATCCTGAATGCAAAGAAAAAGAGAAGAAGAAATAAAAGCTTGCGAAAACACAGTTTAAGTTATGGTAAATGTACTGAATCAGTACTTCATTAAATATGCTCCAGACAAATGTAAAACTTAGCTTTACGTGCTCATGATTAAAAATAGGAAGGACTGCAGAAAAACTCAACTCCAACGGTGGTTGAAAATTGCTAAAGTTAAAAAAGCATTTAACATATAAAGAGAAATGCATGAGAATATACTTTCAGCTAGAATGGACCATGCAAGAGACACGATCTGGTTTATCAACGATTCCCTGTAAGTAATAATGAGCCTCAGAAACCCTAAATACAATTAGGCAGCCCATCAGAAAAACTCTCTGGGACCAGACATAATTTAAACAGATTATAGGAGGCAGATAGGCCAGCCTAAGTGGGAGGAAGAAAAATCTAAACCTAAGATGGAGCAACATGTTATGTCATGTGACATATTCTTTCCAGGACGCAGCTGCCTTTACAGCAGCCAATAAACATATCTTGATTTCTGGCAGGATGACCCACTTCACACACGGACATCTTCAAACCGTCAGTAATGTCCTGATACCAGGTCCTGTGCCTTCTACTATCTGTCTCTTCAAGCCACTGTGTCCATTTATATGAGCAAAATAACATAACTTTTTCCTTGTGATGTTATTTATAAGCCAGTTTTCCCTCTGTGCTTAGTTGTTGCAAAATTTCTCTTTTGATTTCTTCTTTACTGGACCCATGCATACACCGACGGTTCTGTAACAAACACAACACAGAACGGAGGGGCAGGCGTATTCCTGAGCCTACCAAATGGTAGAAAAATAACACTGTCAGTGGCAACTGGAAAATACACAAGCAATTTCAGAGCGGAGGCACCAGGCACTGAAGGCTGCAGCAGAAGCAATGCTGACAGGCAAAAGAAATGGAAGCCATATAGTCCTGTTTACAGATGCCCTGGCCGTAGTCACAGCACTAAAAAGCCAGAAAAATACTGAACTTAATGAGTTAAGAGCAGTACTCTGTCAACTATGCCAGCAGTCCGCACCAAAAACAGTAGTGGTACAGTGGGATCCATCCCATTGTAACATCCAAGGCAACGAGGAGGCAGACAGACTGGCAAAAGAAGGTGCAAGACTACCACAACCAGATACTAGTGTGACCTACGAAGAGTCAAAATGGCTAATTAGAGCTAGATACATGACCAAATGGGAAACAGAACATACTGGCTACACAAAAAACGATGCCTATTACCAGTTGAACAGAAGAGAGCAGGTCGTTGTCTTCAGACTTCGCACAGGTCACAATAGACTGAGGTACCACCTATTCAATGAAATGAAGATAGGTGGCACTGATGAATGCCTGTGTGGTACCGGGAAAATGACCGCTGAAAATTTGCTGCAAAACTGCCCGAAATATGAGGATCAGAGAAAGCAGATGTGGCCATCACCAGTGGCAACACCAGACAAGCTCTATGGCAGTGTGGACAGCCTCAGGATGACCGCTGCTTTTTTACGAAAAATACAGGTTGACGTCTGAACGTACGAAGAAGAAGAAGATTTCTTCTCTGTCCAAGTTATTCCCAATATCCTTCTATAACACTTCATTTCAAAAGATGATATCTGTTTTGTAATGGTTTTATTTAGTGGCCATGACTCGCATCTATATGTTGCGACAGTGAAGATACATGTCCTGATGAGCTTAAGCTTTGTTTTCTTTCTGGTGCCTGCCACACATTTTTCATCTGCCGTAGCTTGCATATACCCATTGCAAACATTTTTTTAAATGTACAAATATCGATTCTGTGTCTCGCTGTGTTTTTTGGCTCAAATTTTTCAGTCCACTTTTTGTATCATCTATATGAGGACTGTGTCATCCGCATATCTGATTTATGGAATCAAATATACTTTGGGCACCAGAAGAGCATTTGATGGCCAAATTAACAATGAGTGAAATGGAAGAGGTCATGAGAACATTAAAGAAAAGGAAATCTCCCGGAAAAGACGGGATAACAAACGAAATGCTGATGGGGCTGGGCCAAACAGCGAAGAGGAAACTGCTATCGGTCCTGAACCAAAGCTGGAAAAGGGGAATTGTACCCCAGGCATGGAAAGACGCAGTACTTGTACCAGTACCAAAGAATGGAAAGGACAAAACAGATCTGAATGGATACAGGCCCATCAGCCTACTGAGCTGTGTTGGCAAACTGATGGAACGTATGATAAACACCAGACTGATGTGGCATCTGGAAGAAAAACAAATACTAATTCCACAGCAAGCCGGCTTTAGACAGCACAGATCCACTGAGGACCAGGTCATCCTCATAGCCCAGGAAATAGAAGATGCCTACCAGGCACAGAAACACACAGTAGCGGTTTGGGTGGACCTTGAGAAGGCATTTGACAAAGTCTGGAAAGACGGACTTAGAGTCAAGCTAAGGAGAAGTGAAGTTTGTGGGAGAATGTACAAGTGGATCAACCACTATCTCAAACAAAGAACGGCCAGAGTCCAAGTACAACGGCAGATGAGCAAAAAGGTGACACTCGAGCAGGGAGTACCCCAAGGGGGAGTACTGTCACCCACACTCTTCCTGGTGTATATAAACGACATTACAGAGAATATACCAAGAAGAGTCCATAGCTCAATGTTTGCAGACGATCTGGCTATGTGGACCTCTGAAAAGAATCTCACCATAGCAAGAAATCGGATGCAGCAGGCCCTAACATCGCTGGAAGAGTGGGCGAACTCATGGCTGGTCAAAATAAACGAGGAGAAAACCACATGAACAATATTCTCGCTTTCAATCAAACCCCAAAATACCAAATTAAGTTTAAACGGCAAATTCCTGCAGGCAAACGACAACCCAAACTATCTGGGAGTCACATTTGATCGGCGCATGACATGGAAAAGTCAGATCGAGAGAAACCGAATGAGAGCCAGAGAAAGAATAGCAATCATGAGGAAACTTGCTGGCACAAGCTGGGGAGCAGACGAAAGCATACTAAAGAAACTGTACACTGGAAGAGTGAGACCAGTTCTCGAGTATGGCATTGCGGCATGGACAACAGCAGCCAAGGCGAACTTCGATAAAGTTAGCAAACTTCAAAACCAAGCCATGAGAGTTATAACAGGAGGCATGAAGTCAACGCCAATTGTAGAACTTGAAAAGATTACAAAACTGCAATCCATGACCGATAGAAGAGACTGCAGAGCCCAGCTGCAGTCAGAGAAACTCTGAAGACTGACTGACCATCCAATGCACCAGAGACTAAACAATTTGGGAAATGGGAAACTAAAGCGGAGAAACTTTGCAGAAATAGCCAAAGCAAAGATGCACGAAGATCCCATAAACGCACTAACAACACCAATGCCCATCACTACTGTACGAAAACCTACCTGGAGGCAGGATATATTTCCAGAGGTGGTAGAAAATATACCAGGTATTGGAAACAAAAAATGGCCAGACTGAAAAAGAAAGGAGAGATACTACCCTAAGCTTTATATCGAAAAACTACCCAAGCATGGACTGGACCCATGCATACACCGACGGTTCTGTAACAAACACTACACAGAACGGAGGGGCAGGAGCATTCCTGAACCTACCAAATGGCAGAAAAATAACACTGTCATTCGCTACTGGTAAGTACACAAGCAATTTCAGAGCGGAGGCAGAGGCACTGAGGGCGGCAGTGGAAGAAATGGTGACACATAAAGAAAATGAAAGCCATATAGTCCTGCTTACAGATGCTCTCGCCGTAGTCACAGCGCTAAAAAGCCAGAAAAACACTGAGCTTAATGACATAAGAACAGCACTCTGTTAACTATGCCAGCAGTCCGCACCAAAAAGGGTAGTGGTACAGTGGCTCCCATCACACTTCAACATCCAAGGCAACGAGGAGGCAGACAGACTGGCAAAAGAAGGCGCAAGACTACCACAAACAGATACTAGTATGACGTACGAAGAGTCAAAACGGCTTATTAAAGCCAGATACATGACCAAATGGGAAACCGAACATACTGGTTACACCAAAAACGATGCATATTACCAGCTGAACAGAAGAGAGCAGGTCGTTGTCTTCAGACTTCGCACTGGCCACAATAGACTGAGGTACCACCTATTCAACAAATTGAAGATAGGTGGAACCGACGAATGCCCGTGTGGTACCGGGAAAATGACTGCTGAACATCTGCTGCAGAACTGCCTGACATACGAGGATCAGAAAGAGCAGATGTGGCCATCACCAGTGGAACCACAAGACAAGCTCTATGGCAGTGTCGACAGCCTCAGGATGACCGCCGCTTTTTTCAAAAAAATAATGGTTACTGTCTGACTGCGTACGAAGAAGAAGTAGAAGAAGAAGAAGAATATACTTTGATGCTGTCAGTCATCCTTCGTCACACTGTGTTTGTTCTAGATAATCTCTTATGTTCCTCGTGATGTTCTCTGAGTAACTGTTTAATAAATATGGGGAGAGGATACCGCTTCTTCTTCTTCATCCTGAAAAGGACGTTGTGTTGTATTTACAGCGAGTATGCGATATCTGCGCCTTTCGACCCAAAACATCTTATTTCAGCTGGCGTTTTTTGGTATCAGGTTTACATTCACATTGTGATCCCTATGCCTTGGCCAGACTACGCTAGAGCAGCCTGTTTTCAGGTGCACCACGTGGAGGTGAAATAGGGTCTTGATCAGCTATATTTTGCTGATCCTGATGCAAGCAGCCAGCAACTCTTAGCTGGCTGCTATAAACTCATTCACTGTTGCCCTTTGGCCCTGAGGTGAGGATACAACCCTCTCACTCTTTTCAGGACTGTGAAATCAACAGCAACATATGAGGAAATAAAAACATGATAAAATACAGACTGGCAATGAGAACACCTAGAGTTAATATAGCAGAAACATACTACTCTTTACAAAGAAAAGATCAAGTTACGATATTAAGACTTTGAACTGGCCATTGCAGACTAAAATATCTGTTCTACAAATAAATAATCAGTCACATACATGTGCTATGTGAGATGGACAAATAAATAGTCAAATATGTAGAACAATCATTCTTTGGGTTTAAAAGAAAGCTCTAGAAACAAAACTTCCTATATGAGGCACGTTTTTTTAAGTAAATTCCGTTTGTTACCGCTAAAGGAAATTGAAAAGTGGAAATGTACATGTGTAGCATTTTAAAGTGGTTCATTAACTAGCTGTCTGCTATATTATGTTTTCAATGTAGGATTTTCATGTTGTGTGTGAGTGATTTATAATGAGTGCAAAAATAAAAAATACCGCCAGCTGTGAGGTTCGTGCTATGATTCATTTTTTGCTACCAAAAGACAACAGTGTTGCAGAAATTCACAGACAACCCAGTGAGGTTTGGCAAAGGTCGCCGTCCATTGTAGATGATGATGGCATAATTAATTTTGCTATTTTTAGTAAGGATTAACTGCGCTACTTTTTATCCTCACTCTCTCGTCTCGTGCCGCCCGACCCCAGTGGCAAGTCAAGGACAAGACGACTAGGGGGTAACTACGAGATGCAGGGGACTCCGTATCAAGCACCCGTGAAAAGGACGGCGGAGTTTGGAGTTGAACCCACACCACCTGATCACGAGGCCGATGGCTTACCCATTTCGCTACGGAATCCCCAGTGAGGTTTATGGGCCAGACATTAAGACTGGCAGTATGGCTAGGAAATAGTATCAAATGTTTTAATGATGGGCAAACAAATATCCAACGATGAAGTTCGTAGGGGTTGGCCCAGTTTGATGACAGACAATTTGATGCAACAAGTGAACACAAAATGTATACAAAAATATAATTTCACACTTTTTGAGATTGTCTGTCGAAGTTTCAAAAGCTTCGTCACGTTCAATGATTTACAACATCGTGACAAGAAACCTAGGCTACAATACACTGTGAGAGATGGATGAAGAACATGTTTACCGATGAACATAAGCAGAAATGCCTGACTTCTGCAGAAACATTTTTGCAGAGCTATCGCAATGACATAGATGAATTTTTTAGCCACATTGTTACTGGAGACGAGACCTGGATTTCCTACACAAAGAACAGTCGAAGCAATGATGGCATAATAATAGATGTCCATCGTTGTCGATGAGGACCGCCGACATCATTCTTGTCACAGATTTCCCTGTTGGGTGTGGGCTGAACAGACCAATGCGGGCACGAAAATATCTGCTACATAGCGGGCACACGAGGTTTGAGAAGGTGATGGTGTTCCCGCTGTTCGGGATTTCCGGGTCTCGCGGCTGCTCTGGGCTTTCACAGCACGGTCGTCTTCGCCGGTAGCTACACCCGATTTGACTGCGCTTCTCCAGTCAGATCTGTTTTGCGCAAGACATTCCCAGGTGTCGATGCCTATCTGGCAACTTTTCAGTGAGTCCTTCAGACCGTCTTTTAAAAGTTTCTTTGGGCGCCCTCTCTCGCGCCATCCCTCTCTCAGCTCACCGTAGTGAAGCTTCTTTGGGAGCCGCTCGTCTGACATACAGACGAGGTGTCCGGCCCATCCTAGTCGTGCTTTTTCTAGCAGTGCATGGATGCTGGGCATGTTAGCCCTTGAGAGAACCTCGATGTCAGTGACACGATCTTGCCATCGGATGTGGAATATTCGCCTTAGGCAACCTGTGATGGCATACATGGTCAGCAAAAGCAGAGAAGTTTTTCTGTCAATAAGGTCATGTTCTCTGCTTTCCAGGACAACAACAAAAACAGGTCTTGCTTATTAATGTTCTTGAACGTGGAAAGACAGTTAATGCCAATGATTATTGTGACATTCTGATGAAACTGATACGGGCCATTTACAACAAAAGATGTGGGTTCCTGTCCACTGAGATTATGCTTTTGCATGATAATGCTTGATATCACACCGCAGGTTGAACTGTTCAATTGTTGCAAGAATTTTGGTCCTACAGCCCTGATCTCATCTTGCATTCCAGCAGCTTGAAACTGATGATGAACTGTAAACTGACGTAAATGAATGGTTCAAGACACTGGTGGCAGACATTTGTTACACTGGCATTAGGAATGTGATGCCAAAATGGTGACTATGTAGAGAAATAATGTAATTGTGTGTTTCACTTTTGGCTGCAATAAATCGTTTTTATCTTTAATGGATTTTTGTAAATTACCAGAACTTACTTAAAAAACGTGCTTTATACAATACAGGAATTAAAGAAGGAATAACTGGTTTTGTCAGGAATCACAATAGAAAACCAAACAGACAGTTCATGCAGTCATGCATCATGTCTATAACTGTTTGCCATTGAGATGTCTGCAATTGTTTGTCCTTAATTGTCTGTTCTTTAAATGTCTGTAGTTGTTTTAACCTTCAAATGTCTGTTCTTAAAATGTCTGTAATTGTTTGTCTTTGAAATGCCTGTAGTTGTTTGCCTTTGGAATGTCTGTAATTGTTTTTCCTTGAAATATATGTAATTATTTGTCCTTGAAATGTCTGTAGTTGTTCGATCTTCAAATGTCTGTCCTTGAAGTGTCCGTAGTTGTTTTGTCATTCAAATGTCTGTCATTGTCAGTCCATAAAATGTCAGACCAACGCTATATTTGCACATCCTTTATCTCCATGCTATCCATTTGCATGCTGTCTCCATTCTGTACTGTTAAGAATTGACTTCACAGCACTCTGAGCAGACCAATAGGTGCTCAATCCCTCTCAGCAAATGGCAAAAGGTGTAGATAATGATGGTTAACATAGTTCACTGGCTGCACACACTCCTGCTCTAACCTCTAATGCAAATCTCTCTGCTGGAACCAATATCTGATTTCAAAACTTTGCAATCTGTGCATTCCCAGCTCATGATTGCTGGGTTATCATCCAAGAGGCAGTTGTTGATCAACTTTAAAATGTCACCCTTACCCATTTCAAATGACCCAACCATGGAGGCCAGGGTGATTTCATTCCAGCATGATCAGGACAGTAGATCCACACAAGATACCAAAGGTTTGAGGCTTTTATATCCGCAACCCCCTCATGCTATACCCAGCATTTTTGTACCTCCCAAAGCAAGAATTTGAATCAGAAAAGATGATGACCCCCATTAAAGAGGTCTCTGATAGCCACCTCGGAACTGAAGTCACTGCCTTGATCATCATTCTGATACTGGAGGTTACGGTCATATGTGCCATGTTCAGCTCAGCAATAGCCATATCTCCCACCGCAGACCTAACCAGACTTCTCACCTTGTAGTAAATTCATTGGTGTATATGACAGCATTGTTATCCTGGGTATTATCAACCAGTTATTTAACTGATTATGTTAAAAGTTAAGTTTAAAGTTAAGAGCAGAGGGAGTACCAGTACCAACTACAGACCACATTTGCCAGTTATGGCGTAGAACTTTTTGCACTGATAATGGTTTAATCAGTCACAAGTGGACTCACAGACTCAAGGATGCAGTATGACACATGATGATGACAGTCCTTATTGACAGTGATGTACAATTATTATTATTGCACCGATCACAGATTCTTATCAGCCAAAAACACAACTAAGGAAAAACCGTCATTCTTACAGACTCCAGGAGAAAACTCAAGCCATCTCAAGCTCCAAACAAGATAGGCCCTCACATGAAATAGAATACAGCATCAGGTTGCTGTCCCAAAAAACAGATTTAGTCCTACAGTGGATTCCGGCCCCCCGTAGGATCTTTGGAAACGAGAAGGAAATTGGGCTTGAAAAAGCCAGAAGTGGCGGCACATAGACTCGTCATCCACAGAACTATAAAGAAGTAGAGACACATAAAATGAACCATGAGGATAAAATAGAGAGACCAGCACAAAGAATACTAGCAAGCAGAAAATGACAGCATAAACAAACTTTGGCAGAGATGGGGAGACACAGATCTTCACCTTCAGAACGGCAAATTGCAGACAAGGCCCACCTCCACAGAATGGTTCTCAGAGACACCACCAAGCAAACACCAGAACATATTCTGCAAGACTGCCCCATTTATGCAGTCCAAAGAGAGGTAGTGTGGACCGGGAGAGCGGCCATACCCGAAAAGCGGTGGGGTACCAGTCTCCTTTGTGAACCTCATCGGGCTAGAAGAATAGCATCTGTTGAACGAAGAAGTTACACCACTCTTTGCATTCCCTACCAAGGGTAATGATGACTCCTATAGTCATCTCTAGTGTGGATCCATTATTCCCCTTTGGTTATGGTCTCTGCCATGGTTACTTGATCAATTTTCTTCTCTGCCTGTGCCAGTCATGACATCCCACTCAATTCTTATCCCTCGATATCTGGATATTACTGGTTCAGGGAGTCATGATACAGTGGAATCTTCTTCTTCGGCGTTTGTCTTAAAGGGTTTATACTGGTTTAGAAGACTCGGCATAGTCTGTATACAACCTAAAAATTACATTCTGGCATTTTATCATAGTTTACAGCTAGGCTGTAATATATGTACCTTTCAGTCCAACACATCCTAATTCGGTTGGCTTTGTTTGATTACATAGTTTGCCTTTCCACTGCGATCCCTATTGTTAGCCAGACCAGAGCAGCCTGTTTCCAGCGCCACATCTTGGAGGCATAACAGGGCCTAGGTCAGCTCTGGTTCGCTGACCCTAGTGCAAGCAGCCGACTAGAGGCATTCACTATGCTGCATCTTCAGTCCCCATACAGTGTAATCCATTTCATTGCAGCATTCAAAGAGAAGGCTGACAGTCTAGGAAGAAGGACAGTTGCTCCAGCCTAATATGTGTTACTTACGAAGTTTACCAGGTGGTAATACAGGAGCAGGTTGGTAACAAATCATCCAGATCAACAACCAAATGGCACGTATTACCAGCTCAACAGAGGTGATAGGTAGTAACCTTTATAATACACAGGACTCAACAGAGGTGAAAAGTGGTAACCTTTAGACTACACAGTCCTTAACAGAGGTGATATAACCTTTAGACTACACAGGCCTCAACAGAGGTGATAAGTGATAACCTTTAGACTACACATGCCTCAACAGAGGTGATAAGTGGTAACCTTTAGACTACACATGCCTGAACAGAGGTGATAAGTGGTAACCTTTAGACTACACATGCCTCAACAGAGGTGATAAGTGATAACCTTTAGACTACACATGCCTCAGCAATGGTGATAAGTGGTAACCTTTAGACTACACATGCCTCAGCAATGGTGATAAGTGGTAACCTTTAGACTACACATGCATCAACAGAAGTGATAACCTTTAGACTACACAGGCCTCAACAGAGGTGATAAGTGGTAATCTTTAGACTACACAGGCCTCAACAGAGGTGATAAGTGGTAACCTTTAGACTACACAGACCTCAACAGAGGTGATAAGTGGTAATCTTTAGACTACACAGGCCTCAACAGGTGATAAGTGGTAACCTTTAGACTACACAGGACTCAATAGAGGTGATGTGGTAACCTTTAGACTACACAGGACTCAATAGAGGTGATAAGTGGTAACCTTTAGACTACACAGGCCTCAACAGAGGTGATAAGTGGTAACCTTTAGACTACACATGCCTCAACAGAGGTGATAAGTGGTAACCTTTAGACTACACATGCCTCAGCAATGGTGATAAGTGGTAACCTTTAGACTACACAGGCCTCAACAGAGGTGATAAGTGGTAACCTTTAGACTACACAGGGCTCAATAGAGGTGATAAGTGGTAACCTTTAGACTACACAGGCCTCAACAGAGGTGATAAGTGGTAACCTTTAGACTACACAGGCCTCAATAGAGGTGATAAGTGGTAACCTTTAGACTACACAGGCCTCAACAGATTGAGGTAGAATCTATTTAAACAGATTGAGGCGCAGTCTGTCTAAATAGATTAAGGGAGAATCTATCTAAATAGATTAAGGGAGAATCTATCTAAACAGATTCTAAGTTGAATCTATTTAAACAGACTGAGGTAGAATCTATTTAAACAGATCAAAGTACAAGAAGAACAACAAAAACAACTGCCAGCAGGCAGGCATTGAAACCAATCGATCACATGCTCAAGGTAAAATATATTTAATATACCAAAGATAGGACATACCAAAGTATGTGCCTGCAATACTGATAAAACCAACATCTGCTGAAATGGTGTAGTACTTACGAGGAGCAGAGAAAGCACATTTGGCCATCACCAGTACCTTTTCCAGGACAAACTCAATGAAGATATTAATGATCTCCCACTGAACACGGCTTTCTTTAGATCTACTCAAATTGACATCAAAGAGTAGGCCAACAAAGCAGGACACTATTCATTAAGCATTCTGTGTTATTCTTTGTATGGTGTTTTCCGATAACAATCTTCAGTGGTATAAACTTGGGTTCTCTGTCTGTTTCTATTCTTGAGTAATACTGCATTTTAAATTTTACTGAATCATTGGCGGAAAAATATACCCAGGGCATTGTCTCTGTATACTCACTGGTGAATTCGTTGTGTTAACACCAATTTTGCTTTAGAAATCGATTAAAAAACGATACCATTTCTGCCTGCACTAAAAAAAACATGATGTCGATTTTGACTTTAGATCATTTTTAAACTATATTTTTCAGTTCCACATGGATTTGGAAGGTTATCTCATTATTGATTGTGATAAAGTTGGTTGCCGCAAAGGATTTTTCTGAGGTAGGTTAGTTTGTTTATGTAGATGTTATAAATACGTTTGTAGTGGAAACTAACAGATATGTAGATCTGGATATGAACACTTTCAATGCTTTGTGGCAATTTCATGAATTTATCAGACAACTGGTGTACCAAAAAAAAAAGTAAGTCTAAATGTTTGTGACGTAATAAAAAAACCTGGAAATTAGAAGGTTAAGCTTTTGTATCTTTCAATCACTGCCAGTCTCTACTTCTTCTTTGAAAATGTTCAGACATTAACTTGGATATATCAATGCTTAAGATAACACAATACAAGTAACAACCTAAGTGATGCCCAGGGAGCACATACAAGGACAATTGCCATCTTCCAAGTATCTAGTATAAGTTGACTTAAGAGAGTTGTGTTGGAGCTAGCTATGTCATAATATAAGCCTAATTGATATAGAAACCACCACTGGAAGAGTGCACGTACATGTTTTGATGCAAGCTTTCTTAAGTGGGCCAGCTGCTGTGCCTCCACCCCCATCCCAATACTTCGAATGGAGAAAAAAGACACAACAATAAAAACATCAATAATAATAATATCAATCATAATAATAATGAAAGTGTCAATACAGTTATAGCACTACAGCAGTGGTTCCCAACCTTTTCCTGAGTACAGGCCCAAATAAGCCAACGATAGTCCAAAGCTCTCCATCACCTGGACTGAAAAAAAAAATTCTACAAAAAGCCCAATTTGAAATCTAGATTTGGTTGCCAGACCTCCACAGGACTATTCACAGAATCCTGGGGGACTGTATAGCGCCCCCCCCCCCCCCCCCCCATAATACTGATACTCACAAACACTAACAGAATTATAACAATAATACCACACAAGAAAAGTGCTTATACTCACAAACACTGACAGAATTAAAACAATAATCCCACATAAGAAAAGTGCTTATACTCACAAATGCTGACAGAATTCTCACAATAATCCCACACAAGAAAAGTGCTTATACTCATAAAATCTTATGGAATTCTCACAATAATCCCACACAAGAAAAGTACTTATACTCACAAAATCTGATGGAATTCTCACAATATTCCCACACAAGAAAAGTGCTGATACTCACAAACCCTGACAGAGTTCTCACAATAATCCCACACAATAAAAGTGCTGATACTCACAAACCCTGACAGAATTCTCACAATAATCCCACATAAGAAAAGTGATGATACTCACACATGCTGACAGAGTTCTCAATCTCCAGAGTCCACTGTCCTTTGGCTGACTCCCCCCAGTTGTGGGTGCTCATGAAGGCCCAGTTGTTGAAGCCCTCCCTTGACACATCTCGGGATCTCTTGGCGAGCAAGGTGGACCTGGTTAGGGATGGAGAGGACAGGATGATGCGGATTTCTCCTCGTCTCGTGGCAGTCATTGTAATGCGAGCCTGGACATGCTCCAAGTACTTGACATGATTGACAGTTCCCTCACAACCGTCTGTGTAAAGATTGACTGTGACACGCCCATTCATTGGAATCTGCCGGCTGTAAACAAATATATGAAAAATTCGACCATAACAGCTTTAATCAAATCTGAAAAATATCACAATTTAACTCAAATCTTAAATTTATATAAAAACAATTTAACTCAAATCTTAAATGTATATAAAAACAATTTATCTCAAATCTTAAATGTATATAAAAACAATTTAATTATAAATCTTAAATGTGTATAATAACAGCTTTACTCAAACCTTAAATGCACATAAATAACAACATCTTTACTTTAAACATAAACTTGACAATAACAACTCTACTCAAACCTTAAATGCACATAAATAACAATATCTTTACTTTAAACATAAACTTGACAATAACAACTCTACTCAAACCTTAAATGCACATAAATAACAACGCCTTTACTTTAAACATAAACTTGACAATAACAACTCTACTCAAACCTTAAATGCACATAAATAACAACATCTTTACTTTAAACATAAACTTGACAATAACAACTCTACTCAAACCTTAATTGTACATAAATAACAACATCTTTACTTTAAACATAAACTTGACAATAACAACTCTACTCAAACCTTAAATGCACATAAATAACAACATCTTTACTTTAAACATAAACTTGACAATAACAACTCTACTCAAACCTTAAATGCACATAAATAACAACGTCTTTACTTTAAACATAAACTTGACAATAACAACTCTACTCAAACCTTAAATGCACATAAATAACAACATCTTTACTTTAAACATAAACTTGACAATAACAACTCTACTCAAACCTTAATTGTACATAAATAACAACATCTTTACTTTAAACATAAACTTGACAATAACAACTCTACTCAAACCTTAAATGCACATAAATAACAACATCTTTACTTTAAACATAAACTTGACAATAACAACTCTACTCAAACCTTAAATGCACATAAATAACAACGTCTTTACTTTAAACATAAACTTGACAATAACAACTCTACTCAAACCTTAAATGCACATAAATAACAACATCTTTACTTTAAACATAAACTTGACAATAACAACTCTACTCAAACCTTAATTGTACATAAATAACAACATCTTTACTTTAAACATAAACTTGACAATAACAACTCTACTCAAACCTTAATTGTACATAAATAACAACATCTTTACTTTAAACATAAACTTGACAATAACAACTCTACTCAAACCTTAAATGCACATAAATAACAACATCTTTACTTTAAACATAAACTTGACAATAACAACTCTACTCAAACCTTAATTATACATAAATAACAACATCTTTGTTTAGAATCTAAACTTAATATCAGTTTTACTCAAAATCTAAATTGTACACAACAGCTTGAAATTGTATATAACTGCTTCAGTAAATGTTAAACAAACAAGTTTATTATACTGACTGCTACACATGCCCTCAGGACGTTGAACAACTGAAATTGGATTAAACTGCTATAACATATGATTTCTATTTATAGTTTTTTCTGTAAGCTCATGATTCTGTCTACAAATTGGATTAAAACTACCACCAAATGATATGGTTGCTTTTTATATTTTATTATGTAAGCTCATGATTCTGTCCACAAATTGGATTAAAACTATCACCAAATGATATGGTTGCTATTTATATTTTCTTCTGTAAGCTCATGACTCTGTCCACAAATTGGATTAAAACTACCACCAAATGATATGGTTGCTATTTATATTTTATTCTGTAAGCTCATGACTCTGTCCACAAATTGGATTAAAACTACCACCAAATGATATTGTTGCTATTTATATTTTCTTCTGTAAGCTCATGACTCTGTCCACAAATTGGATTAAAACTACCACCAAATGATATGGTTGCTATTTATAGTTTCTTCTGTAAGCTCATGATACTGTCCATAAATTGGATTAAAACTACCACCAAATGATATGGTTGCTATTTATAGTTTCTTCTGTAAGCTCATGATACTGTCCACAAATTGGATTAAAACTACCACCAAATGATATGGTTGCTATTTATAGTTTCTTCTGTAAGCTCATGATTCTGTCCACAAATGTTATCTATTTGTAGTTTCATCAGTGTATGTGTTGATAAAACGAACACTTAATGTCTTTATACTGGTTTAGAAGACTCCAAAGAGTCTGTATACAACCAGTTACTTCGCCTTTATTTACTTACCTTGGCTCTTTTACCATAATTTAATATTTTTCCTTCAGTTCTACATTTTTTTATACTTTGTCTTCAGTTCCTTTCTTTTCAATATATTCTGCTTTAGTTTCTTTTTCCAATTTTCTCTTGTCTTTTTGTTTAATTTCCTTTTTCCATTGATATGATTTGTCTGGGATTATAATCTTTATGCTTTGGATTACTTATAAGTAAAACGTTAAGCTGGGTCGATCGAGTTACATTCTTTGATATAAAGTTTCTCGATAAACAGAAACGCAGCTGCAAAAAGATGGTGAAAGTGATAAAAAGGATAAAGGGAAAAGTCAGAAGTCAATGGACCAAGGAAGACGCAGCCATAAATTGATTGATAGATACTTACCTATTGTGGTCTTGTGATCGTATTTCACATATGTGCTGTGCCGGAACTGAAGTCCAGTTACGTGCCAACGACACCATGGCTGCAGCATCCATCAGTCCGAATCCAAAAGAATGGCTAACTATTTAACAATCAAAGTAAAGAAAATTTTATAAGACCCATTTCAATGTAAAAGATAAAACTAAGAATAACAGACTATATTTGTAAGCTTCTTCTTCTGATCCATGGGAAAACAAGTCATTCTTTTCTTTATAGATATATAACAACTTGGCTTTCCATACAATTATATTGATATTATAAAAGGACCATTCACTGATGTACACTATTGAACGCGAACCTCTGCTGATAATTCTGTGAATCTGTTCTATGTAGAAACAGGAGTCAAGCAAGGCTGCATTATGCCCCCACTTATTTAGTTTAGCCATAGACTGATTAATGCGTAACTATGCTCACAACAAATATTTATGCTTAAAATGTACCAGTGAAAGGGACCTAGGGGTTATAATAGATCATACAGGTAAGGTGAGTGAGCAAGTCCAGGTTATAATAGATCATACAGGTAAGATGAGTGAGCAAGTCCAGGTTATAATAGGTCATACAGGTAAGGTGAGTGAGCAAGTCTAGGTTATAATAGATCATACAGATAATGTGAGTGAGCAAGTCCAGGTTATAATAGATCATACAGGTAAGGTGAGTGAGCAAGTCCAGGTAGCAGTGAAAAAGGCAAATTCAATGATAAAAAGAAATATTAAATATAGGAGCAAGGAAGTGATTGTCAAACTGTATAAAGCATTAGTTAGAGCTAGATTGGAGTACTGTGTACTCTGCCTTATCACAGAGGAGATATAAACATGCTGAAAAGGATACAAAGAAGAGCAACAAAGCTGATAGTGAGATTACAAAATTTCAGTTATGAGTAAAGGCTCAGAAAAACCGGCCTACTGTTGTCTAGAAAAGAGAAGAATTCGAGGCGATTTAATACAGATTTATAAGATAATCAAACGAACTGATAAATTAGACTATAACAAGTTTTTCTAAATACAGCCACCTACAAGAACAAGAGCGCATAGCTACAAATTAACTAAAAAAGGTCCAGATTAGATATTAGGAAATATTTTGTTAGAGAGTGGTGAATGCTTGGAATGCATTGCCACAGGAAGTAGTGGAGGCAAAGACAATTAATATATTTAAGAATAGATTGGATGCGCATAGCTTTTAGCGCAAGATAATATAAATGAAACTGGCTGTATACAGACTCTGCAGAGTCTTCTAAACCAGTATAAAGATGTTAAGTTAAGTTAAGAGATAAGATCTAAGACCATACAAGATCTTGTCATGGCTTGACTCTTCTGAGTACAAAGTTGAGGGGATATGAAAAGATTGACAGACTCTGATAACTATTTGAACAGATAGGCCTGCAGATAAACTTTGAAAACAAAGTCACTGATATCAAAACTGAATGGATCTGGGGTAGTTGTCTCGCCGCAGCGACTCAATTTCAACCAGTGTTCGTAAAGCGATCTCAGTCCCGCCTGGCGGAGCGATAGCGCGGGCTTGCGGAAAACGCTCGCCTGCCTTTCCCCGTAGTGCGAATTGGGTGCGGTTTGTGGTAGTGGCTCCTCCACCGAGGTGCGCTAGTCTGGTCCGTATCAGGAAACGTGGTCCGTCCGTGGTGATTTATCTAAGGCTTATAGCAGAGCTCGACAGTACGTCTCGCTGGTGGTCCGACTCTCGCAAAGAGCTTGTGACCGGCAAATGGAAAGCAGGAATCGTTGCCTCGAGGCCCTGCGTTCTCCCTACGGAGAAGGGCAGGCCGGCAGGCCAAATTGTCTCTAGTCCCAGTGAAATTCATCGCCGAGGTCGTTGGGATCCGTTCTGCACAGAGCGCTGCCATCCCTCCTCGAGCGAGCCCGGTCGGTCGGTCGTCTGGTGCAGGCGAACAACATCTCTGTGGCATTACCAGGCTTGTTCTCTGGCTGAATGCACTCCGGCTACGATATCTACCTCTGTACGTTATCAGCCATATAACTATCATACTGGACGCAGAAGAGATGCAGACCAGCGGACATTGCACACCTGCCCCACTGTGTCAACACCCTAGGTGGCGGGGAATGCTAGGCGTACCATCCCTGCATAGAAGCCAAGAAAATAAAGGGAAAAAGAGATACCCCACTTACATGCAAATGCTACGTTCCTGGCAGGACGTGACGATCCTGGGACACAGACACACTGGACTGCCTCTCTTCCGGGTAAACCAGTCCATCTCATATATCATCACATATCATCATTGCACCCTATAGACACGAGTAGTGAAGACTCGATAGTCTGGTAAGACAACTTCCATAAGAGAGAAAACTCTGATCGTAAACAACTGCTGCCTTGCAGATAGGCTGGGGACAGCCAAAGGCTAAGGAGGGCATCCCTACAGAAACGCCTGTTGAAATCGGATGCACGGGGCCGCAAGCCTAACAAAACAGTGCAACGTAAATCACAGTATGATGGCAGTACAACCTATTAGAAAAACGTATGGCGCTCATCCTGCGGAGTCCCGCCAGGCAGCGATAGTGCCGGGCCTCACGCCTCGAAGGGGCCCACCCTTGACTACTGGTGGTCCCCCACCCATGTGTCGTGGAGTCAAGGCACATGGCTATGGGGCAACGTCTATTGGCCAAAACCTCAAGACCCTCAAAATACTACAGTGGAATGCGGAGGGAGTCATTAACAAAAAACTTTCCCTAACACACCACCTGCATGAAGGTAAGATTGACGTGGCATGTATCCAGGAAACGCACCTCAACAATAACCATAAATTCTCAATCAGAGGATACCAGACCTTCCGTCTAGATAGAGAAGGCCACAAAGGAGGGGTCCTGATACTGACCAGAAACAGCATACCGAGTAGCGCGGTACCTGTCAATCACACCGGACAAGCAGAAATTGTAGGAGTTGACATAATGGCTCAAGAGACGAAGCTCCGCATTTTCAATCTGTACGGACCACCAAACAGAGACCTATCGCTCTCGAGTATGGAGGTCAGAGACTCCAACTGCATAGTAGTTGGAGATTTCAACAGCCACTCGGAGAGATGGGGATACTCTGACACAGACAGCAGAGGTGACGAAGTGGAAGATTGGGAGATAGATGCAAATCTCTCCCTAATCAATAGGCCGGAGAATAGCCCTAGCTTCTATTCAAGAACATGGCATACCACCTCGACTCCAGATTTGGCCTTCTCCACACAGGACATACACTATAAAATAGACCGCCAGGTGCTAAACCAACTGGCAGGTAGCGACCACAGGCCGATCAGGCTAACCATTGACATGGAAGTAGGCCCACAGGAAACAAAACCGCTCCCACGTTGGAATTACAAACGAGCCGACTGGGACAGATTTGCAATCCTGACAGATGGGCTGTGTGAAACCATCAACACACGAAACACCAAAATGAAGCCCATGGTAGAGAGCCTAAGCAAGGCAATAATGCAAGCCGCCACTGAAACCATCCCAAGAGGAGCTAGGAAAAACTATAAGCCCTACTGGAATGATGAGTTACAGAAAGTGGAAGATGCAGTAACAAATGCTAGGAACATGGCAGAACGAGAAAAATCCATGGAGGCAAACATCGCCCTCAAAGCCGCCTCTGCGAAGTACAAACACACTCTCAAGCAAACAGCAAGAGAAAGCTGGAAAAATAAAACGGAAAGTCTAAACCTGGACAAAGAAGGGAACAAGCTATGGAAGCTAGTCAGAGCCATGAATGACGAAACCCCGTCAAATAAACAAATTACTATCAAGCAAGGCGAGAACTTGATCACAGGTAAGAAAGCCGCAAACGCCTTTGTCGATCACTATGCCAGAGCAAACCACATCGAGGTCCCTGCAGAAAAGCATACAGACATTAGCGAAGAGCTAAAGGGACACGAAAACATAAATACGGCTCCTGAAGAGCACATGATGGCCAAACTAACAATGCGCGAAATGGAAGAGGCCATGAGAACACTAAAGAAAAGGAAATCTCCCGGAAAAGACGGGATAACAAACGAAATGCTGATGGGGCTGGGCCAAACAGCGAAGAAGAAACTGCTATCGGTCCTAAACCAAAGCTGGAAAAGGGGAATTGTACCACAGGCATGGAAAGATGCAATACTGGTACCAGTACCAAAAACAGGAAAGGACAAAACAGATCCAAATGGATACAGGCCCATAAGCCTACTGAGCTGTGTCGGCAAGCTGATGGAACGGATGATAAACACCAGACATGTGGCATCTGGAAGAAAAACGAATACTAATTCCACAGCAAGCCGGCTTTAGACAGCACAGATCCACTGAGGACCAGGTCATCCTCATAGCCCAGGAGATAGAAGATGCCTACCAGGCACAGAAACACACAGTAGCTGTTTGGGTGGACCTGGAAAAGGCATTTGACAAAGTCTGGAAAGATGGACTTAGCGTCAAGCTAAGAAGAAGTGATGTCTGTGGGAAGATGTACAAGTGGATCAACCACTACCTCAAACAAAGAACGGCCAGAGTCCAAGTACAAGGGCAGATGAGCAAAAAGGTGACACTCGAGCAGGGAGTACCCCAAGGGGGAGTATTGTCACCCACACTCTTCCTGGTATATATAAACGATATTACAGAGAATATACCAAGAAGAGTCCATAGCTCAATGTTTGCAGACGATCTGGCTATGTGGACCTCTGAAAAGAATCTCACCATAGCAAGAAATCGGATGCAGACGGCCCTAACATCGCTGGAAGAGTGGGCGAACTCATGGCTGGTCAAAATAAACGAGGAGAAAACCATGTGCACAATATTCTCGCTCTCATTAAAACCCCAAAGTACCAAATTAAGTCTAAATGGCAAAATCCTGCAGCCAAACGACAACCCAACCTATCTGGGAGTCACATTTGATCGGCGCATGACATGGAAAAGTCAGATCGAGAGAAACCGAATGAAAGCCAGAGAAAGAATGGCGATCATGAGGAAACTTGCTGGCACAAGCTGGGGAGCAGACGAAGGCATACTAAAGAAACTGTACACTGGAAGAGTGAGACCAGTTCTCGAGTATGGCATCGCGGCATGGACAACAGCAGCGAAGGCGAACTTCGATAAAGTTAACAAACTTCAAAACCAAGCCATGAGAATTATAACAGGTAATTGTAGAACTTGAAAAGATTACAAAACTGCAATCCATGACCGATAGAAGAGACTGCAGAGCCCAGCTGCAGTCAGAGAAACTCCGAAGACTGACGGACCATCCAATGTACCAGAGACTAAACAATTTGGGAAATGGGAAACTAAAGCGGAGAAACTTTGCAGAAATAGCCAAAGCAAAGATGCACGAAGATCCCATAAACGCACTAACAACACCAAAACCCATCACTACTGTACGAAAACCTACTTGGAGGCAGGATATATTTCCAGAGGTGGTAGAAAATATACCAGGTATTGCAAACAAAAACTGCCAGACTGAAAAAGAAAGGAGAGACACTACCCTAAGCTTCATAACGAAAAGCTACCCAAGCATGGACTGGACCCATGCATACACCGACGGTTCTGTAACAAACACTACACAGAACGGAGGGGCAGGAGCATTCCTGAACCTACCAAATGGCAGAAAAATAACACTGTCATTCGCTACTGGTAAGTACACAAGCAATTTCAGAGCGGAGGCAGAGGCACTGAGGGCGGCAGTGGAAGAAATGGTGACACATAAAGAAAATGAAAGCCATATAGTCCTGCTTACAGATGCTCTCGCCGTAGTCACAGCGCTAAAAAGCCAGAAAAACACTGAGCTTAATGACTTAAGAGCAGCACTCTGCAAACTGTGCCAGCAGTCCGCACCAAAAAGGGTAGTGGTACAGTGGGTTCCGTCACACTGCAACATCCAAGGCAACGAGGAGGCAGACAGACTGGCAAAAGAAGGTGCAAGGCTACCACAAACAGATACCAGTATGACGTACGAAGAGTCAAAACGGCTTATCAAAGCCAGATACATGACCAAATGGGAAACCGAACATACTGGTTACACCAAAAACGATGCCTATTACCAGTTGAACCGAAGAGAGCAGGTCGTTGTCTTCAGACTTCGCGCTGGCCACAACAGACTGAGGTACCACCTATTCAACAAATTGAAGATAGGGTGTACCGACGAATGCCCGTGCGGTACTGGTAAAATGACCACTGAACATCTGCTGCAGAACTGCCCGACATACGAGGATCAGAGAGAGCAGATGTGGCCATTGCCAGTGGAACTGCAAGACAAGCTCTATGGTAGTGGCGAGGGTCTCAGGATGACCGCCGCTTTTTTCGAAAAAATAATGGTTACTGTCTGACTGTGTACGCAGAAGAAGAAGAAGAAGAAAACTGAATAGAAATAAATTAGAGTAGGTAGAACATTTCACTGAATTTTGGAGCAAAATCACATTGGCCTCATTTACATTTTACCAATTAACAAGTATCTGGAAACTGAAAACACCAAAAATTTACATTAAACTAAGGCTGTTCAACTCTAACACAATATCAACATTAACATATGGATGTGAAAGTTGGAAAATAAACAAAAACTCTTGAAAATAGACTGAATGCATTTTAAAATAAATTTCTGAGAAAAATATTCAACATTGACTCGAAAGAATTTAAGACAAACAAAGAAATAAGATTAGAGACCAAACAGCAATTTGTTTCTACCATCATGAAGAAAAAACATTGAGCATAGATTGGAAGTGTCCTTAGAGTGAACAACTGCAGACTTTCAGCCCAAACAATTAGGTGGAGACCAAGTGGCATCAGAAATAGGGGCGGACCAAGAGAGACACTACGTAGGACAATCACTAATGAGGCCACCATGATGGGTATCATGCAGGAACTACAATGAGTGGCATTTGACTGATCTACCTGGAGAGCACAGAGTTCTACCTTATGCGTCGTTTTTGGTGCTAAAAGATGTCTCTATTAATATGGAATTTGTTTATAGAATGCTAGCTGTATTATCAGATACTGTGGGGATGGCGTGGACTAGTGCATGCCAAATTCTGAAGCACTAGGCCAATAGGCGCAAAATAAAAACCGTAGTGCAACGCACACTGCCTTGAGTAATAGAGAAATAAGGCGAACGTAACCACCACCCCTCCCCCCCTCTCAAAAGAAGAAACACACTGCCTAGGATAGTAATGTAAGTCAACCATCCCATTTCCCTGCCCATCGTTTCTCACCTTCAAACTTGTCCACATCAAACTCTCTCCACATAAACCCACTCATTTCTCCATCCATTTCTTCCCCTCTAAATCTGCCCGGATCCAAATCTATCCCCCAGCCCGCCTAGTCCCCGTCAGTTTTCTCACCCCATGGTTCAAATGGTTGAACAGGTTGTTGTAAAGAACAAACAATTCATCATGTCAGTATTTGCCAGTAAACAATATTCTTCATGCAACCATATAATATTATTCCCATAACTCATGAAGGGAATGACAAAGTGACTTGAAATAACTTGTGCTCATCTAGAAATTGGCCACAAGAAAGTTTAGTGAATATTTCAGCTCGATGTGTCATTCAATTCACGAGTTATGGCGTCTTCAAATATATATACAAATGCACAAACTTCCATAAAAATACTTTACATTTTTTTCAAACAGATGGCTTCTCCACATTCAGCAGGCATTTCTTCTTCTTCTTCTTCGTACGCAGTCAGACAGTAATCATTATTTTTTCGAAAAAAGGCGGTGTTCATCTTGAGGCTGTCGACACTGCCATTGAGCTTGTCTTGCAGTTCCACTGGTGGTGGCCACATCTGCTCTCTCTGATCCTCGTATGTCGGGCAGTTCTGCAGCAGATGTTCAGCGGTCATTTTACCGGTACCGCACGGGCATTCGTCGGTACCACCATCTTTAATTTGTTGAATAGGTGGTACCTCAGTCTATTGTGGCCAGTGCGAAGTCTGAAGACAACGACCTGCTCTCTTCTGTTCAACTGGTAATAGGCATCGTTTTTGGTGTAACCAGTATGTTCGGTTTCCCATTTGGTCATGTATCTGGCTTTGATAAGCCGTTTTGACTCTTCGTACGTCATACTGGTATCTGTTTGTGGTAGTCTTGCACCTTCTTTTGCCAGTCTGTCTGCCTCCTCGTTGCCTTGGATGTTGCAGTGTGATGGGACCCACTGTACCCCTACCCTTTTTGGTGCAGACTGCTGGCACAGTTGGCAGAGTGCTGCTCTTAAGTCATTAAGCTCAGTGTTTTTCTGGCTTTTTAGCGCTGTGACTACGGCGAGAGCATCTGTAAGCAGGACTATATGGCTTTCATTTTCTTTGTGTGTCACCATTTCTTCCACTGCTGCCCTCAGTGCCTCTGCCTCCGCTCTGAAATTGCTTGTGTACTTACCAGTAGCGAATGACAGTGTTATTTTTCTGCCATTTGGTAGGTTCAGGAATGCTCCTGCCCCTCCGTTCTGTGTAGTGTTTGTTACAGAACCGTCGGTGTATGCATGGGTCCAGTCCATGCTTGGGTAGCTTTTCGATATAAAGCTTAGGGTAGTATCTCTCCTTTCTTTTTCAGTCTGGCAGTTTTTGTTTCCAATACCTGGTATATTTTCTACCACCTCTGGAAATATATCCTGCCTCCAAGTAGGTTTTCGTACAGTAGTGATGGGTTTTGGTGTTGTTAGTGCATTTATGGGATCTTCGTGCATCTTTGCTTTGGCTATTTCTGCAAAGTTTCTCCGCTTTAGTTTCCCATTTCCCAAATTGTTTAGTCTCTGGTGCATTGGATGGTCAGTCAGTCTTCGGAGTTTCTCTGACTGCAGCTGGGCTCTGCAGTCTCTTCTATCGGTCATGGATTGCAGTTTTGTAATCTTTTCAAGTTCTACAATTGGCGTTGACTTCATGCCTCCTGTTATAACTCTCATGGCTTGGTTTTGAAGTTTGCTAACTTTATCGAAGTTCGCCTTTGCTGCTGTTGTCCATGCTGCGATGCCATACTCGAGAACTGGTCTCATTCTTCCAGTGTACAGTTTCTTTAGTATGCTTTCGTCTGCTCCCCAGCTTGTGCCAGCAAGTTTCCTCATGATTGCCATTCTTTCTCTGGCTATCATTCGGTTTCTCTCGATCTGACTTTTCCATGTCATGCGCCGATCAAATGTGACTCACAGATAGTTTGGGTTGTCGTTTGGCTGCAGGAATTTGCCAGTTAAACTTAATTTGGTATTTTGGGGTTTGATTGAAAGCAAGAATATTGTGCATGTGGTTTTCTCCTCGTTTATTTTGACCAGCCATGAGTTCGCCCACTCTTCCAGCGATGTTAGGGCCTGTTGCATCCATTTTCTTGCTATGGTGAGATTCTTTTCAGAGGTCCACATAGCCAGATCGTCTGCA
This sequence comes from Ariolimax columbianus, assembly GCA_036924085.1. NCBI lineage: Eukaryota > Metazoa > Mollusca > Gastropoda > Stylommatophora > Arionidae > Ariolimax > Ariolimax columbianus. Next base: position 96,950,702 of record JAVGWX010000003.1, read on the forward strand.
AACATTGAGCTGTGGACTCTTCTTGGTATATTCTCTGTAATGTCGTTTATATACACCAGGAAGAGTGTGGGTGACAGTACTCCCCCTTGGGGTACTCCCTGATCGAGTGTCACCTTTTTGCTCATCTGCCCTTGTACTTGGACTCTGGCCGTTCTTTGTTTGAGGTAGTGGTTGATCCACTTGTACATTTTCCCACAAACATCACTTCTTCTTAGCTTGACTAAGTCCATCTTTCCAGACTTTGTCAAATGCCTTGTCCAGATCCACCCAAACAGCTACTGTGTGTTTCTGTGCCTGTTAGGCATCTTCTATTTCCTGGGCTATGAGGATGACCTGGTCCTCAGTGGATCTGTGCTGTCTAAAGCCGGCTTGCTGTGGAATTAGTATTCGTTTTTCTTCCAGATGCCACATCAGTCTGGTGTTTATCATACGTTCCATCAGCTTGCCGACACAGCTCAGTAGGCTGATGGGCCTGTATCCATCTGTTTTGTCCTTTCCTGTTTTTGGTACTGGTCAGCAGGCATTTGACTTGTGTGAATGGTTTGATGTGTTATAGTCAGTTCAGGAGTTTAACATGTATAAGCAATGTACCTGATGTTTTAATACACTTTACAAGTAGAAAGTAAATAGCGGTAGCTCAGCATCCCAACAAAAGATTACAGAAACATGGATAGGTTCTGTTCTGATACTGCGCTAGAACAAAAACAAATTCTCTTCTAAAACCAAAAGGCCTTCATTAGGGACAACCAAAAACACACAAGAGAGCAACAACAAATCATAGAGTAGAAATGAACATATTTCTAAGAAGTGTTACTTGTTCTTATGTGTATTGTCTGTTGTAACTGATGAAGAGGAAATAGTGGAGCAAGAACAATTAATGCATTTAAGAATAGATTGGATGCACATAGCTTTTAGAGCAAGGAAATGTAAATGAAACTGGTTGTATACATATACTGCAGAGTCTTCTAAGCCAGTATAATGACGTTAAGGTTAAGTTAAGACATGTTGGTCATAACGCCAAGATTGTTTTTGTTTCTGTTCTAGAACGGTATCTGAACCATACATTTCTGTTTTCATAGTTTATTTAATCTACAGTACCGCCATAGCCTCACCATATTTTTTTAACTTCCCAACAATCATTTGCAGCATCTTATCCTGCTTGACCCATCTGACTCCATGAATGTACAAGTTCCTCTACTGATGCTGACTCTGCCAGCTACAGTCCAACTACCACAGCCATACAAGTTCAATAAAAGAAGTGAACGATTTACATGTTGTAGGGAGAAACAAAAAAAAGATGCCAACCTAAGACAATTTGGCAAAAAAATCATAGAATGTGAAATGAAAATAGTGACACAGATCTAGGACACTGCATGAAGGATGGCCCAGTGAAGTGAAGATTAGGATGCTGCTGGGGACTCAGTGGTCTTGAGGTAAGGTGCCACCCTCGGGTGCCTGAGGTAGTAGGTTTGAATAATGGTGAAGACTGGAATTTTTTATACATGGATCTTCTGGCAAAAATTTCCCTGATCTCTGGGTAGTGACATCAGGCTCCAGAGCTCAGTGTCAAACACGTTAAAAATTCCTTGGCAGTTGGAAATCGAAACGATCAGACGTAAAGGCCGCTGCCCGGACAAAATTCAAATGAAAAATCTACCCAAGTTATTTGTACTTTTCCTAACGTGGTTTGATGAGAGCAGCTATAGATGGCGCCTAACTGGCTGCAGGTCTACTTAGCTCTGATGTTTGAGTCTATTAAGATGGACTCGCACATCGGTTAAACCACCCTTAAAAAAACTGGTTGTATACAGACTCTGTAGCGTCTTCTAAAGTATCCCATAGCATTACTGCCGTAGGGGTGTGAGGTGTTAGCGATCTAACATTTCAAAGGCTCGGCTATATGAGGGCGGTAGCCATCTCCTCTCCCTCGCCGCTTTTACTTCCCGGACTGAACCGGTACCCATTTAAGGCTGGGTCGACCCGGGAGCCATTGCGGTCTGAAAAAAACATTACCGCCTCAACTGGGGAATTAACCCAGGACCACTCAGATGCGAAGCCAGCGCGTTAACCACTGCGCTACGCGACTCCAGTATAAAGATGTTAAGTCAAAGTCCATCAGGATTGATGATGGCCACTAGCTGCTTTGTCAGTCCTTGACGAAGTGCCTAAGAAAGAAGACGAGGAACAGCTACATAGGTAAGAAGAAGTAGTCGTAGCTCAGCCCTTGTGTTGGAGACACTTCTGTATACATTCAAGAGTCAGCTAATCAAAATGTATGATGTGGGGTCTCCATGAGATGGTATACACAAGCATGCACAAACCGACTCTGACCCTACAAACCTCAATGACTCAGACCTCCTCCCCTATTCATGACTCTACAGGCCCCCTGATTCTGACCCCAAAGTAGCCTCCTAACTGTGGCTGCACTGGCCTCCAAACCAACTCTAACCTCACAGCCTCCTCACCCAAACTGACTTTGATCCCACAGCCCCCCCTCCCCGCCTGACCACACACTCCAGATTCATCCTCCCCCCCCCCTCTGGCTCCTACCATACAGCACTCCCCCTAACCTAAAACGTTAGTCATTTTTATTTAGTAACATCTCTGCACTCTGGGCAGACCCATGGGCGTCTCTTTGTCTCAGAAAATAACCAAGGAAATGGATACCGATAATTCCTGCAGCTTACTGACTGTTCCACTATTTCAGACAAACTGCTCTTCCTGGTCCATATTTGATCTAACCTTCCCGCATCTGTAGATCGCCATTTCGAAAATACTTTCAGAAGTACAATGTGACAGCCCACTAATTTACAGCATGTGCACTGGTTTTTAACCTTAGTTTTAGTTGACTTGTACTTCTACAAAGCTGGTTGCTCTTGTGCAGGTACCAACTATTGTGTTAGTTGGTGGTAGCCCGTAGGTGCATTTCTCTAATTACTGGTGCATTTCTCTAATTACTGGGCTGGGCTTGAGCAGTGCTGTGTTCTTTGGTCTTATGCGGGTCCCAGATCAGGTTGCAGTCAGTTCTGTCTTGGGAACGGGTTGTGCAGTGCACAGCTGGCTTGTTCATTTTAGGGTTGTGAATGTTGTGCATTTCAAGCGAATGTTGTTGTGCATCTCCAGCAAATGTTGTTGTGCATCTCCAGCAAATGTTGTTGGGCATCTCAAGTGAATGTTGTGCATCTCGAGTAAATGTTGTTGTGCATCTCCAGCAAATGTTGTTGCGCATCTTGAGCGAATGTTGTGCATTTTGTGTGAATGTTGTTGTGCATCGAGTGAATTTTGTTGTGCATCCCGAGCGAATGTTGTGTATCTTGAGCGAATGTTGTGTATCTTGAGCGAATGTTGTTGTATATCTTGAGTGAATGTTGTTGTGCATCTTGAGTGAATGTTGTTGTGTATCTTGAGCAAATGTTGTTGTGCATCCCGAGCGAATGTTGTGTATCTTGAGCGAATGTTGTGTATCTTGAGCAAATGTTGTGTATCTTGAGCGAATGTTGTCGTGTATCTTGAGCGAATGTTGTTGTGCATCTTGAGCGAATGTTGTTGTGTATCTTGAGCAAATGTTGTTGTGCATCCCGAGCGAATGTTGTGTATCTTGAGCGAATGTTGTGTATCTTGAGCAAATGTTGTGTATCTTGAGCGAATGTTGTCGTGTATCTTGAGCGAATGTTGTTGTGCATCTTGAGCGAATGTTGTTGTGTATCTTGAGCAAATGTTGTTGTGCATCCCGAGCGAATGTTGTGTATCTTGAGCGAATGTTGTTGTGCATCTTGAGTGAATGTTGTTGTGTATCTTGAGCAAATGTTGTTGTGCATCCCGAGCGAATGTTGTGTATCTTGAGCGAATGTTGTCGTGTATCTTGAGCGAATGTTGTTGTGCATCTTGAGCGAATGTTGTTGTGTATCTTGAGCAAATGTTGTTGTGCATCCCGAGCGAATGTTGTGTATCTTGAGCGAATGTTGTTGTGCATCTTGAGTGAATGTTGTGTATCTTGAGCAAATGTTGTTGTGCATCCCGAGCGAATGTTGTGCATCTCGAGCGAATCGTGCCACTGAATGGTGATTCCTCCAGAAGATATCTTTTTGCCGTGCAGGTACCACAGAGTGGTTGCTGTGCTCCAGGATTCATCTTTCCTTCTGACTACATGGCCAACCTAGCGGTGCTTGAAGTTGTTGGCATGCTGTAGGACATTCTTGAAGTGTGACAGTCAGATGTCACTGTTCTGTACGCCCATCTGACACTGTTGCCTAGGTGATAGGTCCACGAGACAGCCCTCAAACAAGGCACAGGTTGTCATTAGCTGGTTCTCCATTGCTTTTGTCAGAGACCAGATTTCATCTCCATAGCATAGCACTTGTAGGACCACTGAATCAAATAGGTCTGCTCGTAGGCTGGTGTTTTTCATGGCTGGTGCTTTTCATGGAACATCTATTACCATCTTGATCAAGCTAAAGGTGACCCAACCTAGCTCACTGGCATTCATTTAGGAGCAGGGGGCTGGGCTCCGCAACAGCAGCGAAAAACAGAACATGTTGCAATTTTCATGAATGAAAGCGAGAGAATATATTTAAAATTGTAACTCTGTAATAAACTATTTATTGCACATGGAAGCTCAAATTACCTTTTTTGCCGACGCCATTAATGACCCAATCATCAGCGTTAAGGTTATCAGGCTTGGCCGTCTCTACAACGATGTGCTGCATGTCTCGCCATGTCAGTAGAGGGCTGTGTGAGAGAATTATCAGTTTCATATCAAGATAACACATGATAACAAAAAAACAGATGGTCCTCTAGTAGTGCTGTTCTGGCTGAGGTGTTAGAGACCTCAATCTACAAGGTTTCAGGTTATTTTAAGTGGGGTTGACTATCTTATTCGCTAGTTCATCCATTGGAAAATTCTGTTCAAAGTACTCATATTTGTTTGTTTATGTTCGCCTTATTCTCTCCATCCCCCAAGATGGTGTGCGTTGCACTATGTTTTTATTTTGCGCCTGTCAGCCTAGTGCATCCGGCTTTGGCATGCATTTTACATAAGGGTGTGCTTCCTCCTGCATTTTTAAGGATTTGCTTCCCCGGGTTAAGGTGCTGTGATGGGGAGCAAACCCAGCACTTTTGGATTGTGAACCATGTCATCCCAAGTACTCAACTGAAGTACAATTACTAATTATTGAAGTAGAAATGATTATCAACACAAGTCCATGTCAGCAGTTGTGTTCCTTACACATGCAATGTCAGTTCTGTCAGCAGGTTGTGTTCCTTACACATGCAATGTCAGTTCTGTCAGCAGGTTGTGTTCCTTACACATGCAATGTCAGTTCTGTCAGCAGGTTGTATTCCTTACACATGCAATGTCAGTTCTGTCAGCAGGTTGTGTTCCTTACACATGCAATGTCAGTTCTGCAAGCCCTCAAGAATGATCAGCTGCCAGAGCCTAAAAATAACCTTAGGCAAACTAAAAGCCAAGAGAAAGGTAGTGCTGTTGTGGATACCCTCACACTATGGCATAGCAGGAAATGACAACAGACAGGTTAGCAAAGGAGGGAGTAACACAAATGATTACCTTCCAAGAAAAGAAGATACTTATTCAAGCCATATGGAAAATTGACCAAACAAGAGACAACTATCACTGTCTTGATTGAGTGGAACAAGTGAACCTGTTTCACATGAGAATAGAACATAAGAGATTGATTGGCAACTCATACAGGCTAATATTGGCTCCATCACACATGTGTATGTGCGGTCAGGCAGCGAATACATCCAAACATATCCTGCAAGACTGTCACATGCTTAGCCAATTGCGTACAAAGTAATGGTCGATGGAGATGTACTGCCAATCAAAGTTATTTCGAAACTTTAAAGAACTCTGCACTTCAGCAACTTTTATCCAGAGAACTGGACTTCGCGCGCAAACAAAAGATGAAGAAGGATAGCTTTTTCCCTCATTACTTTCCTTTGTTCTATTTTCTAATATTTTCTAATATCTAATCTGGACCTATTTTTAAAGTTAATTTGTAGCTATGCCCTCTTGTTCTTGTAGGTGTTTGTATTTTGAAAAACTTGTTATAGTTTAATTTATCAGTTCCTTTGATTATCTTATAAACATGTATAAGTCACCTCAAATTCTTCTCTTTTCTAGGACGGTTTTTCTGAGTCTTTCCTCATAACTGTAATTCTGGAATCCCAAAATCAGCTTTGTAGTTCTTTTTTGTATCCTTTCCAGCATGTTTATATCTCCTCTATGATAAGGACTCCACAAGTGTACACAGTACTTCAATCTAGGTCTTCCTCTTCTTCATCGTACGCAGTCAGACAGTAACCATTATTTTTTCGAAAAAGGCAGCGGTCATCCTGAGGCTGTCGACACTGCCATAGAGCTTGTCTAGTGTTGCCACTGGTGATGGTCATCACATCTGCTCTCTCTGATCCTCGTATGTCGGGCAGTTTTGCAGCAAATGTTCAGCGGTCATTTTCCCGGTACCACACAGGCATTCGTCAGTGCCACCTATCTTCAATTTGTTGAATAGGTGGTACCTCAGTCTATTGTGGCCAGTGCGAAGTCTGAAGACCACGACCTGCTCTCTTCTGTTCAACTGGTAATAGGCATCGTTTTTTGTGTAGCCAGTATGTTCGATTTCCCATTTGGTCATGTATCTAGCTCTAATAAGCCGTTTTGACTCTTCGTTTGTCATACTAGTATCCAATCTAGGTCTAACTAATGCTTTATACAGTTCGACTATCACTTCCAGTATCCTATGTTTAATATTTCTTTTTATCATACCTAACATTGCATTTGCCTTTTTCACTGCTACCTGAACTTGCTCACTCACTTCACCTATATGTCTATTATAAATCCTAGTTCCCTTTCCTTTTCTATCATTCTAATATTGTTCTTTCCTTGGAAAACAAGCTGTGCTTCTACAAATCATGTCATTTTAATTCTTCTGTTAGCTTTGAAATCTGGATGGTCATACAGGAAGATTGGTAGCAGCTCAAGACGTTCCATTTGCGCAAACAAAGAGACATCCTTGGTTCCACTGGCAAGACCGAAGTTGCCAACACTGAGGTCTCCTGACAGACACAACTCGATAGCATTTTTTCAATGCTGAATCGGCTCTGACTCTTCTTTCTTCAGTCATGTGGTCCGCCCTAACTCCATCACTAGAAATCAAAATCAGGGTAACACAGGCATTACCAGGAGGATCGACCTTGTAGCTTCACCTGTGACCTCCCCACAAAGTATGGACACAGCTGAGCCTCTCCTTGAAAACCAAGTTGTGCCTCTATAAATTCTAGTGTCATTCTAATTCTCTTGTTTGGGTTTGAAATCTGGACGTTTTACAGGGGGATTGGAAGCAGTTTGAGGCCTTCACAATCAAACAAATATCTTGGAGCCCACTGGCAAGACCTAGTTTTCAACACTGAGGTCTCCCTACAAACGCAGCTAGAGAGCATTTTTTCAATGCTGGATCGGAGCTGACTCTTTTCATCAGTCATGTGGTCTACCCTTTCTCAGGATGTCTTAGCTCGACAACTACTGCACATGTCGCTAGAAATCAGGGAAGACAAAATTACTGCACTCCACATGGAGTCGTCCCCGGGGCTGTCTGCAGAACACCTGGCTGAGACACATCATCCCCAGTCTATCTGCCCTGCATGCTACCTGGACATCACTGATGGTGATGGTCGATCAGGACTTGACTAGAGCGTTACGTGTTGCGTGACTAGGTTACAAGAAAATCAGTTTTGCCTTGAGGGAGCAGCACTTTACCTGTTACAAGTAAGATATATTTAGCCCAATATTTATCAAACAAAAAGTGGACAACAAAGCCATACATGATGCTGCAAAGACTAGAAAGACGAAGACTTCCATATGTTACTTGACATATTTCCTATTTTTCATTTTTGCCATGTTGCTATAGGGGTTGGTGTATGTATTGATGTCCATGTGCATGCGTGTGTATTTATATGCATGTGTGTATTTATTTATATACATAGGTGTATATATTGTGCATGTGTAATAAAACACATAAACAAAAACCCCATATACATACAAACAAACTTCAGTATGATGTCTGAATTTGTAGATGTTCTTTGAAACAAAATGACATACAAGTTTATGTACAAGAATACATTTCCATTAAACTATTAGTTACACTGATAAAATTCCAATCACTACCTAAAACAATTGATACACAGTTGCTTGTACAAGAATATGTTTCCAGCAAACTCTTTAGTTCCCCTAATGGTACCCAGGGAGGTATGAGAAGTTCCACTATAATCTTCCAAACATGTCACAAAACGTGGTTCATTTAATCTCATGATGCAATACAAATAACTATGAAAACCAACACTGCAGTAGTACTTGTAAGTGTCCTGATACAGGCTTCATGTAAGGGGCCAGGTGCAATGGTCCTTCTATGCTCCATTGGACTTGGCTTGGCTTCATTCGTTCTCAATCTCCTGCTACCAAACCCTGAAGAGGGCTTAAGTAGCAGAATGTAGTCCAGAGAATGGAATGTGTTGTGTCATAGTTTACAGCTTGACTGCACTATTTGTACCTATCGGTCCAACACATCTGACTTCAGCAAACATTTTTTTAGTACCGGGTTAGCATTATCTTTTTGATCCCTTCTTCTTAGCCAGTCTACTCTGTTGCAGCCTGTTATTCAGGATCACAGCGTGGAGATGTAGAAGGGTCATGGCAGCTCTGGTTCGCCAGCCCTGGCGTCAGCAATGGAAATTAATAGGGGGTGTGTCTTTAAGGGTTGCAGAAAACACACTACACGTCTTAGATACTTGGTCAGCAACCAGCAAAGCAGTTAGCGAACATCACACCCTGTGGCGTCTTTAATGGCTGCAGTAAGCTCCCTTCACTTCATCTGGTATTCGCCTTTCCTGTTCTTTATGGCTTTAAATTGGATAATGAAGACATCAATTGAGGGAAAAAGACTGGCATTCAGTGGACACTAATGTCACAATTAGAGGACCTGGACTACGCAGATGATCTGGTACTTTTGTCACACAGTCATTGCCAATAGCAAGAGAAACTTGATAGGTTGAAAGAACAATCAACCAAATTGGGACTGAATACCAACATAAAGAAAACCAAGCTCATTAAACTCAACACTATCAGCAAAGAATCAATCATGCCTGGTACTGTGACCCAGCTCTGATTCATAATTTCTACGATTCTTCATTAATTTGTCTTAGGTTGCCCTTTCTTTCATCTTCCCTCAAGGGACCATAACAAAAAATCTGCTATTGGGACTACCTTTATCATCTTTTCAATTCTGACAGAATTTATACCGTGACCTCCAAAACTGCACTCAAAAACATTTTCACAAAAATCAGTTATCAGTGTACCTCTTAGCAACTTAACTTCTTTATACTGGTTTAGAAGGCTCTGCAGAGCCTGTACACAACCAGTTTCTTCTATTCAACTTGATCTAAAAATAACTGTGCACCCAATCTATATTTGAAAGCATTAACTGACCCTACCCCCACTATTTCCTGTGGCAAGGCATTCTAAACATTCATCGCTCTTTAACTAAAATAATATTTTAAAATATCTAATCTGGCTCTTTTTCAAATTAATTTGTAGCTGTGCCCTCTTGTTGTTGTAGGCGGCTGTACTTTGAAAAACTTGTTATAGTCTAATTGATATCCTTTCTGTTGATTATCTTATAAACCTGTATTAAATCACCTTAAATTCTTCTAATTATAGACACAGAAATTCAGCATTTCCTCATTACTAAAATTCTCAGTTTTATCGCTCTTCTTTGTTTCCTTCCCAGCATGTTTATATCCCCAATCTAGGTCTAACTAATGATTTATACAGTTTGACAATCACTTCCTTGCTCCTATGTGTAATGTTTCCTTTTATCATACCTAACATTGCATTTGCCTTTTTCACTGCTACCTGGACTCGCTCACCTTACCTGTATGATCTATTATAACCCCTAGTAACAATCCCAGAACTTCAGCCATGCCCTAAAGCTGCTAACACACACGACTTACTTTGCTTCCAGAGCTAGTGCTATTATGCCTGCAGCCAGCGGTGCACTAGCTGAAGTACCCGTATGTGATTCAGTGCAGCCCTGGCGAAGATCTGTTGTGACCTACAACAAACATACAACACTGCTTATAAACTTCTGTCAAGTCACAATATTCATTCATTTCTGTCAACCATGTAAAAGATGGATAGATGGTGTCAGTGAGACACTGAAGAAATAAGGAATGACAACAACATCGGTGACAAAGCTGGCACACGACAGAAAACTACAACTCGCCACGACATCTAACAACACAAGTGGGTAGAAGATGATGATGATGAACAGTGCTACCTTCTTCTTTTTTAATTCTCAAACTCTGCTACCAAGTCCTAAAAATTACCAGGATGTAGTCCGGAGAATGGAATGCATTGTGTTGTAGTTTACAGTTTGACTATGATACTTGTACCTTTCGGTCCGACACGTCCGACTTCAGCATGGCATTGTTGGGTACCGAGTTAGCCTTCCCACTTTGATTCCGGCTCCTTAGCCAGTCTGGGAACGGAGTTAGCCTTCCCACTGATTCCTGCTCCTTAGCCAGTCTGGGAATCGAGTTAGCCTTCCCACTTTGATTCCTGCTCCTTAGACAGTCTGGGAACCGAGTTAGCCTTCCCACTTTGATTCCTGCTCCTTAGCCAGTCTGAGAACCGAGTTAGCCTTCCCACTTTGATTCCTGCTCCTTAGCCAGTCTGGGAACAGAGTTAGCCTTCCCACTTTGATTCCTGCTCCTTAGCCAGTCTGGGAACGGAGTTAGCCTTCCCACTTTGATTCCTGCTCCTTAGCCAGTCTGGGAACGGAGTTAGCCTTCCCACTTTGATTCCTGCTCCTTAGCCAGTCCGGGAACGGAGTTAGCCTTCCCACTTTGATTCCTGCTCCTTAGCCAGTCCGGGAACGGAGTTAGCCTTCCCACTTTGATTCCTGCTCCTTAGCCAGTCCGGGAACGGAGTTAGCCTTCCCACTTTGATTCCTGCTCCTTAGCCAGTCCGGGAACGGAGTTAGCCTTCCCACTTTGATTCCTGCTCCTTAGCCAGTCCGGGAACGGAGTTAGCCTTCCCACTTTGATTCCTGCTCCTTAGCCAGTCCGGGAACGGAGTTAGCCTTCCCACTTTGATTCCTGCTCCTTAGCCAGTCTGGGAACGGAGTTAGCCTTCCCACTTTGATTCCTGCTCCTTAGCCAGTTTTCCCTGTTATCAAGGATAACCGCGTGGAGGTAGAGAATTGTGCAGCTCTGGGTTGCTGGCCATGATGCTGACAGTCAGCTTATAGTCACTGATCGCTAGACCTCATGCGCTCAAGTGCTGACAAAAACAGGTGATTGGCATGGTGTGTAAATGCATGATGGACTGGCCTTCTCCTTTTGACCTTCATTTCAGGCATTATTGGATAGGAATTTCATTACTCTAGAATGTTTGACCAGGCTGCTTGTAACAGCCTGCTCTTGTGGTTTTTAAACTGCCAAGAGTTTCTTCATGTGAATGTGATGTACTCAGGACCTCCAAGTTTATCTTCCCTTCAGACCCATTTTGGGACAAGAAGAAAACAGTTGTTTATATAAAGTGAAAACTGAGACATTTACAATCTATTTCTTCCATTCAGCCCCACTTTGGGACAAGAAGAAAACAGTTGTTTATATAAAGTGAAAACTGAGACATTTACAATCTATTTCTTCCATTCAGCCCCACTTTGGGACAAGAAGAAAACAGTTGTTTATATAAAGTGAAAACTGAGACATTTACAATCTATTTCTTCCCTTCAGACTCACTTTGGGACAAGAAGAAAACAGTTGTTTATATAAAGTGAAAACTGAGACATTTACAATCTATTTCTTCCCTTCAGACTCACTTTGGGACAAGAAGAAAACAGTTGTTTATATAAAGTGAAAACTGAGACATTTACAATCTATTTCTTCCCTTCAGACTCACTTTGGGACAAGAAGAAAACAGTTGTTTATATAAAGTGAAAACTGAGACATTTACAATCTATTTCTTCCCTTCAGACTCACTTTGGGACAAGAAGAAAACAGTTGTTTATATAAAGTGAAAACTGAGACATTTACAATCTATTTCTTCCCTTCAGACTCACTTTGGGACAAGAAGAAAACAGTTGTTTATATAAAGTGAAAACTGAGACATTTACAATCTATTTCTTCCCTTCAGACTCACTTTGGGACAAGAAGAAGGAGATGCTGGTAGTTGCACATAGTGAAAACTGAGACACTTACAATTTGTTTCTTCCCTTCAGACCAACTTTGGGACAATTAAATAGCTGTATATATATATATATACTAAACATAAATCACGTACAATTTGTTTCTCCCCTCCAGACCCACTGCTGTATGTAGTAGCCAGTGTGGAAGAACATGCCTCTGAGTACCAGGGGATATTGCCGCTCTCAGTGGCACTGCTAATAGACAGTGTGTATATGCTGTTGGTGTAACCATCACAGTTACAGTTGTCAAAATCTCTTCCACCATTACCGCTGGCCCACACAAAGATCGAACCCAGGCCTCCTCGACCCTGTTAAAAGAAATTCAACATTGCAAAAACAAAAAATATTTGTAGGTACAAAGATTAATTTTAAAAGGTTCCTGACCAGGCAATGCCACTGCAGTCTTGTGTGTCAAATGTAACTTGAGTAAGATGTAAATATTTTTTGGGATCCGTACCCATACTGATAGCTTAACTTAACTTCATTATACTGGTTTAGAAGGCTTTACTGCAATCCAATCCATTTTTGAATTCATTAACTGACTCTGCTTCCACTACATCCTGCGGCAATGCATTCCAAGAATTCACCACTATTTGACTAAAAAAATATTTGCTGATATCTGATTTTGACCTGTCTTTAAACAATTTGTAGCTGTGCCTTCTTGTTCTTGTAGTCGGTCATACTTTGAAAAACTTGATATAGTCTAATTTGTCCTTTCCATTTATTAATTTATACATTTGTATTAAGTCACTTCGAATTCTTCTTTGTTCGAGACCCCGAAGATCAGTTTTTTTTAAGTCTTTCCTCATAACTTTAATTTTGAAACCCCATAATCATTTTTGTAGCTCTTCTTTGTAGCCTTCCCACCATGTTTATATCCACTCTATGATATGGACTCTACATCTAAACACAGTACTCTAATTTAGGTCTCACCAATTATTTATATAGGTTGATTATTACTTACTTCACTTATGTGAAATGTTTCTTTTTATCATGCCCAACGTGGCATATATATATATATATATTTATGGTGATTTTTACCTTTTCTATTTAGATCATTAGATACAATTGTAGGATGATTCTTATCTCTCCTCTATAGATCAATAGAAGGATGATTCTTACCCCCCTATATAGATCAATAGCTACAATAGAAGGATGATTCTTACCTCCTCTATATAGATCAATAGATGCAATAGAAGGATGATTCTTACCTCCCTATGTAGATCAATAGATACAATAGAAGGATGATTCTTACCTCGCCTATATTGTTATTCTTATGGCCTTTTGCGTCTTTACGGAGGGCCAGTAAGCTGGTCTGTTGCAGAGATGGTGGTGGCTGCATCTGCCCTAGAGGGACATCGTCTTTCATGGCTGATTTTGTCGATTCTCGATTGTCAGTGACGACAGCAGTGTAAACATAAATAGTTTGATTGGACTGGTGTTTTGCGTCGTTTGTCTTCCATCTTGGTCACCAGAACTAGCTCTGATTTCTCCATGCCCATTCTCAAGGTCGCTCTCTATGTAGTGCTATCCTATGCAAGCTCCTCCCAGGTATTTGGATTGATCATAAAATCATTCATGGATCTTTTGCAAATGTCTTTGTATCTTAATTTAGGCCTTCCTTGTACCTGATATGAATTCACACAGGAGTAACTGCTTCGGAACTCTGATATTTGACATTCGTTTCACGTGACCCAACCATCTCAGTCTCTTGTTGGTCAGATTCAAGAACAGGGAAGGTATCTTTGCGTTTCATTATTTCCGAGTTGGTCACCTTTTCCTGCCACCTTATGTTCATTATACTGCAAAGACATTACATACGAGAATACGAGAGCTGTTTAACTTTTTCTCGAGTCTCTAATGTGTTGTCCATGTCTCCGTTCATATAACAGTATATCAAGCACGCATGTTTGATATATCATGTTTTTTGTATTTAGCATCAGCTTTGTGTTGTTTCTTTCAGCCTGCCGAAAAGTTGCTGCTGATTGCACTAAGCGTATATTGATCTCTTCATCAATTAATAGTGTTGCTGCTATTGTAGAACCCAAATATTTGAACACTTAAACTTCATAGACATATAGATTGATATAGACCTTTATCGATAAATAGATACAATAGTAAGATAATTCTTACTTCCCCAATATAGATCAATAAAAACAATAGTAGGATAATTCTTCCCTCACCCAGAACGATCAATAGATAAAAAAGTAGGATGATTATTACCTCCCCTAGATAGATCAATAGATAAAAAAGTAGATTATTACCTCCCCTAGATAGATCAATAGTAGGACGATTCTTACCTCCATTAGATAGATCAATAGATAAAATAGTAGGGTGATTCTTACCTCCGCTAGATAGATCAATAGATAAAAAAGTAGGATGATTATTACCTCCCTTAAATAGATAAGCTAACAAAAAATTAGGATGATTATTACCTCCCCTAGATAGATCAATAGTAGGTCGATTCTTACCTCCATTAGATAGATCAATAGATAAAATAGTAGGATGATTCTTACCTCCCCTAGATAGATCAAACGATACAATTAAGGATACTTCTTACCTCCCCTATATAGATCAATAGTAGGACGATTCTTACTTTCCCTATATAAATCAATAATAGGACGATTCTTAACTTCCCTAGATCAATAGATACAATAGTAGGGCGATTCTGACCTCTCCTAGATAGATCAATAGAAGGATGATTCTTGCCTCCCCTATATAGATCAATAGCAGGACGATTCTTACTTTCTCCTAGGTAGATACAAAAAATTCAACAGTATGACGATTTTTACCTCTCCTAAATAGATCAATAGTAGGACATTTCTTACCTCCCCTAGATAGATCAAAAGATATAATAGTATGACGATTCTTACCTCCCAAAGGTAGATCAAAAGAAACAATAGTAGGACGATTCTTACCTCCCATAGGTAGATCAAAAGAAACAATAGTATGACGATTCTTACCTCCCAAAGGTAGATCAAAAGAAACAATAGTAGGACGATTCTTACCTCCCATAGGTAGATCAAAATATACAATAGTAGGACGATTCTTACCTCCCCTAGGTAGATAAAAAGATACTATAATAGGGCGATACTTACCTCCCCTAGATAGATCAAAAGATACAATAGTAGGATAATTCTTGCCTCCCCTAGATAGATAACAAAATACAGTAGTAGGACGATGCTTGCTTACCCTAGATAGATCAAATAATACAATTGTAGGACGATTCTTACCTCACGGAAATGCTCAAAACAATGCAAATGAGAATAAGACTGCTAACCTTGGTGATTCCATCATAGAAAGCTTTCCTAGCCAGGGTGGCTGGTCCGTCCACTGTTCTACCATCATCGTCTGGTCCCCAGCTAGCACTGTACACGTGAATATGCTGTGGGTTCAAGCCCAGAGACTGAGCCTCCACCGAGTCTGTGACATCCCCATCCAGCATGCGAACACCTGAGGTAACAGACAGTTGATGACGATGTTACAATCAACAAGGATCGTGATTACAGTTCTCACAGACACACACTGATATGTCTTCTTCTTCGATTCTTTATCCACGACTGACATAGTTGTCAGTGACCATCATGTAACAAACAGTAACAAACTCTCTCCACTTCGTTCGGCTGGTAAATTATAAATGAAATAAATGAAAAATAAAAGAGTAATATAAGAGAAATTACAAGAAAGCAAAATAAATAAGATAAAGGAAGGAATGTAATATCTTATTAATCAGCTTACCTGAGTGAATAGCTCTTGTGGATATGGACAAGAAATGTGTACGAGAAAATATCTACTCACACCAGTAGCGCTTGGGTCAATAAGAATTGTGTACGAGCAAATATCTACTCACACCAGTAGCGCTTGGGTCAATAAGAATTGTGTACGATCAAATATCTACTCACACGAGTGGTACTTGGGTTGACAAGAAATGTGTACGAGCAAATATCTACTCACACGAGTGGTACTTGGGTCTACAAGAATAGTGTACGAGCAAATATCTACTCACACGAGTGGTACTTGGGTTGACAAGAATTGTGTACGAGCAAATATCTACTCACACGAGTGGTACTTGGGTCGACAAGAATTGTGTACGAGCAAATATCTACTCACACGAGTGGCACTTAGGTCAACAGAAACAGGACCGCGACAATCTTCAGAAGAAAATGTGGACAGAGAAGACGACAAATTGAGAAATGCTGCAACAACTGAGCATAACAGAAAATAGGCTTACAGACAACATCACAAGGAAAAAGCTGAGCTATTTCGGTCCTTTGAATAGAGACACTGGTCTGGAGAGGCTGATAATGGAACGATCAGTGGCTGGAAAGAAGTGAAGAGGAAGACCTAGAGGAAGAGTGAATGAAGACCTTATTGTATAAGGCGACATGTTCAATTCTGCTGAAACACACACATTTCTGGAAATCACGTAACACGTGAAGAGCAGGTCCATATAGGGATTTTGAAAATGTGCAGTTGGGTATAAGGGATATTATTATTTGTATTATGGTGCACACATCTCCAAAATGTTGTATAAAGGTGAACGAGACGGAACTAAAACGAACACAAATTTCTCAATAGTTTGGGCACCCACATCCGTTCTGATGGGGAGATGTACTTTTGAAATAAAGAACAGAATAGCCAAGGCAAAATCAGTTTTCCAGAGTAGGGATCAAGATTCTGAGCAGCGCTTGAGCTGCAATGGTCAGCGACCCATAGCTGACTACTAGCGTCAGGGCCAGCGAACCAGATCTGCCAAGCCCCTTCTACACCTCCACGCGGTGATCCTGGATAACAGGCTGCAGCGGGGTAGACTGGCTAAAGAGAAGGGATCGAAGAGGGAATGCTAACCCGGTACTAAAAAAATGCTTGCTGAAGTCAGATGTGTTGGGCCGAAAGGTGCAAATATCGCAGTCAAGCTGTAATCTACGACACAAAGCATTCAGTTCTCTGGACTACATTCTGCTACTTAAGCCCTTTCAGGGTTTGGTAGCGAGAGATTCAGAACGAGCCAAGCCAAGCCAAGTCTTTCAGAGTATAAGGAAGAGTGTTCTAGGAAGAGGAGAGGAGGTGGTGGTGGTGGTAAGAGGGGGGGGGGGAGAGGCGCGCATCTCAGTGGTCTTGAGGTAAGGTGTTCGCCTTGGGTGCCGGAGGTCGCAGGTTCGAATCATGGTGGAGACCGGGATTTTTTTCACGTGGATCTTCTGGTAGAAATTCCTCTGATCTCTAGGTAGTGAGATCGGACTCCCGTGTTCAGCGTCGAGCACGTTAAAAATATCTTGGCAGTTAGAAATCGAAAAGAGTAGGTTTAACGGCCGTTGCCCAGATAAAATTAAATTAAAAAATCTACGCAAATTAGTTGCACCTTCCCTCAGGCATAGCCGAAGCCTTCGGCTGTCTGGCAACATACATTAAAACATGCCTGTTTGAATAAAGGGATTCCAAGTATTACAAGTTCTTGAACGCTACGTGGAACCAATACTGACATACGACTGCGAGTCATGGACAATCAGCAAGCAAGTACTGGGATCATTAGAGGAAACGGAAATGCGGTTTTACAGCAGAATCTTGAAAATTCCATGGACTGCAAAGAAACCTAATAACCTGGGTCTTGAGCAGGCAGCCATCCTTTTTCGGGAATGTTATGAGAAGAGGCAGGTTGGAACACACGGTGACAACGGACAGAATCGCAGGCAAGAGGGACAGAGGAAGACAGAGAGAAAGCATTGGACGGCTTGAATGTATGATATGGGAGACGATCACAGACGAAACTAATAACCGACATACGTGAGACGAGGAAATGGAGCTCCAGGATCGCCAACGGCATCCGGCAGGGCACTTGATGACGATGATGTATTATGGTACCCCTACTGTCCTGTACTTTTCTGCCTCCGCCCCTGCTTCATGATCATGACCTAACGAAGACGACACACCAGTTCGCCGCTACTATAAGCTTCATAAATTAACGCAACATAGCCTGGCTGTGCTTGGCCCGGTACGTACATGTATGTAATATGTGACATACAACAGGCGAAGTCACGATGATGCCAAATTCTATTTCGCATATTGTATAAAGCCACGGAATGAATAGGCGAGGTAAATCTGTTATGGCTTTGTGACATGCGCTACTTTTCAAAACGCAAGAGCTATCTGGTAATAACTTTCTGACCAAGGCGTTAACCCTGGCACATTAATAATTGATATCCCAACAGTTATCGGGTTCATAATCAGATTACATAGGTCATATATCGCCACGGCCCGAGTGATGGAACAGCAAACGCTATTTCATCGTTCCCTTTTTTGCTCCATTGTGATGCATAAACCACTACTGCAGCATGCCGATATAGAGGAAGCATGTATCCGAGCTTTGACAATCATTCACGTTTTCGCTTTAATGTGAAGTACGAGGTGTGTTTAAAAAGTTTCCGACCTTTTGGGCCGGCAAAATACCATTACTGACTTGCAGGTTTGAAACCCTAGTCCCCTTCAAAGTACTCTCCTTGGGACTCTACACTTCTCCCAGCGATCCTTGGGACACTACACACTTCTCCCAGCGTTCCTTGGGACACTACACTTCTCCCAGCGATCCTTGGGACACTACACACTTCTCCCAGCGATCCTTGGGACACTACACTTCTCCCAGCGATCCTTGGGACACTACACACTTCTCCCAGCGATCCTTGGGACACTACACACTTCTCCCAGCGATCCTTGGGACACTACACTTCTCCCAGCGATCCTTGGGACACTACACACTTCTCCCAGCGTTCCTTTGGACACTACACTTCTCCCAGCGATCCTTGGGACACTACACACTTCTCCCAGCGATCCTTGGGACACTACACTTCTCCCAGCGATCCTTGGGACACTACACACTTCTCCCAGCGATCCTTTGGACACTACACTTCTCCCAGCGATCCTTGGGACACTACACACTTCTCCCAGCGATCCTTGGGACACTACACACTTCTCCCAGCGATCCTTGGGACACTACACACTTCTCCCAGCGTTCCTTGGGACACTACACACTTCTCCCAGCGATCCTTGGGACACTACACACTTCTCCCAGCGATCCTTGGGACACTACACACTTCTCCCAGCGATCCTTGAGACACTACACACTTCTCCCAGCGATCCTTGAGACACTACACACTTCTCCCAGCGATCCATGGGACACTACACACTTCTCCCAGCGATCCTTGGGACACTACACACTTCTCTCAGCGGCCCCTCCATTGTTGGACGCATTTCACGAAGACCTCTTTGGGAATGGAGTACAACTGGTTTGTCACATTCCGCATACTGTCTTCTCGTGTCTCAAATCGGGCACCCTTTCAGTGGAATTTCCAGCTTGGGGAACAGGCATATATCAGGTGGTGATGTGCATCACTGGTAAGCACCACATGGTCAAAACATTATCAAAGAGTACCCCCTGGAGGCCACCCGTCGCCTTCGTGATGCTGCTCGACGCAAAAGACCGGACCTGTGGACAACGGGAACCGGGCAGTCCCATCATGACAACGCACCAGCCCATTCTTCGCATCCGGTTCAGACTTTCTTAGCCAAACACAACACTCCTCTGGTTCGCCAGACTGCCTATCCTCCCGACATGGCTTTATGCGATATCTGGCTGTTCCCTAGGCTGAAAGTTCCGCTGGAAGTGACCCGATTTGTGTCCCCACGAAAATCAGATTAATGCGTACACTGGTCCTGCCAATTTTCCTCTATGCTTGTGAGACATGGACAGTTACAGCTGACCTTCAAAAGGTCGGATACTTTTTGAACGCACTTCGTATATGTTTTAACTGCAGCTCGCTCCTTTACATGAAGCCTGAACCCAAGCTTCTGCAGTGGTTGATCATAATGGCAATGTCCTTTTTTACATAATGATATTGCCAGCCTCAATCACAACACACGTTCGTTGTCGTATACACCGTGCTTAGAAGGTGGCAGTGGACCTGTTCTGACTTTCCTCGGTATCATTCGGATACATAGATACGTTTTACTTCTGGTTACATTGATGCATACACTCCATTCTCTCCCTCTCTCTCATGTATATATATGATGTTCGTCCATCACTCTCTTTGTTCAGCCGTGTTGATAGTCTTTTCTCTTGCTGTGCATGTTGAAATGGGTGATTTGCGCTGTAATTTGGATTAAAGTGAGCAAGAAACTGCACCTTTTATCAACCTCACTCTCTGGTACTGAGCTACCCTTGGTCGATTGCAAGATTTTATCGAGACGACTGGAGATAGCACAGGATGCAGATTTTTCCTCAGGGTTTACTCCCGAAGCCTTTCATGTAAGCAGGTATCCCGCAAGGCAGCGGAGAAGAGGAGTTGGGGGAGGGGAGAAGATGACATCTAACGTTGTGTGTCGTGTCTTTCTCAGAACCGGGATAGAGGGGGTGGGGCGGGTGGGGGTGGGGGTTGGAGGGCGGCGTTAGGTCTTGTGAGTGCGGCGGATGTGGTAGACACTGAAAATGGATGCACTAATTGGATGAAACCGTTGCCCGGACAGTATGGGGTCGAGTTTTGGTATGTTGCAAAAAGACACCTTTACTCAGAAGTCCAAGTCGTTTGGATTTTATTGCGGGTCAAAGTTGATTCCTGAGGTAATCTGTATACGTGGCACTGGTGACAAAGCTTTCCTTGGGCATATAGTCATCTAAAATAACGCCGCGTGCATGCTAAAAGAGAGTTAGCAAAACCTCCCCTGCAAACATTTTCGGGTTTGGTGAGGAGGGATGGAGCCATTCATTGCTCGCTCTCTTCTTTTCAGGCTGGTGGTAGTGAACCCAGGTTTCATCTCCAGTAACAATTCTTGCTAGGAAACCATCACCTTCTGATTCAAAGCGCCGCAAAAGTTCCTGACAGGCATCAACGCCATTATTTCAATTCTGGAGCAAGCCTTCGTGGCACCCACCTTGTAGACACTTTGTGGTACTGTAGCCCATTGTAGATGATGTGCTGTGCTGAGTCTTGACTGATGCCCAGATGTGCTGAACCTTGACTGATGCCCAGATGTGCTGAACCTTGACTGATGCCCAGATGTGCTAAATCTTGACTGATGCCCAGATGTGCTGAACCTTGACTGATGCCCAGATGTGCTGAACCTTGACTGATGCCCAAATGTGCTGAACCTTGACTGATGTCCAAATGTGCTGAACCTTGACTGATGCCCAGATGTGCTGAACCTTGACTGATGCCCAAATGTGCTGAACCTTTACTGATGCCCAGATGTGCTGAACATTGACTGATGCCAGATGTGCGGCAATTTCATTCCCAGTCAATCGGCGATTTTCTTTACGAGGTGGTCAACGGCTGCAATCGACTCTGGGGTCAATACTCGATGTGCCTGGCCCGTTCGTGAGCAGTGCGTCACAGAACTCATAGAAGACAAGTGTGAAGGAGGTAAGAGTGAAAAGTGGATGGGAGTGAACAGTAGAGGGAGGGCGGGGGCGGATGGGTTGAGAGAAGAGTAGAGAGCGGGTGGGGAGAGGAGAGAGACAACCCGAAGTACTAGAAACATAAACTACGTAATGACTTTAATCGTGGATTTAGTCGTAGAGAAGACGAAGCAGAGATATGTACAACCAGCGGGCTACTGAAACCATCAGTATCCAAACTCTTTGTCATTTGCTAATGGAGATTTTCCCCTGTGGGTTCGCCCGGAGTGCTGTGACGTGGATTCTTGATAGAACAGAACCGGTACAGAGCGGCCAATCATAAAGCACATTTGGAACACGAGTCGTCGTGGGATAACACGTTGGCCGTTGTGAAATGTCACGATCATTGTTGGTTGTGGAATATCATGTAGGATTTTGTAAATATCACGCACGTTGCTGTAAAAGTACACGTTGGTGGTTGTGGAATGTCACGTTGGCCGCTATGCAATGCCACGTTGGCTGTTGTGGAATGTCACGCTGGTGGTTGTGGAATGTCACGCTGGTGGTTGTGGAATGTCACGTCGCCGGTTGTGGAATGTCACGTCGGCGGTTGTGGAAGGCCACGTGGTCTGTTGTGGAATGTCACGTTGGCTTTCATATATATCCCGCTTGTTGTCGCGAAATGTTACGTTGGTTGTTGTGGAATGTCCCGTTGATTGTCGAAGAATGTCAATGCATCGTGTAGATATCACGCTCCTTGCTGTGGAATGTCACGCTGGCGGTTATTGAATGTGTCACGTTGGTTGTTGCAAAATGTTATGTTGGCTGTTGTAGAATGTTATATGTGTTGTGGAATATTATATGTGTTCTTATGAAATCCTATGTTGGTTATTGTGGCATGTTATATGTGTTGTTGTGATATATTATGTTGGTTATTGTGATATATTATGTTGGTTGTTGTGATATATTATGTTGGTTGTTGTGGAATGTTGTGTTAGTTGTTGTGGAATGTTGTTTTGGTTGTTGTTTTGGTTGTTGTGGAATGTTATGTTGGTTGTTGTGGAATGTTATGTTGATTGTTGTGGATGTTGCTTTAGTTGGTGTGGAATGTTATGTTGGTTGTTTGTGGAATGTTATGTTGATTGTTGTGGAATGTTATGTTGGTTGTTGTTGAATGTTACGTTGGTTATTGTGGAATGTTATGTTGATTGTTGTGGAATGTTATGTTGGTTGTTGTGGAATGTTATGTTGGTTGTTGTGGAATGTCATGTTGGTTGTTGTGGAATGTATTGTTGGTTGTTGTGGAATGTTACGTTGCTTGTTGTAGAATGTTATGATGGTTGTTGTGGAATGTTATGTTGGTTGTTGTGGAATGTTGCTTTGGTTGTTGTGTAATGTTATGTTGGTTGTTGTGGATGTTGCTTTGGTTGTTGTGGAATGTTTTGTTGATTGTTGTGGATGTTGCTTTGGTTGTTGTGGAATGTTACGTTGGTTGTTGTGAAATGTTATGTTTGTTGTGGAATGTTACGTTGCTTGTTGTGGAATGTTATGTTGGTTGTTGTGGAATGTTACGTTGGTTGTTGTGGAATGTTATGTTGGTTTTTGTGGAATGTTCTGTTGGTTGTTGTGGAATGTTATGTTGGTTCTTGTGGAATGTTATGTTGGTTGTTGTGGAATGTTACGTTGGTTGTTGTAGAATGTTATGTTGGTTGTTGTGGAATGTTATGTTGGTTGTTGTGGAATGTTGCTTTGGTTGTTGTGGAATGTTATGTTGGTTGTTGTGGATGTTGCTTTGGTTGTTGTGGAATGTTATGTCGATTGTTGTGGATGTTGCTTTGGTTGTTGTGGAATGTTATGTTGGTTGTTGTGGAATGTTGCTTTGGTTGTTGTGGAATGTTATGTCGATTGTTGTGGATGTTGCTTTGGTTGTTGTGGAATGTTATGTTGGTTGTTGTGGAATGTTACGTTGGTTGTTGTGGAATGTTACGTTGGTTGTTGTGGAATGTTATGTTGGTTGCTGTGGAATGTTACGTTGGTTGTTGTGGAATGTTACGTTGGTTACAAGATCGTTTCTCCATGTATCTGTTAACCGTTTGTGCATTACTCTTCCCTTCCTTGACAAAACCATTAATGCGAATAAGGTATTTCCTGTCACCCCCCAGAAAGAATGTCGGGGAAATAAATGATAGCATTTATCACCATTTTAATTTCATTGAGCGTTACCGCTTAACTTTCATCTGTCCGTCCTTTAACAAGTGCACCCATCGTGTTGGGAAAGCAGGGATCCTTTCAAATAATTGGAAAGTCTCACTTTTTAAGACATCAGAAAATGGTATCTATCAAATGTCACTTAGAAATCAAACAGATGGTAGCGGCATATATCATGTGTGAGAATGCCGCAAACACAAGATGGGCGCTCTGCCACGTCTCTGAAGCCTTTATTATCTGGCAGCGTGACAGCGAGTGATGTGTATCAGCCAAGTCCGCCGATGTGGGTGGGAAAAAACAGTAATACAGACACTCATTCTCAGGTTGAAATACAACAAATATGTGACCTGGAGGGCATTTGTTTGTACAGATAACTCCAAAGGAAGTTCGGGACTAGGAGCTACACCGAATACATATAGAAGAAGCGATAAGAAGAGAATTTCTCGTGGCTAACAGCTAGACGGACATCGGAATAGAACTCTGAAGGGTTTCTGGTCAAACAGAGATATTCAGCAATGTGACACAATACAACACCGCACAATAACACACAACACAACACGACTTAATAACACACAACACAATAACACACAACACAATAACACACAACGCCACACTAACACACAACCACAACACCACACTAACACACAAAACCGCATAAATACACAACACAATAAAACACCACACCACACTAACACACAGCACCACATTAACACACAACACAATAAAACACAACATTGCACTAACACACAACACCACACTAACACCACAATAAAACACAACACAATAAAACACAACACCGCATTAACACACTATACCACACTAACACACAACACCACACTAACACACAACACCACACTAACACACAACACCACACGCCACAAACACAACACCACACGCCACAAACACAACACCATACTAACACACAACACCGCACTAACACACAACACCACACTAACACACAACATAATAACACACAACACCCACATTAACAACACAAAACAACACCACACTAACACACAACACCACACTAACACACAACATAACAACCCACCAACACCCACACTAACACACAACATAACAACCCACTAACACACAACATAACAACCCACCAACACCACACTAACACACAACATAACAACCCACCAACACCACACTAACACACAACATAACAACCCACCAACACCACACTAACACACAACATAACAACCCACCAACACCACACTAACACACAACATAACAACCCACCAACACCCACATTAACAACACAAAACAACACCAGGACACTCAAGAGAACCTTACAATCACATCATGTACCGAATGAATCAAGGCCACGTGAACGCCAGGTCTGACAAACTATTAAAAGCCAATCAGGAATGGAAATATCAAAACCAGATGGGCCCAACAACACATTCCCATAAACACGGACCCAATTACACACACAGACAGACAGCAGACACACTTTTAACGAGCAGGACCAAAAGTTGACAAAATTGAACACCCACAAGAATAGGACACAACAACCGTGAAATAACTCACCCCCAATTCTGGCATTGAAGGCCACGCCCACACTACACACATGGTTGTCGGCTTGAGCTGCCACTTCTCCAGCACACCGTGTGCCATGTCTGGACAAAATAGGAGACACAATTCTTAGTGATTGCACGTCAAGGAAGATTAATAATTATCTCGTTGACAACATTCGCAACACGATACTGTCTTAACTGCTGTATATAATAATAGTATGTGAGCATGTCTGGTACAGATAAGTAAAGGGAAAGGTAAGTCTCATGGCAACAGCTGCCGTTGTGGATGAAGATAACTCTTCATGGATTAAGCCACAGCCTATGTGAGGTGGGGTGACCAGTTCCCTTCCTTGCTTCTTTTTTTTTTTTACCTTCCCCAACTCAGACGGAGGTAGCCACGTAGCGCAGTGGTTAGCGCTCTGGTTTCGCATCTGAGTGGTCCTGGGTTAATTCCCCAGTTGAGCCGGTAATGTTTTTCAGACCGCAATGGCTCCCGGGTCGACCCAGCCTTAAATGGGTACCGGTTCAGTCCGAGAAGTAAAAGCGACGAGGGAGAGGAGATGGCTGCCGCCCTCATATAGCCGAGCCTTTGAAATGTGAGATCGCTAACACCTCACACCCCTACGGCACTAATGATATGAGTTACTTTACTTTACTTTTACAACTCAGACGTCAGGTAAGTAAGTACTTTCAAATGGCCACCTAATCGTAACTTCCCCCGTCGATCCATTTATTGAAGCATAAGTTCAACACTCCATTTGTTGAAGCACATGTTCAACACTCCATTCATTGAAGCCCACGTTCAACACTCCATTTGTTGAAACATAGGTCCAACACTCCATTCATTGAAGCATAAGTATCAACACTCCATTCATTGAAGCCCACGTTCAACACTCCATTTGTTGAAACATAGGTCCAACACTCCATTTGTTGAAACATAGGTACAACACTCCATTCATTGAAGCATAAGTATCAACGCTCCATTCATTGAAGCATAAGTATCAACGCTCCATTCATTGAAGCATAAGTATCAACGCTCCATTCATTGAAGCATAAGTATCAACACTCTATTCATTGAAGCATAAGTTCAACACTCCATTCATTGAAGCATAAGTATCAACGCTCCATTCATTGAAGCATAAGTATCAACGCTCCATTCATTGAAGCATAAGTATCAACACTCTATTCATTGAAGCATAAGTTCAACACTCTATTCATTGAAGCATAAGTATCAACACTCTATTCGTTGAAGCATAAGTATCAACGCTCCATTCATTGAAGCATAAGTATCAACACTCTATTCATTGAAGCATAAGTTCAACACTCTATTCATTGAAGCATAAGTTCAACACTCTATTCATTGAAGCATAAGTTCAACACTCTATTCATTGAAGCATAAGTTCAACACTCTATTCATTGAAGCATAAGTTCAACACTCTATTCATTGAAGGATAAGTTCAATACTCTATTCATTGAAGTATGGGTCCAACACTCCATTCATTGAAGTATAGGTTCAACACTCCATTTGTTGAAACATAGGTACAACACTGCATTTGTTGAAACATGTCATTACTCAGGTACCCACTTGCAACTGGGTATATTGAAATCTGTCGAGACTGCTGCGAGGCACAAGCGTGCCATTGGATATACAGTGTAGATGGATAGCGTTGTGCTGAATTGGAATTTACATGGGAAGAGATGAGCGGGGCGACCACAGGACAACTAAGTACGGTAAAAGATCAGGTCAAGGCAGCTAGAGGTTTCGATGCGAAATTCCATTGGACGGTTCAAAATAAGAATCAGTTGGAGATTATCTGTTTAGCCCTACTTTCCACGGGGAACTAGGCCAACTATGTCTGTCAAAGGATATGGACAAGCTTCCAAAAGATAAAGCCACACAGTGTTAATGATTAATGGTCTACCAATGGAGGTGTTATGTCTGAGGATCAGTGATTACTTGTCTTGATTACTTGTCTGAGTGGGTGACGTGCCTCAGAGTCAGTGATTACTTGTCTGAGTGGGTGCTATGTCTCAGGAACAGTGATTACTTGTCTGGGTGGGTAGTGTGTCTCAGGGTCAGTGATTACTTGTCTGAGTGGGTGATGAGTCTCAGGGTCAGTGATTACTTGTCTGAGTAGATGGTATGTCTGAGTGTCAGTGATTACTTGTCTCTAATTGTCAATTAAGGTTTGAAGTTCACTGTGACATTCCAAAATAGCACCAAACAAGACCGAACTAAAGGGTTGACAGCTCGTTAGAGCCTTTTCATTACGTCAATATATCTGTCCATTTCATTCCCAGTTCAATGAGTGACCTCATTTTAATACTTCTACTCGGCACAGGATGATTGGAGCTAGACAACTCGGGCAATACACTCGTGGGGGTGTCGCTCGACAGGGAACACTTGAACTAATTGTTCTACTTCTCCAGAAAAGCCACGAGGGAAAACAATATGTCAAATGTCGTATTCAGTGTAACATATAATAATTCAAGCCGTGTTTCTAAAGTTTTCCTACAAACTCTATAGGTTTATCAGGAGGCCCAGCCGAAATACTTCAATCGAGCGCCACGACTGCTAAGTCCAGCAATTCCCCCCCCCCCCCCCCAAAGAAAAAAAACAACCAAATGGGGTCCTTTCTAGAAATACATAAGTGGAAGATCCAGAGCTGTGAGATAGGCTGTGTGAGATGCCTATCTGGAAAGACAACCCGTGACCGAATCCGCAACACCAAGCTGAGACAGACAGTGGGGACAAACCAAGTTAGTGCCTACATTGACCCCCCAAAAAAATAAAGTCGTTTGGTCATTTAGTCATAATGCATATGACCAGCCTGCAGTGACAGCATAACATATGCAGGTCTCCTGGTCCTCGAGCAAGGGGCCGACTTCGGCGTCGGTGGATCGAGGGTGTCTCTGGCCGACTTCGGCGTCGGTGGATCGACGGTGTCTCTGACACACTCAAAATGTTACACCTAGCGACCGCGCACATGCTATTCCATCATGGCAAGAACAATAGGACAAAAAGCAAGAACAGTAGGACAAAAGGCAAGAACAGTAGGACAAAAGGCAAGAACAGTAGGACAAAAGGCAAGAACAGTAGGACAAAAGAAGAAGTTGAAGAATTGCATGTTGTGGGAGGAATTAATTCTTATATTGCCAGACATTCCCTAACATCCTTATCACCTCTTGTATTCTTAATCTGATATCTCTATATGTAAGATATCTCTATATGTAAGATATCTCTATACGTAAGATATCTCTATATGTAAGATATCTCTATATGTAAGATATCTCTATATGTAAGATATCTCTATATGTAAGATATTTCTATATGTAAGATATTTCTATATGTAAGATATCTCTATGTGTAAGATATTTCTATATGTAAGATATCTCTATATGTAAGATATCTCTATATGTATCTCCTACTTTGTCAATATATTTCCTTAAAGATTTCTCCTTCCCTTGTATCTACTACACAATGTATGAGCACATTCTTATTACAAATATAAACCACACAACAATAAAAGAATTTCTCCATAAATATTCATACCCTTACACATACTACCAAACCTTTGAACATATCAGCTCTCCAAACCTTTGAACATATCAGCTCTCCAAGCCGTTGAACACAAAAACTCCCCAAACCTTTGAACAAACCAACTCCCCAAACCTTTGAACAAACCAACTCCCCAAACCTTTGAACAAACCAACTCCCCAAACCTTTGAACAAACCTCCTCCCCAAATCTTTGAACAAACCAACGCCCCAAACCTTTGAATGAGCATAACTCCCCAAACCTTTGAACACAACCCCCCAAACTTTTGAACATAACTCTCCAAACCTTTGAACATAACTCCCCAAACCTTTGAACATACCAACTACCCAAACCTTTGAACAAACCAACTCCCCAAACCTTTGAACAAACCAACAAACCAACTCCCCAAACCTTTGAACAAACCAAGCACCCAAACCTTTGAACATAACTCCCCAAACCTTTGAACATAACTCCCCTAAATGTTTGAAACAATCCAACACAGCACATCTCTCGCAAGCTCACTATACACATATTATCTCTATTTCCATAACTAGACTTTGGGCATCAAGTCTGGAAGGACGCGCTAATTAATATGAAACCAAAGCCATGAATTATTGATAGAATCACCAGCTCTGACGACAGAGCATCTGAGAGTTATTAATTATTTGAGCACATTGTCATTAATGAGTGGCCTTGGTGGCGCTATGCAAGATTTGAAGAGGGCGGTTGTGCATGAAACTGTGGGGGAGGAGAAAAAGAGAAATAATACACTTAGCTGACGTCTCTCCGAAATATGTTGGAATATGAAAGCTACATAAAATAAACATTCTATCGGGATATCTGACCATATAAAGACAATGATTTAACTTGACTGCAGTCGATCGGAAGGGAAGTAACTTGATTATAAGATGATCAAGAGAAAAGATAAATCAGACGTTAACATGTTTGTTTCCCCTCCAAAATACAGCTGCATACAAGAACAAGACGCCGCAGCCAGAAATTAAATGACGGTCCAGATTAAATACCCGGAGATATTTTTTTGGTGGTCAGAGTGGTAATTGCGTGGAATTGCATTGCCACGGGAAATGGTGGAGGCAGGGTCAAGCAATGCATTCAATAATAGATTGGATGCGCATAGTTATTTTTAGATCAAGTGAATGTAAAAGAAAATGGTTGTATACAGACTCTGTAGAGTTTCTAAACTATAAAGACGTTAAGTTAAGTGGCATTATAGATACAGACTGGCAAGACATAGTGAGGAACGTAGACTTTACTCTACATAGTCTTCTAAACCAGTATAACAACATTAAGTTAAGTCAAGCTATGGGAAAAGAGTCAACAGCAGCCAGTGGAGCAACAGATCATGCGAAGGAAATGGGGTTAGATAGGACACACGTTATGGAAAGCAACATTAAACTTGGCTTGACAGGCCCTGGCATCGTGTCCACGGGGGAAAAAGAAGAGAGGTAGACTAAGAAATACCTGGGGATGAGACTCTGAAATTGAACTATGGTAACTGACCTCAACTGGAGAGAAGCAGAAATGGAATCTCAAGATCGAGCTTGCTGGTGGAGGGTTGTCAATGGCATATGTCACGAAAGAAGCGACGGTCAATATGATTGCATACAGACCATAAATAAAAAGACGAAACATGAACAAACCAAACAACAACAAAAACCGGAAAAAAAACAACAAACAAAACAACAAGCAAATGTCTGTGTGCAATTATAATGACCACTTCGTGTTTGGTCCACTCTCTTTCATAACTGGCCTGCCGTGTCTGACACTTTCCTGGTACATCCTGTTATGGTGGCAAACTTTAAAAACTCATTTTACGCCATGTCTGTTTTTTTTGTGGCGATTTGTTAGTTGTTTTGTTCGTTCTTTGTCCCAGACGAAGGCCTTGTGTCCTTAACGTAAGAATCGTTTTGTTTTTGTTCAGGTGCGGTCACTAACCCGTTACATATACGTGTTTCTTTGATCGACTTTGAACCTTCAGTACCCCTACCACTTTGATGTATGGTCTTAGTATCTTTATGTGTTGTTGCTGATGGTGCTGTTCCTGTAGTTGTTGTAGTCACGTAATGAATTCTTTAGTCTTGACGAGTTTCCTCTGACATCAAGAGTGGCTCTTCTTACATCCCAGGTGTACTGTAGATGGGACATATGGGTCCTACTCGCCGTAGTGCAATGCAATGCAATGCTTCTGTGTAGGCTAACCAATACGGGAACAGAGTGTCAATCTCCACCTCGTTGGACTAGATCTGTTTTTTGGGGACATCAATCCGATGTTGTATTTTATTTCGTGTGAGAGTCTATCTAGTTTGGGGCTTGGAGTACGCTCTTGTAGTCTGTCTTGTTTGGGGCTTGGGATGGCTTGAAGTACACTCCTGGAGTCTATCTTGTTTCGGGCTTGATATGGCTATCTTGTTCGGGGCTTGGGATGGCTTGAAGTACACTCCTGGAGTCTATCTTGTTCCGGGCTTGATATGGCTATCTTGTTCGGGGCTTGGGATGGCTATCTTGTTTGGGGCATGGGATGGCTTGGAGTACGCTCCTGGAGTATATCTTGTTTGGGGCTTGGGATGGCTTGGAGTACGCTCCTGGAGTCTATCTTGTTCCGGGCTTGAGATGGCTATCTTGTTTGGGGCATGGGATAGCTTGGAGTACGCTCCTGGAGTCTATCTTGTTTGGGGCTTGGAGTACGTTCCTGGAGTCTATCTTGTTCGGAGCCTGGGATGGATATCTTGTTCGGAGCCTGGGATGGATATCCTGTTTGGGGCTTGGGGTAGATATCTTGTTTGGGGCTTGGGGTGGCTTGAAGTACGCTCCTGGAGTCTGTCTTGTTTGGGGCTTGGGATGGCTTGGAGTACGCTCCTGGAGTCTGTTAGAATGACCATTTTCCTTGTAGTTATCTTTTGCCTGATATGAATCCTCGTTGCTGCATGAACAACTGTTGCTTCAGTTGACATTTGGCACAAGTATTTCCTGCTGGTATGCAGTGATTGTCTATGTCGCCGTTGGAGGGTGCGATGTAACACTTGTTCCCGATAGAAAGGTGCTTCAGGAGTTGGAGCAGCAGTGTGTGCAATTAGCAAGCTACAGTAACCATCAGTATCTACACCCTTCACATTTGCTGAGGATTGGCCCCTCATGAGATCTGCCCGTAGTGAAGTGATGCTGTTTCGTAACACAACATAGCACGTACTGTTAATTGCCACACATTACATGACAGGAGTGTGGCAGTGGTACTATTCTCGTCTATCTCATACAACCACCAAGGAAACCACTCGGCCATCGGCGACTTACAAGGAAAGGTCATTTTCCTGCAACTAGTTCTGACACAATCAATACAGCATCCCCAGTGTGTCAGCTTAAACGGCTGTAACAAATATAACGAAGCACAATTCTGATGATTAGTTTTTAACAAAATGAACGCCCGATCCGCATTGCGCTAATAGGGCTTTCTTTCAAAGGCAAAACTGACCAGGTTACGTCACTTTTTGAGTCATACTCTTCAGTCCGTGGCGCTGTGAATCGGTACATGTCTGTGATAGAACCAAAGGTGGCAACACGGCAAGGAAAGGAATTAGTATACTCATCTGACAAAGACCGTGGACAGTAAATGTTAGTTTATCGCATTATACTAAACGGCAATTTTCTCCCCTACTCTCATTGCCGGTCCTGACGAATCAAACAACCGTTACTGTAGCGATCCCATACCGACGCCAGTGCTATATTTTCTGTATTCTTCTAGTTAAAGGTGTCCGTAGCAAATTTGTTTTCACATGAAGAGGTTTGCTAGCCATATGAACAAACCTAGTAGCTTTTCACAACATGTTTAGAATGTTGAAGTGGTTCTATTCTTTGCTCCCATGATCCAGATGAGAGAACGGCAGTTATCTGCGAGGGGGACCTAAATTTATATTGTGTTCAAAGATCAAAGCGGTTAAGAGAGATAGTTCTCGGGGTATTTTTATTGGCATTCATAGCTTGCTCTTGGATAACCACATCCATTTCGATTGTAAACTTGGTGGATCGGTGACTCTCAAACAATGACATCTATATCTTTGCTAAACGTATGGTCATGTTACTCTCAAATAATCACATCTTTGTCCGTTATAAACTGGTACCCCAATCAACATATAGCTTATGCATTAAATAACCACAAATAATGAAATATTGTTATCCTAACATTGGAGGCATATCTCTAGTTCCTCTCATCAGCATTCAGAAATCGATGTGGTTTTATTTTAGTGATGGGACTGCCAAGTTTATGATGGAAATAGATGTGGTTTTTGAGAGTGTTCAGAGGCTAGTTTATGATGGAAATAGATGTGTTTTTTAAAGACTGATCAGATTGGTTCGTTTATGATGGAAATAGATGTGGGTTTTTGAGAGTGATCAGATAGTCTAGTTTATGGTGAAAATAGATGTGGCTTTTGAGAATCCCAGACAAGGAAGGTTCGAAGTGAAAAATAAAACAATAAAACTAGATACAGAACACAACAAAGTGAAATGTGACGCGCCATGTTAAATAATCACAGCAGCTTCGCCTCTGAACATGCTCCTTGCCAGACACGTACGAGAAAATGCAAGCCATTGAAGTGCCGGGGAAGGTCAGAAGCAATTTGAGTTGAGGACGGCAGGAGTTACACACAAATGTGCCCGTGATTATCAGAAGCGATGGCTCGGAAACGCGGGAAAGGAGCTGGGCTAATTTACTTTGACACTCGATTTCTCCTTTCGTCCGTAGGAATGATGAGCAGGAGCCGTCACTGTCTATTCTAGGCTTTCTATCTACTGTGGGCTCCGCCCCTGTGAGAACTATCTTGTTCTTTCTATTCTAGGATTTCTATCTTCTTTGAGAACTATCTTGTTCTTTCTATTCTAGGATTTCTATCTTCTGTGGGCTCTGCCCCTGTGAGAACTATCTTGTTTTTTCTATTCTAGGATTTCTATCTTCTGTGGGCTCTGCCTCTGTGAGAACTATCTTGTTTTTTCTATTCTAGGATTTATATCTTCTGTGGGCTCTGCCCCTGTAAGAGCTAATTCACTTTGGCACTTCACATTTACATTTCGGTACAACACGGCTGCAACGGTTACTAGCCGACCATTCTTGTAAGCTTTCTAATGGCGATCGCACACAAGATGAGAGCTGTCCCGGCTTCCTTTTACAGAAACCTAAGGGGGTTGGGGGGGGGGGGGGGGGGTGTGTGTTTGGTGTACACCATTACCTGTACTTTTTACTTCTACCTGTACGGATGGTATACTTTGACTTCTACCCGTACCGATGGCACACTTTGACTTGCATGGATGGTAGTACACTTTTGACTTCTGCCTGTATGGATGGTACACTTTGACTTCTACCTGTACCACTGATACACTTTCACTTCTACCTGTACCACTGGTACACTTTCACTTCTACCTGTACCACTGGTACACTTTGACTTCTACATGTACCACTGATACACTTTGACTTATACCTATACTGATGGTACACTTTGACTTCTACCTGTACCACTGGTACACTTTCACTTCTACCTGTACCACTGGTATACTTTGACTTCTACCTGTACCACTGATACACTTTGACTTATACCTATACTGATGGTACACTTTGACTTCTACCTGTACCACTGATACACTTTGACTTATACCCATACTGATGGTACACTTTGACTTCTACCTGTACCACTGGTACACTTTCACTTCTACCTGTACCACTGATACACTTTGACTTATACCTATACTGATGGTACACTTTGACTTCTACCTGTACCACTGGTACACTTTCACTTCTACCTGTACCACTGATACACTTTGACTTATACCTATACTGATGGTACACTTTGACTTCTACCTGTACCACTGGTACACTTTCACTTCTACCTGTACCACTGATACACTTTGACTTATACCTATACTGATGGTACACTTTGACTTCTACCTGTACCACTGATACACTTTGACTTATACCTATACTGATGGTACACTTTGACTTCTACCTGTACCACTGATACACTTTCACTTCTACCTGTACCACTGATACACTTTGACTTATACCTATACTGATGGTACACTTTGACTTCTACCTGTACCACTGATATACTTTCACTTCTACCTGTACCACTGATACACTTTGACTTATACCTATACTGATGGTACACTTTGACTTCTACCTATACCAAAGTGTCTCAAACAAATGGACCGTAACCTCATCGACAGAGTTCCCCTCCTACACAAATGTAGTAACACGTGTACTATCAATGGTCAAGTATTTCTGACCATCCGAAATTCTCAATATGTGCATGTATCTTTTCTCACTTGGACATTGGGTCGGTTTCAGTTTGGTCCTGTATGAAACACTTCTAAGACCTTAATGATTATTAGATACAACCATGTAATTTATATGGGCATAGATAGTAAAGTAAAGTAACCCATAGCAGGAGCGTGAAGTGTTAGCGATCTCACATTTCGACGGCTCGGCTATATGAGGGCGGTAGCCACCCCCCCACCCCCACTCGCCGATTTTACTTCCCGAGCTGAACCAGTAGCCGTTGCGGTCTGAAAAAACATTTCCACCTCAACTGGGAAGCGAACCCAGGACCACTCGGAAACGATGCACCTCCCACAAATAGTAAGTTACTTGCAAAAGAAGAATTAGAAGAAGAGGAAAATAAACAATAAGGAGTGGAAGAAGGAGTGGGAGGAAAAGAGGTAGGAGTAGAAGAAGGAGGATGGCTATGCGAAGGAAGAGTAGGATGGACAGAAAATGGAGGAGTAGGAGATGAAGAGGAGAAGGTGAAGGAGTGGAGGTGAAGGAGAAGAGGAGAAGGTGAAGGAGTGGAGGTGAAGGAGAAGAGGAGAAGGTGAAGGAGTGGAGGTGAAGGAGAAGAAAGATTAGAAGAAATAAAAGAAGGAATATGAGGAGAAGAAGAAAATGAAGAACAACTTGACGAAGAAGAAGAGCATGGAGGATACGTAGAAAAGAAGGTGAAGAGCGAGAGAGAGAAGGTGAAGAAATGAGGGAAAGGAGGTCAACGAGAAGGATAAAAGGAAGAAGACAAAGAACAAACAGACGAGAAAAAGAAGAACAAACAGACGAGGAAAAAGAAGAACAAACAGACGAGGAAATAAAGAACAAAAAGACGAGGAAAAAGAAGAACAAACAGACGAGGAAATGAAGAACAAACAGACGAGGAAAAAGAAGAACAAACAGACGAGGAAAAAGAAGAACAAACAGACGAGGAAAAAGAAGAGCAAACAGACGAGGAAAAAGAAGAGCAAACAGACGAGGAAAAAGAAGAACAAACAGACGAGGAAAAAGAAGAACAAACAGACGAGGAAAAAGAAGAGCAAACAGACGAGGAAGAAGAAGAAAAATTGGATGGAGGAGAACAGAGAAGGTGAAGAAGAGAGCAGGAGAAGAAGAAGAAAAAGGAACAGATAAAAGATGAAGAACAAACAGACAAAGAAGAAAAAATAATAAGAAGAAGAAGAATAAGAAGAAGAAATGGGAGAAAAACAAGAACAGAATTAACTAAAAGAACTGAAACACAAAAAAGATTACAATGCTGCTTTTCATTTGAACAGTAATATAAGTGTACCGACGTTTCGACATAAGCAGGTCTTCATCATGTATTAGACAAACGAAAACAGTACACATGAAAACAGCGAACTAGATCAAACATCTTCTAAATGACATAATTGGTACCAGCAATCTCTACGATGTTCAACGTCTTCTACCTCCGCGGTGTCGCTCGCTCTACAATAACCACATCTATTTTGTTCATAAACGTGGTGGTTTGATCCACGAGTCTCTCGTCGTCATGCTGCCACTGTGCTCCGCTCGTGGAGCCGGCAGAGTTGTCAAATATGTTTTACTGTGTGTTTGTCCTCCTGACGAAGGAATATGTTTTACGCGCCAAACAGTTTGTTGAACAGACGAGATGTCACTCTGCTATTGGTCGGCTTGTATTCATAATGTTGTCACGTGATTTCACGAGGAGGCCAACGATCGAGCGAAGCTGCTACCGGAAGAATACTACTTGATTAACTATTGAGACCCAGCCCGAGTGTTCCGCTGGGTCTGTATTTGACAAGGACAAGAATAGCACCACTGCCCCACAGAGAGCATGTCGTAAGAGGCGACTAACTGTGTGACATGGCATAACACCGGCCATGGTTAGGTGGTTTGTTAATAACAGCATAGACGGCGCCTAATAGGCTGTGGGTCTACTTTGCTCTAGTGTTTGAGTCCATTAAGATCGGTTAACCACCCTCTGCGGCGTACTTGCTCCAGCACAGCGGAGTAATAAGCTGCTCGAGCCTAGACCGCTAAGCAGGAAATCCTCCTCCCGGCTACATCCAGCACACGCCAGAGCTGGGACCTGCACAGGGGCATCTGTCCAGAAAATGTCCCAATAAAGTGGCAATACAATGCAAAGTGGCAGGAAGAAGACTCCAAACATCAAGCAGATGAAGGATACTATCAACTGTCCAAGACCAAGTTATCATACTACGTCTGCGAACTAGCCCCAACATAATGATTCAGCGACCTGTGCACCAAATTCAAGTTGAGCGTGCCCCCAAGCTACGTCGCTGCAGCCCGGGAAAACATGACATCAGCACATGTATTTCAGGACTGCCCACAGCACGCAGATCTGAAGAGAAGGATCTCGCCCACGCCGACTCCCTTTGACGTGAAACTATTCTTTCTTTTCGCTTATCATTCAACTGGCTTGGCTTGGCTTCGTTCGTTCTCAATCTCCCGCTACCAAACCAT
Organism: Ariolimax columbianus; assembly: GCA_036924085.1. Classification (NCBI taxonomy): domain Eukaryota; kingdom Metazoa; phylum Mollusca; class Gastropoda; order Stylommatophora; family Arionidae; genus Ariolimax; species Ariolimax columbianus. The sequence continues at coordinate 96,988,403 of JAVGWX010000003.1, forward strand.
GAAAGGGCTTAAGTAGCAGAATGTAGTCCAGAGAACGGAATGCGTTGTGTCGTAGTTTACAGCTTGACTGCGATATTTGCACCTTTCGGTCCAACACATCCGACTTCAGCAAGCATTTTTTTGACTACCGGGTTAACATTCCCTCTTCGATCCCTTCTCCTTAGCTGCAGCCTGTTATCCAGGATCACCGCTTGGAGGTGTAGAAGGGTCTTGGCAGCTGTGGTTCGCTGGCCCTGACGCTAGGAGTCAGCTATGGGTCGCTGACCACTACAGCTCATGCGCTGCTCAGCGTCTTGATCCCTATCATTTAATGCCTTTCAGCGTCAGGTTATGAAGAGATCTCTAGAACGCTGTGTGCCTTATGCACCGCAGCAGTTACTGCCTCGGCTATTTCTGTAAGCCACATCTTTCGTGGTATGCTTTATTCCAAATCATCATTTCTTCTATTAAATCTTAAGCCTTGTTGTTTCCACATATATTGATCGTGCAAATCTTAACTGTAGCTGCCAATGTAAGATTACGTGTCGCTTTCAAGATCTGGTCTGTATTCCATGAGCGTTGAAGAAAGATACATACAATCCACTGTCGGCTTGCTAGGCCAATCACAGTTTTCTTATCGCCATTTTAACACGGTTACCTGATGCACTAGGCTATACATTCCGTCCAGAAAACACATATCCGATAGATTGGCGTCTGAAATTGGCCGTTAAAGAGGCTAGTTTAAAAACCTATTCCGAACGTGCCGCCATCTTGGTGCGGTACGGTATTAACAAGGAGCCTGCCATTTGGAAATCGTGACTTCTTACAACCGCCAACCTTTTTGGCTGTTAAAAGTTTCTTGGCAAGTGTGCAGTACTTTCGGTACATGGAGGAGCGGAAAAAAAACCCATGTCTGCCAAATTGGCCACGAGCGTGATTCGACCGGGTACGTTGGGATTATGAAACGGTCTCTTCACCCCTAGGCGTGAAGCCTCCACGGCAGTATTCAGACCATGAAAAAGAGGCCAAGATGCAGTAGTGCATGAGCTGATCTCTATTCCACCGCCCCGCGGCGGCCCAAGAAGCACTCTGCACTAGTGCAGTCTGGCAAGAAATTTAGATCGCATGGTAAGGCAAAGTCAGTACTCAAATAAAGCCAGTTGAAATCGGATGTGTCGGGCCGACCGCCGAAGTAGCAGAGGATGAAAGAAAAAAAACAAAAAGAAAAAGATGAAGAACAAGAAAAAAATTACTATGACTTTTCTTTTGGTCATTTGTATGGTAGGCTAATTTCTAATCATTAAAATGATGCACTGTCTTCACTTTGATTCTACTTCCTCCTGTCATTAATAATAATGTTCGCTTAGGCGTTTGAGGCCCGTTGGGTCGGTCGGCCACATCCATGACCCAGCTGTGGCGTGTTTCCAGGCCTCGTCCAGGCGGAGGTGGAGGTTGCTACATGCTGGAGCCATTCTGTGGCGGGACGGCGTCTTATGGGCCTCCAGCCGGTCGGGGGAAGACTTTTGGCGCAGAGGAATGACTTGTGTAGCATCTTGTGGGTCAGGGTTTCCTGGTCCAATATAATCGAACAAATAAACTCCGCGTCGGTCAAGTGATTCTCAGATTGGGTGGAGGGGTGTTTTAGCAGAGACCATCCCGTTGCGGATGTAGTCATGCCATTGCATGTCCAGCATATGCCGCTGGTTGCGCATGTGGAAGGCCTCCAGTCTCGACATGTCAAGTTTCAACAATATCCAGGTTTCATAGCCGTAAAGTAGGACTGGGACCACGCAGGACTGGGACCACGCAGGAATGGTGGATGCGGAATGTTGTCCCAAGGGAAAACTCGACATTACTCCCAACACGTCGGAGGTCGTGCACAGCAGACGTAGCTAGTCCGATCAGCCTTGACATATCGGGACCGCTGCACAGCAGACGTAGCTAGTCCGATCCGCCGTGACATATCGGGACCGCTGCACAGCAGACGTAGCTAGTCCGATCCGCCTTGACATATCGGGACCGCTGCACAGCAGACGTAGCTAGTCCGATCCGCCTTGACATATCGGGACCGCTGCACAGCAGACGTAGCTAGTCCGATCCGCCTTGACATATCGGGACCGCTGCACAGCAGACGTAGCTAGTCCGATCAGCCTTGACATATCGGGACCGCTGCACAGCAGACGTAGCTAGTCCGATAAGCCTTGACCGCGGGACCGCTGCGCCCATCGGACGTGCTACCGAGATAGATGAACTCGTTGGTGCCCTTCGCAGTGTGACCCTGGGTTTAAATAACCCGGGGCGCTGTGTTGGAAATAAGGCACTGAACTTTGGTCTTAGCCCAGGATATAGTTAGGCCTAAGGGTGCGGGGCGGGGGGCATTTCGCTGTCTAGCATTTCCAGAAAACGCTGCAGCGCAGAGCTGTCCTGCAAAAACGGCGTGAGTTCTGTGACAGACTGTTCACGACCGGGTCAGGCAGACCAAGTAGTAATCCCCAAAGCCGTTTTTCGTGCTTCCTACTCCACTCATACACTTGCTGGAGTGAACGGCGTGCATCACGACAATGCATCTTCGTTCGTCGATAAACTTCTATGGGTTTACACCCCTTCGTTGCTAAAAAAAACAACAACCGAAAGCAAAACGATGCTCCACTTTGGCGCATGCCAATAGCGGGGCGGCCATATTTTAACTACAATTATAACGCCATGTTGTTCCACTGCAACGTGATGGCACGCATAGGACACTCTTGACATCCTTAGCAACCATATTAACAGGTTACAATACAAAGGCATGGTTTTTATCATTTATATCCCACTTTTTAGGTTCTCATTTGAATCCCCCTCCTACACATGCATAGGGATATTCACTAATTGGTTTCCTTGTTGTTAAACCCAAATCAATTATCTCTAGAACATTCGTCATCGATGACCAGGAGCAAGCATCAAGGAGGATTTGGGTAGTGCACAGGGGGTGGGGGTGGGGGAGGGAATTAGGTGAAGAGAAGAGAAAGACAGAGGCGATGAAGGGGGGGGGGGGGGGGGTAGAGGTAGAGAAAAGTAAAGGGCAGTAGAAGAAATAGGTGAAATACTGAAACAATTAATGAAAAAAAGAAGAACAGAGGGAGTGAGTGGAGGACAAAGGGAGTGAAGGAATGAAAAGAATGAAGAAAGGACAGAGGGAGTGAAGAAAAGAAAGGAGTGAAGGGAGAACAGAAGGAGTGAAGGGAGAACAGAGGGAGTGAGAGGAGGACAGAAGGAGTGAAGGGAGAACAGAGGGAGTGAAGGGAGGACAGAGGGAGTGAAGGGAGGACAGAGGGAGTGAAGGGAGGACAGAGGGAGTGAAGGGAGGACAGAGGGAGTGAAGGGAGGACAGAGGGAGTGAAGGGAGAACAGAGGGAGTGAAGGGAGGACAGAGGGAGTGAAGGGAGGAAAGGAGTGAAGGGAGAACAGAAGGAGTGAAGGGAGAACAGAGGGAGTGAAGAGAGGAAAGGAGTGAAGGGAGAACAGAAGAAGTGAAGGGAGAACAGAGGGAGTGACGGAAGGAAAGGAGTGAAGGGAGGACAGAGGGAGTGAAGGAAGGTAAGGAGTGAAGGGAGAACAGAAGGAGTGAAGGGAGAACAGAGGGAGTGAAGGGAGGACAGAGGGAGAGAAAGAAGAACAGACAGAAGGTGATTAAGAATAAAGACTAAGAGAGAGACAGGCTGAGGGAAGGAAAAAAGACAAATATAAAATGAAAGACGGAGATAAGGAAGAACAAAGGGATAGAAACACATGTGGAGAGTTAAGGGTACAAAGGAAAAGACAGAAATGAGAATGATAAGGAGAGAAGTAAGACAGATTGAGGTGATAACAAAGTAGGAGAGATAGAGAGAGAGGTGGAGAGAGGGAGAGGAGAAAGGTAATGGCAAATATGAGAAAGAGAGAGAGAGAAACGGCGAGGAGAGCGAGAGAGACACAAGATATAGTGAGATAGAGAGAGAGAGAGAAAGAAAGAGAGATAGTAGAGAAAGACATTCCGACTGGTCTGCCGGGGTCTTTGTGTATGTCAAGGACAAGAATAACACCCCTGCCTCACAGAGAGCATGTCGTAAGAGGCGACTAACTGTGTGACATGCCATAATACCGGCCATAGGTGGGTTTTTTTTTTTAGAGCAGCATAGATAGTGCCTAACAGGCCGCGGGTCTACTTTGCTCTTGGGTTTGAGTCTATTAAGATGGACTCCCACATCGATTAACCACCCTCCGTAAGCGCTTATCCCAAACGCAGCGGAGTATTAAGCTGCTCGAGCATAGCACGCTAAGCAGGAATCCCTTCTTCCAGCTACATCTGGCTCATACCAGCGCTGGAACCTGCTCAGGGGTACCTGCCCCTATAGAAGTACAGGTCGACGAAGAACTAAGAATAAGAGATAAAGAGCTAGATTTCTAAACGATATACAAGGGTGGAAGACTAACGTCAGGTTCAGGCAAAATATACTGATCAGACATGTTGGTCAGGTTCAGGCAGAATATACTGATCACATGTTGGTCAGGTTCAGGCAGAATATACTGATCAGACATGTTGGTCAGGTTCAGGCAGAATATACTGATCAGGCATGTTGGTCAGGTTCAGGCAGAATATACTGATCAGACATGTTGGTCAGGTTCAGGCAGAATATACTGATCAGACATGTTGGTCAGGTTCAGGCAAAATATACTGATCATACATGTTGGTCAGGTTCAGGCAAAATATACTGATCAGACATGTTGGTCAGGTTCAGGCAAAATATACTGATCAGACATGTTGGTCAGGTTCAGGCAAAATATACTGATCATACATGTTGGTCAGGTTCAGGCAAAATATACTGATCAGACATGTTGGTCAGGTTCAGGCAAAATATACTGATCAGACATGTTGGTCAGGTTCAGGCAAAATATACTGATCAGACATGTTGGTCAGGTTCAGGCAAAATATACTGATCAGACATGCTGGTCAGGTTCAGGCAAAACATACTGGCCAAGACCCTCACCTCGGTTTTATAGTAGCCCTCTCTGGAAACGAGCTGTTTTCATGGCAGCCTGGCTAACGAGCGTTCGACTTGATCCCCATAGTAGTGAGTGACACGCAGATGAAGTCAATCATATCACAACCGCCTGGAGGACCCTGGCCCACCTTCATCAGCACGCTCGGGATGTAAGGAAAGCTACTGTAACCCGCCACGTAACATCCTTTTCAGAGCGCACAAAAGAGTATCCTTCTCCTTGTAGGCATTCGCAAAAAAAACAATAAACGTGATACAAAGGTGTACATGGTTTGAGCAGAAACCGCATCGACACGTGTGGATATCCAACAGGTAAGCCTCGGTGAGTGGCAGGCAGGGATAGGTGAGCTCACGCCAGCTGAGTCATCCCACCAGGTATCCGTGTACTATCTGCGCACTTTACCTGGAGTTTACGACTCCTCGCCTTTTACACAAAACTAATTCAAGTAAAACAACTAAATAAATAAATACAATAATAGTAAATAGATGTGGCCTCTTCACCAATGCTCACGTACATGTCTTTGTTGTTGTTTCTAATATCCACAATGAGTTGGTTTACCCTTTGGTGCGCTCTGAACAGAACGTTAAGTGACGGGTTGCAATAGCTTTCCTCCCATCCCGAGCGTTCTGATGAAGGTGGACCGAGGTCCTCCAGGCGGTTGTGCTATGCTTGGCTTCATTTGCTTGTTTCTCACTACTATGGGGATTACGTCGATCCCTCATCTCGTTCGCCAGGCTGCCATGAAAGTAGCACGTTTCCAGGGACGTCTGCGAGGAAGCCGAGGGGCTTGGCCAGTATGTTTTGCCTGACCAGACGTTAGTCGTCCTTCCTTAACAAATCTTTAGATGCCATGAAAGCTTGTCACGATTATCAGTAAGATGGCTCACAAAGATCGTGTGGATTGAAGGTAAGTTACCGGGTGATTGGAAAAGCGGTGGTGGTACCCATTTGAAAAAAAGAACAAGGACAGCCGAAAGGATTGTAGCTCTCATATGGACATATCGCTCCGTAACCACGTCGGGAAAATGTTCGCACGGGACCTTGAACACAGATTACCTGCTATTGTTGAGCTACTGTCCTGTGCTTCATAAACAAGATTTCGGAAAAGCAGGGAATGTACGAATGCTATATTTACGCTTAGACATTTTGGTGAAAAAACATGTCTATACACATCCCGTTTTAGTGGGGATATCATGCGTAAAACCCTGTTGCGGATTACTCAGCAGTGCAGTTACCATATGGATAGCCATCTGTCAGGTACACGGTCGGTGGCGGTCGCAGAGGGAGTCTCCAGTGGATCAACTGGACACAAGTAGTGAAACCAACGACCCTAATCAAGTCTGGCCTGCTGATTAGAAAAGAGATGACCTATGCCAACACCAGAACCAACAGCCCATACACCTGCAGCGTCAGCATGACTGCGCGGGAGCGACGTCGGGGAGCAAGGTAGCGCTCTATGGGAAGTACCTATTAAACAAAATGTATGCTGAAGTTGGATGCACTGGCAAGTAAGGCCCACAACACAGTCTTCTTCTTCGACCAGATGATGCTATGCTTCTAGTCCGGTTGTTACAAGTTTATTTAGATTCTAAGAAACAAGGAACATGCCCACTGCAAGCATCTTCTTCTACTTCTTCTTCTCCTTCTTTTTCTTCTTCGTGTTCTTCTTCTTCGATCAACTTATTCTTCTAGTCCGGTGAGGTTCACATATGAAACTCTGCGTTTCAGGTCTTCGCCGGTCCCTCACAGCTTTTCGAGCATGGTCGCTCCACCAGGCCAGACTGTCTCTCTTTGGTCTCCGTAAGTGGGGCATCCCCCGGGCCAGATTGTCTCTCTTTGGTCTCCGTAAGTGGGGCATCCCCCGGGCCAGATTGTCTCTCTTTGGTCTCCGTAAGTGGGGCATCCCCCGGGCCAGATTGTCTCTCTTTGGTCTCCGTAAGTGGGGCAGCCCCCGGGCCAGATTGTCTCTCTTTGGTCTCCGTAAGTGGGGCATCCCCCGGGCCAGACTGTCTCTCTTTGGTCTCCGTAAGTGGGGCATCCCCCGGGCCAGATTGTCTCTCTTTGGTCTCCGTAAGTGGGGCATCCTCCGGGCAAGATTGTCTCTCTTTGGTCTCCGTAAGTGGGGCATCCTCCGGGCCAGATTGTCTCTCTTTGGTCTCCGTAAGTGGGGCATCCACCGGGCCAGACTGTCTCTCTTTGGTCTCCGTAAGTGGGGCATCCCCCGGGCCAGATTGTCTCTCTTTGGTCTCCGTAAGTGGGGCAGCCCCCGGGCCAGATTGTCTCTCTTTGGTCTCCGGAAGTGGGGCATCCCCCGGGCCAGACTGTCTCTCTTTGGTCTCCGTAAGTGGGGCAGCCCCCGGCCAGATTGTCTCTCTTTGGTCTCCGTAAGTGGGGCATCCCCCGGGCCAGACTGTCTCTCTTTGGTCTCCGTAAGTGGGGCATCCCCCGGGCCAGACTGTCTCTCTTTGGTCTCCGTAAGTGGGGCAGCCCCCGGGCCAGACTGTCTCTCTTTGGTCTAAGTTTAGCAGCCCCCGGGCCAGATATTCTCTCTTTGGTCTCCGTAAGTGGGGCATCCCCCGGGCCAGACTGTCTCTCTTTGGTCTCCGTAAGTGGGGCAGCCCCCGGGCCAGATTGTCTCTCTTTGGTCTCCGTAAGTGGGGCATCCCCCGGGCCAGACTGTCTCTCTTTGGTCTAAGTGGGGCAGCCCCCGGGCCAGATTGTCTCTCTTTGGTCTCCGTAAGTGGGGCATCCCCCGGGCCAGACTGTCTCTCTTTGGTCTAAGTGGGGCAGCCCCCGGGCCAGACTGTCTCTCTTTGGTCTGTGGGGCATCCCCCGGGCCAGACTGTCTCTCTTTGGTCTCCGTAAGTGGGGCAGCCCTACAGGATATATTCTGGTGTTTTCTTGGGTGCTCCACAATCGCACGTGGTGGTGTCTCTAAGACCCATTCTGTGGAGGTGGGCCTTGAGTCTGCAATGTCCCATTCCGAGTATGAAGATCCTTATCTGCGTATGTCTGCCAAGTTTGTCTATGCTGTCATTGTCCGTCTTTACTTCTGTGTGCTGGTCTCTCTATTCCATCCTCGTGTTTAGCTTGATGAGTGTACAAAACCCAGTACACTACACTACGTCTTGAGAAACAACATGTTAGCGCGTATGAGCTATCACAACATAATCGGGGTTCACGTCTAAACTCTCACTTAGCCCTATACAGAGCTGCACACTCCTAGCTCTTCTACGACTCCTCTGACATCGTAGGGGTAGTAGAAGAGTACGTGAGCATATGAGCAGCAGTGTGGATAGGGTGGTGGATTTTCAAGATGAATGTGCCGGGTTACATCTCCTGTCTCTAAACGTTCCAGCAGACCCGAGTGTAAATAGGTACCTGACTTAATGTTCAGGAAAATAAAAACGAGGATACCTAACCATTATCTGATACTTAGTACAACTAAGTCTCAATCTATTCATCACTGACGGCAGTGTACGTTTCGAAACCTCCTTAAACGTTCGACGTGCTGGTGACGACGTCCTCTTTGAAAAAGCAACAAACAAGATTCAGAATAAGTTCAACGAACGAACGACTGACAAGCAAATCAATGAGCAATACATCACGCACCTGTCCACGCCAGCAAAGCTCAACATAGCTCCTCCTACGCTGAGTGCTTCTAACACTATCGTTATGTTTTACCAGTGACGAATAGAAACGCGAGGGAGAGAATCAGGAGAGACAATTAATATACCACAGTTTTCGCTGGTAGAGATTACTTGGGCTGTAATGTGATTCTATACAGGGTGTATGTAAATATTGAGAGGAATCGGGAAAGGAGGAATGAAGACGGATGTGAGTGACAGAAGTACGATTTTCTCCCTCCTGTTACCATCAAAATTTGGCTCCATCACAGGAAGCCTGCGTAAATGATTTGCACTCTTCAAGTTAGAAATTAGTTTTGCTATTCCAACTTCCACTAATATCGTAAAATACGACTAAATCGGGTTGTATCTGGTTCTAGCAACTTTATCGTGTAAAACGAATTACTATATTATATATATATATATATATATATATATATATATATATATATATATGCGTGTCTGCGTACGTACACACGCACGTATGCATGCATGCATGTATGCTTGCATGTATGTATATGTGTGTGTGTATGCATATTTGTATGTCTGTATACACAAGGCGGTCGCCATAGCTGACATGTAAGGCGCTCTTCTATCAAGAAGTGAACGTACGAAAGAGAAACAGTGGATGTTTAAAGTTTGTTCTCTTGGGGAGGCAGGATCTGAGCATAGTCCTATCGCAGACGCACGATAAACTCGTAGGTCCCATGTACTCGCTGTGCACGAGAAAAAAAACATTTGACAGTTGAAAATCGAAAAGAGCAGGCTGTTGGCCTTGCCCGGTTAGAATTTGTTGTAAAGATAGGGACATTTCCACCCACTTTTGGGCTGCATGAAGACCAAAAGAAATCGGCCTCTCCATCATACAAAGGCGTCTTTCTTCGTTAGTCCTACTGCTCTTGCCATACGGCGTCGCAGAAAGGCGGATACGTAGATTTCTTGTTATCGCCAAGAGGGAGGCTTGTGCTGTCGTTAGGTGTAACTTCCTGAGAGTGTCAGAGACGCCCTCGATCCATCGACGTCGAGGTCACCACTTGCACGTACACACGAGACTAGCATATGGTGTGTTCTCGCTGCAGGATGGTCATAATGTATTCTGACTAAATGACCACATCAATTGATTTTTGGATCGTCAATGTGGACACTAGTGTGGTATTGCGGATTCGGTCATGATTGTCTTTCCGACAGCACCTCTCTCACACAGCACATCTCACAGCTCTGGATGTGTTTCTAGTAAGAAACAAGACTGGCAGTCGTAACACAATGTAGGAAAAACAGTGTATCTAATCAGCGTATTCTTAGTGGAAAAAGCGCTACGGTGTTACAAATCGGTGTACATTGATAGTGGACACTGTTCGCCTTCTGAATTGTATGTGTGATCTCTCTGTTCACTCTGCCGTCGTCAGTGAACATACTACCCAGGTATTTGAACTCCCGTACTTGCTTGATATAATGTCACTGATGTGGAATCTTCTCTGCACTTGTTCCCGTGATAATAACATAGTCTCTGTCGTGCATGTGTTGATCTTCATGTCCTATTTGTTACAAGCGAGATGGAGATAGATTGGTGGTGGTGTAGGCCTTCTCCATTTTGGTAAAAGATAACCTGATCATCGGCAAGCAACAGTTCATTTAGGGACTCTCCGTCGGAGATTAGCCCTGACCTACTGTTACTAGAGTTGGTTGTGGATTAGCCAACTATGTCATTTTATTCATATCAATTATGAACGCAAGTGGAGAAAAACCCCTCGTACACCCCTCAGCTCCGGAAAACAATTTCTTACCTTTCGTACTGCACCTTCGCTGTTTACAAGGCACGAATGCCCTCTAGTAGTTGAAGCTCCACACCATATTACATAGCTTACATCTGTTTACCCAGTCGAATGTCTTTTCCTGATCAATAAAGGCCACGTGGAAATTATTATTATAGTCTACGGTTTTTTTTTCCACCAAAATGTTTAAGCGTAAATATAGGATTCGTACATTCCCTGCTTTTCCGAAACCCTGATTATGAAGCACGGGGCAGTAGCTCCACAATAGCAGGTAATCGGTGTTCAAGGTCCCGTGCAAACATTGTTCCGCCGTCGCTACGGAGCGATACGCCTATATAAGAGCTACAATCCTTTCTGTTGTCTTGTTTGTTTCACATGGGTACCACTACCGCTCTTTGCCAATCACCAGGTAGCTTACCTTCAATCCACACGATCTTTGTGAGCCATTTTATCCTTAAATCGTGAAAAGCTTTTATGGCATCTATCGATTTGTTAGGGAAGGATGACTAACGTCTGGTCAGGCAAAACGTATGATCAGACATGTTAGTCAGGTTAGTCAGGGTCAAGCAAAAACTTATGATCAGAAATGTTAGTCAAGGTCAGGCAAAACGTATGATCAGACATGTTAGTCAGGGTCAGGCAAAACGTATGATTAGACATGTTAGTCAGGGTCAGGCAAAACGTATGATCAGACGTGTCAGTCAGGGTAAGGCAAAACGTATGATCAGACGTGTTAGTCAGAGGCAGGCAAACGTATGATCAGACGTGTTAGTCAGGGTCAGGCAAAATGTATGATCAGACATGTTAGTCAGGGTCAGGCAAAACGTATGATCAGACATGATAGTCAGGATCAGGCAAACGTATGATCAGACGTGTTAGTCAGGGTCAGGCAAAATGTATGATCAGACATGTTAGTCAGGGTCAGGCAAAAATGTATGATCAGACATGATAGTCAGGATCAGGCAAAACGTAATATCAGACGTGTTAGTCAGGGTAAGGCAAAACGTATTATCAGACGTGTTAGTCAGAGGCAGGCAAAACGTATGATCAGACGTGTTAGTCAGAGGCAGGCAAACGTATGATCAGACGTGTTAGTCAGGGTCAGGCAAAATGTATGATCAGATATGTTAGTCAGGGTCAGGCAAAACGTATGATCAGACATGATAGTCAGGATCAGGCAAAACGTAATATCAGACATGTTAGTCAGGGTCAGGCAAAACGTATGATCAGACATGTTAGTCAGGGTCAGGCAAAACGTATGATCAGACATGTTAGTCAGGGTCAGGCAAAACATACTGCCCAAGGCCCTCGGATTCCTCGCAGACGTCCCTGGAAACGTGCTGCTTTCATGGCAGCCTGGCTAACGAGGGGGGTGACCGACGTGATCCCCATAGTAGTGAGAGACACGCAAGTGAAGCCAAGCATAGCACAATCGCCCGGAGTATCTCAAACCAACTTCATCATCACGCTCAGAATGTGAGGAAAGCTATTGGAACCCGTCACTTAACGTTCTTTTCAGGGCGCACCAAAGGGTAACGCATTGTGGACATTCGGAACAACAACAATATTTGTTGTTTACATTTCGGGCCTAAAAGGGGTTGTTCTAATTACCTCTCTGACTTCGTGTTCGAGTATTAATCTGTCGTTATGCGCCGTTTCTGGGATTATGCTGATTAATGATGTTGTCGCCCGCGTATGCCCTTGGTACAACTAAGTCTCTCAAAAACTTCTCCCATCTGTCTCTTATCTGCCCCTAGAGTGGTTTCCGTCTTTGCTATTGACCACTGTGTAAGGACTGGTATGTTATCTCTCAACCGCAGAGCACTAATTTATATTTCTGGAAGATGTGTTACGTTGGCTGATAGTTTACAGCGAGAATGTGATATATGTGCCTTTCAGACAGACACATCCGATCTCAGCACGGCAATTTTGGGGACCGGGTTTGTACTCGATTGTTAAGTTAGTTTGCACGAAGAGCAAGCCATGTATCCAGAGCCCTGAGAGGCAGAACTGGGCCTTGGTCAGCCTTGGTTCGCTGACCGTGGCGCAAGCAGCCAGCAATGTGTCACTGGCTGGTGTCTGCTCATTCACCAAGTCTTCGGTAACCGATTGATTGATTGATATGTCGAGTAAAGTGGGATTCCGTGGCGAAGTGGTCGGCCTCGTGATCAGGTGGCGTGGGTTCGACTCCGGACTCCGCCGTCTTTTTCACGGGTGCTTGATGCGGAGACCCCTGAACCTCGTAGTCTCCCCTAGTCCTCTTGTCCTTGACTTGCCACTGGGGTCGGGTGGCACGAGACGAGAGAGTGAGGATAAAAAGTAGCGCAGTTAATCCTTACTAAAAATAGCGCTAGCAAATAAATTATGCCATCATCGTCTACTATGGACGGCGGTCTTTGCCTTTGCTTTGCCTTTGATGTCGAGTAAATCATCATGTTCTTCTTCTAGGTTCTTCCTGAAATGTTAACAGCCATGCTGTGATATCTTTCGGCCTGACACGTCCGGTTTCATTTAGCTTTTTTGGTTACTAAGTGTGTGTTCCCATTGTGAGCCCTTTTCTCTTAGCCAGACTACACTAGTGCAGCCAGGTTGGAGGCGAAATGGGGTCCTGGTCCGCTGACCCTTGTGCAAGCGGCCAGCTATGAGTTGCATGTTGCGTTCAGTTTATTCGCTGTCCCAAACAAATTATAGGTGTACAACTACAGTAACAGCCGTCCATCGCAAGAGATGATAACAACACAGTCAGACATGTTGTGCTGCACCTCACTGGTGAGTTTGGAGGTGGCTGTATAGTCCAATTCTGGGACGGAAAACCCTTCCACATACGGAGCATTTAATGTGAGAATTGGACATGTGAATGTCAGTTGTGTTGTCTTTTCGTAAAGGGAGTTTTTTCTGTGCTTCGGAGGTCCGGCGCTCCTCAGCAATGGAGGTGCCTCTGATGGTGGTTCTACGCCATGCCTTGCGGCCCTGTACGATACATTCCGATGCGTTTTCATCGATGCTGAAGCGTGTCAGAGATACTTTGAGGGAGCCTCTTTTGGCCACCGGCTTGACACAGGCCTTACAGCTCACCCTACATTAGTTGTTTTGGGATGCGGTTGTCTGGCCACCGGCTTGACGCAGGCCATCTTACAGCTCACCCTACATTAGTTGTTTTGGGATGCGGTTGTCTGGCCACCGGCTTGACGCAGGCCATCTTACAGCTCACCCTACATTATTTGTTTTGGGATGCGGTTGTCTGGCCACCGGCTTGACGCAGGCCATCTTACAGCTCACCCTACATTATTTGTTTTGGGATGCGGTTGTCTGGCATGCGCACGTCGTGTCCCGCCCACCTGATCTGGGTCTTCTGCAACAGTGTGTGGATACTCGGCATTTTTGCCTTCATGAGGATCTCGGTGTCTGGTACCCTATCCTGCCACTTTATTTTGAACAATCTACGGAGGAACCTTGTATGGATATGGATTATTTTCATAGCATGCCTGCTGTACTCAGTCCACGTCTCACAGGCATACAGAAGGGCGGGGAGCAATTGGATAAAGGACCGATCCTGATAACTAGGCAGGTGTTTACGTAGCAACTACATCAGTCACTGATCTCACGAATGGACAAGACTACAACAAGCTGAAAAAACAAACTGCTACACTAAATATGATTGAAGAAAATTATCCTAAACAATCGTGGATACTTGCCTACACAGAGGGATCGGCAACTACGGTGGGTTATATTTGGAAACATGTATTCAAACATTCCTAGTTCGACGCGTTCTTTGCCAACGGGTGGTTGCCCTTGTGCGGGATTTTAACTCTGGATACAGTCGTTTCTGACGCGGGCGCGTGTCGTCTAGTGTGATAGTAGTCTGTCTGTTGTGGGGTCGTGTCGTCTAGTGTGATAGTAGTCTGTCTGTTGTGGGGTCGTGTCCTCCAGTGTGATAGTAGTCTGTCTGTTGTGGGGTCGTGTCGTCTAGTGTGATAGTAGTCTGTCTGTTGTGGGGTCGTGTCGTCTAGTGTGATAGTAGTCTGTCTGTTGTGGGGTCGTGTCCTCCAGTGTGATAGTAGTCTGTCTGTTGTGGGGTCGTGTCGTCTAGTGTGATAGTAGTCTGTCTGTTGTGGGGTCGTGTCGTCTAGTGTGATAGTAGTCTGTCTGTTGTGGGGTCGTGTCCTCCAGTGTGATAGTAGTCTGTCTGTTGTGGGGTCGTGTCCTCCAGTGTGATAGTAGTCTGTCTGTTGTGGGGTCGTGTCGTCTAGTGTGATAGTAGTCTGTCTGTTGTGGGGTCGTGTTAGTTGTATTTTTGTGGTGGATATCGCCAGCGAGTTGGGGGTCGTCCCCGAGGTATCTTTTTGTCGCGCGAGTAACACATGGTGGTTATGTTACTCCATCTTTCGTCTTGTCTTCTAGCTATATGGTCTGCCCATCGGATGGATGACGTGATGTAGGAACACCCTTGATGCGAATCATTCTTCAGATCTCGCTATTGTGTAGTTCGATTTGCCGCTGTTGTCCGAGAGTTATGCCCATGAGGCAAACATTTGCAGTGACAATTTCATCTCAATGGTTGCAAATCATGATGAGGTTGCTAGCCTCGTGCACTAAGTTTTTAAAAGTCTCCTTCCACGTGCTTTGAAGGTTACAGCGATCACGCCCTTGAAAACCCCGGTGGAGAATATATATAAGAATCCGAATAACACATTCACACTATCATTTGTTTACTTGCAAAAAATATCTCCAGATACCAACCAGCTTATTATATCCCATGAAGTCAGAATAGTTATGCAGCGGATCTCTAACTACTTAAGCCCACCTGGATAAGGAAGATAGTTTGGCTATGAATGGATCTTCTTCTTCTTCGGCGTACACCCAGAAAAGGTGTCGTAGTTTACAGCAAGGCTGCGATGTCAGCACCGTTCGGTCCGACAAATCAGATTTTTAGCTGGATTTTGAGTACCGTGTTTGCCGTCCCACTGCGATCCATATCCCTTGGCCAGACTACACTGGTGACTAGTGTCGTCTGTATAAAGGGCCGCCACGTGGAGCAGGAATAAGGTCTCCTTCGGCCATGGTTCACTTTGTATGAAACTAAATCACAGCTCACTTGTACTTAACAAAATAAAAGAAAGAAAAGAGTGAAAGAATTTGTTTTGGTCTAAAGGTTTGCCTTTCTGGATTCTATCGAAGTAGGCACGCCCCTTAAAACTACAAATCGTAGTCTTTTATTGCCACTGTATGGGCGCATGTTTGTGTCTGTCTGTATTTACATTTCGATTATATCCAGACGCATATGGAGTAATGGCAAGATTTCTCTTAACACAAAAATCCGCATCTATCAGTTTTGCATGGTCCTAGTCCTACTGTACGGCTCCAAAACCTGGATATTACTTAAACGTGACATGTCAAGACTCCAGATGCGTATCATGTACATCCGATGGTAGGACTACTTTAACAACGTGGAGGTGTCTGCTAAAACAGGCCTCGGTCCAACCTCGTAAACACTGGACCGTCGCCGAGTTTCCTTGTTCGGCCGTGTCATACGGCTGGATCAGGAAATCCCTGCCCCCAATACACTTCTGAGGTCGTTCCTTAGCGCCCCCTGGAAGAGGCCTGGAACTGTGTCGCATCAGTGGGCAGTGAATGTTGACGATCGACGTCTAAGCAAACTTATTATTATTGATCTTTCCAGAAATACTGGCCTGTTTCGTCTCAACGTTAACGTACAGTACTAATTTTGTAGGGGAACCGGTGGTATCGAGGTAAGGTCTTAGTATCGGGTGCTGGAGGTTGCGGGTTCAAATCTTGGTGGAGACAGGGATTTTTTCACGAAGATCATCCAACAAGAATGTCCCCTGATAGTCAGACATCCGTGTACAGTTTCACGCACATTAAAAATTCCCCGGCAGTTGGAAATCGAAAAGAGTATGCTTCATAGCCAGTACTCGGGCAACATTCAAGTTAAAAGTCTACTGAAATTATTCTAGGGATTATCACACCACAAAAAATATGTCGCAAAGAAGGGGACTGTGTGGCTATAACATAAGGTCTTGGTTATGTGATAAGCGGAGCTGCATATATGGCGCCTGACAGGCTGCGGGTCTACCTTGCTTTAATTTACGCTTCCAACACCACCAGTACTCACAGATAGACGATCGTATATTCTAGGAGCTACCAATCTACCAGTTGGTAACATATACTGGGATTCAGCTTGCAATTCACAGGCGAATTTTCCTCTGCCAAAAATATGAAACAAAGGAGATCACGACGTCTAGCGACACAAGTGGACTGAAGATAGACTGATACATATAACAACGGAAATTAGCAGAAGCGAAATGGAAAACAGGAAGGGAATAAAGACAGCCAAATATGTTTATCATCAACCCGGTCTATATAATGAAATCCAAACAAATTAAACACGAGAGTGATCAGATGTGATGTATAATGTTCTTTACTGCGTGGTGTAGGAACACGTGCAATGAACAGACGATTGTAGAAGAGAACTGATGTCTTTGAAATGTGGATGAATGAGATGATAATGGCGTATCTCATGGAAGGATGAGAAAACTAATACAAGTCTTTGAGACATTACAGACGAAAAGTGAATTGATGAACGGAATCAGAGTACGACAGCTCAGATAATTGGGTCACATCAAAAGACGTAAGACCTCGCTGATTACAATACCGGAAGGAAAGGTGATTACAAACGTGCCAGGTGCAAACAACGCTATAAGTGTGTCGGTGGAAAAAAACCAAAAAGGGGGGGGAGGGGGTTAGTAGGTGAGAGGAAGGTGGGTGGGGTGGGGTGGATTTAAACATAAAAAGATATACAATTAAATATGGTCTGGTAGATCGTACTTTCAAGGAAGAAGACAATAGGACGCTAGAGATACATTGCAGTCGCCCTTGGCTGTGAA
Organism: Ariolimax columbianus; assembly: GCA_036924085.1. NCBI lineage: Eukaryota > Metazoa > Mollusca > Gastropoda > Stylommatophora > Arionidae > Ariolimax > Ariolimax columbianus. The sequence continues at coordinate 97,005,704 of JAVGWX010000003.1, forward strand.
GATGACATCTGAACTGAGTTTATCAACAATTCAGTAGCCATGTTAGAAGATGGAAATGCTGTTTCGTGTGTTTTCCGTAGAAACAGGAGAGTAAACCTTTCAACAACCTGCTAATCCACAGAGCGGTTGTTGCTAGTGAATACTAACCATGAGTAACTTTACACTTGAGTGCGCCATGACATGGAGGTTAGGTAGCGGGTAGCAATAGCTTTCCTCACATTGCGAACGTGCTGATGAAGATGGAAGGATGTATTCCAAGCGGTTGTGCTATGTTTGTTTTAATCTGCGTGACGCTCACTACTACGGGGATCACGTCGACCCCTATCTCGTTGTTAATCCACGGGGTTATTCGACGAAGCGTTAATTGTTACAAGCAGTAATTGTTACAAGCGGTAATTGTTACAAGCGGTAATTGTTACAAGTGTATTTAGATCTTTCGTTTCCTTCTTCCTCTTATTCCTCTTCGATCAACTGATGCTGTGCTTCTAGCTCGGTGAGATTCACGAAGGAGTGTGCATTTAAGGTCTTCGCCTGTCTCCCACAGCTTCTCGAGCATGGTCGCTCCCCCGGACCAGACTTCCTCTCTTTGGTCTGTATAAGTGGGGCAGTCATGCGGGATATGTTCTGGTGTTTGCTTGGGTGCTCCACAATCGTACGTGGTGGTGTCTCGCAGACCCATTCTAGAGATGTGGTCCTTGCGTCTGCAATGTCTCATTCTGAATCTGAAGATCTTTGTCTGGTCATCTCTGCCAAGATTGTCTATGCTGTTATTTTCTGTCTTCAATTCCTTGAGCTGGTCTCTCCATTCCGTCCTCGTGGAACGTTTGATGAGTGTCTTTGCATCTTTATAGATCTGTGGATGGGGAGTCTGCGTGCCCCCACTTTCGGCAATTGCGAGTTCGTCTGCCTTTTCGTTTCCATGTATCCTACAGTGTTTCCATTGTTAGGACAGCAACCAAATGTTATATTTTATTTGGTGTGAGTCTATCTTGTTTGGGGTTTGAGATGGGCTTGGAGTACGCTCTATGAGTGTTAGAAGGACCTGCACAACGTCTAAAAGCTGTACGGAGCTGCAGAGAACGGTCGAGTTTATCACAAGAACCTGTCTGACGATGTCAACATCAAATCGTGATAATGGGAATGGAACCCGATACCTTCGCGCGAGAAACGAGAGCTAACCAATCGCCCTCGCAGCATACAGCTCAGTTTGCTAACATTGAGTGGTATCTTGCATACTTGGACATGGGTTGTGTAACTCACAGCAGCCCGACTGCAAATACAAGGACTGGAACGAAAGACTCGAGTTAGTGTTGCTGACAAGCTTGAGAATTCAGCCAGTGCCATGCTCTGGATCAAGTAGATATATCTTACCGTTTCCTGCCACATATCCCGTGTAATTAAGTGCAAGTTGAATGTGTTCATGTACACGGGGGCCAGATTAAAACACTACCATTCGTTTCCCTCTGCACTAACCGGCCTTAATCAGTTCTTAAACATACGTTTATCTGACGCGGCACTTATAATGCTAAGTAGTGTTTCTCTGCTGCTGTTGTTGTTGTACCTTGTATCTGATCAACATTCTCCAGGGCTCATTAGATGGCAGCATTTACCAGCTGCTTAGAGAGATGTTTAGGGGAAGGTAAATCAACTTTGACCAAGAATCAACAGTTGGCAGTGCTTAAGTCACGCTCACACATTTGGCTGCGAACAATTTTTCTTTAGCCAGTAACATATGCACCTCATCGTAGGAAAGGAATGATACACACGTCAGTCAGTCAGTGTAGTCAGTCAGTCAGTGAGTGTAGTTAGTGAGTGTAGTCAGTCAGTCAGCGTAGTCAGTCCGTCAGTGTAGTCAGTCAGTCAGTGTAGTTAGTCAGTCAGTCAATTAGTCCATCTGTCTTTAGTAGTAAGTACGAAAATATGTAAGAAAGATAGTATATAAGTAAGGGAGTGAATTGGTAAAAGTAAATAAGTCAGTCGGTGCATCAGTTAGTTTGTCCGAATGTATTTATAAATCCCACTGTATATATACACCACTGTGCGTGCGTGCGTATATATATATATATATATATATATATATATATATATATATATATATATATATACATACATACATACATACATATATATATATATATACATACATACATACATACATATATATATATATATATATATATATATATATATATATATATATATATATATATATATATATATATATATATATATATATATATATATATGTATGTATGTATGTATGTATGTATGTATGTATGGGGGTCGCTGTAGTCAAGAGGTTAAGGCACTCGCCTCTCACAGTGATGAACGGAAACGGTGGGCGATCGAATCCCGCAAAGTTTCAAGCGACCCCTGGTCTCATGGGAGGTAAGACCAGACTGCATGTATCCCGAGTTACCTCCAGTTGTCTCGACCGATATTCCTGCCACTGCTCCAAGGTAACTCGGGACAGTAGAGCGAGATTGATGACCATCGCATTCACTTCATCACTATAATCAAAATACGACTCACATCACATTAAGACACAATCGTCTGATATTGTGGGCAATACTTGTATGTATGTATGTATGCATGAATGTATGTGACTCAGGTTAAACGTATAGATTTGCGGGTTGATTATGGAAAGGTGGGGGGGGGGGGGGGGAGGGTAATGGGCAGGTTGAGCGACTAGAGATTGGCGTAATGAGAAGGCGGATTGAGGGGATGGAAAATTGGGGGAGACAGGGGCGTTTTAGAGGTGAATGAGATGAGCGGGTCGGGGTGGGGTGCTGGAAGAAAACCACGGACAGGGACCGAAGGACTGGTTGGTAGGAAGATTCGGGCGGATTGAAGGGCGAAGAGGTGGGCCAATTGGTTAGAAAAGATGATAGATTGGTAGTCGGCGGAGATGGAATGCGAAGGGGGTGAGAAGGACGTTAGGGGTTAGGAAAGTGGTTGCTGAACATCATTTTTGCCCCTAGTAAATCATAATTTGATATTTTAAGTGAAAAATCTGACGCTTTTTTTTGTTTGTTTGTTTTTGGTTTCCGTAGAGTTTGCATGGGTAAAGAAGTATCCGTGAATTAAGATTGGATGTCCCCACCCCGTTGCCTATACAACTATGTTGTGGCGTCAAAGGTGTCCCAGTTAATTTATTGCCTGGGATCAACACGCTGAGCAGCACGTGAGCTGCAGCGGTCAGCGACCCATAGCTGACTGCTTGCGTCAGGGCCAGCGAACCACAGCTGCCAAGACCCTTCTACACCTCCACGCGATGATCCTGGATAACAGGCTGCAACAGAGCAGACTGGCTAAGGAGAAGGGGTCGAAGAGGGAATGCTAACCCGGTACTCAAAAAATGCCTGCTGAAGTCGGATGTGTTGGACCGAAAGTTGAAAATATCGCAGTCAAGCTGTAAACTACGACACAACGCATTCCGTTCTCTGGACTACATTCTGCTACTTAGGCCAGTGTCAGGGATTGGTAGCGGGAGATTGAGAACGGACGAAGCCAAGCCAAACATGTTATCCGACAATCGTCAATAGACTGACAGTGGTGCGGTTATTCTGCCTGTGGGCACAAGCCAGGCAGTTCGAGGGCTGAATAGAAGACGATCGGCTTCCCTGGTTCACCACGAGTAGGTTCATCGTTGTCTTGGTTATTGGTCTAATCATGGAGGTGCATCGTTGTCTTAGTCCTGGAGGTGCATCGTTGTCTTGGTTATTGGTCTAATCATGGAGGTGCATCGTTGTCTTGGTTATTGGTCTAATCATGGAGGTACATCGTTGTCTTGGTTATTGGTCTAATCATGGAGGTGCATCGTTGTCTTGGTTATTGGTCTAATCCTGGAGTTGCATCGTTGTCTTGGTTATTGGTCTAATCCTGGACGTGCATCGTTGTCTTAGTTATTGATATAATCATGGAGGTGCATCGTTGTCTTGGTTATTGATATAATCATGGAGGTGCATCGTTGTCTTGGTTATTGATCCATCGTTGTCTTGGTTATTGGTCTAATCCTGGAGGTGCATCGTTATCTTAGTTATTGATATAATCATGGTGGTGCATCGTTGTCTTGGTTATTGATCCATCGTTGTCTTGATTATTGGTCCATCGTTGTCTTGGTCCATCGTTGTCTTGGTTATTGGTCCATCGTTATCTTGGTTATTGATCCATCGTTGTCTTGGTTATTAGTCCATCGTTGTCTTGGTTATTGATCCATCGTTGTCTTGGTTATTGGTCCACCGTTGTCTTGGTTATTGGTCCATCGTTATCTTAGTTATTGATATAATCATGGAGGTCCATCGTTGTCTTGGTTATTGGTCCATCGTTATCTTGGTTATTGATCCATCGTTGTCTTGGTTATTGGTCCATCGTTATCTTGGTTATTGATCCATCGTTGTCTTGGTTATTGATCCACCGTTGTCTTGGTTATTGATCCATCGTTGTCTTGGTTATTGGTCCACCGTTGTCTTGGTTATTGGTCCATCGTTATCTTGGTTATTGGTCCATCGTTGTCTTGGTTATTGGTCCGTCGTTGTCTTGGTTATTGGTTCATCGTTGTCTTGGTTATTGGTCCATCGTTGTCTTGGTTATTGGTCAATCGTTGTCTTGGTTATTGGTCAATCGTTGTCTTGGTTATTGATATTATCATGGAGGTGCATCGTTGTCTTGGTTATTGGTCTATCGTTGTCTTGGTTATTGGTCTAATCCTGGAGGTGCATCGTTGTCTTAGTCCTGGAGGTGTATCGTTGTCTTGGTTATTGATCTGATCCTGGAGGTGCATCGTTGTCTTTGTTATTGATCTGATCCTGGAGGTGCATCGTTGTCTTGGTTATTGATCTGATCCTGGAGGTGCATCGTTGTCTTGGTTATTGATCTGATCCTGGAGGTGCATCGTTGTCTTGGTTTTTGATCTGATCCTGGAGGTCCATAGTTGTCTTAGTTATTGATCTGATCGTGGAGGTCTATCGTTGTCTTAGTTATTGATCTGATCGTGGAGGTCTATCGTTGTCTTAGTTATTGATCTGATCGTGGAGGTCTATCGTTGTCTTAGTTATTGATCTGATCCTGGAGGTCCATCGTTGTCTTAGTTATTGATCTGATCCTGGA